>CM071913.1:30482647-31144638 GCA_036785865.1 Coffea canephora
AGAGAAGAGATCGTAGACCTCGCTTAACTTCCATCCTCCACCCATCATACCCAACCGGGCCCGCACTCCATTCAGTCATTTTGGTAATACTCGAGTTTACCGGAACCGAGAGTCTCATTACTACAAGGTTCCTCAGTACAGTCCCGTGGCATGAACATTTTCACGACCAAGCCCTCGCCGGCTCGATCCAATTGACTACCAAACGGGTTGAGCTCAGTAATACAGTAAAGCCGTTGGACAATCGTCAAATGACAACAAAATTCAAGAGTTTCGCATTAAAAGCTTTTTTTGCCAGTGGACTTAAGCTACTAGCATCAAACTGACTAGGAAAATTGACAAATGGTCTAGTGCCTACTTTGTTCGTTGTGCTCCAAAACTTGCCAGTAACAGTGCCATTCTGGTCTAAATTAGGTTGTTTGCCATGCGGATATGGTAACCGTTGTCAATCAAGCTGTCTGTACTGGCTAATTTATGTATGCTGAAAGACAAAAGTTATTAGTATGCAAGCAAAAGTAAAAAATATTCAATCGTGCACATTTTACACTGGTTAATATAAAAAAGTGTGCATCTCAATTTCTCTTCAGCAGCAAAATTCTGGGAAGTTTTGCAATGATTAAAGGTGAAAGGGGCAATTGTTTTGGCAGCATAGCAAACTTCAGTTAAATTAGACACTTTCTGCCAAAGACGTTGTTTAATTTGTTTCTGAAGCAACTGGATTGACTAATAGAGGAAATAATTGTTTTAGTTATCCTGCCTAGCCAATAATTCAACTTCAGGGGTCATCGTACCTCGGCTGGAAATAAGCGATAAATGTCAATGAACATCTACCGGAGGGAAAATGGGCTACTCTGACACGGAGGATATGGTTCTCATCCAAGGCCAAGCGTGGGCTTCTGTGCATTTGTATGGGTAACTGTCTGTTATATGAATTAATGCCCTTGCCATTCATATTTACTGAATGCCATTAATAATAGCAAAGCAGAAAGCCAAAATTCATCATTTTTGAAATTAAAGGAATAAAATTATTAGCCCTCAAAACTGTGGGGACAAATATTCGAGGTAATTGTCCTTATTTTTTTTTTAAACTTGAGCAACAATTTAGGACATTCAGTCGCGGGCTTCTCCTTGTTTCACAGGCCACAATGCAATGCAACTGTCTTTCAAGAAGGGGGTGTGCTTGATGCTACTAATATGCTTGGCCCTTTAATTTTTTGTAAACAAATTCAGAGTGCTGCTAGTGAACTAATTATGCATTTTATTTGTTAATATTCCCCTTTTATTTTGTAGAATATGGTGTTAATTGCTAGATTCTACTCATATATATTTTTTGATTTTGTTATTAGGAAGTTGTGGTGAAAAGAGAATAAAAAGTGAGTTAAAAGTGGAATTTTCAAAAGACTTTACAAAATGCAGTCACGTCTTAACTTGTTATGAAGTTCCAACATTTTGCCATTTGAAGTGGATCCCATTGCACGAAGAAATCATTGTTACACCATCTCATGTCGTTGCAACTTGATTGGTCATGAGTTACCATTATTTTATTAGGAACTGAGGAGTCATGACTCATGACTTTAGTTTATTGGGAGGTAGTTTTAGTAAGTGGACTTCGATTAGAAAATTTTTTCCTTTTTCAAGAAGTAATAAGGAATAGGAAGGGGAAGTCTGACGTATTTTTTTCTTGTCTAGCAATTGAACAAGCTCTCTCCTTATTCCTTTTATTCTTTTTCTCTTCAAAAATAAACCCTAGTTTTCTTTGGCTATGATTCCATCGTGAGGAGTGGCTGAACTCACTTTCTAGTTAGAGGATAATCAAAGTTTTGGTTCATCGAATACTGTGAAATCTAATTTGATTTATTTATTTCATTTATTTATAAGTCTTTATATGGAAAATAATTCAAAACGTCCATCACATTTTATAAAATGATTTTTTCATCTCTCATTTTTAAAAGTATAATTTTACATCTCTAACAAAATCACATTGGTCAAATTTGATGCTTATCTATATTTTTTACTAGTTTTTCCTCACAATCCACCACGTACCTTGCACTTGATCATTTTTTATGGGTAAAATTGTCAAATCACATTTCACATAATCTGATTTATAGTCCATCATATTTCACAAGATGAATTTTTTTGTCACAAACATTTCACAAAATGAAAATTTTCATCCCTCATTGATTATGTGTAAAAATAGTTTTTCTTATTTTTGAAAATCTATGCATATGTCTATTTGATTTAACTCGAACAGCATAAATAACATACAATATATCTTTATTTGATTTCACCCGAACTAACTAATTGTAATTGTAGGTGAATTCAAAAAAAAATATATTACATGCTACTTGTATTATTCAGGTGAAATTAAATAAATATATATATATATGGATTAAAAAAAAAAAGCTATTCGTGCACATGATTAATGAAGGATGAAAAAATTTATTTTATGAAATGTGAGAAACAAAAAAAATTCATTTTATAAAATATGATAGGCGAAAAAATTTATTTGTGAAATAATGAGAAATTATAGATTCGGATTATGTAAAATTTGATTTAACAATTTTGCCTCTCAAATATAATCACGTGCAAGGCACATGCAGGATTCCCATAAAAAACTAGTCAAAACCTAGATAGGGGCCAATTGGACCAATATAATTTGTAAGGGACATAAAATTATACTTTTAAAAGTGAGACGAAAAAAGTCATTTACAAAATGTGAGGACATTTTGAATGATTTTTCATATATATATATATATATATATATATTTCCTGTTCATTCATGATTATGATTATTTTATACGATTATATAACTTGCCACTATTTAATTGTTAGAATAATCTATTGTCATCCAAAATATTAAATCTATAATTGTTTGGTAGCTTTAGCTTTGTGACGAGTGATATAATTTGGTTGTAATAAACTTTTGAATATATGTTACTAAAATATATAATCTAATCTAAATAAACCAAGTTTATGCATTTGTCAGTTAGAATTTGTAGTTTCTCTAATTATTATTGCTATCAATAGATTAAATCCTAAGATCTTATTTAGGGTTGTCTAACCGGCAAGATAAATAATCACAGAGTTTGTTATGATTATCGAAGTAGTAAGGAGAGGTAAGTTGTCAAAAGTTGTTGACAACCATAACCAATTTAATTATAAATAAATGATTTTATCTTTGCATCAATGATTAGTTAAATAAACCAAAGTTGAGATTAGACCTTTGAATAGAGAGTTGTCTATTGTTGATTTACATTTATTTAATTTTTGAATTATTGTTTTATTTAACTAAATTACCTAGGTTAATTTCTAACAATCCCCAATTTTATGTATTGTCATTTTATAAGAAAATAAATTACCCAGTCCCTATGGATATAACCATACTCATCGCTATATTTGAATTATATTTTTAGAGTAGAAATTTATTTTTGCTGGTTTGACACCAAACAAATTTTGGTGCCGTTGCTGGAGACTGGTGCCTTATTGATTTAATTTTAATTTTAATTTTCCTCTCATTATGTTATTAGTTTATGGCTGACAATAATCAATAATTTAATGATAGACATGATTTCATTCACAGGAGGGTTAATAAGATATGTGTATCTTTTATTGATCAACGTTTACATTTTCTAACATCTCTTGTAGAAAAGTTGGTTGTAGGGCAAGTGTAGCAAATTAAAACATGTGGAATTTATTATGCCTTGAGTCACCCAACTGACATGTGCTCCACACTCCAAGATGATTTGAATGCTCATGTGAATGTTGTTGGAGGTTTTTCAAGCCCTTCCAAAAGGGGTATAATCCTTATTCGAACACATATACTAAAGGATGGAGAGATAACCTCAACTCTTGTTATGCAGCAAGGCCACCAATTCCACAGCAACAATTAACTTTTATGCCAAGTGTGCCTCTTGAAGAAAATTGTTAAATCATTAGCAACTAACACACAATAATTTCAATAAGAGACAAGAATGAGTTGAAATCTAGAGACTCAAATAAGTTAGCTGGCGTCTGCGGTGAGTCTATTGAAGTCTCAAGTTTTGGAAAAATTATCCTCACAGACCATTGTCAATCCCGAGCAAAATGTGAGTGCAATTACCTTGAGAAGTGGAAAAGAGTTGCAAGAGCAAAGAAAGGAAGTATCCAAGTATGAGATTGAGAGAAAGAAATTGAGAAAGAAGCAATGTAGCCCCAAACTCAAATCCCTCCAATGAAAGAGTCTAGTGAAGAATCCCCAACTATGGTGATTCCTTCGCCATTCCCAAACCGATTTGCATGATCCAAGAAAGAGGAGGAGGAGCGAGAAATTCTGGAAATGTTTCACAATGTTGAGAAGCTGAATGGCAATGATAAAGTCTATAAGGGGAAAATGCGTCAACTATACTACAACAGAAATTACCTCCTAAGTGTGGGATCTAGAAGGTTTTGAGCTTGATGGACCAGATAAGTTAGGAGCTGTAGTGACCAAGCATCTTGAATCGAGAAACAAAGTAACTCATTTGCTTAAGGATTACTAGCATAAGGGGGAAATAATGAAAAGAGTTAAAAGATTTTATTCTCCTTGAACAAACATGACATCATCTAGCCAAAGATGTTAAAGAAAAGCGTTACTTGGGAGACAACCCAAGAATTTCAATTTTACTCATTTTGTATTTTTTATTGTTTTTGTGTTAAAGTTAAGCTTATATTGTTTTTTTTTGATAGAAGACTTTTTTTTGTAGGCCATGGATGCGTTCCATGATGCTTTCATTTGTTTTAGAAGCAATTTCTTAGGCATAAGACCTTTTGTTACAGCAAGTGCCCACATCTTATATCCAATTTCAGATTTGAGATAAATCATGCCTACGCTATGTGCTAAATGCAAATTGGTGATTTGGAGGTTTGGATGGATAGAAGACCCTTCCTTACATAGCCTCCAATACCGTGATCCTAAATTGAACCTCACTGCATGCTTTTATCCGGATTGGTTTTTAAGCCACCTATTTCTCCCTAAATGCTTAGCTCAAAGGAGTCCTCTTCTTCTTCTTTTTGTAGTAAGTTTCATCCATTGAGGATAATGTATGATTTTGCTATGAAGGAGGGGATATTTCAGGTGTACAAATTTTTCATGAAAAATTTAAAATTTTTAATTTGGTTATGGATTTTCTTGTGTTATGAAAATACAGTTAGGATGTAAATATGAGTAATGCAACGTTATTAGCATGAGTGTGTTATTTTCTTACAATCAACTTGAATGATGGAGGTACAAGATTTGACATATTTTTAACTAATTTGTGAGCTTTTGAGCCTATGGAGCATGTTGATTATATTTGCTCAATTTTTTTTGTTGACATGTTATCACATGTGGTTTGATATTCTAGAACTTGCTTTTGTGGTTTGATATTTTAGAACTCGCTTTGTTATGCATGTTGAGACTACACTTGAATTTGATGCATTAAAATGATAAGGGCAATTAGGTTTAACCCCTTTTTGACTTTCTAAAGACCAGCCCTAATTATATTTTCCCTAGTTAACCATGTTTGAGCCTTGACTTGTTCTCTGTTTAATAAACATAATTATTACCTTAATCTTTTTGTTTGCATCTTCTTATTTGAACCCTGGGTCAAAGGAATACTATAATATTCTTACTTGATGATTTCAAGAGTTGTTTCGAGACTTGATTGAAGTTGGCAAGTGTATTTATATTTCAATGTTAGCAATATCTTGTGGAAACCAAAAAAAGGAAAAAGGAAAAAATTAAAAAAAAATAAAAGAGTGAAAAAGCTGTGAGGACTTGCAAATTCCTTATATTTTTCTTAAAAATACCCTTTTATTTGGAAATTATTATTTTATAATGCCCTACTACTCAATCACCCCACAATAAGTGCAAATGAACCTAGAAAGTAGGGTTTCACTTTTCGTGTTTTAAGTCAGAATGAATTAGGGTTTTACGTCTTTTCGCAGTATGAGTAACCGGTATGGAATGTGTACTAAATTTGGTGATTAAGGGTAAGTTTTAGATGATATTAAGTGTGTGAATAGAAGTAATAACCATAAGATAGTGAATTATAAGTGAAAACCCTAGTACGTGCGAAATACGAAAAAACGGGTTGAACCGACGGGTATCGTTTGTTACCGATGGAATACATCACTTGACCATCACTTTATTACCTTAATCCCTTTATGTTTACTTGACTAATCAGCCCTAAATTACCACTTAATCCAGCCATCTTTGTTGACTAAAGAAAAGGAAGAAAGAAAAAAAAAGTGAGATGTAATATTGTGATGACACTTGGCAAGCATCTACCCATTTTTGACCAACTCAAGTCTAAGCTTCTTATCCCTTTCTTGGAGCTCAATTTCTGTCTTCTAAGCTTCATTGTGCACGAAATTTAGAGAGGAAAAAGAGAGAAAGAAACCACTTCATTCAAGCTTGCTTTCTTGCTCAATCTTGCAAACTAACCGATAGATTCACCAAATAATCCATAGAAGTTGCTTAGGAGGGTGGATTATCATCTTGGAGTGGAAAGTTTTGGTGGTTGAAGCTTCCTAGGGGCTGTTGTGCTTCTCCAATTCTAGGTAAGGATGGTATTATTTCATGGTTGTGCTACTTATTGGTTTACAAGTGAAAGTTATGGCTTGTTAGGTAACTTTCAGGGTTTTAGTATTAGTTTTGGTAAATTCCAACTCTATAGTGTAAAAAATTCAGCTTTAGTTGTTGGAATGATGGTTGTTTGGATGGTATATGGTGTATGTAGGCTTGTATAGGAGGTAGTAGTAGTGGTTTTAAGCTAGAAATGTGAAGTTACACATTAAATTCTTGACATTCCAGAATTGAGATTTCTTATGGTTCAGTTCTGTCCGTTTCTGTTTGAGTATGTTAGAAACTGAATCAGCCTTAGCACAAAATATGAAAGTTGTAGGTAATGATGTTTTATAATTGTCTACAAAATTTTAGCTCAATCGGAGCACTGTAACTCATGAAAAGACAAAAATTACCCCTGAGACTGCCCTAGGTAGAGTCCAGCAGACAGTTTTGACATTTCCTCATGTTGGCTGCGTTTTTCACCTTGATCCGTACCAAACCAGTCTTTAGCCAAAACATGAAACTTTTAGCCCTATGTTTTATATTTCCAACGCCACTGAGAACACCTCAATCGGATTTCGGTAGCCTGAGTTATTGTTGTTTACATATAGTGCGGTTAACTAGCCTGAGTGTGAGATTCTGGTTCTGTAATTTGACATTTTGACCTAGCTACACTACGAACTGGACTGAGTGGTCTTCATCAAAGTTGTAGGTCTTTGTCTTAGCTTCGAAACGGTATACATTGTATTCCAATCCAATAAGCGTAGCCTCATTTATGCCCATTACGCAAAACAACATCAAATCTGTCTTTTGTTTTCAACTTAAACTTCATTTCCGCACATGTTCCTAACTTGGTTTGGTACTTGTATGACTTTGAGCCTATTGAACCATTATTGAAATGAGATGATTTTGTGTGTGACTTTGGGACTGATTGAGGAAATGAATGAAGCCATAAATGGCTAGAAAATAGGTAAATACAAAGGGCGTGTTGTCCAAATTTACGCTCGAGAACTAGGTAGATACTTGCGACTTGTATAAGGCTTGAGAGCGAATACCACTTGAACCATCTAGGATATTTGCAACCTCTTTTATCAAGGCACATAAGTTGGATTTCGGCCGAACCTTGTACCCTTGGAAAAAATGAAATTTACAGCTAATAGAAATACATTTTTTTTGTCACTCCGACTCAAATGGAGATTTTAAAGTTTTACGAGTGAGCATAAAAATCATATTTATATTTTGTACTAGTACATATTCAAATTTTCTTGGAATTACTTAAATCTTTGATAGTTGAAACATAATGTGTTCTTTTGATTATATTAGGGTTCATCGGTGACTAACGGTATTATCCAACAAGATATTTTGGATATTATTTTGCGTAAATATGTGAGTGTTCCTTGTTTGTTATATTTTCATTGACTATATGGCTTGTTCTTGACTATATGGCTTGTGGTGGATGTATGATTGCATGTTCCATGTTATCAATGACTGTTAAAACGAATTTTACTAGGCGAGTGTGTGAGAACCCGTAAAACCCTAATTATTTTCCTAGAGTTTATTTCCCATTAATTGCATGTTTTCTGCATTTTTTGGCTTAGAAATATTTTCTTAGTGGATTTTATGAGCAATTATAGTTTTAAAATGATTTTTCTAGCATTGGTGAAATTTTAGAAAATTAAGAGTAAATAGTGGACATGGGACCCACTAGTGCGAAAAGTTCGGAAAAATTCGGCCAATAAGGTTAAGTTTCGGATACTGTGTGAAATTTATCGGGTGTTAAGAGATAAGTAGAATGTGTGAAGTGATTGATGTGAGAGGGAAAAAGAAAGATAAGAATGCATTAATGAGTGTGACAAGTGTCACAATATGATTGGGTGGACTTTAAGAAATACTATTCACATTTTTGACTTTTTTTGACCCAAGGATTAAATATCAAAAAAAATGCCCAAAATTCACCATTTTTCTCTTCCTGGTGGCCGGCTCTCTCCTTGCAAAGAAGAAGGAAATTCCACCAACTTTCAAGCTTCCATAAGCTTCAATCTTCCATAAACAAAAGTTTAGACTAGATTTCACTCCATAAAATCCTATCTTCAAGTGCTAGTAAGGGTTGTAGTGAAGTTTGTTTGAAGAGCTAAGTGTCCAACACCTCTCTACATCTCTTGTTTCTTGGTAAGTTATGCTTGAACACCCTACTACACCTAATGATGGTATTATTATGCTTAGAAGTGGCTTGAGTGTTGGAATATGTGATTTATCTCTTGATTTGGCTTGTTTTGGTGAAGTTTTTATTTTATTGGGAATTTTTCTGGTTTAAAAATTAAATGAATGTTGTGGCCATCTTTGATGATTGGCAATGGACTATAATGGCTCTAGTAGGTATGTTTGATAAGTATTTGCAATCAATTTTGGATTTGGATGGAAAAATGGAAAATTAGGGTTCATAAAACCCCAATTCTGTCCGGTTTTAGATCATAGGGTTAGAGGCCGAATTAGACTTTGCTCAAAACAAGAAAGTTGTAGGTATTGATGTGTTTGAGGTGCCTGTAAAATTTCAGGTCATTTGGATTAGTGTAGAGTGAGATATGACGAAATTACTGAAGCTGTTCTGCTTTGATCAGAATGCGAAAACTGCGATAGTAATTGGCCTTTTTGACTGGAATTGGTTTGGATTTTGGAGTTGGTGTCTTCTGATGAAATGTAGCTGGATGTCTTAGCTAACTTATGCCTTTGGAATTTTGGCATTTGGACTTGTATGGACTGAGATATACCGATTACAGTTTTCTGTGTTTTGCAAACCTGTTTTGGTGATTCTGGTTTAGTGTTTGGCATTTTTGACCTAGTTGGGTCAGGAACTGGATTGAGTGACCTTCTACATTGTTGTAGCCCTGTTCCATAGCTTCGAAACGGTGGGTCTTAGACCCCCATCCGATAATTGTAGTGAGAGTTGTGCCATTACCGCATTATGACGTCAAAACCGGTTTTCTTATCAAGGCCTAAGTTAAAGCCCTTTTCTTAATTTCTGGTTTGCTTTCATGCTTGTATATGTTTATAAAACCCTATTGGGGTTGTAATTGGCATGGCTTTATGGCTCGGTATCGAGTCTCATTGAATGTGTTACATGTTTTAGGACGTGACGGTAGCTCACGACGTCTTGGTGATCACGGGGGAAAGTATAACGGGGGAAGTTTCTACTGGACCAAATCCTGAACCCCAAATAGACCCTAATGTGCAAATCGCTGCTGCTATGCAGCAAATGACCAATTTATTAGCACAAGTAGTGCAACAACAGGGTCAGAACCCAAACCCTAACCCCGGAAACCCTGGCCATCATATCGAGAGCGAAGATAGGGCGCAGAACGTTTCCAAAAGTTTTCTCCGCCAAAGTTTATTGGAGGACCCGACCCAGACGTTGCTGAGAAATGGCTTGAGAAGATGGTAGACATATTTGCAGCTTTACACTACCCAGAGGAACGGCAGGTGACATTTGCCGTGTTTCAACTCGAGGGAGCTGCCCGTTCCTGGTGGAACGTGATTAGGCAGAAATGGGAACGGGAACAGACACCGAAAACTGGGTGAACTTCATCCGAGAATTTAATGCTAAGTTTTTCCCTCCTCTAGTCCAGGAGAGGAAGGAGGACGAGTTTATCCGGCTCCGGCAAGGGGCTCAAACTGTGGCGGATTACGAGAGTCCAATTTTACCGCCTGTCCAAATTTGCGCCTGAATTAATCATGACCGGAGCAACGACGCGTGAGGCGCTTTATTCAGGGCTTGAACGTTGAGATCCAGAAAGATCTCGCGCGGCTCAAATCACTACGTTTAGCGAGGCTATGGAAAAAAGCCCAACGGGTTGAGAGTGCACGGGCTTCAGGTCCGAAACTTCCAGGTTAAGAAGCGTGGTTTTCCTGGGGAGTACGTCGGACAAGGTGAGAAGAGCACTCCCTCAAGTTTGGACGAGGAACTGGAGGGTGGTCGACATTCTGGGTCAGGCAGAGGGACTCCGTTCAGGGTGGTCAAGTTGGGCGAGGACAACGGGGAAACGCTCAGGTGGCTCGGCTTCGGCACCTCGGGACCCTGTGGGCACTGTGGGAAAGCTGAACCACACCGAAGACAACTGTTGGAGGAAACAGGGAAATGTGTGCGGTTGGAAGTGCGGACCATCAACTGGCTACATGTCCGGTTCCTGAAACAAGACGGAAAAGGGAGTCAACTACCGCGAGGACCAACACTGGACCAGCCAAGGGAGACGGATCCAAACCAAGGTGCCAGCTAGGGTGTACTCCTTAGAGCCCCATCAGGTCCCAGAGTCTTCCGAGGTGGTGGAAGGTACGATCCCTATTTTCCACCGCTTTGCCAAAGTTTTAATTGATCCTTGGTGCCACTCATTCGTTTGTTAACCCTAATTTCATGTGTGGCATCGATATAAAAACCTGCTAGCTTACCATATGACCTAGAAGTTAGTACACCTACGGGAATCAATGTTTGGTGACTAGTATGGTTTATAAGGATTGCGATGTATGGTAGGTGAAAGGAGATTTTTAGGAGACCTGATTAGCTTGTCCATTAAGGGGTACGATGTGATTTTGGGTATGGACTGGTTAGCCAATATAACGCCCAACTGGATTGTAAAACGAAAATAGTTGAATTTCGCATTCCTGGCGAGGCAACCTTAAGGTTAGATATAAGGGGTAGGTTAGCCTCATCTGCTCTCATTTCGGGCATTCGGACTAGGAAACTGATAAGTAAAGGGGCGCAAGATTTTTGGCCTTCTTAATTAACACCCCTACGGATAAGTTAAAAGTAGAAGACGTGGCCATAGTGAGGGAATTTCTGGATGTTTTTCCTGATGAATTAGTGGCCTTACCTCCGGAAAGAGAGATAGAATTCCGTATAGACCTGTTGCCTGGAACCGGACCTATCTCGAAAACCCCTTACCGAATGGCACCTGCAGAACTAAAGGAGCTTAAGTTGAGTTACAAGATCTTTTGGAGCGGGGATTCATCCACGAGAGTGAGTCTCCTTGGGGAGCTCTGTCCTATTTGTGAAGAAAAAGGATGGAACGTTGAGGATGTGTATTGACTATAGGGGCTGAACAACGTTACGATCAAGAATAAGTATCCACTGCCCACATCGACGAGTTGTTTGACCAGCTGCAAGGAGCAGTGGTCTTCTCGAAGTTGGACCTCCGACAGGGATACTACCAGTTGTTGATTAGGAAGGAGGACATTCCGAAAAACTGCTTTCAATTCAAGATACGGGCATTACGAGTTCGCCGTTATGCCCTTTGGACTGACTAATGCTCCCGCCGCCTTTATGGACCTAATGCATAGGGTTTTCAAACCCTATCTAGACCGATTTGTCGTGGTGTTCATTGATGACATATTGGTCTACTCTAAGACACGCGAGGAGCATGAGGAGCATTTGAGAGTGGTGTTGCAGACATTGAGGGAACATCAACTGTACACCAAGTTTAGCAAATGCGAGTTCTGGTTGGGAGAAAGTAGCGTTTCTAGGGCATGTGATCTCCCACGAAGGTATTTCGGTGGACCCGGCGAAGGTTGAGGCCGTGACAATTGGAAGAGGCCGAAACCCCCACGGAAATTCGTAGCTTTCTAGGGTTAGTTGGGTACTACCGAAGGTTTATTAAGGATTTTTCCAAACTGGCAGGACCTCTAACTGACTTGACAAAGAAGCATGGCCAGTTTATCTGGAACGGCCGATGCGAAACAAGTTTTTCGGAATTAAAGAGAAAGACTGACCATGGCTCCGGTACTGGTCTTGCCAAATGGGAATGGACGGGTTTGCAGTATATGCGGACGCGTCGCGAGAGGATTGGGATGTGTTTTGATGCAGAACCGGAATGTGATTGCTTTCGCCTCTAGGAAATTGAAGCTTCACGAGCAGAACTACCCGACTCACGATCTAGAATTAGCTGCAGTTGTGTTTGCTCTGAAAAAGTGGAGGCATTACCTATATGGAGTGACCTTCGAAGTGTATTCGGATCACAAAAGTCTTAGATACCTCTTCTCCCAGAAGGAACTGAACATGAGGCAACGAAGGTGGATGGAATTCCTGGAAGATTACGACTGTACAATCAATTACCATCCGGGAAAGGCAAATGTGGTGGCAGATGCCTTGAGTCGTAAGGTGCAAGTAGCAGGACTAATGATCAAGGAGTGGGATTTGCTAGAATCCGTGTGCGAGTGGAAACCCTGTCTTGGGAGTCATAAGGTAATATTTAGCAATGTAAGGGTGACATCCACTCTACTGGAACGTATAAAAGAGGCGCAAGGCGAGGAATTGATGGTACGGAAGTGGAGAGAGAAAGTGGAAAAGGGAGAAACAACGGACTTCAATTTGAGTCCTGAGGGTATTTTGAGGTATCGAAATCGAATGGTGGTACCAAAGGACGATTCGTTGAAAGCAGAAATTTTGGAGGAAGCTCATAGGTCCAAGTATACAATCCATCCGGGTAGCAGCAAGATGTATCAAGACCTGAAAGGAACCTATTGGTGGGACAATATGAAGAGGGAAATCGCGCAGTACGTGCAGAAATGTCTCATTTGCCAGCAAGTGAAGGCAGAGCATCAAAAACCATCGGGTTTGTTACAACCCTTGGAGATACCCGAGTGGAAGTGGGGAAAACATCACCATGGACTTCGTTTCAGGTTTACCAAGGACGCAAAGAGGACACGATGCCGTTTGGATGATCGTTGATCGATTAACCAAGTCGGCCCATTTCTTGCCGGTGAACATGAAGTACTCAATGGACAAATTGACCCAATTGTACATGGATGAAATTGTAAGGTTACACGGCGTGCCGGTGAGCATTGTCTCTGATCGGGATCCACGGTTCGTATCTCGGTTTTGGCAGAAGTTCCAAGAAACCCTGGGGACGAAACTCAATTTGAGCACTACCTATCACTCTCAGACGGATGGCCAGTCGGAACGGACGATTCAGACTCTTGAGGACATGCTACGAACCTGTATTCTGGACTTTGGAGGCAATTGGGGTCAGCACATGACCTTGGTAGAATTTGCGTACAACAATAGCTTCCATTCGTCAATTCAAATGGCTCCGTATGAAGCTCTCTACGGACGCAAGTGCCGCTCACCGATTTATTGGGATGAAGTAGGTGAAAAGAAAGCACTGAACCCGGCAACCATTCCATGGATGGAAGAGGCTCAGGAAAAGGTCAAGTTGATACGACAACGACTTCAAACCGCCCAAAGTCGTCAAAAGAGTTACGCGGATAACCGAAGAAAAGATTTGGAATTTGAAGTTGGAGATCATGTATTTCTCAAAATCACACCCTTACGAAGTCTTACAACGGGCAAAGGAAAGAAACTTCAACCGCGGTACGTCGGACCCTATAAGATCCTTCAGAGGGTTGGAGCGGTCGCGTATCGATTGGAACTGCCATCCAGTCTATCTCGAATCCACGACGTATTTCACGTCTCGATGCTAAAGAAGTACCATCCTGACCCATCTCATGTTTTACAACCGGAGGATATCGAAGTAGATGAATCACTGGCCTATGAAGAGAAACCGGTCCAAGTGCTCGATCAAAAAGTCAAAGAGCTCAGAAACAAGCGAATTCCGCTAGTGAAGGTGCTATGGAGAAACCATGGAGTGGAGGAAGTTACCTGGGAGATGGAAGAGGAGATGCGAAAGAAATACCCAAACCTTTTCGGGAATTAAGGTGAGAAATTTCGAGGACGAAATTCTTTTAAGGGGGGGAGAGTGTGAGAACCCGTAAAACCCTAATTATTTTCCTAGGGTTTATTTCCCCTTAATTGCATGTTTTCTGCATTTTCTGGCTTAGAAATATTTTCTTAGTGGATTTTATGAGCAATTATAGTTTTAAGATGATTTTTCTAGCATTGGTGAAATTTTAGAAAATTAAGAGTAAATAGTGGACGTGGGACCCACTAGTGCGAAAAGTTCGGAAAAATTCGGCCAATAAGGTTAAGTTTCGGATACTGTGTGAAATTTATCGGGTGTTAAGAGATAAGTAGAATGTGTGAAGTGATTGATGTGAGAGGGAAAAAGAAAGATAAGAATGCATTAATGAGTGTGACAAGTGTCACAATATGATTGGGTGGACTTTAAGAAATACTATTCACATTTTTGACTTTTTTGACCCAAGGATTAAATATCAAAAAAATGCCCAAAATTCACCATTTTTCTCTTCCTTGTGGCCGGCTCTCTCCTTGCAAAGAAGAAGGAAATTCCACCAACTTTCAAGCTTCCATAAGCTTCAATCTTCCATAAACAAAAGCTTAGACTAGATTTCACTCCATAAAATCCTATCTTCAAGTGCTAGTAAGGGTTGTAGTGAAGTTTGTTTGAAGAGCTAAGTGTCCAACACCTCTCTACATCTCTTGTTTCTTGGTAAGTTATGCTTGAACACCCTACTACACCTAATGATGGTATTATTATGCTTAGAAGTGGCTTGAGTGTTGGAATATGTGATTTATCTCTTGATTTGGCTTGTTTTGGTGAAGTTTTTATTTTATTGGGAATTTTTCTGGTTTAATATGAAATGAATGTTGTGGCCATCTTTGATGATTGGCAATGGACTATAATGGCTCTAGTAGGTATGTTTGATAAGTATTTGCAATCAATTTTGGATTTGGATGGAAAAATGGAAAATTAGGGTTCATAAAACCCCAATTCTGTCCGGTTTTAGATCATAGGGTTAGAGGCCGAATTAGACTTTGCTCAAAACATGAAAGTTGTAGGTATTGATGTGTTTGAGGTGCCTGTAAAATTTCAGGTCATTTCGATTAGTGTAGAGTGAGATATGACGAAATTACTGTAGCTGTTCTGCTTTGATCAGAATGCGAAAACTGCGATAGTAATTGTCCATTTGGACTGGAATTGCTTTGGATTTTGGAGTTGGTGTCTTCTGATGACATGTAGCTGGATGTCTTAGCTAACTTATGCCTTTGGAATTTCGGCATTTGGACTTGTATGGACTGAGATATACCGATTACATGTTTCTGTGTTTTGCAAACCTGTTTTGGTGATTCTGGTTTAGTGTTTGGCATTTTTGACCTAGTTGGGTCAGGAACTGGATTGAGTGACCTTCTACATTGTTGTAGCCCTGTTCCATAGCTTCGAAACGGTGGGTCTTACACCCCCATCCGATAATTGTAGTGAGAGTTGTGCCATTACCGCATTATGACGTCAAAACCGATTTTCTTATCAAGGCCTAAGTTAAAGCCCTTTTCTTAATTTCTGGTTTGCTTTCATGCTTGTATATATTTATAAAACCCTATTGGGGTTGTAATTGGCATGGCTTTATGGCTCGGTATCGAGTCTCATTGAATGTGTTACATGTTTTAGGACGTGACGGTAGCTCACGACGTCTTGGTGATCACGGTGTATGAAACACCACTTTCTTGCTTGGTGAGTATACTACTCACTTACTTGTTATAATGTGGCTTTGCTATGTGTATTTGATGCCTTGAAGGCTTAATTGGTTATTGGAAGTGATTGAGGTGAGGGTGTACTTGACCGCCCTCACCCCTTGTAATTTCCTTCATGGCTATTTACCGTTTTATTGAAAAACTGCATTTGTTATATGAGATACTGAATTCCATGTATGGAAACTGAATTGGTGTCATTTGGGACGATTGTCCAACGGCTTTACTGTATTACTGAGCTCAACCCCGTTTGGTAGTCAATTGGATCGAGCCGGCGAGGGCTTGGTCGTGAAAATTGTCATGCCACAGGGACTGTACTGAGGAACCTTGTAGTAATGAGACTCTCGGTTCCGGTAAACTCGAGTATTACCAAAATGACTGAATGGAGTGCGGGCCCGGTTGGGGTATGATGGGTGGAAGGATGGAAGTTAAGCGAGGTCTACGATTGTTTGGTACTTTTAAAATTGACGGAGGGTCAATGGGGTTGGATCAAGATTGCAAGCGTGGAAATGGGCTCTTGAGAGCCGACTGTATCCTTTCACTGATTTGCTTTACTTCGAAATTGCATACTTGAATTGAATGGTTATGCTTATGTGATCTTGACTGCTATTGTGATAGTTGCTCACTGGGCTTTAGCTCATTCCGTGTCATTTGTTTTCCTTACAGGAAAATGAAACTTTTGGAAAAGATTGTGATAGTTGGATGACAAGTTGAGCTCTTGTACATGTATTTTGAATAGCTCCTTGAGGGTAAAAACCCTAAGTGTTTTGTTTCCACCAATGTTGGGTGTGTAAATGGCTTTTGGTACATGTATGAACTAGACGAATATCTTGGTTTGCCGTTTGGCTTGTAAATGTTGATTTCCAATGTATATATATGCTTGGGCGTGGTTTGGATAAATTTCGGCTTCGATTTTCATTTTTTTTTTATTTTGTGATTTTGACTTGTTTGCGCGCAATAGTAAGTTCCGGAACGTAATAGATCGACGTAAACTGAACCGTTAGTCCTGGCGAGAGCTGGGCAGGCAGTCCGCTAACCCCTTTGGTTCGCCTTAGGGGAAGGTGGGGCTGTCACAAACGGACCTTGGTAGCCTGAGATATGACCATTCTAGTACAGTGCGGTTAGTTAGCTGTATAGTTGGAAGTTGGCTCTGTAAATTGGGAATTTGACCAGGTTACGCTGGAAATTGGACTAAGTGATCTTCATGAACATTGTAGCCCTATGTCTCAGCTTCGAAACGGTATAGGTTGTACACCAATCTGATAAGCGTAGTATCAGTTGTGTCATTTCCGCAAAAGCCCGTCAAATATGTTTTTGTTTAATATCATTTCCGCACTTGTTACTAGTATGATTGTTGTCCTTATGTTATCTTGAGCCTTTTGGACGGCTATTGAAGTTAGATTGTTGTGTGTGTACTTTTGGGGTTGAATGAGAAAAACAATGAAGCCAAAATGGCTGGAAAATTAGGTAAACACAAAGGGCATGCTGCCCAAATTTACGCTCGAGGACTAGGGTGATACATTTACGACTTGGGTAAGGTTGGCAAACGAATATCACTTGAACCATCTAGGACTTTTGCTACTTTGGTTATCGAGGGTTATACGTTAGAACCTAGCCGAACTTGTACCCCTAGGGAAGGTGGTATTAATCACTATAAATCTGTTTTCCTTGCACTTTCGACTTAAAAGCTATTTCCAAGTATAATTGATACCAAAGTTTACCATTTGAAAAGCGAATGAGTGATCTACGGATATTTTCCAAACGAATTTCAATTTCTTGATTATTATTAAACGAAACGTCTAAGTTTCGAACCTTACATGATTTTCCAAGTTCTTAAGCAACTTCTTATCACAGATCTAGACTCCAAGCTAGGAGTATCATCTGGACGAGACCACTAAAAACACTATACTTGTTTTGGTGAGTGCTTTCACATATCGAATTGCGCTTGATAATTGTATTTGATACGTGATCAATGTGATTATATGTTATGTACGTGAAATTTTAGGGCAAGAGTGTACTTTATCACACTTGCCCTAATCAAACTTGATATTATTTCTTGATTTCACTTGAAATGATATACTTGCATACAAATTTCATCTTGTCTGGAATTCCAGAAGCCCTGAGGCTAGTTAATCGAGTCGAGCCGGCAAGGGCCGGTCGATTAGATAACAAACCCCGGGTAACTAGTAATGTCGAGTGGAGTGTATCTCCTCGGCAGAACGGTATACTCGAGTATTACCACCCGTGTCTCTTGTGGCGTGCGGGCCCGGAAAAGGGGGTTGATTGGTGGACGGAGACTGGCGTGAAGTGGGGTATTATTTTTGGACTAGTTATTACTTGAAAGTTGACGGAGTGTCAACTACCAACCGATCAAGCTGGAATGGAACCGAGAGATGAGTTACTGTATCCTTATATGTGAACGTGAACTTGATATTTCTTGATTAGCTGAAGTAATATTTCTCTGATTTGACTTGTTTGCTCGATATTCTACTATTACTCTGCTATCACTTGGGTTGTTGACCAATTTGATATTTGGAACTTCACTGAGTTTTGGCTCACCCCGTTAGTTTTGTTTTCCTTACAGGAGTACGAGCGAGGCGTGAGACACGTAAATGCTAGCGTAGTCTAATTGTTTGTGACTTTTGACTTTTGACTTGTACTCGCGCTATTCCTCGAATAGAATGTTTTGTACTTGGATTGTACACACTTTGAACTAGTTTAGGTATATTGAGACTTTGTACCATGATTCGTACCAATGTAAATTATAAGTTTGAATTGTGAATGTTATTCATGGGTCATGGATGTATGCACGTGCTACGAGTGAGTGAGTCCTGGCGAGAGCTGGGCAGGCGGTCTGCCGAACCCTTTGGTACGCCTTAGGGAGGGGTGGGGTTGTCACAAAGTTTGGATAGAAACTCCTATTCTTGGCTAATGATGGTTATTTAAGTAGTTTTGATTGATATGGTGGATGTTTAGCTAGGGTTTACATTTTCAGCCTTGATTATGGTTATTTATCTAGTAATGAATTTTATAGAGTTAGTAATTGTTGGTTTTGATTGATTGAATGCTTATTAGATATGAAATTCTAGAGGAAAAGTTCAAATTTCAAAACTGAAACTAACCTGTTTAGCTTCTGACCTGTTTAATTCGTCTATGTTAGAGGCTGAATCAGGCTTAGGTCAAAACATGAAAGTTGTAGGAAATGATGTTATATAGTTTCTGTAAAATTTCAGCTCAATCGGAGCACTGTACCATATGAAATGACCAAAATACCCTTGACTGCTAAATGTACTGTTTTGCGGACAATTTTATGTTTTCCTCTGAGATGTTACATTTTGATATTGCAATAGCACAAATTGGTTGTTAATGTCTTCATGAGACTTGTATTTCTCTGTCTTAGCTTCGAAATGGTATAAAGTTTACCCCAAACTGATAGGCGTAGCTTCCATTGTGACCGAAACACCAAGAGACGTCAAATCTGCCATTTAGCTATTTGCCTTTAAACTTGATTTTCGGTTGCCTTGTTAAGACTTGTGTTGCAATTGGATTATTTTGAGCCTAGTTGAAGGGCTATTGTGGTAACATTGCCTTTGCGTGACATTGAGGCTGATTTGAGGAAAATAATGAAGCCATAAATGGCAGGAAAATAGGTAAACACAAGGGGCATGCCGCCCAAATTTTCACTAGAAGTATAAACCAGCCTTTGGAATTCTGGTTCTGTATTCTGCAAATTCAACCTGGATCCACTAAAAATTGGGATGCATTGTCTTCATGAAAGTTGTAACCCTTTTTCTTAGCTTCGACATGCTACCTAGTACACCTTGATCCGATAACCACAGCTCTGGTTATGGTCAAAACCGTGCAACCCATTTTCATACCATTTTTATTTCCGCGCACGCGCACATGCATTTCTTGGCCATTTTTGTCGTTTTGGCCGTTTTAGTCCTTATTTCCATTTGTGATGGATGTTTGACTGATGGTTGAGTATAATCTTCTGTCATAGGCAGTGACGAACCGGACGGAGTCGATGGACCCGTATAAAGTGCCTTGATTTGCGTGCTAACTATTTTGAGTGAGTAGTTGGGTTGGTTTATATGATAAATTGTCAAAGTACAGTGACGAACCGGACGGAGTCGATGGACCCGTATAAAGTGCCTTGATTTGCGTGCTAACTATTTTGAGTGAGTAGTTGGGTTGGTTTATATGATAAATTGTCAAAGTACTTTGTATATGTTAAATGAGTACTTAGGTGAGGATGTACTTTATCTCACTCGACCTAAACCCATCCTTTCGTTCTTGATTTAATATGTGAGAATACATGCCTTGTGTTGAGTATCACCCTTTTACTGTGTGCTGTTGGGGTGATTACATGACTTGAATTGAACCTCGTGTGCTGTGTGCTGTTGGGGTGAGTACTTTGTTGAGAGATATCATATATTGAGAGATTGAATATCTCAGGGCTTGGTTCCAACCTGGTTCCAAGAGTAGACGAACTATTCAAGTCAGCTGGGGCTTGGTCGAAGTTAGTTCCATGCTAATCCTGGGATTTCGTTCTTTGTTAAAGCTTTGATTAAAACTAAGTGATTTTGTTTTGCTCGAGCTGTTGTATGTTGTTGACTGGCCAGCGGGGTTGATAAGGTGAACGGGGAAAGTTAAGTGGAGTCTACGGACTATGAGTATTATGGTTGACGGGGTGTCAACATGTAACGACCCCACCTCCCCCTAAGGCGTACCAGAGGGTTCGGCGGGCCGCCTGCCCAGCTCTCGCCGGGACTCAGTCGTTCGCTACAGTCCTCAATTAAAAATTGAAATAAATCACAAGAATAAATAGGGCATTGATCCAAACTTAAAGCGGAACTTATATACATTGCCAACCCAAAAGAGAATATAAACATCAAATATACAAGGGTTCTCAATCCTTCATACGTCCAGCCCGTGCCAAGCACTAGGCGAGAACCACTACAAAAGAAACAAAATAAACAAAACTAGATTGGCTAGTCTATCTCAAGCTCACGTCCTCGCTCGCCTTCCCCTATAAGGAAAACAAAACTAAAGGAATGAGCTAAAAGCCCAGTGAGGTTCCGAACAGATAATCAGATAATCAATCCAATACATTAAACATGGAGTATCAATAATTCAAGAAACATTTACAATGGAAAGCGATAGTAACACATTCATTAAAAGGATACGGCTCACAAGGAGCAATTCGTTATTTCGTTCATTCGTTCTCCTGACATTTCTCCTTATTCCTCCAATCATTTGAAAATGCATTTTTCGTTTATCAATAAACCCTCGTTCGTTCGTTCGTTCATTCATTCATTCATTCACCCCCGTCCTGGCCGTTGGCCAGTCTCCACCAACCTACAGGGTAATACTCGAGTATACCAAACGTTCACCCAAGTCCCTAATCGCCCGACCGAGTCCCCTTCTGGCTCGAGACGACCGGTAACAAGGGGCAATGGCCAGTTCAGCCCAAAAGGCTTACATTCATGCGCAAGTAACATTTCAATCATTAAATCCTTGAAAATTGCACAGTTATTTAGGTCGAGTGCGATAAAGTACACACTCGCCTAGAAAGCTCGTTTTGGAAATCATTAAAAGCACTTAACACATTAGCAAATGATAACAACAAGCCATAGAATCAAATAAGGAACACTCACCTAGAAATGCAAAATATCGTGCAAAATATCCTTCCGGATATTACCCTTAATCACCAATGAAACCTAAGGTTGAACAAGAGAACATTATTATAGTTTATCGAGCAAAACATTTAAGGGAAACAAAGAAACCCGACTAATTAAGAGTAAAACGTGTAAAGATGACTTTCAAGTAAGAAGAGGGTTGTTTGAACCCAAGGATGAAAATTCATGTTTTAAAATGGAAAACCGATCATGGTATTGGCCTGACAAAAGTATACAAGTTCAAATAGAAACCTAGCCCTCGGGCGAAAATTTGGGCAGCACGCCCTTTGTGTTTACCTAATTTCCAGCCATTTAGGCTTCATTATTTTTCCTCAACCAATCCCAAAGTCATATATATCATAAATGCAAGTCAATAGCCGTTCCATAGGCTCATAACAATACAAGGACAAAATTTAAGCTAACAACAAGTGTGGAAACGAAGTTTACAAAAGATAGTTTTGACGGGTTTTTACGGAATGGGTACATCTGAGGCTACACTTATCGGATTGAGGTGAAACTTATACCGCTTCGAAGCTAAGACACAAGGCTACAATGTTCATGAAGATCACTTAGTCCAGTTTCCAATGCAACCTAGTCAAATCCTCAATTTACAGAACCAAAATCTCACTCGTCGGCTGTCTAACCGCATTGTACTGTAATGGTCATATCTCAGGTTACAAAGGTCCGATTCAGGTGTTCTTAGAGGCGTTTGAAAGCTAAGTAAGAATACTACAACTTTCATGTTTTGGTAAAAAACTAAATCAGTACGGATCCTAGTGGAAAAACGTGATAAACGGGATAAACTGACCAAACGGACTGCTGGGGAAAAACTTAAAATAGTAAGGGTATTTTGGACTTTTCACTACCTATGTTGCTCCGATTGAGCTGAAATTTTGTAGGTACCTATAAAATACTATTATCTACAACTTTCATGCTTTGACCTAAGGCCAAATCGGCCTCTAACATAGGGCTACAAAACCGGACAGAACAGAGCTGAAAATTTCCAGAAACCTGGAATTTTTGGGATTCAATGAAACTTTCTTCATTTCTTGCTTCAATCATCACTACAACCGCTTATATAAGCTTAGATACAACATATATCATCCATATAGCAAGTATAGGCAGCAAATACCTCAACAAATGAAGCTTGCAAGAGTAATACTTCACCTCCTCTTGGAATTCTTGGTTCCCCTAGCTTCTCAAGCTCACAACTCACACTTTAATCGGTTTAGAATTTTAATTCCTCACTTGGACGGCTCAACTCAAGAAGAAGGAAGTTGGTTTCTTGCTCTCTTTCTCTCCTCTCTTGTCTCTGCCAAGTAGCAGAAAAATGAAGAAGAAAGGTTGCCCAAGGTGATAAGAAGGTAAGACAAGTTGTCTTGGTCAAGGGCCCTTAGGTGGCCGACAAGTGTCCTCACCACCCTCCACTCATTTTTTTGTTTCTTTTCCTTGTTATTTTGGTCCAAAATTTCGGTCAAAGCTAGCTGGAATTGAGGGGATATTTTGTTCAAATATTAATGAGCTCATGTGGTAAGAAAGTGGTGGTCAAGTGGTGCGGTCAATCGGTAGTGATCGATACCCGTCGGTTCGCACCATTTTTCCTTAAATCACACATACTAGGGTTTTTACTTCCTATTCACTAACTTTATATCATTGCTTCTAATCACATATTATTTCTCACCCAAAAGTCACTCTTAAACACCAAATTTGATCCTCATTCGGTACCGAATAATTACACTACGGATACACGTGAAAACCCTAACTTGCTCCAACTTGAAAACGAAAAGTAAAACCCTATTTTCTAGGTTTATCTACACTTAATGTGAAATATTTGGGTAGTGGCCTTTGATAAATACTAATTTTCAAATAAAAGGGTATTTTTGAGGAAAAATACAAGGAATTTGCGAGTCCTCACACAACAGGCGTTCAAGCTCGGGAAAATGAACTGGCTTTGAAACCACCCGTATCCTACCATTGTGATGTTACATCTCTGTCTATTGATGTGAAATATCCTGGTTTACTTGTTTATTTGGATGTGATTTTACATTTTTACCCCGGATTATTCACTAAGCATAGAGTTTACTCCATTCCATTTGTTTTCCTTAGCAGGGGCCGATGCGGGAAAAGCTCGGGAAGATGTATAGACTTTTGGCTTATAGAATAAGTGATTTTGCCCTAGTACTTGTTATAAGTTGACTAGTAAGATGTATATATTTGTTATGGTGGTTATAGTTAGTAGCTTCTCTAGGGTTTACTTTCTGGTACTAATGGTATGTATGGCTTGATGCAATAGTTTATACAACTTTTGAAGATGTAATAATGTATATAGAACTTTCTTGTAGCGTGAAATCTATTTTCTCATTTTAGAGTATCGAGTCCTGGCGCAAGCTAGGCAGGCAATCCGCTAAGCCCTTTGGTACGCCTCTGGGTACGGTGGGGTCGTCACACATAAGCATTCAATTTTACATCACAAATTTGAAATACAACCACTTTCCAAAATGTACAACTTCCTAAAAGGATATCTAGACAAAATACATTCCAAAATTCAAGTCCAAAGAGCCATGAAGTAGGCTTTTCCATAACTCCTTCCATTTCGGTTCCTGTTAAGGAAAACAAATCTAACGAGGTGAGCGGATGCTCGTGAGGCCAAGAAAACATGCAAAACACGTAGTTAAAATAACAATAACACTTGAACAAGAATGAAAGCCGTAGCATTCAAGTTATTCACAATTTACAATAACACACACTTGATAAGGATACAGGAGCTCTCAAAAGTTGTTTTCACTTGCTCGATCCAGAACCTCCACGAGTTGACACTCCATCAATCGGGTAGGTTATAATCCGTAGAACTTCACTTACACTTTCCCCGTTCCCCATTACTCCCCCTGCTTCGGACCAAGCGAGATCTATTCCAATAGATAAAGCTTATACACTTTTCCCATGGCTCACCAAGCTTTTCGACCAAGCCCATGCCAGCTCGAGTCGCAAGGTCGGCCGATGAGATTTGGGCGTCCCCCAATATTTTCACTAGGAGTCGAGGAGATTCACTCTAACAACATATGCAACCATAGCATATTTCACTATTGCAATACTTCACTTAATTCACTTAACAATTCACTTCAAGCAATTCAATTCAAGCAATTCAATTTCACTTCATTTAAACGAGAACGAGTGCGATAAAGTACACACTCGACCCGGCATATTCAAAATACTCAATCCATAATAGCAATTAAGCACGTAGCATTTTTTCACACACTTGACACTCACCAATTGAAAATAAGGGAGTAGTATTCAATCAAGTGTTTAGGCATCTGCTGTGAGGTCCTCTTGAAGGTCCCCTTGAGTGCCTGAGCAAATAATAATTTACGATCACACACTATCAATTATAAATCCCTTATTAACAAGGAAGATTGTACTCTTGTACAACCTAAGAAAATATCATGAAAGAGAGCTTTAATTACTCATAAATCAAGACTCACTAGTGGGGTTTAATAACACAAGGAAAACTGATTTCTTTCATGAAACTAAGTTTAAAACGGTCAATCAATATCGAAGGGTAGTGAAGAGTTTCTAAATCTCATTTCCCAACATGTTGGAAAATTTCAGTTTTAAGTGTGAACTTTGAAAAATCATATCTTGCACTCAGTAGGTCCAAAATTGGAAAACATTATACCGTTGTAATCTTGGTTCAAAATACTAAAAGTTCGTAGAAGACACGTTTCCAGGATTCTAAATGAAAGACATTCAAATTTCAGCCCAAATTGGCTGCTATAAACACACAAGACAGTTTTAGTCTTGTTTTTCAGCAAACTTTGGAAATTCGGCAAAATTCACAGGAAGTGAACTAGCCTCTGAAATTCATACTAGAATAAGAGTTCTAGACAAAGTTTCAAACACAACAAATATAACTAAATTCAGACTTTTGAGTGCCAAAATATAGTAGCTCAAAGTTGGCCCAAAAATGAAGACTGTTGGTAAATTTTTCAGATTTTGAAGAACAACTTTGGCCTATCATTTATATATGAAAATAGTCTTAGAATGAAACCAAAATTGGTACAATTCAAATTCATATGAGGGCTACTCCTCTATCCAATTTCACGTAAAAACTTGTATGGGAAGGTAGTTAACAAAACTACCAAAGTTCAAGAAATTTCGAAGACAAATCTGTCTTCTTGTTTCCTTTTCCCTTTTCAAAAATTTTGCCCAAAGAAATCAACTCCAATTTGGTTCATTGGTGACACTAAGGTCCAAGAAACATCTAATATACATTTGGTAGGTGTTTGACACCAAAATATTTGAAACAACATGTCCCAAGTCAAACTAGGCCATTCGGCTAGCAAAATTAGGGTTTTCTAGCTTTGGTACAGTTTGGAAATTGAGCTATATCTCACTCAATACAACTTGAAATTGAGTGTGGTCAGTGGTGTTGGAAATGAGAGAAATTAGAGCTACAAGTTGCAGCTTCTATCTTTTTCTTGGATGGGCTAACAGAACAAGGCAGCCGACTTTGATCAATCACTACAGTTGATTCAGTTTGAATTAGAAGGTTCATTATACACCTTCCGAAAACTATAGATGTCTAGTTTTGAATGCCACTGATTGCACTCAATTCCGACGTCTGAGCAGAAAGTTATGTTCGTTCAAAGATGCTCTATCTGGACCACCTGAACACATTTTTCCAGATTTCTACAATTTCGAAATTTCAAGTTTACTCAACCAAATCAAATGATTTTTGGTAGAAACTTTCCTCACCTCATATACAACATATATACATCAATTTCAAAGTCATTTCAGCCAAATATTTGAACCAAAGGCCTGGCAAAAACAGGACAGATTTCGGCCGGTCTTCCTATGCATTTTCCTTCGGTTTTCCTTTCACTTTTCTAACTAATATCATCTTGTTCAACACATAATTAACACAAACAACACTTATTATCATCATAACAGCCCATACAACCAAGGTGGGATTTCATAGAGCCCACATCAATCATTTCAATTCAAATAACAACCTCAATAATGAAGCTACAAGCTTCATAGCCAAGATTAACTCACTAAAGCCAAGATTAAAAGATTAGATGATTACCTCCTAATCCTTGAGACAAATCAGAAATTTTTGCACCTCTAAAGCCCCAAGAAAACCATGAGATGATGCCTTTCTTCTAGCTTAAGTAGATCTCCAAGAAATTTTGAGGTTGGATGCAAAGTTTAAGGTGATTTGGAGTTGGATTTGGAGTGAAATGGTGAGGAGTTTTCTTCTTCTTCCTTGCTTCGAGGTTGGCCGGCTATGGTGAGAGAAGAGAGAGAGAAAGGCTGATCAATGAAGCTTCTTGGAGAAGCTTAAGAATTTGTGGTTAAAATTCCTTCAAAAGTCAACTCTTAATAATGCGCGCACGCGCGCGTTTTGTGTCCGTTTTCTCTCAAGTTTGTTTCACGTGTGCACTAAACCTCTAATGTACTTCCTTTAACATTATAATTATTTACTCTTAGTAGTCTAAAATAAATTTCTTAAATCTCCAATTAACCGCTCCGGCTTGATATATACGAACTTCCAATTCGCGCGCGATAAAGCGAAACCTAAAAGGAATTCTTGTAACGATAATATAAGTAACTAATGCTAGGGTAATTAATCATAAAAATAACTATTTTAAGACTAATGCATGAGTTCTCAAATCTCTAAGGTCACTGTACTCTCAGATCGAATATTGCCTCCTAATGCGTATTTGCTAAATCTTACTAAATGAACTTTCGAAAATTAAATTTACTAACGGGACGTTTTAAAAATATATGTAAGTCATAGTTCCATGTAAATGAATTTAAAATGGTTGAAATAAATTATTTGGAGAAAACAGATGAATAATTATTTAAATAAGCTAGTAATATGAGATAAAATAAGAAAATTTTTGGGTCCTCACATTTAGTCTCACAAGAAATGAAATTACAGGCTAGAACTAGAATCCAAATTGGATTAGGAAAGCTTTGGTGTGGCTGTTTTAGTTTCTTTACTTCAGCCAACTTATTGAGTTGCCAAAACACAATCAACACTTGTTTTTGGAGTACTTAAAGATCAAATTCATGGCTAATGTTCTCTTTTTTTTCCTTCTTTCTTTTTTTTTATACCACAACAGCCAAGAACTTTTTGAATTCAAGAAAGAACAATTAGGGTTTTGCACTTTAGTTGCTTAACCCGTTGAAGATGTGACTCAAGAATTCCAAGAAGATCCGAATTTTGTAGCAAGAAATTCAAGATTTACTAGCTATAACCATGGATTCAAGATCAAAACAAGATTTCCAAGATCTTCCCCCAGCAGCCCAAGGTTTTCCCAAACAAGTCCAAAGTTTCCAAATTTTCCAGCAATGGCTTCCAACATTTCAAGAACCAAATTTTGGTCTTCAACAACTTCAAGATTGGTGTTTATACAATCTGGAATTTCAAGAAAAGACCGGAACTTGATCCAAGAAACTCAAGAAACAAGGCATGTTTAGCCACACAAGTCAAAACTAACACAAAGTTGTGGAAGAAACCCTAGGTTACTTGTTTGGATTTCTTCACAAGAACTCAACCAGAATTTTTTTTTTGACACTAGAACACAAGATTAAAGCCACGAATTGACACTCTAAATTCTAGAAACACAAAGATACAATGACAATTAATACCAATAGATTCGGGCAGCAAATTAACAATGAAACACAAGATGCGACAAAGAAGCAAACGAAAACCCTAGCGAAGGAACAACACGAACCATATTTTGGATTTTTTTGGGTAAAATACAAAAAAACCCCTGTAGTAAACCTAATATACAGAAAAGCCCTCCGTGGTTTCAAAATATACAACACAACACCCCATACTTTGAACTAAATTGTAAAGGTGACGGAATCCGTTAAACTTAACGAAAATGACTTATTGGAACCTAAAAAAAAAAATTATACCTAATTTTTAACAAATATACCTGTTCTACCCCTTAACTCTCAATTCTCTCTATCTAGAGAATAAAACAAATGATTTTTTGACCTGTCTTTTGCTTAATTATATCAGGGCATTTTGGTTATTTCATCCATTTCTGTTAAGTTTAACGGATTCTGCCATCTTTATAATTTAGTTCAAAGTACGAGGTGTCGTGTTGTATATTTTGAAACCATGAGGGGCTTTTCTATATATTACCTTTACCGCAGAGGGGCTTTTTGGTTTTTTACCCTTTTTTTATAACACACAAATAGATTTTTTTTTCAGATGAACAGTAACCACGATGAACACTAACGGTGAACAGTAATAGATGAATAATAACTTTTCTTTTTTGAGACTCTAAACAGAAATGAAAAACCCTAGAACAATGTAAACAAGAAACAAAACTTGACACAAGACAAGGACATAACTCGATACCTTCAACCAACTCTGATGCCAGCTCTAATACCGAACGTCGCCAACGTTGTGACGAAACCCTTAAAAGACATGCCCAAAGATCTAGAATTGGTATCAAAGTTTGGAAGCGGAAGACCTTAACCCATTAATCACGTGGTTAATGAACCTTGGTATAAGGTAGATGACGCCACAATCGAACGTGATCTTCGATTGATAAGTCGTAGAACACTCAAAGGAATCCTCTAAGATGTTCAAGGTGCTTTCATAAAAGTCAAGAGAAAGAAAACTCTCAAATCTAGAATATTATTCAATGTGTAAAAGAACGACACT
Organism: Coffea canephora; assembly: GCA_036785865.1. Lineage (NCBI taxonomy): Eukaryota > Viridiplantae > Streptophyta > Magnoliopsida > Gentianales > Rubiaceae > Coffea > Coffea canephora. Next base: position 30,512,008 of record CM071913.1, read on the forward strand.
TAGGCTAGTATTTATAGCCTTACAAATGGTAACCCTAAGTGACTTAGAAAGACTAAAATACGACAAAGTTTCCTAAATAATAGGACACTTAAAATCGGCTCTCAAGAGCATGCAAGCTAGCCGAATTATTTCCCTAATTGAAATGATTAAAACATGACTAGAAAATACTCCAAATAACTAACTAAACATCACCATGGCTCAACTAGACAAGAAATCGAATTTGCCTAAACCCTAGGTCAAGTATCAACTAGGGCTTGGTCTTTCGTGACCTCCCTTTACTTGAACAAGGTGGATCAACTTCAATTGATCATGCTCAAGTCCTTCAATGGCTTACGGAGCAACCTGCCCTTGAAGTGCCTCTTGCAACCTCTTAGCTTGACCTCATGTAATCGGTCCTGGTGGGACTTGAATCTTGTTCGATGGCATAGCTTGACTTGTATCATCTTTATGGCACGCTAAACTCTTCCTCTTTCAAAGTCTTCTTGTGAGAACCCGTAACTTTTCCATTTTCTAGGTTTTATTATCCTTAATGGCATGTTTTCTGCATTTTCTTGATTAGAAAAATTTCTAGATAATTTTTGTGAGTAAATAGGATTTTTAGATGATTTTTCTAGTGTCAAATAGTTTTTGAGAAATTAAGAGTGTATACCGGATGTGGAACCCGCTAATGCGGAAAGTTCGGAAAAATTCGGCCAACTAGGTTAAGTTTTGGATACTGGAATTAATTTACCGGGTGTTAAGAGATAATTAAAGGGTGCTATTTGGATTGGTGTGAGAGGAAACAAAAAGATAGGGATGCATTAAATAAAGTAACAAGTGTCACTTAGTGATTGGATGGACTTGAAGACCACTATTCACCTTTTTCCATTTGACCAAATAAATCACAAAAATTACCAAAATTTCACCATTTTCTTCTTCTCTAGTGGCCGGCCCTCTCTCTCAAGAAAGAAAGAAAGAAAGCTCTCCAAGTTTGCTTCAATCTTGCTCCAATCTACCAAATCAACCATTTACTTTTGTTTTTGTTCCATAGAAACCCTTGAGGGAGTGTTTGTGAGTTGTTTTGTGGAGTTATTTGGAAAGCTAAGAGGACTAGTTGCTCTCTCTCTAGTGTTGCTAAGGTAAGTTGAGAAGGACCCCTCTCCTCCCTCTAATGATGCTTAATTCATGATTAGTGGTGGTATAAGATGCAATTTTATGGATTATATCTTGATTTTTGGTTGGATTGGTGAAGTTTTATAATTATTGGGGATTTTTCTATTTTCATATGAATATGATTATGTGGTCATGTATGATGATTGGAAATGGTATTTAATGAATCTAGAAGGTGGAAAAAGTGGTTAATTGCAAGAAATTTCTGTTTTGGAAGGAAAATTGGAAAACTAGGGTTCATGTTCCAACATTCTGCCCGGTTTTGTAGCTCATAGTTAGAGGCCGAATTTGTGAGAACCCGTAAAACCCTAATAATTTTCCTAGGGTTTATCCCCTGTAATAGCATGTTTTCTGCATTTTCCGGCTTAGGAAAATTTTCCTGGTGAATTTTATGAGTAATTATAGTTTTTAGATGATTTTTCTAGTATTGGAGAGTTTTTGAAAAATTAAGAATATATAATGGATGTGGGACCCATTAGTGCGAAAAGTTCGGAAAAAGTCGGCCAATTAGGTTAAGTTTCGGATACTGGTTGAAATTTATCGGGTGTTAAGAGATAAGTAGAGGTTGAGATGTGAGAGAGACTTAAAGGATAGAAATGCTTTAAATGTAGTGACAAGTGTCACTTGGTGAATGGTGGCACTTGTAGGACAACTATTCGTTTTCTTGACTTTTGACCAATTGCTTAAATATCTCAAAAATCACACAAAATTCATTCTTATCTTCAACTTCTTGGCCCGCTCTCTCTCTAGGAAAAGAACGAAAACTTCTCCAATTTTCAAGCTTCCAACTAGCTCAAATCCTCCAAAACAATTGCTTAAATTTGTTTCTACTCCATAAAATCCCTCCATTTGGTGCTAGTAAGTGATTTTGTGGAAGTGTTCAAGGAAGCTAAGGTGTCCTACAACTCTCCCTCTCTTGTGTTCTAGGTAAGTGGTGTTTGAACTTCCTCCTACACTTAATGAAGCTTGAGTTGTGCTTAGTGGAAGCTAAAGTGATGACCTTTGTGATTTATTTCTTACTTTTGGATGAAATGATGAAGTTTTCAATTTAATGGTGATTTTTCTGGTTTAATTTGATCATGAGGTTGTGGCTGTCCATGATGGTTGGAAATGATGTTTTATGACTCTAGTAGGTGTAAATGATTGGTAATTGCAACCAATTTTGGATTTGGAAGGAAATGTGAAAAGTTAGGGTTTCATAACCCCCTTTTCTGTCCGGTTTTGTATCATATGGTTAGAGGACGAATTGGCCTTTGCTTAAAACATGAAAGTTGTAGGTATTGATGTGTTTGAGGTGCTTGTAAAATTTCAGGTCATTTGGAGTAGTGTAGAGTGGGAAATGTCGAAATTACTATTGCTGTTCTGGGTTCATCAGGATGGCAGAACTGCGCCTGTAATTGGCTGTTTTGACTGGAATTGCTTTGGATTTGGTTGTTGAGGTCTTCTGATGAAATGTAACTTGATGTCTTAGCTACCATATGCCTTTGGAATTTCCGAATTTGGACCTGTACAGACTGAGTTGTACTAATTACAGCATAGTGTAATTTGTAAACCTGCAATTAAGGTTCTGGTTTGGTATTTTGCATATTTGACCTAGTTGTGCTAGGAATTTGACTGCGTGACCTTCTACATTGTTGTAACCCTATTTCTTAGCTTCAAAACGGTGGGTCTTGTACCCTCATCTGATAATCGTAGTGAAATCGGTGCCATTACCGCAAAATGAGGACAAAACTATTTTTTTTTTGGCCAAAGCTAGTTACTTTACCAAAAATTTCTGGTTGCCTATGATGCTTGTATATGTTTATAAAACCCTATTGGGGTTGTGATTGGCATTGTTTTATGACTCGTTATCGAGTCTCATTGTACTTGTTTGCGTGTTCTAGGGCGTGACGGTGGTTCACGACGCACTTTTGACCACGGTGTATGAAACATCACTTACTTGATTGGTGAGTATACTACTCACTTAAATGTTACAATGTGGCTTTGTTATATGTGAATTTGATGTCTTGAAGGCTTATTTGGCTATTGGAAGTGATTGAGGTGAGGGTGTACTTGACCGCCCTCACCCCCTTGTGATTCCATTCATGACTGTTTACCGTTTTACTGAAATACTGCATTTGCTATATGAGATATTGAATTCCATTCATGGAAAACTGATTTGGTGTCGTTTGGACGAATATCCAACGGCCTTACTGTATTACTGAGCTCAACCCCGTAGGTAATCAATTGAATCGAGCCGGCGAGGGCTTGGTTGTGAAAATTGACATGCCACGGGGACTGTACTGGGGAATCTTGTAGTAATGAGACTCTTGGTTCCGGTATACTCGAGTATTACCAAAAGCTACTGATTGGAGTGCGGGCCCGGTTGGGGAATGTTGGGTGGAAGGAATGGAAGTGAAGTGGGTCTACGGTTTGGTACTTTTAACATTGACGGAGGGTCAATGAGGTTGGATCAAGACTGTAACCGTGGAAATGGGCTCTTGAGAGCCGTCCGTATCCTTTTACCGTTTTGTTTCATTCCTTAATTGTGTACTTTGATTGAAAGGTCATGCTATATGCTCTTTGTTGCTTATGTGGTAGTAGTAACTCACTGGGCTTAAGCTCATTCCGTTCCATTTGTTTTCCTTACAGGAAAATGACCACTTTTGGAAAAGATTGTATTAGTTGGTTGTCAAGTTGAGCTCATGTAAATGTATCTTTTGAATAGCTCTTTGAATGAAACCCTAATGTGTATTGGGTTAATTTTCTCTTGATTGGCAAACCGCACATGTATATTCATGATGAATGGTTTTTGTGGCATGCCATTTGGTTGTAAATGTTGAATGTCAATGTATGTATATGTTGGATTGATGTTTGGTTGAACTCCGGATTCTGACGTGTCCGGCACTGTTCATCATCGGCTTCGATTTTCATTTTTTTTATTTTTTTATTTTGTGGTTTTGACCTGTTTGCGCGCGTTGGTGTGTTCCGGAACGTAGTAGATCGATGTAAACTGATCCGTTAGTCCTGGCGAGAGCTGGGCAGGCAGTCCGCTAACCCCTTTGGTTCGCCTTAGGGGAAGGTGGGGCTGTCACAGGTGGTATCAGAGCCTAGGTTTGAATTAGCCTGGGTGTTATAGGAATGCTTGATCTGAGGGTTTATTGTTTATGGTCTTTAAGCTTATTGATGCTTATTTACACTTTTGGTGTAGGATGGACAGATCCAGTGGACCTAGTGATGGCCCTGCAGGCAAGCGACCCCGTGTAGCGCTCCCGATGATTAAGTAACAGATCTGGCCAAAGGGGGCCGTTCTACGTTGGAGTCCGGCTAATCGCCGTAGACACTGTGAGTGCCGCCACACTTATGCTTACCCGAATGCCCTCGTTTTGACGGTTGTGAAGGAAAGAAAGGAGCTGGCAAAAGCTAATGCCAAGCTTGAGGCTGAGGTGAATCAGTTAAGGGCGGCCAACGAGGGGCAAGCTAAGAGGATCGAGGATCTGAAGTACGATGTACTAGAGGTTGAGGATAGAGTTGATGATCTCTGTACCCAGCTTAGGGAGGCGCGTGAGCGCAAGTCTAAGAGGGCTCGAAAGGTGAGGAATCGAGCCGCTGCAATCCTAAACCTCTGTGCCGAGGTCGAAAAAGGGCAGATGTATAGAACTTTTCAACGAGATAGTGCTTTTTCAACTCTCTCAAAATGGAATCTATTCCAAACATATATGACATGGTTCCTTACTTCGACAGGGTACAAATATCTAAATTTGATATTTTTAGATACTTTTTCAGACCTATTGCCGATACTAAGTAGCAGTCAAAAATTGGTATCCATTTTTCACAATATTATGCATGGATCGGGGTCTGAGGACGAGGACTCCTGTGCGGGGTCTGAGCGACGAGGACTCCTGTGCGAGGTCTGAGGCTGGGGATGGATCCACTCCGTCGAGTGGGTCTCATAGCTCGTCATCGGTCTAGGTTGCGACTCCTAGAGTTGTTGTGGATAGTTTTGGTCTTGTATATAGGGCGGATAGGGATAGAGCCTTAGCTAACCATTTTGGATGTTGGGTTAGCTACGTGTAAATCTCTTTTGATAGGCCAATCCTCGGGGGGATCGTTTATGTTCGTACGTGCCTTGGCCGTACTTGACTTGACTGATTGTATATATGTGTGTGGTTTGATCTTGTTTGGCTTGTATATATATGTTTGTGATCATGTTTGGAATGTATAAATATGTGTTATTGTGAAAGTTTAAGTGTTACTTACATGCCTTATTACTACTTTGGTTTAGTACTCTTGCCTAGACCAAGTAAAACTTATGGAAGGTACACGAAGTGGTCGGGGACGTGGGTGCGGAACTAGACAACCCAAACCGGTTACGGGTACGGGGGAAACCTCTACTGGACCCAATCCTGAACCACAAGTAGACCCGAATGTGCAAATAGCTGCTGCTATGCAGCAAATGACAAACCTACTAGCACAAGCAGTGCAACAACAAGGCCAGAACCCAAACCCTAATCCCGAAAACCCTGGTCACCATATCGAAAGCGAAGATAGAGCTCTCGAACGATTCCAAAAGTTCGCCCCGCCGAAGTTTGTTGGGGGACCCGACCCGGACGTTGCCGAAAGGTGGTTTGAAAAGATGGTTGATATATTTGCAGCTCTACACTACCCTGACGAACGGCAGGTGACTTTTGCCGTGTTCCAGCTTGATGGGGCAGCCCGTTCCTGGTGGAACGTAATTAGGTAGAAATGGGAAAGGGAGTAGACACCCAGGACTTGGGTGAACTTTATTAGAGAGTTTAATGCAAAGTTTTTCCCTCCTCTAGTCCAGGAGAGGAAGGAGGACGAGTTTATTAGGCTTCGCCAAGGGGCTCAAACTGTGGCAGAGTATGAGAGTCAGTTCACCCGCCTGTCCAAGTTTGCACCTGAGTTAATCATGACTGAGAAAAGACGGATTAGGCGCTTTATTCAGGGTTTGAATGTTGAGATTCAGAAAGACCTCGCAGTGGCTCAAATCAATGCATTTAACGAGGTTGTGAAAAAGGCCCAAAGGGTTGAAAGTGCACGGTTGCAAGTCCGGAACTTCCAGGCGAAGAAGCGTGGCTTTCCTGGGAGTAGTTCTGGACAGGGTGAGAAGAGTACTCCCTCTAAATTTGGACGAGGAACGGGAGGTGGTCGACAATCTGGTTCAGGTAGAGGGACTCCATTCAAGGGTGGTCAAGCTGGGCGAGGACAAAGGGGAAATGCTCAGAGTAGCTCGGCTTCAGCACCTCGCGGTCCCTGTGGGCACTGTGGGAAGCTAAACCACACCGAAGACAACTGCTGGAGGAAACAGGGCAAATGTCTGCGATGTGGAAGCGCAGACCACCAATTGGCTACTCGCCCGGTCCTGAAACAAGATGGAAAGGGAAGCCAACCACCGCCGAGGACCAATACTGGACCAGCAAAGGGAGACGGGTCCAAACCTAAAGTTCCAGTTAGGGTGTATTCCTTAGAGCCCCATCAGGTCCCAGAGTTTTCGGAGGTCGTAGAAGGTACGATCCCTATTTTCCACCGCTTTGCCAAAGTTTTAATTGATCCTGGTGCCACTCATTCGTTTGTTAACCCTGATTTCATGTGTGGCATCGATATAAAACTTGCTAGTTTACCATATGACCTAGAAGTTAGTACACCTACGGGAAATCAACGTTTGGTGACTAGTATGGTTTATAGGGATTGTGATGTATGGGTAGGTGAAAGGAGATTTTTAGGAGATCTGATTAGCTTGTCCATTAAGGGGTATGACGTGATTTTGGGTATGGACTGGCTAGCCAAATATAACACCCAACTGGATTGTAAAACAAAGGTGGTAGAATTTCGCATTCCTGGCGAGGCAACCTTAAGGTTGGATATAAGGGGTAGGTTAGCCTCATCTGCTTTAATTTCGGGCATTCGAGCTAGGAAACTAATAAGTAGAGGGGTGCAAGGATTTTTGGCCTTTTTGATTAACACCCTTACGGATAAGTTAAAAGTGGAAGATGTGGCCGTAGTAAGGGAATTTCCGGATGTATTCCCTGATGAGTTAGTAGCCTTACCTCCGAAAAGGGAGATAGAATTCCAAATAGACCTGTTACCTGGAACCTCACCTATCTCAAAAACCCCTTACCGAATGGCGCCTGCAGAACTTAAGGAGCTTAAGTTGCAATTACAAGACCTTTTGGAGCGGGGATTCATTCATGAGAGTGGGTCTCCTTGGGGAGCTCCTGTCCTATTTGTGAAGAAAAAGGACGGAACCTTGAGGATGTGTATTGACTATCGGGGTCTGAACAACGTAACAATCAAGAATAAATATCCACTGCCCCACATCGACGAGTTGTTTGACCAGCTGCAAGGAGCAGTGGTCTTCTCAAAGTTGGACCTCCGACAAGGATATTATCAGTTGTTAATTAGGAAGGAGGACATTCCGAAAACTGCCTTCAACTCGAGATATGGGCATTACGAGTTCGCCGTTATGCCCTTTGGACTGACCAATGCTCCCGCCGCCTTTATGGACCTAATGCATAGGGTTTTCAAACCCTATCTGGACCGATTTGTTGTTGTGTTCATTGATGACATTTTGGTCTACTCTAAGACACGCGAGGAGCATGAGGAGCATTTGAGAGTGGTGTTGCAGACGTTAAGGGAACATCAGTTGTACGCTAAGTTTAGTAAGTGCGAGTTCTGGTTGGAGAAAGTAGCATTCCTAGGGCACGTAATCTCCCACGAAGGCATTTCGGTGGACTCGGCGAAGGTTGAGGCCGTGACCAATTGGAAGAGGCCAGAAAATCCCACGGAAATTCGTAGCTTTCTAGGGCTAGCTGGGTACTACCGACGTTTCATTAAAGATTTCTCCAAACTAGCAGGACCTTTAACTGACCTGACGAAGAAGTATGGTCAGTTTATCTGGAACGCCCGATGCGAGACAAGTTTTCAGGAATTAAAGAGAAGATTGACCACGGCTCCGGTACTGGTCTTGCCAAATGGAGTGGACGGGTTCGTGGTGTATGCAGACGCGTCGCGAGAAGGTCTGGGGTGTGTCTTGATGCAGAACCGTAATGTAATTTCTTTCGCCTCTAGGAAGTTAAAACTTCACGAGCAGAATTACCCGACCCACGATCTGAAACTAGCTGCAGTTGTCTTTGCTCTGAAAAAGTGGAGGCATTACCTATATGGGGTGACCTTTGAAGTGTACTCGGATCACAAAAGTCTTAGATACCTTTTCTCTCAGAAGGAATTGAACATGAGGCAACGAAGGTGGATGGAATTTCTGGAAGATTACGACTGCACAATCAATTACCATCCAGGAAAGGCAAATGTGGTAGCAGATGCTTTGAGTCGTAAGGTGCAAGTAGCAGGATTGATGATCAAAGAGTGGGATTTATTAGAATCCGTGTGTGAGTGGAGACCCTGTCTTGGGAGCCATAAGGTACTATTTAGCAATGTTAGGGTGACCTCCACTCTACTGGAACGCATTAAAGAGGCGCAAAATGAATATTTGATGATACGGAAGTGGGGAGAGAAGGTGGAGAAGGGAGAAACAACGGACTTCAAATTTAGTCCTGAGGGCATTTTGAAATATCGAAACCGAATAGTGGTACCGAAGGAGGAGTCGTTGAAAATGGAGATTCTGGAGGAAGCCCATCGGTCCAAATATACAATCCATCCGGGCAGCAGCAAGATGTATCAAGACCTAAAAGGAACCTATTGGTGGGACAATATGAAAAGGGAAATCGCTCAGTACGTGCAAAAATGTCTCGTTTGCCAACAGGTGAAAGCAGAGCATCAAAAACCATCGGGTCTGTTACAACCCTTGGAGATACCCGAGTGGAAGTGGGAAAACATCACGATGGACTTCGTTTCCGGTTTACCAAGGACGCAAAGAGAACACGATGCCGTTTGGGTGATCGTTGATCGATTAACCAAGTCGGCCCATTTCTTGCCGGTGAACATGAAGTATTCCATGGACAAGTTGGCCCGACTGTACATGGACGAGATAGTAAGGCTACATGGCGTGCCTGTGAGCATCGTCTCCGATCGGGATCCACGGTTCGTATCTCGATTTTGGCAGAAGTTTCAAGAAACCCTGGGGACTAAACTCAATTTGAGCACGACCTATCATCCTCAGACGGATGGCCAGTCAAAACGAACAATTCAAACTCTCGAGGACATGCTACGAACTTGCATTCTGGACTTTGGGGGCAACTGGGGTCAACACATGACGTTGGTAGAGTTTGCGTACAACAATAGCTTCCATTCATATATTCAAATGGCTCCATACGAAGCCCTATACGGACGAAAGTGCCAGTCGCCGATTTACTGGGACGAAGTTGGCGAAAAGAAAGCACTAGACTTGGCAACTATTCCATGGATGGAAGAGACTCAAGAGAAGGTCAAGTTGATACGGCAACGACTCCAAACAGCTCAAAGCCGACAAAAGAGCTACGCGGATAACCGAAGAAAGGACTTGGAGTTTGAAATTGGAGACCATGTGTTCCTCAAGATCACACCCTTGCGAAGTATCACAGCGGGCAAAGGAAAGAACTTCAACCGCGGTACGTCGGACCCTACAAGATCCTCCAGAGGGTAGGAGCGGTCGCGTATCGATTAGAACTGCCATCCCGTCTCTCTCGAATTCACGATGTGTTCCACGTCTCAATGCTAAAGAAGTATCATCCCGACCCATCCCATGTATTACAACCGGAGGAGATTGAAGAAGACGAATCGCTTGCTTACGAAGAGAAACCTGTCCAAGTGCTGGACCGGAAAGTCAAAGAGCTCAGAAACAAGCAGATGCCGTTAGTAAAAGTGCTATGGAGAAACCATGGGATAGAGGAAGCTACTTGGGAAGTGGAAGAAGAAATGCGAAAGAAATACCCAAACCTTTTTGGGAGTTAAGGTGAGAAATTTCGAGGACGAAATTCTTTTAAGGGGGAGAGAGTGTGAGAACCCGTAAAACCCTAATAATTTTCCTAGGGTTTATCCCCTGTAATAGCAAGTTTTCTGCATTTTCCGGCTTAGGAAAATTTTCCTGGTGAATTTTATGAGTAATTATAGTTTTTAGATTATTTTTCTAGTATTGGAGAGTTTTTGAAAAATTAAGAATATATAATGGATGTGGGACCCACTAGTGCGAAAAATTCGGAAAAAGTCGGCCAATTAGGTTAAGTTTCGGATACTGGTTGAAATTTATCGGGTGTTAAGAGATAAGTAGAGGTTGAGATGTGATTGATGTGAGAGAGACTTAAAGGATAGAAATGCTTTAAATGTAGTGACAAGTGTCACTTGGTGAATGGTGGCACTTGTAGGACAACTATTCGTTTTCTTGACTTTTGACCAATTGCTTAAATATCTCAAAAATCACACAAAATTCATTCTTGTCTTCAACTTCTTGGCCCGCTCTCTCTCTAGGAAAAGAACGAAAACTTCTCCAATTTTCAAGCTTCCAACTAGCTCAAATCCTCCAAAACAATTGCTTAAATTTATTTCTACTCCATAAAATCCCTCCATTTGGTGCTAGTAAGTGATTTTGTGGAAGTGTTCAAGGAAGCTAAGGTGTCCTACAACTCTCCCTCTCTTGTGTTCTAGGTAAGTGGTGTTTGAACTTCCTCCTACACTTAATGAAGCTTGAGTTGTGCTTAGTGGAAGCTAAAGTGATGACCTTTGTGATTTATTTCTTACTTTTGGATGAAATGATGAAGTTTTCAATTTAATGGTGATTTTTCTGGTTTAATTTGATCATGAGGTTGTGGCTGTCCATGATGGTTGGAAATGATGTTTTATGACTCTAGTAGGTGTAAATGATTGGTAATTGCAACCAATTTTTGATTTGGAAGGAAATGTGAAAAGTTAGGGTTTCATAACCCCCTTTTCTGTCCGGTTTTGTATCATATGGTTAGGGGCCGAATTGGCCTTTGGTTAAAACATGAAAGTTGTAGGTATTGATGTGTTTGAGGTGCCTGTAAAAGTTCAGGTCATTTGGAGTAGTGTAGAGTGGGAAATGTCGAAATTACTATTGCTGTTCTGGGTTCATCAGGATGGCAGAACTGCGCCTGTAATTGGCTGTTTTGACTGGAATTGCTTTGGATTTGGTTGTTGAGGTCTTCTGATGAAATGTAGCTTGATGTCTTAGCTACCATATGCCTTTGGAATTTCCGAATTTGGACCTGTACAGACTGAGTTGTACTAATTACAGCATAGTGTAATTTGTAAACCTGCAATCAAGGTTCTGGTTTGGTATTTTGCATATTTGACCTAGTTGTGCTAGGAATTTGACTGAGTGACCTTCTACATTGTTGTAGCCCTGTTTCTTATCTTCGAAACGGTGGGTCTTGTACCCTCATCCGATAATCGTAGTGAAATCGGTGGCATTACCGTAAAATGAGGACAAAACTTTTTTTTTTTTGGGCCAAAGCTAGTTACTTTACCAAAAATTTCTGGTTGCCTATGATGCTTGTATATGTTTATAAAACCCTATTGGGGTTGTGATTGGCATTGTTTTATGACTCGTTATCGAGTCTCATTGTACTTGTTTGCGTGTTCTAGGGCGTGACGGTGGTTCACGACGCACTTTTGACCACGGTGTATGAAACATCACTTACTTGATTGGTGAGTATACTACTCACTTAAATGTTACAATGTGGCTTTGTTATATGTGAATTTGATGCCTTGAAGGCTTATTTGGCTATTGGAAGTGATTGAGGTGAGGGTGTACTTGACCGCCCTCACCCCCTTGTGATTCCATTCATGACTGTTTACCGTTTTACTGAAATACTGCACTTGCTATATGAGATATTGAATTCCATTCATGGAAAACTGATTTGGTGTCGTTTGGACGAATATCCAACGGCCTTACTGTATTACTGAGCTCAACCCCGTAGGTAGTCAATTGAATCGAGCCGGCGAGGGCTTGGTTGTGAAAATTGACATGCCACGGGGACTGTACTGGGGAATCTTGTAGTAATGAGACTCTTGGTTCCGGTATACTCGAGTATTACCAAAAGCTACTGATTGGAGTGCGGGCCCGGTTGGGGAATGTTGGGTGGAAGGAATGGAAGTGAAGTGAGGTCTACGGTTTGGTACTTTTAACATTGACGGAGGGTCAATGAGGTTGGATCAAGACTGTAAGCGTGGAAATGGGCTCTTGAGAGCCGTCCGTATCCTTTTACCGTTTTGTTTCATTCCTTAATTGTGTACTTTGATTGAAAGGTCATGCTATATGCTCTTTGTTGCTTATGTGATAGTAACTTACTGGGCTTAAGCTCATTCCGTTCCATTTGTTTTCCTTACAGGAAAATGACCACTTTTGGAAAAGATTGTGTTAGTTGGTTGTCAAGTTGAGCTCATGTAAATGTATCTTTTGAATAGCTCTTTGAATGAAACCCTAATGTGTATTGGGTTAATTTTCTCTTGATTGGCAAACCGAACATGTATATTCATGATGAATGGTTTTTGTGGCATGCCATTTGGTTGTAAATGTTGAATGTCAATGTATGTATATGTTGGATTGATGTTTGGTTGAACTCCGGATTCTGACGTGTCCGGCACTGTTCATCATTGGATTCGATTTTCATTTTCTTATTTTTTTTTATTTTGTGGTTTTGACCTATTTGCGCGCGTTGGTGTGTTCCGGAACGTAGTAGATCGATGTAAATTGATCCGTTAGTCCTGGCGAGAGCTGGGCAGGCAGTCCGCTAACCCCTTTGGTTCGCCTTAGGGGAAGGTGGGCTGTCACAGAATTGGCCGTGGGTTAAAACATGAAAGTTGTAGGGAATGATATTTTAGAGGTGCCTGCAAAATTTCAGGTCAATCAGAGCAGCGTAGCTTGTGAAAAGACCAAATTACCCTTGCTGCCCTGGTTTTACCCGAATTTGATAGTTGCGTCTGTAATTGGTTAATTTGGTTGGGAATGCTTCCGAATTGATGAAATGTAGCCTTGTATCTTAGCTTTCGGATGGCTTGGAATTTCTGGATTTGGACTTAGGTAGGCTGACTTATGATGTTTGAACCAGAATGCGTTCTGTGAATCTGTTTTTGCGGTCCTGGTGTAGTCTATCGCATTTTTGACCTGATTACACTCAAAACTGGGCTTAGTGACCTTCTGTAATATTGTAGCCCTATCTCTTAGCTTCGAAACAGTGTATCTTGTACCTCCATCCGATAATCGTAGTGTCTTTGGTGCCAAAACCGCAAAATGATGTCAAAAACTATTTTTTTTGGGTTAACACTTAACTCCATTTCCGGATTTTCTGGTTTTCTCTAATGCTTATGGAGCCCTATTTTGGTGGTATTTGAAATTGGTTTATGAATTGTAATTGAGTCTTATTGTGCTTATTTGAATATTTTAGGGCTTGACTTTCATTTCCGGACTTTTCCCTAGCTTGAATTGTACTTGTACTACTTGGAGCTTACTAAACGGCTATTGAATGAACTTATGTTGTGTGAAACTTTGGGACTAGTTGAGGAAAATAATGAAGCCATGACGGCTGGAAAAGTAAGCAAATTTAGGGGAAATGCTATCCAATTTTCTAGGCCGTTTGTTTCCTTTAAATTTGACTTGCCTTTTAGTAAAAATGAAAGGCTTTTGGGTTGTTTGAGCCTAGGTCTTCATGTTACCTTTTCGTTTCCAAAAATCATGTTTTGCACCCTTGCATTAGTAATTATTTGGCGAGGCCTACGACTGGTTATCGAGCCTCACATGTGCATTCTGTATACTCAATTTTGAAAGTGGAACCTTCAATTGTTTTACTTTGATTATTTTAGGGTTTTGTGACAGCCCCACCTTTCCCTAAGGCGAACCAAAGGGGTTAGCGGACTGCCTGCCCAGCTCTCGCCAGGACTAACGGTTCAGTTTACGTCGATCTATTACGTTCCGGAACTTACTATTGCGCGCAAACAAGTCAAAATCACAAAATAAAAAAAAATGAAAATCGAAGCCGAAATTTATCCAAACCACGGCCAAGCATATATATACATTGGAAATCAACATTTACAAGCCAAACGGCAAACCAAGATATTCGTCTAGTTCATACATGTACCAAAAGCCATTTACACACCCAACATTGGTGGAAACAAAACACTTAGGGTTTTTACCCTCAAGGAGCTATTCAAAATACATGTACAAGAGCTCAACTTGTCATCCAACTATCACAATCTTTTCCAAAAGTTTCATTTTCCTGTAAGGAAAACAAATGACACGGAATGAGCTAAAGCCCAGTGAGCAACTATCACAATAGCAGTCAAGATCACATAAGCATAACCATTCAATTCAAGTATGCAATTTCGAAGTAAAGCAAATCAGTGAAAGGATACAGTCGGCTCTCAAGAGCCCATTTCCACGCTTGCAATCTTGATCCAACCCCATTGACCCTCCGTCAATTTTAAAAGTACCAAACAACCGTAGACCTCGCTTAACTTCCATCCTTCCACCCATCATACCCCAACCGGGCCCGCACTCCATTCAGTCATTTTGGTAATACTCGAGTTTACCGGAACCGAGAGTCTCATTACTACAAGGTTCCTCAGTACAGTCCCCGTGGCATGACAATTTTCACGACCAAGCCCTCGCCGGCTCGATCCAATTGACTACCAAACGGGGTTGAGCTCAGTAATACAGTAAAGCCGTTGGACAATCGTCCCAAACGACACCAATTCAGTTTCCATACATGGAATTCAGTATCTCATATAACAAATGCAGTATTTCAGTAAAACGATAAATAGCCATGAAGGAAATTACAAGGGGTGAGGGCGGTCAAGTACACCCTCACCTCAATCACTTCCAATAACCAATTAAGCCTTCAAGGCATCAAATACACATAGCAAAGCCACATTATAACAAGTAAGTGAGTAGTATACTCACCAAGCAAGAAAGTGGTGTTTCATACACCGTGATCACCAAGACGTCGTGAGCTACCGTCACGTCCTAAAACATGTAACACATTCAATGAGACTCGATACCAAGCCATAAATCCATGCCAATTACAACCCCAATAGGGTTTTATAAACATATACAAGCATGAAAGCAAACCAGAAATTAAGAAAAGGGCTTTAACTTAGGCCTTGATAAGAAAACCGGTTTTGACGTCATAATGCGGTAATGGCACAACTCTCACTACAATTATCGGATGGGGGTGTAAGACCCACCGTTTCGAAGCTATGGAACAGGGCTACAACAATGTAGAAGGTTACTCAATCCAGTTCCTGACCCAACTAGGTCAAAAATGCCAAACACTAAACCAGAATCACCAAAACAGGTTTGCAAAACACAGAAAACTGTAATCGGTATATCTCAGTCCATACAAGTCCAAATGCCGAAATTCCAAAGGCATAAGTTAGCTAAGACATCCAGCTACATTTCATCAGAAGACACCAACTCCAAAATCCAAAGCAATTCCAGTCCAAATGGCCAATTACTATCGCAGTTTTCGCATTCTGATCAAAGCAGAACAGCTACAGTAATTTCGTCATATCTCACTCTACACTAATCCAAATGACCTGAAATTTTACAGGCACCTCAAACACATCAATACCTACAACTTTCATGTTTTGAGAAAAGTCTAATTCGGCCTCTAACCCTATGATCTAAAACCGGACAGAATTGGGGTTTTATGAACCCTAATTTTCCATTTTTCCATCCAAATCCAAAATTGATTGCAAATACTTATCAAACATACCTACTAGAGCCATTATAGTCCATTGCCAATCATCAAAGATGGCCACAACATTCATTTCATATTAAACCAGAAAAATTCCCAATAAAATAAAAACTTCACCAAAACAAGCCAAATCAAGAGATAAATCACATATTCCAACACTCAAGCCACTTCTAAGCATAATAATACCATCATTAGGTGTAGTAGGGTGTTCAAGCATAACTTACCAAGAAACAAGAGATGTAGAGAGGTGTTGGACACTTAGCTCTTCAAACAAACTTCACTACAACCCTTACTAGCACTTGAAGATAGGATTTTATGGAGTGAAATCTAGTCTAAGCTTTTGTTTATGGAAGATTGAAGCTTATGGAAGCTTGAAAGTTGGTGGAATTTCCTTCTTCTTTGCAAGGAGAGAGCCGGCCACAAGGAAGAGAAAAATGGTGAATTTTGGGCATTTTTTTGATATTTAATCCTTGGGTCAAAAAAGTCAAAAATGTGAATAGTATTTCTTAAAGTCCACCCAATCATATTGTGACACTTGTCACACTCATTAATGCATTCTTATCTTTCTTTTTCCCTCTCACATCAATCACTTCACACATTCTTGTAACACCCCGAATATTAGGAGATTGTTTGTAAAGATATTAAAGAGTATTTCTTCGGGTTTGATTTAAAACCTTATTTTATTTTAAAAGACTAGAAACCCTAAATGTTTAATCAAAAACTGTAACGGCCCCACCTCCCCCTAAGGCGAACCAGAGGGTTCGGCGGATCGCCTGCCCAGCTCTCGCCGGGACTCAGTCGCTCACTACAGTCCTCAACCCAATTACAATATAAATCTCAAAATTACATCAAATTCTCCAATGATTACATATTACAAATGCAGCGGAAACTGATTCCAATCGTGGAACGTATACTTACATCCATATCAATTTCAAATATTTATACAAGACCAACTCGTACATAAAATAGATCCAAACTTAAACTATACACGATATAAGCCATCCAGTCACGTGAATAAGCACTCCAAGCTTTTCTTCGCCTTGAGCCCTGTGGGGGGAAATAAAACATTTTTGGGGTGAGCTAGAAGCTCAGCGAGTAACCATTAAAATCAGTAATCAATTCAGTTTCACAGTCATTCATTTCAGTGATGTCATGATTTCAAGATCAAATGCACATTTATTGCTCTCGTGAGCCAGCGAAATCGTTGTACTTAAACACCCAACGCTCCAAACAAACATTAAACAGTAAACAGTCAGTGGGGAGCCATTTGCTCCAGATGAACAGTACACAGAGGTGGAGACGTTGGTGTTCAGCACACGAATTCCAAGCACTCATTTAAGCCAAACACATGTCATGGGCCACATGCAAGCACTCATGATATGCAATCAAGTAAATAGTGCAAGAAACGGTTCATAAGAAGCTTTAACAGTAGTTTGGGGTCACTCACCTCCACGGCTCAGAAACCATCCATCATATAACATTGCCTTGCTCAAATCCAAGCCTTAGATCACAAACCCAATGCAAACAAGTCCCTTCAAAGTTCGGACAACACTTCCCCTACATTTGCTAACTTTTCCAGCCATCATGGCTTCATTATTACTTCAGCTAGTCCCAAAGTCACACAAATAAGTTCATCTAATATCCATTCAGCAAGCTCCAAGTAGTACAAAGACAAGTCAAGCTAGGGAAAAAGTCCGGAAATGAAGGTTAAGCTCAAAACCAGAAAAACAGTTTTGACGTCATTTTGCGGTAATGGTGTCAATTTCACTATGATTATCGGATGGGTGTGTAAGACCCACCGTTTCGAAGCTAAGAAACAGGGCTACAACAATGTAGAAGGTCACTCAGTCCAGTTCCTAGCACAACTAGGTCAAATATGCCAAAAATACCAAACCAGAACCACTAAAACAGGTTCACAAATCCCACTATGCTGTAATTGGTATAACTCGGTCTGTACAGGTCCAAATGAATTGATTCCAAAGGCATATGGAAGCTAAGACATCCAGCTACATTTCATCAGAAGACACCAACATCCAAATCCAAAGCAATTCCAGTCAAAATGGCCAATTACAAGTGCAGTTTTCACATTCTGAGCAACCCAGAACAGCAACAGTAAAAACGCCATATCTCACTCTACACTAATCCAAATGACCTGAAATTTTGCAGGCACTTCAAACTCATCAATACCTACAACTTTCATGTTTTAAGCCAAGGCCAATTCGGCCTCTAACATGGTGCAATAAATTCGGGCAGAATGTAGCTTCATGAACCCTAACTTTCCAAAATTTATTCCAAATCCAAAATTGGTTGCAAATATCAATCATTTCCATCCACTAGAGTCATAACCCCTCATTATCAATCATCATAAACAACCACAACACCATAATCCAATTAAACCAGAAAAATCATCAATAAAATCAAAACTTCACCACATCACTTCAAGTCAAGATAAAAACCAGAAATTTCAGCACTTAATCACTAATAAGCATAACTTAAGCATCATTAGATGTAGGAGGAAGATACACACACCACTCACCTAGTAACAAGAGAGGTAGAGGTGTTGGACACCTTAGCTCTTCCAAAAACTTCACCAAATCAACCACTAACACCAACTAGAAAGATTTTATGGAGTAGAAACTAGTTTAGTTGGTTGAGTTATGGATTGAAGCAAGAAGAAATCAAGACTTGAAGAGGTTTTCTTCCTTCCTTGAACTTGAGAGAGAGAGCCGGCCAACAAGAGAAGAAAATTGTGAATTTTATGCAATTTTTGGATATTTAATCCTTTGGTCAAAAAAGTCAAAATTGTGAATAGTAAATCTTAAAGGAAAACCAATAACATGGTGACACTTGTCACTCTATTTAATGCATTCTTATCACTTCTTTTCTCTCTCACATCAATCACTTCACACACTCTACTTATCTCTTAACACCCGATAAAATTTACACAGTATCCGGAATTTAACCTAATTGGCCGAATTTTTTCGAACTTTTCACACTAGTGGGTCCCACGTCCAGTATATATTCTTAATTTTCTAAAAACTCACCAATACTAGAAAAATCATCTAAAAACTATAATTGCTCATAAAAATTCCTCAGGAAAATATTCTAAGTCAGAAAACGCAGAAAACATGCCATTAAAGGAGATAAAACCCTCGGAAAAGATTAGGGTTTTTACGGGTTCTCAAACTCTTTTTTTTTTCGGGGCGTCACAAAAACCCTAGTTTACTTGTGACTAACCGGTTTTATTAAATGTCTCACATTTTAATAGAAACCTTAATTTTAATTTCTGAAATTGTAAAACCCTCACGTTTTCTTAAAAATGCTCTTTTATTTGGAAATTAGTATTTATTAAAGCTCTACTATCTAATTATTCCATAATAAGTGCAAATGAATCTAGAAAGTAGGGTTTTACACTTTGTTTTCAAGATTTGAGCAAATTAGGGTTTTAGCGATTTTTCCGCTGGATGAATTTTCGGTACTGGCCAAGGATCAATTTGATGATTAAAAGTGACTTTTAAGTGAGAAATAATATGTGAATAGGAGAAATTATATAAGGTTAGTGAATGGGAAGTAAAAACCCTAGTACGGGTGTTTTTAAGAAAAACGGCGCGAACCGGCGGGTCCCGCGCACTACCGATTGAACGCACCACTGGACCACCACTTTCTTACCACATGAGCTCATTGATATTTGAGCAAAATATCTTCTTAATTTCCAGCTAAGTCTGACCAAAATTAGAGGCTAAAATAACAAGGATAGGAAAGAGAAAAATGAAAGGTGGTGGTGGCGACAAGTGTCGCCACCCTAGAGTTTCTTGGCCAAGTGATTAACTAACCTTATTAAACCAATTTTCTGGACTTTCCCCTTCATTTCTCCTGCTGCTGGTCGACCAAAAGAGAGAGAGAAAGGGAGAGCAAAAGAAAAAAATTCTTTCTTCTTGAATCTTAGCCAAACCAAGTGAGAAAATCCAATTTTAAACCGATTAAAGTGGAGGTTGTGAGTTGGGAAGCTTGAGGAACTAAGAAATTTCTAAGGGGGTGAAGAATCACTCTTCCAAGACTTGCTTTTGAGGTATAAACATCTGGTCATGATCCTTGTTGCTTTAATCTTGCTTTAAGATGTTTTTTTTAGCTTAAGTTTTGGCTTGATTTCATGATTATCCAAGTGGTTGTGATGAATTTTGGGATGAATAAGCAAGCTAGGGTTTCAGAGTTTCTGCCTAAACTTGTTGTGTGGTTGTAAATGTTGTAAATAAGGTTATATAAGGTTTTTTGGTAGTGATTAGAACAAGAAATTTGAGAAAATTCCATTAAATACCAAAAATTCCAGAATCTGGAAAATTTTCCCCAACTTTCTGTCCGGTTTTGTAACCCTATGTTAGAGGCCGAATTGGCCTTAGGTCAAAACATGAAAGTTGTAGAGAATGGTATTTTATAGGTTCCTGTAAAATTTCAGCTCAATCGGAGCAACGTACCATGTGAAAAGATGAAAATACCCTTGCTGTTTTAGGTTACCTTCCAGAATGCCGCGTGGACAGTTCAGTCTATTTGATGGTATTTATTCGCTGTAATCCGTTCGGTTTTAGTCTTGGCCCAAAACATGAAAGTTTTAGTACCCTGTCTTAGCTTTCTAACGCCTCAAAGAACACCTTAATCGGACCTTGGTAACCTGAGATATGACCATTCCAGTGCAGTGTGGTTAAATAGCCGACTAGTTGGGTTTTGGTTCTGTAAATTGAGGATTTGACTAGGTTTCATTGGAAACTGGACT
The DNA here is from genome assembly GCA_036785865.1 of Coffea canephora. Taxonomy (NCBI): domain Eukaryota; kingdom Viridiplantae; phylum Streptophyta; class Magnoliopsida; order Gentianales; family Rubiaceae; genus Coffea; species Coffea canephora. The sequence goes on from CM071913.1 coordinate 30,532,570, forward strand.
AAGTGATCTTCATGAACATTGTAGCCCTGAGTCTTAGCTTCGAAACGGCATAAATTTTGCCTCAATCCAATAAGCGTAGCCTCGGATGTGTTATTTCCGCAACCATACGTCAAATCTGTCTTTTGCTAGGTTACATTTCCACCCTTATTATCACTTTGATTTTTGTTCTTATGTTGTGTTGAGCCTATGGAATGGCTAATGAACTGAAATTATATTGTGGATGATGTTGGGTTGGATTGTGTAAGGATTGAAGCCAAAATGGCTGGAAAATTTGGTAAACACAAAGGGCATGCTGCCCGAATTTACACTCGAGGACTAGGAAACTATACTTGTAACGTGAGTAAGGGTTAAGTGATTATCACTCGAACTAGCGAGGACCTTGATGCTTTGTTATCAAGGGTTATATGTTAGGACTTGGCCGAACTTGTACCCTTGAGAAATGAAATCATGATTGCTCGGAGTATATTTTCCTTGTACTTTCGACTCGCATGGCATTTTCAAGTAAAAATGTTACAAAGTTTTACTGTTTAAAAAGCGAGCAAGTGTTTCACGACTACTCTCCAAGTGAATTTCAATTTCTTGGTCTTTATTGACGAAACGTCTAAGTTTCGAATTCTAGACATGTTCCAAAGTTCTCAAACTGAGTTTATCGCAGATTTGGACTCCGAACCCAGAGTATAACCTGAAAGTGACCAGTAAAGGCACTATATCTTGTGGTGAGTGCTTTCAAATACTGAATTGCACTAGATACTTGAACTTGATACGTGACCAATATGAGTACATGTTATATACGTGAATTGACAGGGCAAGAGTGTACTTTATCGCACTTGCTCTTACGTGATATACTTGTTTATTGATTGCAATTGACTTGATATACATGATGTGCGCACTTCCTGGAATTCCAGAAACCCTGTGGCGAGTTACTCTAGTCGAGCCGGCAAGGGCTTGGTCGATTGGGTAACGAACCCTGGGTCTCTTGTTTTGTCGAGTGGAGTGATACCTCCTCGGCTAATCGGTATACTCGAGTATTACCACCCATGTTTATTGAGGATTTTGGGCCCAGTAGGGGGTGTGAATGGTGGACGGAGAGTCGTGTAAGTGGTGCTCTACTGGATTGGTTCCTTTACTTGAAAGTTGACGGAGTGTCAACTACTACGTGATCAAGCTCCTGGTGATGAATGGAAGTTGGCTCCTGAGGGCCATCCGTATCCTTATGCTTTGGATTGATTATTGCTTATTGGATTATTGTTGATTTTGAAAAACTTTTACACTCGCTCATTTTGAGATTTCTACTTGACGTGTTATTGCTCACATTTATGAACTTTTCATGCTCCTTACTTTGCTATATCGAAAACTTGTACTTATAAATAATGGTCAATTTGCTATTTGGAACCTCACTGGGCTTTTAGCTCATACCACGTTATTTGTTTTCCTTACAGGGGTACGAGCGAGGCGTGAGATATGTAAAGACTAGCGTAGTCTAGTTGTTTGACTTTTGACTTTTGACTTGTACTCGCGCTATTCCTCGAATGGAACATTTTGTATTTGGATTGTATACGTTTTGAACTAGTTTAAGTATATCGAGACTTTGTACCCTGATCTCTATCAATGTAAATTGTAAGCTTGAATTGTGGATGTTATTTATGGTTCATGGATGTGTGCACGTGATTTGAGTGAGTGAGTCCTGGCGAGAGCTGGGCAGGCGGTCCGCCAAACCCTTTGGTACGCCTCAGGGGGAGGTGGGGTCGTCACAATTCTACTTATCTCTTAACACCCGATAAATTTCACACAGTATCCGAAACTTAACCTTATTGGCCGAATTTTTCCGAACTTTTCGCACTAGTGGGTCCCACGTCCACTATTTACTCTTAATTTTCTAAAATTTCACCAATGCTAGAAAAATCATCTTAAAACTATAATTGCTCATAAAATCCACTAAGAAAATATTTCTAAGCCAGAAAATGCAGAAAACATGCAATTAAGGGGAAATAAACCCTAGGAAAATAATTAGGGTTTTACGGGTTCTCACACTCTCCCCCCCTTAAAAGAATTTCGTCTTCTAAATTTCTCACCTTAATTCCCGAAAAGGTTTGGGTATTTCTTTCGCATCTCCTCTTCCATCTCCCAGGTAGCTTCCTCCACTCCGTGGTTTCTCCATAGCACCTTCACTAGCGGAATTCGCTTGTTTCTGAGCTCTTTGACTTTTTTGATCGAGCACTTGGACCGATTTCTCTTCATAGGCCAGTGATTCATCTACTTCGATATCCTCCGGTTGTAAAACATGAGATGGGTCAGGATGGTACTTCTTTAGCATCGAGACGTGAAATACGTCGTGGATTCGAGATAGACTGGATGGCAGTTCCAATCGATACGCGACCGCTCCAACCCTCTGAAGGATCTTATAGGGTCCGACGTACCGCGGTTGAAGTTTCTTTCCTTTGCCCGTTGTAAGACTTCGTAAGGGTGTGATTTTGAGAAATACATGATCTCCAACTTCAAATTCCAAATCTTTTCTTCGGTTATCCGCGTAACTCTTTTGACGACTTTGGGCGGTTTGAAGTCGTTGTCGTATCAACTTGACCTTTTCCTGAGCCTCTTCCATCCATGGAATGGTTGCCGGGTTCAGTGCTTTCTTTTCACCTACTTCATCCCAATAAATCGGTGAGCGGCACTTGCGTCCGTAGAGAGCTTCATACGGAGTCATTTGAATTGACGATTGGAAGCTATTGTTGTACGCAAATTCTACCAAGGTCATGTGCTGACCCCAATTGCCTCCAAAGTCCGGAATACAGGTTCGTAGCATGTCCTCAAGAGTCTGAATCGTCCGCTCCGACTGGCCATCCGTCTGAGGGTGATAGGTAGTGCTCAAATTGAGTTTCGTCCCCAGGGTTTCTTGGAACTTCTGCCAAAACCGAGATATGAACCGTGGATCCCGATCAGAGACAATGCTCATCGGCACGCCGTGTAACCTTACAATTTCATCCATGTACAATTGGGTCAATTTGTCCATTGAGTACTTCATGTTCACCGGCAAGAAATGGGCCGACTTGGTTAATCGATCAACGATCACCCAAACGGCATCGTGTCCTCTTTGCGTCCTTGGTAAACCTGAAACGAAGTCCATGGTGATGTTTTCCCACTTCCACTCGGGTATCTCCAAGGGTTGTAACAAACCCGATGGTTTTTGATGCTCTGCCTTCACTTGCTGGCAAATGAGACATTTCTGCACGTACTGCGCGATTTCCCTCTTCATATTGTCCCACCAATAGGTTCCTTTCAGGTCTTGATACATCTTGCTGCTACCCGGATGGATTGTATACTTGGACCTATGAGCTTCCTCCAAAATTTCTGCTTTCAACGAATCGTCCTTTGGTACCACCATTCGATTTCGATACCTCAAAATACCCTCAGGACTCTAATTGAAGTCCGTTGTTTCTCCCTTTTCCACTTTCTCTCTCCACTTCCGTACCATCAATTCCTCGCCTTGCGCCTCTTTTATACGTTCCAGTAGAGTGGATGTCACCCTTACATTGCTAAATATCACCTTATGACTCCCAAGACAGGGTTTCCACTCGCACACGGATTCTAGCAAATCCCATTCCTTGATCATTAGTCCTGCTACTTGCACCTTACGACTCAAGGCATCTGCCACCACATTTGCCTTTCCCGGATGGTAATTTATTGTACAGTCGTAATCTTCCAGGAATTCCATCCACCTTCGTTGCCTCATGTTCAGTTCCTTCTGGGAGAAGAGGTATCTAAGACTTTTGTGATCTGAATACACTTCGAAGGTCACTCCATATAGGTAATGCCTCCACTTTTTCAGAGCAAACACAACTGCAGCTAATTCTAGATCGTGAGTCGGGTAGTTCTGCTCGTGAAGCTTCAATTTCCTAGAGGCGAAAGCAATCACATTCCGGTTCTGCATCAAAACACATCCCAATCCCTCTCGCGACGCGTCCGCATATACTGCAAACCCGTCCATTCCATTTGGCAAGACCAGTACCGGAGCCATGGTCAGTCTTCTCTTTAATTCCCGAAAACTTGTTTCGCATCGGCCGTTCCAGATAAACTGGCCATGCTTCTTTGTCAAGTCAGTTAGAGGTCCTGCCAGTTTGAAAAAATCCTTAATAAACCTTCGGTAGTACCCAGCTAGCCCTAGAAAGCTACGAATTTCCGTGGGGGTTTCTGGCCTCTTCCAATTTGTCACGGCCTCAACCTTCGCCGGGTCCACCGAAATACCTTCGTGGGAGATCACATGCCCTAGAAACGCTACTTTCTCCAACCAGAACTCGCATTTGCTAAACTTGGCGTACAGTTGATGTTCCCTCAATGTCTGCAACACCACTCTCAAATGCTCCTCATGCTCCTCGCGTGTCTTAGAGTAGACCAAAATGTCATCAATGAACACCACGACAAATCGGTCTAGATAGGGTTTGAAAACCCTATGCATTAGGTCCATAAAGGCGGCGGGAGCATTAGTCAGTCCAAAGGGCATAACGGTGAACTCGTAATGCCCGTATCTTGAATTGAAAGCAGTTTTCGGAATGTCCTCCTTCCTAATCAACAACTGGTAGTATCCCTGTCGGAGGACCAACTTCGAGAAGACCACTGCTCCTTGCAGCTGGTCAAACAACTCGTCGATGTGGGGCAGTGGATACTTATTCTTGATCGTAACGTTGTTCAGCCCCCTATAGTCAATACACATCCTCAACGTTCCATCCTTTTTCTTCACAAATAGGACAGGAGCTCCCCAAGGAGACTCACTCTCGTGGATGAATCCCCGCTCCAAAAGATCTTGTAACTGCAACTTAAGCTCCTTTAGTTCTGCAGGTGCCATTCGGTAAGGGGTTTTCGAGATAGGTGCGGTTCCAGGCAACAGGTCTATACGGAATTCTATCTCTCTTTCCGGAGGTAAGGCCACTAATTCATCAGGAAAAACATCCGGAAATTCCCTCACTATGGCCACGTCTTCTACTTTTAACTTATCCGTAGGGGTGTTAATTAAGAAGGCCAAAAATCCTTGCGCCCCTTTACTTATCAGTTTCCTAGCCCGAATGCCCGAAATGAGAGCAGATGAGGCTAACCTACCCCTTATATCTAACCTTAAGGTTGCCTCGCCAGGAATGCGAAATTCAACTATTTTCGTTTTACAATCCAGTTGGGCGTTATATTTGGCTAACCAGTCCATACCCAAAATCACATCGTACCCCTTAATGGACAAGCTAATCAGGTCTCCTAAAAATCTCCTTTCACCTACCCATACATCGCAATCCTTATAAGCCATACTAGTCACCAAACATTGATTCCCCGTAGGTGTACTAACTTCTAGGTCATATGGTAAGCTAGCAGGTTTTATATCGATGCCACACATGAAATCAGGGTTAACAAACGAATGAGTGGCACCAGGATCAATTAAAACTTTGGCAAAGCGGTGGAAAATAGGGATCGTACCTTCCACCACCTCGAAAGACTCTGGGACCTGATGGGGCTCTAAGGAGTACACCCTAGCTGGCACCTTCGGTTTGGATCCGTCTCCCTTGGCTGATCCAATATTGGTCCTCGACGGTAGTTGACTCCCCTTTCCGTCTTGTTTCAGGACCGGGCACGTAGCCAGTTGATGGTCCGCACTTCCACACCGCAGACATTTCCCTTGTTTCCTCCAGCAGTTGTCTTCGGTGTGGTTCAGCTTCCCACAGTGCCCACAGGGACCTCGAGGTGCCGAAGCCGAGCCACTCTAAGCGTTTCCTCTTTGTCCTCGCCCAGCTTGACCACCCCTAAATGGAGTCCCTCTGCCTGACCCAGAATGTCGACCACCACCCGTTCCTCGTCCAAATTTCGAGGGAGTGCTCTTCTCACCTTGTCCAGACGTACTCCCAGGAAAGCCACGCTTCTTAGCCTGGAAGTTTCGGACCTGCAGCCGTGCACTCTCAACTCGTTGGGCTTTTTCCATAGCCTCGCTAAACGTAGTGATTTGAGCCGCCGCGAGGTCTTTCTGGATCTCAACGTTCAAGCCCTGAATAAAGCGCCTCACGCGTCGTTGCTCGGTCATGATTAATTCAGGCGCAAATTTGGACAGGCGGGTAAATTGACTCTCGTACTCCGCCACAGTCTGAGCCCCTTGCCGGAGCCGGATAAACTCGTCCTCCTTCCTCTCCTGGACTAGAGGAGGGAAAAACTTAGCATTAAATTCTCGGATGAAGTTCACCCAAGTTCTCGGTGTCTGTTCCCGTTCCCATTTCTGCCTAATCACGTTCCACCAGGAACGGGCAGCTCCCTCGAGTTGAAACACGGCAAATGTCACCTGCCGTTCCTCTGGGTAGTGTAAAGCTGCAAATATGTCTACCATCTTCTCAAGCCATTTCTCAGCAACGTCAGGGTCGGGTCCTCCAATAAACTTTGGCGGAGAAAACTTTTGGAAACGTTCTAGCGCCCTATCTTCGCTCTCGATATGATGGCCAGGGTTTCCGGGGTTAGGGTTTGGGTTCTGACCCTGTTGTTGCACTACTTGTGCTAATAAATTGGTCATTTGCTGCATAGCAGCAGCGATTTGCACATTAGGGTCTATTTGGGGTTCAGGATTTGGTCCAGTAGAAGCTTCCCCCGTTTCCCTAACCGGTGTGGGTTGCCTACCGCGCCCGCGTCCCCGACCACTTCGTGTTCCTTCCATAAGTTCACTCGGTCTAGGCAAAAGTACTAAACCAAAGCAGTAATAAAGCAGGTAAGTAACACATAAACTTTCACATAACACATATTGATACATTTCACACAGGGTCACAAGCACACATATATACACGCCAAACATATATATACAAGCAGTCAGTCAAGTACGGCCAAGGCACGTACGTACATAAACGATCCTCCCGAGGATAGGCCTATCAAAAGAGATTTACACGTAGCTAACTCTACATCCAAAATGGTTAGCTAAGGCTCTATCCCTATCCCTATGTACATACAAAAGCCACCACTATCCAAAAGATGCCTAATAGTCTTGGCCTAGTCAGTCGCCGAGGTCTGGGATCCAGGCGACGGGGTAGACTCCTCCCCCGCCTCGGCCCCAGCATACGAGGCCTCATCACTAGACTCCTCGAGTCCGTCGTCGCATAGGTTAAGGATCGCCTCAGCACGACCCCTGACCTTGCGAGCTCTCTTAGTCTCGCGCTCACGTGCATCTCTCAGTTGATCACATAGGTCATCGACTCGATCCTCGGCCTCATGCACGTCATACTCTAGCTCCATGATACGTGCGGCTTGCTTCTCATTGGTTGCCCTAGCCTGAGTCACCTCAGCTTCCAATGTAGCAACCGCAGCTTCCAGCTTAGTATTATCCTTAGCAAACTCCTCACGTTCCTTTGCCACCGCCAACACTAGAGCGTTTGGATAGGCGTAGTTGCTACGGCACTCGCACTGTCGAATGCGGCTGGCCGGGCTCTAACGCACCACGGCCCCCTTTTGCCTAAGTTGATACTTAATTGGCGGCAGCGTACTACGAGGACGATCTCCTGCCGGACGGTCACTCGGGTCACCACTCGCATCCATCCTATAGCAAAGGAAGAAATAATATGATTACACTTAATAGGCATAAACAGTAGAATCCTCAAGTCAAGCATTCCTATAACACCCAGGCTAATTCAAACCTAGGCTCTGATACCACCTGTGACAGCCCCACCTTCCCCTAAGGTGAACCAAAGAGGTTAGCGGACTGCCTGCCCAGCTCTCGCTAGGACTAACGGTTCAGTTTACGTCGATCTATTACGTTCCGGAACTTACTATTGCGCGCAAACAAGTCAAAATCACAAAATAAAAAAAAAATGAAAATCGAAGCCGAAATTTATCCAAACCACGGCCAAGCATATATATACATTGGAAATCAACATTTACAAGCCAAACGGCCAACCAAGATATTCGTCTAGTTCATACATGTACCAAAATCCATTTACACACCCAACATTGGTGGAAACAAAACACTTAGGGTTTTTACCCTCAAGGAGCTATTCAAAATACATGTACAAGAGCTCAACTTGTCATCCAACTATCACAATCTTTTCCAAAAGTTTCATTTTCCTGTAAGGAAAACAAATGACACGGAATGAGCTAAAGTCCAGTGAGCAACTATCACAATAGCAGTCAAGATCACATAAGCATAACCATTCAATTCAAGTATGCAATTTCGAAGTAAAGCAAATCAGTGAAAGGATACAGTCGGCTCTCAAGAGCCCATTTCCACGCTTGCAATCTTGATCCAACCCCATTGACCCTCCGTCAATTTTAAAAGAACCAAACAACCGTAGACCTCGCTTAACTTCCATCCTTCCACCCATCATACCCCAACCGGGCCCGCACTCCATTCAGTCATTTTGGTAATACTCGAGTTTACCGGAACCGAGAGTCTCATTACTACAAGGTTCCTCAGTACAGTCCCCGTGGCATGACAATTTTCACGACCAAGCCCTCGCCGGCTCGATCCAATTGACTACCAAACGGGGTTGAGCTCAGTAATACAGTAAAGCCGTTGGACAATCGTCCCAAACGACACCAATTCAGTTTCCATACATGGAATTCAGTATCTCATATAACAAATGCAGTATTTCAGTAAAACGGTAAATAGCCATGAAGGAAATTACAAGGGGTGAGGGCGGTCAAGTACACCCTCACCTCAATCACTTCCAATAACCAATTAAGCCTTCAAGGCATCAAATACACATAGCAAAGCCACATTATAACAAGTAAGTGAGTAGTATACTCACCAAGCAAGAAAGTGGTGTTTCATACACCGTGATCACCAAGACGTCGTGAGCTACCGTCACGTCCTAAAACATGTAACACATTCAATGAGACTCGATACCGAGCCATAAAGCCATGCCAATTACAACCCCAATAGGGTTTTATAAACATATACAAGCATGAAAGCAAACCAGAAATTAAGAAAAGGGCTTTAACTTAGGCCTTGATAAGAAAACCGGTTTTGACGTCATAATGCGGTAATGGCACAACTCTCACTACAATTATCGGATGGGGGTGTAAGACCCACCGTTTCGAAGCTATGGAACAGGGCTACAACAATGTAGAAGGTCACTCAATCCAGTTCCTGACCCAACTAGGTCAAAAATGCCAAACACTAAACCAGAATCACCAAAACAGGTTTGCAAAACACAGAAAACTGTAATCAGTATATCTCAGTCCATACAAGTCCAAATGCCGAAATTCCAAAGGCATAAGTTAGCTAAGACATCCAGCTACATTTCATCAGAAGACACCAACTCCAAAATCCAAAGCAATTCCAGTCAAAATGGCCAATTACTATCGCAGTTTTCGCATTCTGATCAAAGCAGAACAGCTACAGTAATTTCGTCATATCTCACTCTACACTAATCCAAATGACCTGAAATTTTACAGGCACCTCAAACACATCAATACCTACAACTTTCATGTTTTGAGCAAAGTCTAATTCGGCCTCTAACCCTATGATCTAAAACCGGACAGAATTGGGGTTTTATGAACCCTAATTTTCCATTTTTCCATCCAAATCCAAAATTGATTGCAAATACTTATCAAACATACCTACTAGAGCCATTATAGTCCATTGCCAATCATCAAAGATGGCCACAACATTCATTTCATATTAAACCAGAAAAATTCCCAATAAAATAAAAACTTCACCAAAACAAGCCAAATCAAGAGATAAATCACATATTCCAACACTCAAGCCACTTCTAAGCATAATAATACCATCATTAGGTGTAGTAGGGTGTTCAAGCATAACTTACCAAGAAACAAGAGATGTAGAGAGGTGTTGGACACTTAGCTCTTCAAACAAACTTCACTACAACCCTTACTAGCACTTGAAGATAGGATTTTATGGAGTGAAATCTAGTCTAAGCTTTTGTTTATGGAAGATTGAAGCTTATGGAAGCTTGAAAGTTGGTGGAATTTCCTTCTTCTTTGCAAGGAGAGAGCCGGCCACAAGGAAGAGAAAAATGGTGAATTTTGGGCATTTTTTTGATATTTAATCCTTGGGTCAAAAAAGTCAAAAATGTGAATAGTATTTCTTAAAGTCCACCCAATCATATTGTGACACTTGTCACACTCATTAATGCATTCTTATCTTTCTTTTTCCCTCTCACATCAATCACTTCACACATTCTACTTATCTCTTAACACCCGATAAATTTCACACAGTATCCGAAACTTAACCTTATTGGCCGAATTTTTCCGAACTTTTCGCACTAGTGGGTCCCACGTCCACTATTTACTCTTAATTTTCTAAAATTTCACCAATGCTAGAAAAATCATCTTAAAACTATAATTGCTCATAAAATCCACTAAGAAAATATTTCTAAGCCAGAAAATGCAGAAAACATGCAATTAAGGGGAAATAAACCCTAGGAAAATAATTAGGGTTTTACGGGTTCTCACAGGTTTCTTGGTGATTAAAGCTCTCTTTTGGGCAAAAAACTTTTGAGGTATCTGTACTGACACCGGTGAGTGTTCCACTACCTACTACCCGTTATGTGAAATATCTGAATATCTAAAATACTTGATTTATGACTGTTGGAGCTAAATACTGTTTTGATAAAATAGAGGCGAGGGTATACTTTATCACACTCGTTCTCTTGTCTGTTCATATGCCAATTTTGAGTGCGTATCTGAATCTGCTATCTGTATCTGTATCTGTTCTGACGTCATTTGGAAGCTTGTATCCAACGACTTTTCTGTGACCTCTGAGCTCAACCCCCGTGGCTAGTTATTCGAGTCGGGCCGGCAAGGGCCTGGTCGATTAGATAACGAACCACGGTAGTCTGTTTTGGGATCTTTGGGTATTGAGACCCTTGATTTCGGTATACTCGAGTATTACCAATTCTGATCTGATTGGATTTCGGGCCCGGTGGGGGTATGTGAGGTGGAAGGAATCGAAGAAAGTGGAGTCTACGGTATTGGTTACTTCTGTAACATTGACGGAGTGTCAACTGTTATTTCGATCAAGTTTCGGTGAAGCAAATGGGAATTTGGCTCCTGAGAGCCACACGTATCCTTTCTGTCTATGGTGTTTGTTAACTTCTTTATTTGATGCACATATGTGATTAATTGAATATGAAGTTCCATGTTTCTTATTTGCTATTATTTTGGAACCTCATTGAGCGTAAGCTCACCCCTTCCCATTATCTTTGTTTTCCTTATAGGGAACCTTTTTTGGGGCTAAGATGTTTTGACGCACGAGTCGATCTAGTTTTATTATATTTTTGTAAAGCTCCTCGATAGTTGGAAAATCCTAAATGTATTTTGATCTAATTATCTCCTTTTGTTCCGTAAATTACCAACGTATGTGTATAAAACTATTTACCCTGTCATGTATCCTATTTGGATTGGAAATGTTTTCCCGAGTCATATGGCCATATCTGTACTCGTTGGGCTCCTGACGGGATGGTGATGTGGCAACCACTATTCATTTTTTGTGTTGATTTTCGTTTTGCTATTTGGTGACTTTGAATCGTTTGAGCGCGCTATTACCTTCCTGAACGTTTTTTATTTCTTTTAACGGCTCGACTGAGACCTGGCGAGAGCTGGGCAGGCGGTCCGCCGAACCCTTTGATTCGCCTTAAGGGAAGGTGGGGCTGTCACACTTCTCTTCTCCTCAAATTGGTTATGTTTTAAATGTTCAATCTCATATATAGTTTTCCAAATGATAGACTAATCTCAGTAAGGTGCGAGGTCGTGTCATGCCAAGGAGGGCTTTTTTTGGCCTAACTTAACTATGAGTTTGGTCTACTTTGGAGTTATGTTTGTTAAAAGAGGTCAGGTCAATCGAATGAGACGAGCTCTTACTCTAGTAGCATTGCTTTGAACATCTTCACACTTTAATGATGGAGCTGTGTCGGTGATGCAATCAAGCTTCGATGGATTAGCTTCAAACTGAAGGAGTTCGCTCGGTGCCTCAGTCACAAAAGAAGTTCAAAGACCAGACCAGTAAGAGTTCACGAGAAATTAGAAGAAAATGAACCATAATTTCTTATTTCTTATTCACAAATCTCAAATTCCCAATTCAAATTTTATTTTAAGTTTAATCTATATCAAAAAGACTCTTACACCCTTAAAAAAATTTGATACAAATAGGTATTTGTTGTAAAATCAACAACTTTGATACGGCTTAAAGGTAATTCAATAATTAATATACAAATACAATATATAATTAAAATATAAAAACTTGATTAGGCTTGTTAATCCTTCGGCACTGGGATATTTACACTCGAACTGAACTCATGGCCTCTACCAAGCACCTCGGGTTTGACTCAAATTCAATCAATGACGAGTTTGAGTGAGCAACTGACCGAGTGGCTTGCTAGCCACTCAAATTGATTTATCGTAGTTATTGCCACTTGGAGTTTGAGGTATGTGACTGATGAGGATTTGATGTTGGAGATTATTACACTTTTTGGTTCTGGAGTTGTGGGTAGAGTAAAATACTAAACAAGGCTAACTGCTACGTCTGGAAACAGGCAAGAGCCACCTCTAGAGCCTCTATCAATGCTCATATCCTTTTCATATGTGTTAAGTTGTTTATTTGACTTTTTGATGTAATTGTGACACATGTGTTTGTAACTGTGACGCCCCTACTTCTCCCTAAGGGGAACCGAAGGGTATCCGCGGGACGTCTACCCAACTCTTGCCAGGACTCAAACAATTCTATTCAAGCTTATTACCAGTCTACACAACACAAGTAAATAACTTAAATATAGTAAATGCGGAAGCGTTCAAACTTAACAATAGACATCCATTATCTGATCCGCACGTCGGGTGTTCAAAATACATCATAAATCCCAAATATACATCACGCCCCAAATGTTACATTTCAATTGCAAAAGTACAACCCAAAACCAAGGCATAGCCAAAATATAATAGAAATCCTAAACAAAAGTACATCAGGAGGGTTTCTCCAATACATCTCCGAGTTCAATTCTGTTAAGGAAAACAAATCTACAGGGTGAGCAAAACGCACGTGAGGCCAAGAACACACATGCAAGCACGTAGTCCAGATAACAGTCCCGAATAACAATTTAAGAGATAATTACAAGTAATTAATAAAGCCAATGAAATTAAACAGAAACAATTCAAGGATATAGTGGCTCTCAGGAGCTAAGTTCCACTTGCTGTGTCGATGACATTCGTATACCTCCCCGCGGTAACACTCCGTCAATCGAGTCGGTATTTCCAATCCGTAGAATTCCACTAACTTCCTATCCGTCCACCGTACACCGCTCTGGACCCGCACGACATTTATAAGGCGATACTCCACGAGTATGCCAAGCAAGATCTCTCAATAGATCAAGCTTATCATGTGAATCTCATGGCTCACCGAGGTTCCCGACCAAACCCATGCCGGCTCGAGTTCCAAGGTCGGCCTATGAGTTTGGGCATCCCCCATGTACATGTAAATGTCGAGGAGATTTACTCCAACGATGTATGCACTCATAGCATACCAAGTCATGTATACAAGTATTTGATAGGTCCAAGCATGTAATTCAGGATATGTAAGTCTAGCAAGCCGGGCCAAGCATGAATCAATTATTTCAAATGAGTACGAGTGCGATAAAGTACACACTCGACTCCATTTTATCAAAACCAGGTAGATTAAGCAAGACAAGCATGTATCAAGTTCACAGGAGTTCAAGTAAACATGCACTTGACACTCACCAAGTAGTAAGTAGTCTCAACCGAAATTTAAGCGTTCACCGTGGGATCCTCTTGAGGGTCCTCGTGTGCGCCTGAGCAAATAATAGTGAAGTATCACTCGTATATCCCAATTATCAAGGAAGATTGTACACTAGTACAATCTAAGGAAATTTCATGAAAACGAACCTCAATTACTCGTAAATCGGGGTTTAAATGGAGTTTCTTAAAGTACATGGGTAATCGAGTTTTCATTTTGGGAAATCGAGTATAAAACGTTCAAGAAATATTGAAGGAATAAGGAGTACTTGAAAACTCCCTTCCCTTGGAATTTGGAAAAACTTCAGGTTTGATACGATATTTTGAAAAATCGTATCTCACATTCTACATGTCAAAAATTGGAAAACTTGGTGCCGTTTGAAACCTCTTTGAAAGTACTAAAAGTTTTTACAAGGCACTTTTCCATGATTCTAAAGGGAAGATACTCAAAATTGAGCTCAAAGTTACTATTTCCGGGCATCCAAGGTTGTGTCGAGGTTGGTTTTTTGCTAACTTTGGAAATCCGGCAAAATTTACATGTTCCGAACCAGCCTCTGAAATTTGTAACTCAATTGAAGTTGTAAGTAAGGTTTATAACTGAATAAGCGGATCAAGAATGGAGTTTCGAGCACCGAGATACGGTAGCTCAAAATTTGGGAAAATTCGAAACTGCTGAACAAATTTCCAGATTTGAGTTTCCGACTTTGGGATTTTAGTTATGTATCGAAATGGACTTGGATTGGTACAAAATTTGGCAGTATAATACTCCTATACAAAGGATATCCCTCTATCAAAATTCATGGAAAAAAATGCTTTCGGAAAGGTAGTCAACCATCCAACGAAAGTTTCGAAAAATCCCTAAGGCAAAACTGCCTTGAGTTTTTCGTTCTTCATTTCCAACATTTGGCCCAGAAAATCCTTCAAACTTGGTTCGTTTGTGTAGGCAAAGCCTAAGGAACATTCATGGTATGTTTGGTAAGTGTTTATCTCCATGAAATTCAATTGACAAGTTCACACCAAGTCAAATATCAAATCTGCCTAGAATTTAGGGTTTTCAAGAACAGGGCAGGTTTCGTATTTTGGTCACAAATCACTCAATTCTGATCTGAATGGAGAATGGTTGGTAGCATTGGAAAACACACTTGTAAAGCTTCAATTTCTCAGAAGAAATCATTCTGAAATTCAGCACACAACTAGCTCAAATTCGAGCCTCAAGTTGCAACTTCTGAACTTCGTTCCAGGAAAATGGAGAAACAGAACAGTCACATTTAAATGGTTGGTACAGGCTGCTCGGATGGAATCTGGGGTTGTATTTTATACCGTTGGAAATATGGGAATGTCTAGTTTCAAATGCCACTAATGGCACTTGATTTGGACGTCGGAGGACAGAGTTATGGACGAAACAAGCGAGCTGTTTGAGCATTACGAGAACAGTTTTCCAGATTTACTAGCTTCACAAAATTAATCCATTTGACCAACCAAACCTCAATATTTTTCAATGAAATTTTATACACCGTCTATACAACATATATACATCATATACCAGCCATTAAATCCCCGAAATTCTGCAGAAATAGGTACATTCAAAGCAGGGGCAGAATCGAAACTTTTTACCCCATGCACTCCTTGAAGTTTATACTAATAATACATCATTAATCTACCATTTTGAGCACTAAACCAACATTAAATCCATCATCAAGCATGAGATCAGCCCTCAGGACAAAGGTGGGAGTTCATAGAGCCCACCCGTTTCATTTTACACCATAAACAAGCTAACCAATGGCATACTAAAGCTTAATCATGTAATATAACCTCCACAAGATAAGATTCTATGAGTTGATCACTATGTACCTCCTTGGTGTGCAAAGACCAGAAATTTTGGCCCCCCTTTTGTCCAAGAAAAACCATGACAGCTTCCTTCCTTTATAGCCTAAGATGATCCTCTAGTGTAGAGTTAAGTGTTCTCCAATTTTTGTGTGAATTGGGTGAGTTTTTGTGAGGTTTTGTGAAGAAGCAATGGAGTCTTGAGAGAGGATGGTGGTGGCTGGCATTTTTTGGTGAGGAAGAGAGAGGGAAACTGATTTTTTTTAAGCTTCTTAGAGAAGCTTAATGAATGGTAGCTTGTGTGTACAAAAGTCAACTTTGAATAGTGTAGCGCGTGCGTTTCGTGCTCAATTCCTTTCGCGTTCGTTTCACTAGTGCACTAAACCTCTAGTACACTTATATTCATACAAATATTATTCACTCTTAATTGTTCCAAAATAAGGGTCTAAAGCTGTGACGCCCCGAGGCAGAAGAAAAGGGAAAAATTTCTGGTGAATAGAGTTTTGTGGGAAAATCCGGCCAGAAGCCGTGCAAATTCCTTATATTTTTCTTAAAATTCCCTTTTCTTTGACAAATACCACTTTATAATGGCCATACTACTCAATCACCCCACAATAAGTGCCAATGAACCTAGAAAATAGGATTTTTCACTTCGGTTTCAAATTGAGCAAAATTAGGGTTTTTACGATTTTTCCGCCGAATAAATTTCCGGTACTGGCCAAGGATCAATTTGATGATTAAAAGTGACTTTTAAGTGAGAAATAATATGTGAGTAGTAGCAATGATATAAGGTTAGTGAATGAGAAGTAAAAACCCTAGTACG
This sequence comes from Coffea canephora, assembly GCA_036785865.1. Taxonomy (NCBI): domain Eukaryota; kingdom Viridiplantae; phylum Streptophyta; class Magnoliopsida; order Gentianales; family Rubiaceae; genus Coffea; species Coffea canephora. The sequence goes on from CM071913.1 coordinate 30,548,921, forward strand.
TGAGTTTTTAAGAAAAACGGCGCGAACCGGCGGGTCCCGCGCACTACCGTTTGAACGCACCATTTGACCACCACTTTCTTACCCTACAAGCTCATTGATTTTTGAGCAAAATATCCTCTCAATATCAGCTAAGTCTGTCCGAAAATGTTGACTAATTATGCAAGGAAAGAAAGAAATAAATTGAGTGGATGTGGTAGTGCCAAGTGTTGGCAAATGAATGACCAAGACCTTACTTAACCATCTTACCTTCTTATATCCCAAATTAGCTAAGTCTTCCACCTTATTTCTGCTGCTAAGAGCCGAGAGAGGGAGAGAGGAAGACTAAGAGAGAAACCTCTTCATTTCTTCTTGGATTCATCTATAAAGCAAGAATCAAACCAAACCAAACCGATTAATCTTCTCCTTGAGTGATTAGCTAGTGTTTGGTGGTGAAATTTTGGAAAGAGAAGGCTTGGGCTACCCTTGGAGAACTCCAATCAAGGTAAGAGGATGATATCTCTCTAACTTTCTCTTTCAATCATGGTTAAAGTAAGCTTAGTAGCTTGATTGGTGGCGGATTCATGGATGCTAGCATGTGTAGAAGTTTTTCCCCAATTTAATTGATGAACTAGGGCTGTGGAATTTCTGCCCAACTTGATGTGTGATACTTGTATGTTACCATTGAGGTTTTATAAGGTGTTTTGGGAGTGATTGGAGTGAGAAATTAGGGAAAGTTTCACTAGAAACTACAAATTCCAGATTTCTGGAAAATTCTTGATCATTTCTGTCCGAATTTGTATCTATGTGTTAGAGGCCGAATTGGCCTTGGGTCAAATAAGGAAAGTTGTAGGAAATGATGTTTTATAGGTGCCTATAAAATTTCAGCTCAATCGGAGCAACGTAGGTCATGAAACGTCCGAAATACCCCTACTGTTTTAATTGTTTCCCAGCAGTCCGTTTCTTCAGCTAAGTTCAGTTTATCGCATTTTTTGACCAGGATCCATTCTGATTTAGCTCTGGGTCAAAACATGAAAGTTGTAGTGTTCTGAAGTATCTTTAAAATACCTCTAAGAACACCTGAATTGGACTTTTGTACACTGAGTTATGTCCATTACAGTGTTCTGCATTTAAACAGCCGACGAATTGGTTTCTGGTTTAGTAATTCGAGAATTTGACTAAGTTACATTAGGAACTGGACTAAGTGACCTTCATGAATGCTGTAGCTCTGTGTCTTAGCTTCGAAACGGCGTAGGTTTCGTTTTAATCCGATAAGCGTAACCTCGGATATGTTATTTCCGCATTTATACGTCAAATCTGTCTTGAACTAAATTGAATTTCTGCACTTGTACTTAATGCGATTCTTGTTATTATGATATTGTGAGCCTATGGAACGGCTCTTGACATAAATTGCTGATATGTATGATGTTGGGTTGTGTTTGAGAAAAACAATGAAGCCTAAAAGGCTGGAAAATTAGGTAAACACAAAGGGCATGCTGCCCGAATTTATACTCGAGGACTAGGAAACGAGACTTGTAACTTGTGTAAAGTTAAGTGATTATTACTTGAACTAGCAAGCACCTTTGCTACTTTGTTTATCGAGGGTTATACATTAGGACTTGGCCGAACTTGTACCCTTGAGGAAAAGACATAATGGCCAATGTAAACTTGTATTACCTTGTACTTTCAACTCAAGTGTTATTTCCAAGTATCTATACTACAAAACCTTATGATTTGAAAAGCGAGCAAGTGTTTCACGAATGCCTTTCAAATGAATTTCAATTGGTTGATTCTTAATGAACGGAACGTTTAAGTTTCGAATCTTACTCGTGTTTCAAGTTCTCAAATCGGATTTTATCGCAGAGCTGGACTTCAAACCTGGAGTATAGTTGAACGTGAATACTTGAAGCACAATATTTTGTGTGAGTGATCCCTCGACTGTCCCAAAGTTACTTTTGAACTAATTCTTGCATTTATTACTCCATTGCATATCATTTGGGGGTTCGGGTGTGTGCCATGACATAATTTGGCTCCAATGAGTTCCTGGAAAGTCTTGTGCTTAGAACCAATGTCTCCACTATTGTTTACACGTTCTTTGGAGCACGATGGCTCCTTACTTCTGTTTCATGGTTACATGATCTAAACGAGCATTGGATATTTAAGTACAAGAACTTCACTGGCTCACATGAGCAATAAATGAACATTTGATTACTGCATCATGACATCATATTAATGCTTTATTGTGAAATATACTTGGCTGTTGATTTTACTGGTCACTCGCTGAGCTTCTAGCTCACCCCCCTATTATCTTCTTCTCCCCACAGGGATCGAGGTAAAGGAAGACCTTGTATTTGGATCTTTGTGTGGCTGGATGGCGTACATCTTGTATAGTTTAGTTTTGGTTTTGGTTTATGTACTTTTGGGCTTGTATAAATATTTGGAATTGAATCGGATGTAAATCTACATTTTTCGCTTAGAACTAGTTTCCGCTTCGATTGTAATATGTAAATTTTGGAGAATATGATGTAAAAGTTGAGTTTTATCTTGTAATTCATTCGAGGACTGTAGGGAATGACTGAGTCCTGGCGAGAGCTGGGCAGGCGGCCCGTTGACCCCTCTGGTTCGCCTTAGGGGAAAATGGGGTCGTTACAATTGGTATCAGAGCTTAGGTTCCAAATCTCTGTAGCGTATCCTAGAGTTAAAGTTTAGGATGTTTGGCTGTGAGAGTAATTTGAATATTATGTGAACGAGGAGCTATTGTATCCTAGTGGTACAAAGAAATTGATTGTTTGAGAATTCCTTATTTGGGACTTGTAGAAAAAAAATTTGAGGAATTAGATGACTAGTGAAAGATTGGACGAATTTGAATTCTAGTATGTTTGTAAGTGTGGAAGGAATTGAGGTGATTCCTAGTACTGGCCATGGCCATGGATAAAAGGTGAGATGTGATAGTCAAATTTTATGAGTAATGATTTTGAACCAAGATAAAAGTACCAAAGGAATAAAATGCATTTTCGCCCCCTACTTTCTAAAGAAATTTTGTTTTGGGATTTTGAAGAAAAGCTAGGATGTACTAGTTTTATTTGTATGCAATGATTGGAAATAAGATATATATGCTTTAAGTATGTGTAATTTGCCGATTTTAGTAAAAATGTGAGTTTTACTTGAAGTTCAAATTTGAAAAGTTGTGAATACCCGATGAGCTTGTTGAATTTTGTATATGATGGGTTAATACCAGGATAACAATTTCTAAACTAAGTTTTCCCCTTGATTGTATACCGGCATATTCTCACACTTGAATTGGTCCATGCTTTATACGAAAAAAAAATATATATATATATCCTGAGTTTTCGAGAGAATGGCAAGCTTATGTTTACTAATGTGAATCCTGAACTTGATAAGATTTTGATTACTTTAAACACTCATCTTATGTTTTAAAATTCTTGACTTTCAAGAAGAGTGAGCCAATTTTAAATGTACGGATTGAGACAACTTTGAGATATAGAGTGGCTGTATTCAAGAGTACGAAGTTAGTGTGAATTGACTTGGGTTCCATTTGGCACGTTAGTTAGCAAGTGTATTCATTTCTTGGGTTTGAACTTGGAACTTGCGACTGTACTATAGAACCTAAGATTGGTTATTCTTGGAGATGATGGCATTTTGAACTTCGACATGGATAACCTTTGACTTCGGCTTGTGTTATGGATTTCTTGGATCTAATGTCGTGAAGGCATGTAATCTGATTGAAATGAGCAATAATTGGACCATGTGGAAGACCTAGGAAGGGTGGTCCACATCGTGAGACTTTTGTATCTAGCTTACCTATGCTTTTATCTTTTATGGTACCTAAGTGTTTATATACAAATTCCGACATATTGGCCTTATTTTATGACTTTTAACTCAGGTTATAACTTTTGATATATGTAATAAATCATGACCTGATTTTAAATGTTTTTGCAACTAGTATACGTGTTAAGTTCTTTCATGCTTAGTTAATCCTTTTCCTGCACTTACAGATTTTTATTAAGTATGGTAGCAGGGCTAGGAGTAAAGGGCTGTAACCGAGGGTTTAGCCAACTCCGTATTCATGGGAGAAATTGATGGACAGATTCATACAATTTAATAGGTCCCTAGTACTGAATATGAATCGAAAATAAACCCGAAGATCAGATCTACTAGTGTATAATGGATTAATCTAGTCGGAAACTTGGTGAAATTTTCTTGTGCGCAACATATGTTAGGGTTGGTTCTGTGCCAATATTACAACCTTAGGAAGTTTGAACCCCGAAAGTATTGTACTGGGTTGATAAGAGAACTCGAACTGCCTGAAACTGATTAGACTGAGCTTACTTGAGACTTGAACCTGTTTAGGCTAGTGTGCCTTACGTACCTTGATGGACCTAATTTGGCTGAATATATGGAATGTGAACTTGAATCTTGTGACTGCTTAAGAATGTGATTTGCTGGGCATAAGTTGGACGAGTGAGTTCTTAATTGTACTGGTGCTCCATGAACCTAAAGCATTTGACCCTGCTTTTGAACCTCTTTCTATTCGTGCTGTATGAACCTGAAATATTCCGTCCTGTTTTGAACCTATTTGTTTGAACTCTACTGTTACCCTACTCGTGAACTTACTCGTACTCATATGGTTGTAGACCGGCTACTACTCTTCTGTAGCGGTTGAACTGAACCTCTCTGGTGGGGCATTGCCTGTTGTGTTGTCCAGCACCGCCATTCTTCTGGCAAGGCATGCCTGTTGTGTTGTCCATCACCACCAGAGATGGAATTATGAACTGAGGTTCTCTGGCGAAGTTTAGCCGATGTGCTAACTTGTTGTGTTGTCCAGCACCGCCAGGGACGAATACATGAACTGACGTTCTCTGGCGAAGTTTAGCCGATGTGCTAACTTGTTGTGTTGTCCAGCACCGCCAGGGACAAATACTTGAACTGAGGCTTTTGGTGAAGCATAGCCGTTGTGCTAGCTTGTTGTGTTGTCCATCACCGCCAGGGCCAACTTACTGAACTGAAATTCTTTGGTGAAGCATAGCCGTTGTGCTAGCTTGTTGTGTTGTCCAGCACCACCAAGGATGAATATTTGATCTAAAGTTTCGCTATATCCTGCATTTCTTCCGAATATCTGGGACTTTACGTCCAACCTCAAGCTTTTTGCCTGTTTTATCTAATCACTTGATTAACTCCCTAGTGGACCATGACTATTGGATAAGTTGGATCGGCGTGATATTTAGTACTTGAATTTGATAAGTGATTATTTGATAAGCCATGCTTTACTGGATCATGAATTACAATAAGTGAGATTAGAGTGATTCTTAGTATGTGATTGATCTTTTAGATACTTGATCTGATTAGTATTTGATTATGATAAGCGAGATTGAAATGATTCTTAATACGTGATCGACTTTCGAGAACTATTTTAATCTGATTAGTACAAGTTGGAATGTCGAGGACGACATTCTTTTAAGGAGGGGAGTTTGTGACGCCCCGAGGCAGAAGAAAAGGGAAAAATTTCTGGTGAATAGAGTTTTGTGGGAAAATCCGGCCAGAAGCCGTGCAAATTCCTTATATTTTTCTTAAAATTCCCTTTTCTTTGACAAATACCACTTTATAATGGCCATACTACTCAATCACCCCACAATAAGTGCCAATGAACCTAGAAAATAGGATTTTTCACTTCGGTTTCAAATTGAGCAAAATTAGGGTTTTTACGATTTTTCCGCCGGATAAATTTCCGGTACTGGCCAAGGATCAATTTGATGATTAAAAGTGACTTTTAAGTGAGAAATAATATGTGAGTAGTAGCAATGATATAAGGTTAGTGAATGAGAAGTAAAAACCCTAGTACGTGAGTTTTTAAGAAAAACGGCGCGAACCGGCGGGTCCCGCGCACTACCGTTTGAACGCACCATTTGACCACCACTTTCTTACCCTACAAGCTCATTGATTTTTGAGCAAAATATCCTCTCAATATCAGCTAAGTCTGACCGAAAATGTTGACTAATTATGCAAGGAAAGAAAGAAATAAATTGAGTGGATGTGGTAGTGCCAAGTGTTGGCAAATGAATGACCAAGACCTTACTTAACCATCTTACCTTCTTATATCCCAAATTAGCTAAGTCTTCCACCTTATTTCTGCTGCTAAGAGCCGAGAGAGGGAGAGAGGAAGACTAAGAGAGAAACCTCTTCATTTCTTCTTGGATTCATCTATAAAGCAAGAATCAAACCAAACCAAACCGATTAATCTTCTCCTTGAGTGATTAGCTAGTGTTTGGTGGTGAAATTTTGGAAAGAGAAGGCTTGGGCTACCCTTGGAGAACTCCAATCAAGGTAAGAGGATGATATCTCTCTAACTTTCTCTTTCAATCATGGTTAAAGTAAGCTTAGTAGCTTGATTGGTGGCGGATTCATGGATGCTAGCATGTGTAGAAGTTTTTCCCCAATTTAATTGATGAACTAGGGCTGTGGAATTTCTGCCCAACTTGATGTGTGATACTTGTATGTTACCATTGAGGTTTTATAAGGTGTTTTGGGAGTGATTGGAGTGAGAAATTAGGGAAAGTTTCACTAGAAACTACAAATTCCAGATTTCTGGAAAATTCTTGATCATTTCTGTCCGAATTTGTATCTATGTGTTAGAGGCCGAATTGGCCTTGGGTCAAATAAGGAAAGTTGTAGGAAATGATGTTTTATAGGTGCCTATAAAATTTCAGCTCAATCGGAGCAACGTAGGTCATGAAACGTCCGAAATACCCCTACTGTTTTAATTGTTTCCCAGCAGTCCGTTTCTTCAGCTAAGTTCAGTTTATCGCATTTTTTGACCAGGATCCATTCTGATTTAGCTCTGGGTCAAAACATGAAAGTTGTAGTGTTCTGAAGTATCTTTAAAATACCTCTAAGAACACCTGAATTGGACTTTTGTACACTGAGTTATGTCCATTACAGTGTTCTGCATTTAAACAGCCGACGAATTGGTTTCTGGTTTAGTAATTCGAGAATTTGACTAAGTTACATTAGGAACTGGACTAAGTGACCTTCATGAATGCTGTAGCTCTGTGTCTTAGCTTCGAAACGGCGTTGGTTTCGTTTTAATCCGATAAGCGTAGCCTCGGATATGTTATTTCCGCATTTATACGTCAAATCTGTCTTGAACTAAATTGAATTTCTGCACTTGTACTTAATGCGATTCTTGTTATTATGATATTGTGAGCCTATGGAACGGCTCTTGACATAAATTGCTGATATGTATGATGTTGGGTTGTGTTTGAGAAAAACAATGAAGCCTAAAAGGCTGGAAAATTAGGTAAACACAAAGGGCATGCTGCCCGAATTTATACTCGAGGACTAGGAAACGAGACTTGTAACTTGTGTAAAGTTAAGTGATTATTACTTGAACTAGCAAGCACCTTTGCTACTTTGTTTATCGAGGGTTATACATTAGGACTTGGCCGAACTTGTACCCTTGAGGAAAAGACATAATGGCCAATGTAAACTTGTATTACCTTGTACTTTCAACTCAAGTGTTATTTCCAAGTATCTATACTACAAAACCTTATGATTTGAAAAGCGAGCAAGTGTTTCACGAATGCCTTTCAAATGAATTTCAATTGGTTGATTCTTAATGAACGGAACGTTTAAGTTTCGAATCTTACTCGTGTTTCAAGTTCTCAAATCGGATTTTATCGCAGAGCTGGACTTCAAACCTGGAGTATAGTTGAACGTGAATACTTGAAGCACAATATTTTGTGTGAGTGATCCCTCGACTGTCCCAAAGTTACTTTTGAACTAATTCTTGCATTTATTACTCCATTGCATATCATTTGGGGGTTCGGGTGTGTGCCATGACATAATTTGGCTCCAATGAGTTCCTGGAAAGTCTTGTGCTTAGAACCAATGTCTCCACTATTGTTTACACGTTCTTTGGAGCACGATGGCTCCTTACTTCTGTTTCATGGTTACATGATCTAAACGAGCATTGGATATTTAAGTACAAGAACTTCACTGGCTCACATGAGCAATAAATGAACATTTGATTACTGCATCATGACATCATATTAATGCTTTATTGTGAAATATACTTGGCTGTTGATTTTACTGGTCACTCGCTGAGCTTCTAGCTCACCCCCCTATTATCTTCTTCTCCCCACAGGGATCGAGGTAAAGGAAGACCTTGTATTTGGATCTTTGTGTGGCTGGATGGCGTACATCTTGTATAGTTTAGTTTTGGTTTTGGTTTATGTACTTTTGGGCTTGTATAAATATTTGGAATTGAATCGGATGTAAATCTACATTTTTCGCTTAGAACTAGTTTCCGCTTCGATTGTAATATGTAAATTTTGGAGAATATGATGTAAAAGTTGAGTTTTATCTTGTAATTCATTCGAGGACTGTAGGGAATGACTGAGTCCTGGCGAGAGCTGGGCAGGCGGCCCGTTGACCCCTCTGGTTCGCCTTAGGGGAAAATGGGGTCGTTACAAAAGCCCCTCAATTAAAATCGCGTGTGTGAAAACGCGTACCACTAATTTAAGCGCGATAACGCGAAACCTTCGAGAATTCCCTATAACGATTGTACTACTAACTATCACTTGAGTACTTAAACATAAAATTACCTATTTTAGGACCATTGTACAAGTCTCCAATTTTCCAAACTTATTGTACTCTCAATCGGTTAAAATTTTCCAAACGCGTTTTCACTTTTTCACTAAACAAGCTTCTAAGAAAAATAATTTTTGAAACGAGACACTTTAAAAATATATCGAAACTATAATACCATGTACTTAAGTCTAATAAGGCTAGAAAATATTATTCGTGGCAAAAATTCAAATAAATAATTAATTTAGCCAAAAATAGGGATTTAAAAATAATAGTTTTTTTTAAGTCCTCACATCCTCTCCCCCTTAAGGAAATTTCGTTCTCGAAATTTTACCTTGATTGGCAAACAAGTCTGGATACTTCACTCTGATCGTTTCTTGAACTTCCCATGTTGCTTCCTCAACTCCGTGGTTCCTCCAAAGAACTTTTACTAGTGGTATCTGTTTGTTCCTCAATTCCTTCACCTTTCCATCCAGAAGTTTCACTGGTTTCTCCTCATAGGTCAAAGTCTCATCAATCTCAACATTTTCTGGTTGTACGACGTGAGAAGGGTCCAGATGGTACTTCTTAAGCATAGATACATGAAACACATTATGGATTCGAGATAAACTCGGCGGTAATTCCAACTTATAGGCTACAGTCCCCACACGTTGGATAATCTTGTAAGGCCCTACAAACCTCGGCTGTAACTTCTTTCCTTTTCCAGACATCAAGCTTGCTTTCAAAGGTGTAATATTGAGAATTACCAAATGTCCAACAGTAAACTCCAAATCTTTTCTCCGATTATCGGCATAACTCTTTTGGCGGCTCTGGGCGGTCTGAATTCTTTGGCGTACCAACCTTATTTTCTCTTTAGCTTCTTCAATCCAAGATACTGTGGTCGGGTCTAAGATTTTCCGTTCACCTACTTCGTCCCAACAAATTGGAGACCTACATTTCCGACCATAAAGTGCCTCATACGGGGCCATCTGAATAGAAGAGTGGAAACTATTGTTGTAGGCAAATTCCACTAAAGTCAAAAACTTACTCCAACTCTCTCTAAAATCCAGAACACAAGTCCTTAACATGTCCTCAAGAGTTTGAATTGTCCTCTCAAACTGTCCATCAGTTTGGAGATGATAAGTGTAGACACCAAATTTTGGTGTAATTTCATTTACCGTTTATTTTTAGCTTTTTATTTGCCGTGTTAGCTTTGTTCGTTTTTTAGTTTTTAGTTTCTAGTTTTATTTTTATTTTTAAGTTTTAACATAGAATTTCTTGAAAAAAAAAAAGAAAAAAAAACATTCAAAAAATATGATTTAGTCGTTTGTAATTTAAATTCAATGATTTCTTGAAAGTGAAAAAATAAAAAAAAAAGTGAAAAATGATGAAAAATGAAAAATGAAAGGAAAAGATTGAAAATGGCAATTTTGTTGTTTTAGTTTGTTTATTGTTTTTTTTATTTATTTTATTATTATTACTTAGTTTTTATTATCATTTTTGTTAAATTACTTTATAAAAAAAAAAAAAAAAGGGATAGCCGCGGCAAGCTGCATTTGTAGCAGCTTGCAAGGAAAGTTTGGGACGGCTCCTTGGGCTGCAAATACAGAAGATGGCTGGGAGTGTTTAGGGTTGTGAGGTTTCTGGTATAAAAAAGCAAAAGAGAAAGCCAGCCGCAAGGGGGAGATTTTTGGAGAAGGGAGGGACGGAAAGAAATAGACAAAAGAAACGGCGGAGGAAAAACAAGAAGAAAGAAGGGGTAGCCGCAAGGGAGAGGGGTGACGGCCAAAGTCTGAAAAGGAAAACAAACAGCGAAAAGATGGAGTTTTAGGAAAGACTAACGGTGAGGGTTTTAGGAGGGAGTGACGGCTAGGTTCTAGAGGGAGAGGGAGTTAAACAGAGAAAGCAACTAGAGAGAAATCAGAGTGAGGGTTTGCGGCTGAAATTCTGGAGAAGACAAAAGCAAAGAAAGATCGTGGAGAGAAAGGTGACGGGTAGGAAAAGGCTAGAAAGAAAGGAGAGCTAAGGGTTCCATTTGAGAGCTTGGGAGAGAGCGGCAGAAGAGGAGGTCACGGCTAAGAGGGAGACCGAGAGGAGATCAGTTAGCTACTCCATCAGAATTTGCATCGCATCCAAACTGAAGTAGCAATTCCAAAGGTGGTGAGCAGGTAGTCTTAAACCCTTTTTGCCTATTGCTTCTAAACACTGAGACATGGGCTTCTTGTTCGTTAGCATAACTAGTGTCTGGGTCATCAGAATGCGTTGTTTGTCTGCAGAATGCATTGTTTGTTGGCATAATTTCAGTAGTTGTGTTTTGAAGCTTGCAGGACCTGTATCTCGTGATCTTGTTTATGAAAAGCTTCCCTTTTGTTGTCTACTTGTCCGCCCTTTTTCTGTTTCATGATTCACCAAGAACCTGTTTTATTGTTTGTGAGTAAAAGGCCTGGTCTTGTGATTATGCGTGGGTAGGATGTCTACTTTGGAATTTTTGTGATTTGAAATTGTAAAAACTCAAAAAGCTGTCATCTTTCGTGCTTCCTTTCCCCTTGTGAAACTGAATGTATGACTCGTGGGCTGCAAATTTTTGTTTTCAATAGTTTGTCTGCATAACATGAACCTCTGCCACCACAAGCTCGAAGCTTTCGGCTTATGGCAGCAGCACGGAGTCTTTCTTTTGATTACTCGAAGATCAAGGTTTCATTCCCTTTGATTTGCCCGGCTGTTTCAGTCAGATTTTATGGGGGGGGGTAGATGATTGTGCTTAGAGATGTTAATGACAATGGTTTTGGTATTTCTGGTCTGCATGTTATAGTAGAAAATTGCCGCATGATTGGAAACATAATGCGGCAAACTTCACTTTAGGTTGCCGAAAACTTGCGGCACTTTTCCTTTTTCCTCTATTGCTGTTTTTGTTGTTTGCTTATATCATTGATGATCATCTTCATTGCATGAACCCAGAATTTGCAGAAGTTCCTTTCCCATTCCCTCGCCCTTGCATATCCTTGTCTTGTTTCTGTTAGCCAAATGGTTTGAGATTTTCTTTTGGCATGAAGTTGACGTGAGTTTGGGCTGCAAAAATTGCAGCAGAAATTTGCTGGAGTTGCCTTCTCTATGCTAAGTCTTTTAGTTTATTTGGATGTTGAGTTTTGGTGATTTTGTTGTTAAGGTCAAGGTGGTGATGTTTGTTTAAGAGTCTAGCTAAGTTGGGATTGGAAAAGTTGCATTAGAATGAACACAAGTTGCAAGAACTTGCGGATGAAAAATGTCGAATCTTTTGCATAAAACTCTCCAACATTTGCGTGATTTTGTTTTTCTATGTTTCGATTTGTTTGAATGTTAGATTTGTCTGTCATGTTTTGCATGTTCGGTTGAAAGGATTTTGATCCAATTTATGTTGAGATTGATAGTTGCTTACGAAAAATGGAAGTTGCGGTAATGTCTTGGCTGCAGAAATGTTTTTGGGTTGCAGAAGTCATTCACGTAGATTGCATGAAAATGCTTTCTAAAAATTACACTTTAACCCCCTCAAGTTTCACCTTATGCTATTATGACCCACAAAATTGAGAAAACTAATCAATTGGGTCCCTGAGATCTTTTGCAGCAATGCATTATGGCCCAATTACATTTCTTTTTCTTGCATTAGGTCCTAAGGTGGGTGTATTTTGAGTCATCATTTGGCCTTTCATTGTTTTTGGGACTTTTGAAGCTCTTAAATTTTTCAATTGGTTTTATTTGGTTGATTAATGGTTGCTATTGAGTTTTCAAAAATGCATGTTTAAATCATTCATGGACCCTTGTTCATTCTTGGACCTTCAAAATTCCATAATGTTTGTTTGGATCTTGTTATTTACTTGGGGAACTTTTTGTGTTTTTAAATGTTTCAATTAGGTTCAAATGATTGAGTAGTGCTTGCTTTTGGGTCTTTAGTAGATGTTATGCTTGGGGATCGGATGATCATGCCTTTTGCCTTGGTTTTTGAGTAGTTTTGACTTCATTAAGTTGTAATTGGGGGAAAATTTGATGATTTGGTGGATTCCAATTGTTTTGTTTATATCTTATAACTAAATTGGTGCGTTAATCCTTTGCTTTGAATGGTTTTAGCACATGTTATCCCGTTAGTTGGTGACTGAGCCCAGTTTAAGTCTCGTCCATTTAACACTACAAAAGGGAGTGGTATAATTCCTTTTATCTTTTTGTTTCTCTTATGTGACTCAACGTGCTAAGTGAATTGCATGTCTACTTTGCTTTCCTAGCTTTTCTTTAATTCCTTTTACTTATGTCATTTACTTTTTGTTTTCATTGAGTTATTCTTTTAATGGGGTATGTGTACACCTCTTGGCTTGTAATAGATAGGGCGTAGCAAGTAATTTGGTCCATTTTCCCTTTCCCCTTTGTTTTAGTTAGCTAATGTAATGGTTGCATGCCTATGTGTTATATGTTAAATGCTTTATTAGGATCTTGCATCTAGTCGAGCATGATAAGTGCTACATGATTTAGGTGATTTGCATGTCTACTCGCTTTTTGTAGTATAGATGAATAGAATGGATGAATGTACGTCACCACACTAGTCCAACGCTAGTTGTGGCTTCTTTTATCGTTTCCACTAGTCCAACGCTAGTCGGAATTCATAGGATGGGCTAGTCCAATGCTAGACCCAATAGGTTCTTTTTTCCCTTTTTCATTAAGTGCATGATCACCACATATCACGCATTTTTCCTTAGTTTATCATTTGGTATGTTCCTCAAACCCCTTCCCCTTCACTTTAGGACTTGCATCTCATGCTAGTTAGGGTTCATTTGCGTGAAAATCCCCTTCCGATAAGGGAAACGAGCGAGTGTGGCTACTCGATAGCCTTAGCACGCTAGTTTCGCCTTCTAATCCGAGGGAAAATCAAAGTCGAAGAATTAGGCGTCATCCCCGTACCCGACTTGTTGCATTCCCCTAGGGTCATACTTTCATTTTTATCACCTCCATACTCTTTTAATCACATTTCTCTTACATTTCTCAATCTATATTTTTTTCACTACATCTTTATCATTTATTTACTTTACTTCACAAATGAAATTCAAGTTTCACTTATATATGTACTATTCTATCTTCATTCATTTGCACACCCAAACACTTTGATTTTCATCCAAATTCACACGTGCACTTTCTTTACATACTCACACACTAATACTTTGATTTTTCATCCAAGTTCACACGTGCACTTTCTTTACACATGCGCACACAAACACTTTGTTTTTTACACCATTTCATACATGAATCTTTTCATACACTTGCACACTTGCACTTGAGTCACCATTTGCATCAATCGACCTCTATGAGGTTTCCCTTTATTGGCCGCCACAATTCATGTGGTTTGGGACCAAAAACCTCACGAGAGACATCGTAGAATTTAGGATTGCATTTTTTCGTTTTTGCATTCATATAGGCATAATCCAACATGCAATACATACCCTGGGTAGAAAGTCAGGAAAGTTAAGGTTAAGTCACGCAACTAGCCTTGGTTAGGTCAAAGGGGTGCCTTGGAGTCTATCCTTGCCTTCCCCTTTGTCAAACGTGACTCCCGAACCTTTTTCTTTGTTTTACGTAGACTAGGAGTCGTTTTAAAAAGGGTTTATTACTACTTGACTTTAAAACTCATTTTTAGGTGACTTGGTACACCTTAAATCATTACCAAGTGGCGACTCCAAACTTTTCATTTCAAAACCCTTTTTAAAACTATTTTTTGGGTCAAATCGTCGCTTTCCAAGTCCCATTGAGACCCATATCTTTTTCAACTCACAAAAACCATTTTTTAATCAAAATTGAATCAAAAACATCTTTCTCAAACCATTTATCTTTCTTATCAAACATCTTTATTTATTTATTCAAAAAATGGGGCGCGACAGTTGGCGACTCCACTGGGGACTTCCTAAGTGGGTCCAAGCATTTTGACTTAACCATTCGTTTCCTCTATCTACCCTTTCTATGCATGGCATGTGGATATTAGGATTACATTTTTCATTTTTAGGACCTTTTATCTTATGTACGTAATCAAATCAATCCCTCGACTCACGAATGTATGTTTGAATGAATGTTTGCTTGTTATCTCGCGCTTGCATTGCATTTTGGGAGGTATGGGTCACCCTAGAGCCTCGCGTTGGTTCTTGACCCTTCCCCTCCAAACGAGCACTAGCATACGTGCATACGCTTTAATTTTTGTCACCCATTTATTTTCTTTTAGTGGCTTGTCACGCCACTCCACCCTATTAGGATTTAGGCGACCCACTTGGACGTGTGATCTTGACACGACGTGTGCGTAGCACGATCCGATGGGTCACTTAATCTTCCGCTTTAAGCTTTGGGTTGATAACCTTTAGCTTTTAGTTGAAGATTGAGGATTTTTTGATAGATTCACTCAGACATGTGGCCGTGACACGACGTGTGCGTAGCAATGTCTGGGGAATCGCTCGAGCCACCGACAAGGAACCTTGGGAGTGATGACCCTTGGTTTCCAAGTCTGAAGGCTTGGGGTGTGAGGACTCGCATATTCCTTGTATTTTTCCTCAAAAATACCCTTTTATTTGAAAATTAGTATTTACCAAAGGCCACTACCCAAATATTTCACATTAAGTGTAGATAAACCTAGAAAATAGGGTTTTACGCTTCGGTTTCAAGTTTGGAGCAAAATTTGGGTTTTCGCGATTTTTCGCCGGATGAATTTTCGGTACAGAGTAAGGATTAAATTTGAGGATTAAAAGTGACTTTTAAGTGAGAAATAATATGTGATTGGTAGCAATGATATAAGGTTAGTGAATGGGAAGTAAAAACCCTAGTACGTGAGTTTTTAAGAAAAACAGCGCGAACCGGCGGGTCCCGCGCACTACCGTTTGAACGCACCACTTGACCACCATTTTTGCTTACCAAACAAATTTATTGAACTTGAGCAAAATATCTTCTCTCTTGGCAGCAAGCTTGACCGAAATTTGTGGCTCATAAGCAAGGGAAAGAAAGAGAAAAATTAGTGGCCAAGATTAGGCCAAGTGTTGGGCAATTTGTGGACACCATTAGTTCTAATCCTTTTGGCTTTAATATAAGACAACTTAGCTTCATACCTCTTCATATTTCTGCCAAGGGAGCTGAGAGAGAGAGAGGAGAAGAACAAGAGTGAACTTTCTTCATTTCTTCTTGATTCAAGCTACAAAGTGAGAAATCAAAAGAACTAAACCGATTAAACTTCTCCTTGAGTGATTAGCTAGTGTTTGGTGGTGAAATTTTGGAAAGAGAAGGCTTGGGCTACACTTGGAGAACTCATATTAAGGTAAGGAAGATGATATCTCTCTAAATTTTTCTTTCAATCTTGTGAAATTAAGTCTAGTAACTTGAGTAGTAATGGAATCATGGATGCTAGCATGTTTGGAAGTTTTTCCCCTCTTTATATGATGAACTAGGGTTTGGGAAATTCTGCCCAACTTGTTGTATGATGCTTGTATGTTACAATTAATGTTGTATAAGATGTTTTGGTAGTGTGAGAAGTGAGAAATTGGGGAAAGTTGCACTAGAAACTACAAATTTCAGATTTCTGGAAATTCTAGCTTCCATTCTGTCCGGTTTGGTAACTGCATGTTAGAGGCCGAATTGGCCTTGGGTCAAAGAAGAAAAGTTGTATAGAATGGCATTTTATAGGTGTCTACAAATTTTCAACTCAATCGGAGCAACGTAGGACGTGAAAAGTCCAAAATACCCTTACTGTTTTAAGTATTTCCTAAGCAGTCCGTGTGATCAGTTAAGTCCGGTTTATCCCATTTTTTGACTAGGATCCATTCTGATTTAGTGTTTTGGGAAAACATGAAAGTTGTAGCATTATGAATTAGCTTTCAAATGCCTCTAAGAACACCTGATTCGGACTTGTGTACTCTGAGTTATGTCCATTACAGTGTTCTACGTTTAAACAGCCGACGAATTGGTTTCTGGTTTAGTAATTCGAGAATTTGACTAAATTACAATAGGAACTGGACTAAGTGACCTTCATGAATGTTGTATCTCCATGTCTTAGCTTCGAAACGGCATAGGTTTCGTCTCAATCCGATAAGCGTAGCTTCGGATATGTTATTTCCGCATTCGTACGTCAAATCTGTCTTGTGCTAAGTTGAATTTCTGCACTTGTGATTGTTGTAATTCTTATTCTTATGATATTGTGAGCCTATGGAACGGCTTTTGACTTGAACTGCTTATGTGTGATGTTGGGCTGTGGTTGAGGAAAAATAATGAAGCCAAAATGGCTGGAAAATTAGGTAAACACAAAGGGCGTGCTGCCCAAATTTTCGCTCGAGGGCTAGGTTTCTATTGGAACTTGTATACTTTTGTTTGGCCAATACCATGACCGGTTTTTCATTTTAAAACATGATTTTTCATCCTTGGGTTCAAACAACCCTCTTCTTACTTGAAAGTCATCTTTACACGTTTTACTCTTAATTAGTCGGGTATCTTCGTTTCCCTTAAATGTTTTGCTCGATAAACTGTAATATGTTCTCTTGTTCAACCTTAGGTTTCATTGGTGACTAAGGGTAATATCCGGAAGGATTTTGCATGTTATTTTGCATATCTAGGTGAGTGTTCCTTATTTGACTTTATGGCTTGTTGTTATCATTTGCTAATGTGTTAATTGCTTTTAATGATTTCCAAAATGAGCTTTCTAGGCGAGTGTGTACTTTATCGCACTCGACCTAAATAACTGTGCAATTTTCAAGGATTTAATGATTGAAATGTTACTTGCGCATGAATGTAAGCCTTTTGGGCTGAACTGGCCATTGCCCCTTGTTACCGGTCGTCTCGAGCCAGAAGCGGACTCGGTCGGGCGATTAGGGACTTGGGTGAACGTTTGGTATACTCGAGTATTACCGTGTAGGTTGGTGGAGACTGGCCAACGGCCAGGACGGGGGTGAATGAATGAATGAACGAACGAACGAACGAACGAGGGTTTATTGATAAACGAAAAATGCATTTTCTAATGATTGGAGGAATAAGGGGAAATGTCAGGAGAACGAATGAACGGAATAACGAATTGCTCCTTGTGAGCCGTATCCTTTTAATGAATGTGTTACTATCGCTTTCCATTGTAAATGTTTCTTGAATTATTGATACTCCATGTTTAATGTATTGGATTGATTATCTGATTATGTGTTCGGAACCTCACTGGGCTTTTAGCTCATTCCTTTAGTTTTGTTTTCCTTACAGGGGAAGGCGAGCGAGGACGTGAGCTTGAGATAGACTAGCCAATCTAGTTTTGTTTCTTTTGTAGCGGTTCTCGCCCAGTGCTTGGCACGGGCTGGACGTATGAAGGATTGAGAACCCTTGTATATTTGATGTTTATATTCTCTTTTGGGTTGGCAATGTATATAAGTTCCGCTTTAAGTTTGGATCAATGCCCTATTTATTCTAGTGATTTATTTTAATTTTTAATTGAGAACTGTAGCGAACGACTGAGTCCCGGCGAGAGCTGGGCAGGCGGCCCGCCGAACCCTCTGGTACGCCTTAGGGGGAGGTGGGGTCGTTACATGGGGACCTGAGCTTGTCAAGTCTAGATGCATTAGCGAACCCCAACCTCATGCATCCATTTTAGAATTGCCTAGGGTAGAGTCGACCTTACCCTATTAGGGACACCATTCACGAGGGGAGGGGTCCCACCCCTTTTTCCTTATCTATCTTTGTTGCTTTTTATTGTTTTATTGACCAACGTGTTATGTGATTATGTGTTGAGCTAACTTTCCTTGTCTTTTGTCTTTTGCATTCACAAACGTTAGGAAATAAGAGGTCTGGCATGACCTTCTTTTAGGGCCTACTCGTGTAGATAGGATATTGCACGTTTAAAAGTTTTCGGTATATTTCATTCGTAAATCAATAATGTCATATCATTTTAGGCTTACCCTGACAAATGAAGGGCTCCTTAAGTCACGTTTCCATTTCAAATTGCATGTTTATCGCTTTAATAAACTGGCATCATGCATCCACCTTAGAAGGGAATGCCACATAGGGAATCCCGTTTTAGAAATCAGCCACCCCATGTCTCGGATATATAATCCAATGAGACTTGCACGTTTACCTTTCTCGTACCATCCAAAGGGGTAGTGCACAAGGTAAGGTAGGATCCGATCATTTTTCATAAAGCGATCCTTGGAATATGAGCATCTAATAATCGCTTTTTGGCCATTTTTAAACCTAACTGGTAAAAATCCCTTGCGTAAAGGACATTAATTTGAAGAAATTCACAAATAATTCCTTATCATTGAGACAGTTAATAAACTGAGGCCAAATCGTGATTTTAGAAGGCTCATAGACTAATTTTTTGAAACCACCAATGGCCGAACGATTCAATCGATCCATTTTGTCAATTCCTAATCAATTTTGAATAAATCAATTCATTTGACCAATTTACCCTTTTTAGGGTCATTCGGTCAATTTTTGAATAAATCAATTTCATTCAATTCATTTGACCAATTTACCCTTTTAGGGTGATTTGGTCGATTTTTGCATAAATCATCAATCTCCATTTTATTCATTGGACCAATTTACTCATTTCTTAGGTCAATTCAATCAATTTTGAATAAGTCATCCGATTTCATTTGACTAGTTTACCCTTTTTAGGGTGATCTAGTCAATTTTGAGTCAATCATTCGATCCATTGGACCGATTTGCCTAGTTTTAGGACGAGTTGGTCAAATCATCATTTCACTCGATCTGTTTGATCAATTGACTTCATTCAATTCATTTGATTAGTTTAATTCATTCTCAGGGTTATCCATTCAATTTTGAATAAATGCATTTGACCATTTTACCCTTTTTGAAGGCGATTCGGTCGATTTTTGAATAAATCATCCATTTTATCCAATCCATTTTGTCAATTCATTCATCATTTGACCAATTCATTCATTTGACCAATTTACCCTTTTTAGGGTCATCAGGTCGATTTTTGAAAAATCATCCATTCATTTGACCAATTTACCCTTTTTAGGGTCATCCGGTCAATTTTTGAAAAATCATTCATTCATTTGACCAATATACCCTTTTTAGGGTCATCCAGCCGATCTTTGGATAAGTCATCAATTCATTGGACCAATTTACCCTTTTAGGGTGATTTGGTCGATTTTTGCATAAGTTATCAATCTCCATTTCATTCATTTGGCTAATTCACCCATTGGTAGGGCAATCGAACCAATTTTGAATAAATCAAGTTTTCATTTAGTCCATTTGTCCAATCTACCCTTTTTTAGGGTGATTGGATCAATTTTTGAATAAATCAATTTCATTCAATTCATCTGACCAATTTACCCTTTCTAGGGTCATTCGGTCAATTTTTGAATAAATCAATTTCATTCAATTCATCTGACCAATTTACCCTTTTTAGGGTCGTTCGGTCAATTCATCAATTTCATTCAATTCATTTGACCAATTTACCCTTTTTAGGGTCATACGGTCGATTTTGAATAAATCATCATTTCACTCAATGCGTTTGATCAATTGACTTCATTTAGTTCATTTGATTCATTTAATTCATTTTTTAGGGTTATCCATTCGATTTTGAATAAATAATCAAATTTCATTCAATGCATTTGACCATTTTACCCTTCTTAAGGTAATCTAGTCAATTTTTGAATAAACCATCAATTTCATCCTATGCATTTGACCAGATTTCCCTCTCTTAGGGTTTCGGTCTAAGGTTCACTGAATGACCTAGTCTAAACATTGCAATCTCTTTTACACGTCATTTTTTTGTGTCAATCAAGGCAAGCAATCCATTCGGACTTTGTCCTAATTTTTAGGACAAATGTGTCTTTTCACTCCAATTGGAGGCCAAATTTTTCAAATCATTTTTTTTCACCCAATCAACTGATCGGATTCATCAGGTATTGTATGGTGCCTACCCTAGAGGATTGCATTTTCATGCTAGGCCTACCTTTGGCACAAAAAGGGTTCCCCCATAGGACATGCATACCGATTTTGCAGTCTTTTTTACTAACTCGGGTTATTTTTCTTTTGTTTTTCCCCCTCCCCTGCATTCATAAAAAATGTTTCAATAAGGCAAAAATATTTTTCTACATTTGATAACATTTCTGATCTAATAAAGTGTGAAAATTACAAGTATTATTTGATTCTTGGGCAGATCCTACAATGGAAACGTGAAAGATCCATCTGAAAGTTCTAGACTAAGAGCTTCGAAGAGATTTCATAATTGTTTTTCAAAGAAGACTCTGTATATTGGATTTGTTAATACATTCTTGTTCCCAAAAGAGGCAGAAATGTGTATATGGGGAGTTCTTAGAAGTTTTTCTCTTCTCATTTGTATTATAATTGAATGAGCATTTTGTTTCAAACTCTTTCAGCAATAAAATTTTTGGACAATTATTGTTTTGTATATCCATGTACATTTCATTCTTTTTGCTCATTGGAAATTTCATGATGAATTTTAAGAAAATAAGACTAAATTGAGATTTCCTCAACCTCCAGTCTGAAAATTCACAAGTGTATGCTTTCTAAAATTCTTGCGTACACTAGATTGGTGATCCGAGCTATCCAATAAGAGTGCTCAAAGTTAAAAGAAGTCACTCAAAAGACCCAATGAGATACCTTTTTTTCCTTTACTGTACAATTCATATTTTGCCCACTCCTATTGACCCCAAAATAAAATCAGTCACATTGATTGATAAATTGCAAATTGGGGCAATCTTTGCTTGGAAAAATGTCCATAGCGTCTAATTAGATTCAATTCACATCTCAATGAAAGCAAAAATGTGCATTATTCTTGTTTGTTTTGAAAATTTGGAATGATACTTTAAGTATTCGTTTCTCTATCCATACAGTTTTCATCATTTGCTCTCCCATTTGAGCCTTTAAAAGAATAATTTCGTTTCAAATAAGAGTCTTAAAGCTCACTACCCTACATTGGAAAATTTTCACATATCAAAAGGGGAATGGATTCTCAATGAGCGTTTCGTCACCTTAATTGTCATGGAGCGTAAGAATGATGCTTTGGCCGTCGTTTCTACAATCTAAACACAATTTACCCCTTGCATTCTCATTTGAGCTAAATTGATGGTTCTTTTCAAAGCACCTATGATCGCACCCCACATTGGGGAGGGAGATTGGAGATTTTTCCAAAAAAAAAAAGAAAAGCAAAAAATGCTAAAACTAAAAAGGGGGAACCGCAAATTGGGGAAATTTGATTCTACCTGAGCTTCAATTGTGAGAAAAAGAAGAGTGAAAAGAAAAGAAAGAAAAGTTGTCTGGCGGATCCTCTATGTTTCACAGATATGGATGACCAAGGGTCTTCCTCAGTCAGTTGATTCAGGTGCATGCAAAAATTTCGCATTAATGAAAATTTTCCTTTCAGAGTTAATGTAAGGAACGGATTAAAAGTCAGGCCCTCTTCTTTTCCAATCGAACATTCTATCCCTAATTATCCCTTTTGAGCTTTCAGAATAAATTACTTCGTTTGGCAACCCCTGAGAATCGCAAACCCCACACTGGGGTAACTTTGAGTTGGAAAAGAAAAGAAAAGTCCCAAGAGGTGAAAAGTGCTAAGGCAACAACAAAAGCAAAAGAAAAGAGAACCTCAGTTCAAAATAAACTGGGGCAAATTTTTGAAAAATTTCAAAGGAATGGCAAAAGGCCGAGGGAAAAACAAAATGAAAGAGAAAAAACCTCAATTGAGCATAAACTGGGGCAAATTCTGATTTAGCCCTAAAATAGGGTTGGCGCAGCAATACGATCTCAGATTATTCAAACCACTTTTGAAATTCGCTTTCAAGCCTTAACTTTTCTAAGCACCCCACCAGACCCCATTACAAAAGCTGAAAAGTCCTGACTTCTGTTCTTTGCAATGGCCCTGTCAAGAAAATTTCTGATGCCGAAAATTTTAGCTGTATTTCTGAATTGTTTGGTTATGGGGTTGACACTACTCACCATGTGAAAACCCACCAAGTTGAGGGAAAGGAAAAGAGGCAAAAAGCAAAGTAAGAAAAGTAAATGCAAGAAAAGCAGAAAAATTCGACGTTGAAGTCCCTGGTGAATGATGAGAAGAATACAAACAAATTCTGAGATCTTTGAGTTCAGAATAGGGGCAGTTTTGGAAAAATGCGATCTTCGGTGCAATGTCCTTGAAAGACTTATCCTTCAGCTATCGTTTCAAACCACATTACAAGTTAATAAAGTCCATCGTCGACTTATTCCTTCATGACAATCCAAAGTGAGGATTATGCTCGTAAGAAATCCATCAATCATTTGTGATCATGGGGGTATAACCAGTTTTCACAGGTTTCGCTATCGCTTCTACCCATTTTGGTACAAGTTTAAAGCTTATATGTTGACTAAATTTTCTTAAGAAATAGGGGTGACAAACTATTTGCTTTCACTAAGATGTGATATTGGATGGATTACATACGATTGGGGGCACAAAAACAAGACAAATCTTGATTTCTCATTTTCCTTAGCCACCTCAAAATCAAAAATAACACCCACTTGATTGGTCCTGAAAGATGAGAAGTGGTAATCCATTACCCTAAGCATTTATGCTAAAGTGGGAAAGAAATCTTTTGTAATTTGGAATTATTTCGAAAGATTCATCATCAAATTTTCTGTTAGGAAACACAGTTTCTTACATTGTTCAAATAAATGGAGTGTCATCCAAACAAATTTTTTGCAATTAAATAAGCCCACGCTGGGGCAAATTTTCATTTGAGGGATTTTGCAAAATAGGCCCATAATGGGGCAAATTTTCATTTACAAGATTTCGCAAATTGTGCCCACACTGGGGCAAATTTTTATTCATGGGATTTCACAGAATAAGCCCACACTGGGGCAAAATTTTTATAGGTCATTTGAGGATTTCGTCCAAGAATCAAATAATGCATTTTTCAAATCAATCACGCTGTTTCTTTTCATGAAATTCAAGTGCATGTCATATTTTGGTAAGCCCCTGTGCAGGTATTCATAGTTGAAATCGACGAAGGAGCATCTGGTGATGTGGAAAGCCGACGTCGAAGAAAGAAAAGAAAGAAGGGAAAAGGGGCCCTACACTGAGGGCAAATTATTTTGAAGAAGATTCTCTCGAAAAATCAGAAAAATTCAAAATTCAAAAATCAAAATCAAGTTCAAATTTTTGTTTCTTGGAAAATCAAATTTCTTGTTTCTTGACAAATCAAATTCAATTTCTTGACCAATTGGGTGGCAGGACTGGGTCTTATCCCACTGGCCATTCACAAATATCACATTGGGCCTGGACTTCGTGCCGCCAACCTTCCAAAAATCAAGTTGGGCCTGGACTTCGTGCCGCCAACCCTCCAAAAATCACGTTGGGCCGGGATTTCATGCCGCCAACGTCACAAATCACGTCGGACCTGGACTTTGTGCCGCCGACATCCTATTGAGTCTGAAATTTGTGCCGCCAGTGCAACCAAGGCAGGCTTGGGTGTAATCCCACTGATCAATTCATCATACTGGGGCAAATTATTTTGGGAAGTTTTTCAAAAATCAAAAAATCAAATCAAAAAAAAAATCAAAAAATCAAAAAACCAAAAAACCAAAAAAAATCAGAAAAAATAAAAAAAAATCAGAAAAAAAAGAAAAGAAAAGAATCAAAATCAAAATCAAATCAAGTTTCATCACGGCAGGTTTGGGCTTAATCCCACTGACCGATTATCAAAAGCATTTTCGGGTCAGTCCCACGATCAAAAGCATTTTCGGGTCAGTCCCATGATCAAAGGCATTTTCGGGTCAGTCCCACGATCAAAGGCATTTTCGGGTCAGTCTCACGATTAAAAGCATTTTCGGGTCAGTCCCATGATCAAAGGCATTTTCGGGTCAGTCCCACGATCAAAGGCATTTTCGGGTCAGTCCCACGATTAAAAGCTTATTCGAGTCAGTCCCACGATTCAAAGCTTATTCGGGCCAGTCCTACGATTCAAAGCTTATTCGGGTCAGTCCCACGATTAAAAGTCTATTCGGGTCAGTCCCATGATTAGAAGCTTATGCGGGTCAGTCCCATGATTAAAAGTCTGTTCGGGTCAGTCCTATGATGTTAATTTTCTTGTTCGGGTCAGTCCCGTTTTAAATTCTGTTCGGGTCAGTCCCGTTTAAATTCCTGTTCGGGTCAGTCCCGTTTAAATTCTGTTCGGGTCAGTCCCGTTTAAATTCCTGTTCGGGTCAGTCCCGTTTTCAGTTCTCGTTCGGGTCAGTCCCGTTTTCAATTCTGGTTCGGGTCAGTCCCGTTTTATTTTTCATGTTCGGGTCAGTCCCGTGGTATAATTCCAGTTCGTTGAGATCTTTTTGCTGCCAAGCAACATAGGTAAGTGTTTTGGTGTCTATTTCTTTGTCTCAACTTTTTCCAAAACTCAGACAAAGAGGGGCAAACTGTAGACACCAAATTTTGGTGTAATTTCATTTACCGTTTATTTTTAGCTTTTTATTTGCCGTGTTAGCTTTGTTCGTTTTTTAGTTTTTTGTTTCTAGTTTTATTTTTATTTTAAGTTTTAACATAGAATTTCTTGAAAAAAAAAAAGAAAAAAAAACATTCAAAAAATATGATTTAGTCGTTTGTAATTTAAATTCAATGATTTCTTGAAAGTGAAAAAATAAAAAAAAAAGTGAAAAATGATGAAAAATGAAAAATGAAAGGAAAAGATTGAAAATGGCAATTTTGTTGTTTTAGTTTGTTTATTGTTTTTTTTATTTATTTTATTATTATTACTTAGTTTTTATTATCATTTTTGTTAAATTACTTTATAAAAAAAAAAAAAAAAAGGGATAGCCGCGGCAAGCTGCATTTGTAGCAGCTTGCAAGGAAAGTTTGGGACGGCTCCTTGGGCTGCAAATACAGAAGATGGCTGGGAGTGTTTAGGGTTGTGAGGTTTCTGGTATAAAAAGCAAAAGAGAAAGCCAGCCGCAAGGGGGAGATTTTTGGAGAAGGGAGGGACGGAAAGAAATAGACAAAAGAAACGGCGGAGGAAAAACAAGAAGAAAGAAGGGGTAGCCGCAAGGGAGAGGGGTGACGGCCAAAGTCTGAAAAGGAAAACAAACAGCGAAAAGATGGAGTTTTAGGAAAGACTAACGGTGAGGGTTTTAGGAGGGAGTGACGGCTAGGTTCTAGAGGGAGAGGGAGTTAAACAGAGAAAGCAACTAGAGAGAAATCAGAGTGAGGGTTTGCGGCTGAAATTCTGGAGAAGACAAAAGCAAAGAAAGATCGTGGAGAGAAAGGTGACGGGTAGGAAAAGGCTAGAAAGAAAGGAGAGCTAAGGGTTCCATTTGAGAGCTTGGGAGAGAGCGGCAGAAGAGGAGGTCACGGCTAAGAGGGAGACCGAGAGGAGATCAGTTAGCTACTCCATCAGAATTTGCATCGCATCCAAACTGAAGTAGCAATTCCAAAGGTGGTGAGCAGGTAGTCTTAAACCCTTTTTGCCTATTGCTTCTAAACACTGAGACATGGGCTTCTTGTTCGTTAGCATAACTAGTGTCTGGGTCATCAGAATGCGTTGTTTGTCTGCAGAATGCATTGTTTGTTGGCATAATTTCAGTAGTTGTGTTTTGAAGCTTGCAGGACCTGTATCTCGTGATCTTGTTTATGAAAAGCTTCCCTTTTGTTGTCTACTTGTCCGCCCTTTTTCTGTTTCATGATTCACCAAGAACCTGTTTTATTGTTTGTGAGTAAAAGGCCTGGTCTTGTGATTATGCGTGGGTAGGATGTCTACTTTGGAATTTTTGTGATTTGAAATTGTAAAAACTCAAAAAGCTGTCATCTTTCGTGCTTCCTTTCCCCTTGTGAAACTGAATGTATGACTCGTGGGCTGCAAATTTTTGTTTTCAATAGTTTGTCTGCATAACATGAACCTCTGCCACCACAAGCTCGAAGCTTTCGGCTTATGGCAGCAGCACGGAGTCTTTCTTTTGATTACTCGAAGCTCAAGGTTTCATTCCCTTTGATTTGCCCGGCTGTTTCAGTCAGATTTTATGGGGGGGGGTAGATGATTGTGCTTAGAGATGTTAATGACAATGGTTTTGGTATTTCTGGTCTGCATGTTATAGTAGAAAATTGCCGCATGATTGGAAACATAATGCAGCAAACTTCACTTTAGGTTGCCGAAAACTTGCGGCACTTTTCCTTTTTCCTCTATTGCTGTTTTTGTTGTTTGCTTATATCATTGATGATCATCTTCATTGCATGAACCCAGAATTTGCAGAAGTTCCTTTCCCATTCCCTCGCCCTTGCATATCCTTGTCTTGTTTCTGTTAGCCAAATGGTTTGAGATTTTCTTTTGGCATGAAGTTGACGTGAGTTTGGGCTGCAAAAATTGCAGCAGAAATTTGCTGGAGTTGCCTTCTCTATGCTAAGTCTTTTAGTTTATTTGGATGTTGAGTTTTGGTGATTTTGTTGTTAAGGTCAAGGTGGTGATGTTTGTTTAAGAGTCTAGCTAAGTTGGGATTGGAAAAGTTGCATTAGAATGAACACAAGTTGCAA
The DNA here is from genome assembly GCA_036785865.1 of Coffea canephora. Taxonomy (NCBI): domain Eukaryota; kingdom Viridiplantae; phylum Streptophyta; class Magnoliopsida; order Gentianales; family Rubiaceae; genus Coffea; species Coffea canephora. Next base: position 30,575,970 of record CM071913.1, read on the forward strand.
GAACTTGCGGATGAAAAATGTCGAATCTTTTGCATAAAACTCTCCAACATTTGCGTGATTTTGTTTTTCTATGTTTCGATTTGTTTGAATGTTAGATTTGTCTGTCATGTTTTGCATGTTCGGTTGAAAGGATTTTGATCCAATTTATGTTGAGATTGATAGTTGCTTACGAAAAATGGAAGTTGCGGTAATGTCTTGGCTGCAGAAATGTTTTTGGGTTGCAGAAGTCATTCACGTAGATTGCATGAAAATGCTTTCTAAAAATTACACTTTAACCCCCTCAAGTTTCACCTTATGCTATTATGACCCACAAAATTGAGAAAACTAATCAATTGGGTCCCTGAGATCTTTTGCAGCAATGCATTATGGCCCAATTACATTTCTTTTTCTTGCATTAGGTCCTAAGGTGGGTGTATTTTGAGTCATCATTTGGCCTTTCATTGTTTTTGGGACTTTTGAAGCTCTTAAATTTTTCAATTGGTTTTATTTGGTTGATTAATGGTTGCTATTGAGTTTTCAAAAATGCATGTTTAAATCATTCATGGACCCTTGTTCATTCTTGGACCTTCAAAATTCCATAATGTTTGTTTGGATCTTGTTATTTACTTGGGGAACTTTTGTGTTTTTAAATGTTTCAATTAGGTTCAAATGATTGAGTAGTGCTTGCTTTTGGGTCTTTAGTAGATGTTATGCTTGGGGATCGGATGATCATGCCTTTTGCCTTGGTTTTTGAGTAGTTTTGACTTCATTAAGTTGTAATTGGGGGAAAATTTGATGATTTGGTGGATTCCAATTGTTTTGTTTATATCTTATAACTAAATTGGTGCGTTAATCCTTTGCTTTGAATGGTTTTAGCACATGTTATCCCGTTAGTTGGTGACTGAGCCCAGTTTAAGTCTCGTCCATTTAACACTACAAAAGGGAGTGGTATAATTCCTTTTATCTTTTTGTTTCTCTTATGTGACTCAACGTGCTAAGTGAATTGCATGTCTACTTTGCTTTCCTAGCTTTTCTTTAATTCCTTTTACTTATGTCATTTACTTTTTGTTTTCATTGAGTTATTCTTTTAATGGGGTATGTGTACACCTCTTGGCTTGTAATAGATAGGGCGTAGCAAGTAATTTGGTCCATTTTCCCTTTCCCCTTTGTTTTAGTTAGCTAATGTAATGGTTGCATGCCTATGTGTTATATGTTAAATGCTTTATTAGGATCTTGCATCTAGTCGAGCATGATAAGTGCTACATGATTTAGGTGATTTGCATGTCTACTCACTTTTTGTAGTATAGATGAATAGAATGGATGAATGTACGTCACCACACTAGTCCAACGCTAGTTGTGGCTTCTTTTATCGTTTCCACTAGTCCAACGCTAGTCGGAATTCATAGGATGGGCTAGTCCAATGCTAGACCCAATAGGTTCTTTTTTCCCTTTTTCATTAAGTGCATGATCACCACATATCACGCATTTTTCCTTAGTTTATCATTTGGTATGTTCCTCAAACCCCTTCCCCTTCACTTTAGGACTTGCATCTCATGCTAGTTAGGGTTCATTTGCGTGAAAATCCCCTTCCGATAAGGGAAACGAGCGAGTGTGGCTACTCGATAGCCTTAGCACGCTAGTTTCGCCTTCTAATCCGAGGGAAAATCAAAGTCGAAGAATTAGGCGTCATCCCCGTACCCGACTTGTTGCATTCCCCTAGGGTCATACTTTCATTTTTATCACCTCCATACTCTTTTAATCACATTTCTCTTACATTTCTCAATCCATATTTTTTTCACTACATCTTTATCATTTATTTACTTTACTTCACAAATGAAATTCAAGTTTCACTTATATATGTACTATTCTATCTTCATTCATTTGCACACCCAAACACTTTGATTTTCATCCAAATTCACACGTGCACTTTCTTTACATACTCACACACTAATACTTTGATTTTTCATCCAAGTTCACACGTGCACTTTCTTTACACATGCGCACACAAACACTTTGTTTTTTACACCATTTCATACATGAATCTTTTCATACACTTGCACACTTGCACTTGAGTCACCATTTGCATCAATCGACCTCTATGAGGTTTCCCTTTATTGGCCGCCACAATTCATGTGGTTTGGGACCAAAAACCTCACGAGAGACATCGTAGAATTTAGGATTGCATTTTTTCGTTTTTGCATTCATATAGGCATAATCCAACATGCAATACATACCCTGGGTAGAAAGTCAGGAAAGTTAAGGTTAAGTCACGCAACTAGCCTTGGTTAGGTCAAAGGGGTGCCTTGGAGTCTATCCTTGCCTTCCCCTTTGTCAAACGTGACTCCCGAACCTTTTTCTTTGTTTTACGTAGACTAGGAGTCGTTTTAAAAAGGGTTTATTACTACTTGACTTTAAAACTCATTTTTAGGTGACTTGGTACACCTTAAATCATTACCAAGTGGCGACTCCAAACTTTTCATTTCAAAACCCTTTTTAAAACTATTTTTTGGGTCAAATCGTCGCTTTCCAAGTCCCATTGAGACCCATATCTTTTTCAACTCACAAAAACCATTTTTTAATCAAAATTGAATCAAAAACATCTTTCTCAAACCATTTATCTTTCTTATCAAACATCTTTATTTATTTATTCAAAAAATGGGGCGCGACAATAAGTGGTACTAAAGTTCAACTTAGTCCCCAATACCTCTTGCATCTTTTGCCAGAACCTCGAAACAAATCTCGGATCCCTGTCGGACACGATACTTACAGGTATTCCATGCAACCTAATGATCTCATCCAAATACAACTTGGCCAGCTTCTCTAACGGGTATTTCATATTAATCGGTAGAAAATGGGCCAATTTGGTTAATCTATCCACTATCACCCAAATAGCATCATGGCTTCTCTGTATCCTTGGCAATCCCGATACAAAATCCATGGTAATGTTTTCCCATTTCCACTTAGGTATCTCCAAGGGTTGCAAAAGTCCCGACGGTTTCTGATGTTCGGCCTTAACCTGTTGGCAAACTAAGCATGTTTGGACAAATTGGGCAATCTCCTTCTTCATATTCTCCCACCAGTAAAGACTCTTCAAGTCCTGGTACATTTTATTCCCTCCAGAATGTACCGAAAACTTCGATCGATGTGCCTTAATGAGGAGGGGCTCAAGGCTGCTCAAACTTCTAGTGCTCAAGTCATGCAAATACCCAGTGGTCCAATTACAAGAGCGCGTGCTAGGAGAATTCAAGAATCACTTCAAGCTCTTGTTTGCACGATTCAAGAACGAGTTGGTGATGACTTGAGGTCCATTGAAGGGTTACATAATGGAGAAACTACTCTATACACTTTCCTTCAAATGGAAGATTCAAGTGAAGACTAGTCCACAGAGTTCTAGGTTGCTAATTAGGGTTTTCGTTACCATTACTAGTTGTTTGTTAGCATTAATAATTTCGGTCAATTTCCACTTCACTCTGGCCGAATTTTAGAGTCTTAATTTAGCCAATTAGTTGTTAGATATTTTACCCTTAATGAAGGGCAAAGTCGTCCATTGGGCATTCTAGGGTTTGAGTCATGTAAGGCTATATATAGCCTAGGTTTTCATTCATTGAGGACAATTCAGATTTTATAACATATTCGTGAGTTTATTCACTCTCTCTTGCTTCAAGAGAATTTCCTTTGAATACTTGAGAATCAATCTCAAGTTGTTCAACGAACTTATCAATCAAGTAGTCTCCTTGATTGTGACGTTCTTCTATCTATACTTTTGGTTCACTAAAGTGGCTAGTCGTGGGTTAAGGAATCTCCTTAGTTCGTGGCTCGTGATTCTAGAAGGGTCAAAGTTCCGCAAATCATCCCAACTTGGTGTTCGTCTAGATCCGTCTCACATCAGTTGGTATCCAGAGCTAGTCGACGACATCAAGTATATCCCGTTGAGTTTGTTCGTAAGCTTTCTAGTCAATTTTATTTTGCAATTCTGGTCGTGTCTTCCTTTGTGTCAAGTCCGATTGTTATTACAAAAAAAAAAAAAAAAAAAAAAAAAAGGACTGTAGCATCGTACTGTTCATCGCTACTGTAGCGATACTGTTCACCGTGCCGCACTGTAGCGATTGTGGCGCCCCACATCTCCCTAAGGCGGACCAAAGGGTATCCGCGGACGCCTGCCCAGCTCTCGCCAGGACTCAAGCAATTCCATTCAATTTAAAACCGAATTAAGCACTTCGATGAGAGCAACATGAATACAATAATGCGGAAGCGTTCAAGCTTAATAAGTCACTTAATGTATAACCAGTACATCGGGTAATCATGAAACGACTTCAATTCAAAGTACACATCAGGGCCCAAACATTTCAAGTTTACAATTTCCAAAAGTACAACCCAAACCAGGGCCTAGTCAAAATACATAACAGGAGTCTTAACAAAATTACAACGGATAATATCTCCCTATTTCTCCAAGAGTCGGTCCTGTTAAGGAAAACAAAACTATAGGGTGAGCTAAACGCTCGTGAGGCCAAGAGCACACATGCAAGCACGTAATCAAATAACAATCCCAACTTTAATAAATAAAGCCATGGCTTTTCAATAATCAATCTATCAAACAGGAAAAGTAATCAGAAACAATTCAAGGATATGGTAGCTCTCAGGAGCTAAGTTCCACTCGATCTGTCGATGTCATTCGTATACTTTCCCGCATTGACCCTCCTGTCAACCGGGTCGGTATTTCCATTTCCGTAGATCACCACTTTCTTCCCTCCGTCCACCGTACACCCCAAGGGCCCACAAGTCTATTTTTAGGGCGATACTCGACGAGTATGCCAAGCAAGACCTCTTATTAGGTCGAGCTTATAATCTCATGCCTCGCCCAAGTTCCCGACCAAGCCCATTGCCGGCTCGAGTCTAAGGACGGCCTATGAGTTTGGGCGTCCCCCATTCATTTGGTAGTCGAGGAGATTCACTCCAACGACACAAGCATTCATGACATGACATTGCATTTCATTCATTCATTCAATACATTTCATTCATTCATTCATTCATTTGAAATTAGAACGAGTGCGATAAAGTACGCACCCGCCCTTATTTTTAAAACTCCCAACAAGTATCACAATAAGCAAGTATCAAATTCATACACTTGACACTCACCGAGCAATTCAATAAGAATTATTTTCTGGGAGTTCAAGTGTCCGCGGTGAGATCCTCTTGAAGGTCTCCTTGCGCGCCTGACAATTTAATAGCGAATAATCATACAATTAACCCACTTATCAGGAAGATTGTACACTAGTACAATCTAAGAATTATTTTGCAAAAAAGAACCTCAATTACACGTAAATCGAGGTTCAACTTGACTTTTATTAGGTACAATATTATTTGAGTTTTTATCTTGAAAATCGTAAGCAAAACGTTTAAGAATATCAAAAGAATAAAGAGTTCTTGAAAAACTCTATTTCTTTGAAGTTGGAAAATTTTTTTCAGTTTTACGATAAATCTTTGAAAAATCGTAACTCGCTCGATATAAGTCAAGAATTGGAAAAATTTATACCGTTGGAAACCTCTTAGAGTGTACTATAAGTTCCTAGAAGACACTTTTCCATGAATCAAAGTGAAAAGTGGTCAAAAATGAGCTTGAAGATGCAGGGTTGGTTCACAAGGCAGAATGAAGTTGGATTTTGGCCAACTTTGAAAATTCGGCACGATTCGTACGTTGCAAACCGGCCTCTGAAATTTTCAGCTCAATTAGTGTTGCAAGTGAAGTGTATGACAAAACAAGCGGATCAAGAATCGGAGTCTCGAGCACCGAGATGCGGTAGCCCGAAGTTGAGCAAATTCAAGACTGGATGAGAATTTTCCAGATTTGAACCTCTAACTTTAGTAATTCAATTGGGTATCGAAACGAACTTGAATCGGCACCAAAATTGGCAGTATTTCAACACTATATGGAAGGTATCTCTCTATCGAATTTCGGGGAAAAATACCTTCGGCAAGGTCGTTAATTAGCCAACCAAAGTTCAAGAAAAATCCTAAGGCAATCTGCCTTGGACTTTCATTTTCCAAATTTCCAATCGTTTAACCAAGAAAGTTATCCAACCATGGTTCATTTGTGAAATAAGGGTCTAAGATATACCCATGATACCTTTGGTAAGTGTTTAATATCAAGAACATCAACTAACAAGTTCACTCCAAGATTTGGTTCCAAACCAGTCCAAACATTAGGGTTTTCCAAAACAGAGCAGTCCACTTTTTTTAGTCACAACTCAGTCAATATAGCTCGAAATTGAGCATGGCTTATGCCGTTGGAAAATACATTCATAGAGTTAAAATATCATAGAAGAAATCGTTTCCAAATTCGGCACCCATCTGGTTCAAATTCGGGCATCAAGTTGCAGCCTGAACACTTCATTCCAGATGAACAGAGTGACAGGACAGCGAACTTAAAACATTTTGTTCGGCCTGCTCACAAAGACTCAGAACGTGCATTATATACCAAATTAAAGCTAGAAATGTCTAGTTTCAAACGCCACCAACGGCACATGATTTCGACATCCGAGGACAGAGTTATAGCCAAAATACTACTGCTGGTCAGAGCATACGCGAGTCAGTTTTCCAGATTTGCTGGTTTCTAAAAAAAAAATTCATTTGCCCCTTCAAACCTCATTATTTTTCAATGAAATTTTTCACACATCTAATACATCCTACAAACATCCAATTCAAGCAATTAAACCATTAAAAATTGGCCTGGAAATGGCCGAACATGGCAGGGGCAAAATCGGAAGTTTTGCTTCTTACACCCAATGAAGTTTCCACTAATTACCCATCACTAATGCATCATTAAAATCACTAAACCAACAATATAATCACCATTAATCATCACATCAGCAACAACAACCCAAGTGTGGGAATTCCAAGAGCCCACAATCACATTTTTACACCATAATCAAGTAACTAAGTGCATGCATGAGCTTAATCTTGTCATATAATCTCCAAAAGATAAGAATCCAAGGGTTGATCATTACCTACTCCTTTGGTTTGCAAGGTCAGAATTTTCGGCCCTCTTGAAGCTCCAAGAAACCGTGAGAGCTCCCTTCCTCCTTAGCTAGATGTAGTCTCCAAGTGGTTTGCTAAGAGATCTTCAAGTTTGGTGTGATTTGGGTGGATGTTGGTGCATGGATTGAAGATGAAAAATGAAGAACAATGGAGAGTTCTTCTCCTTTCTTGTTGCTCGGCCAAGTGAGGTGAGGAGAGAGAGAGTGCTGATGCAATTGGCTTCCAAAGGAAGATTCTTTGTGTGGTGCAAAATGCACCTCAAAGTCAACTTGAAATAGTGCAATTTAGGGTGCGTTTGGACTCGATTTTTCTCGCGCGTTTGGTTCACTAGTGCACTAAACCTCCAAGGCATATATATTCTTGTAGATATCATTCACTCTTAATTGTCCCGAAATAAGGGTCTAAAGTCCTTCAATTGAAGTCGCGCGTGTGAAAACGCGTACCGTCAAATGTTACCGCTATAACGCGGAACTTTCGAAAAATTCCTATAACGATTGCACTACTAACTATCACTTGAATATTTATTCATAAGATTACCTATTTTAGGACCATAGTACAAGCCCCCAATATTCCAAGCTTATCGTGCTACTACGCGGATAAAATCGCCAAGTACTATTCACTATTTTTACTAAACGCGCTCTAGGAAATTAATTTTCGAAACGAATCATTTTAAAAATATAACGAAGATATACTACCACTTATTTAGGTCTAACAAGACTAGAAAATATTCCTTGGAAATAAAATCCAATTAAATAATTTATTAAGCCATAAATTAGGCATAAAATAATAGTTTTTGCGAGTCCTCACATCCTCTCCCCCTTAAGAAAATTTCGTCCTCGAAATTTACCTTGGTTGGTGAACAAGTCTGGATACTTCTCTCTGATTGTCTCTTCAACTTCCCATGTTGCTTCTTCTACTCCATGGTTCTTCCATAAAACTTTCACTAGTGGTATCTGCTTGTTTCTCAATTCCTTCACCTTTCGATCCAGAAGTTTTACCGGTCTCTCCTCATAGGTTAGGGTTTCATCGATCTCAATATTCTCCGGTTGTAAAACATGAGAGGGGTCTGGATGATACTTCTTAAGCATGGACACATGAAACACGTTATGGATACGAGATAAACTCGGTGGTAATTCCAGCTTATAGGCTACATTCCCAACTCGCTGAATAATCTTATAAGGCCCTACAAACCTTGGTTGTAGTTTCTTCCCTTTTCCGGACATCAAACTTGCTTTTAAAGGCGTAATCTTGAGAAATACCATATCTCCAACAGTGAACTCCAAATCCTTCCTCCGATTGTCGGCATAACTCTTTTGTCTACTCTGAGCGGTTTGAATTCTTTGCCGTACCAATTTCACCTTTTCATTGGCCTCCTCAATCCAAGATACAGTAGTCGCGTCTAAAATTTTCCGTTCACCTACTTCATCCCAACAAATTGGGGATCTACACTTCCGACCATAAAGTGCCTCATACGGAGCCATTTGAATAGAAGAGTGGAAACTATTGTTATAGGCAAATTCCACTAAAGTCAAGAACTTACTCCAATTCTCTCCAAAGTCCAGTACACAAGTCCTCAACATGTCCTCAAGAGTTTGAATTGTTCTTTCAGATTGTCCATCAGTCTGGGGATGATAGGTGGTACTAAAGTTCAACTTAGTCCCCAACACTTCTTGCATCTTTTGCCAAAACCTCGAAACAAATCTTGGATCCCTATCCGACACAATACTCACAGGTATACCATGTAGTCTGATGATCTCATCCAAGTACAATCTGGCCAACTTCTCCAATGGATATTTCATATTAATCGGCAGAAAATGAGCCGATTTAGTCAATCTATCCACTATCACCCAAATGGCATCATGGCCTCTCTGTGTCCTTGGTAAACCTGATACAAAGTCCATGGTAACATTTTCCCATTTCCACTCAGGTATTTCTAGAGGTTGCAAAAGCCCAGATGGTTTCTGATGTTCGGCTTTAACCTGTTGACAAACCAAGCATGTCTGAACAAATTGGGCAATTTCCTTCTTCATATTTTTCCACCAATATAGACTCTTCAAGTCTTGGTACATTTTATTCCCTCCTGGATGTACTGTAAACTTTGATCGGTGTGCCTCTTCCAAGATTTCTTTTCTAAGCCCTTCATCTTTTGGCATAACCACCCGATTTCGAAATCTTAATATTCCATCTGATCCCAAAGTGAAATTGGTCTGGTCTCCCATCTTGACTTTCTCCACCAGCTTTTGCATTTCAGGGTCCTTTTCCTGAGATTCCTTAATACGTCCCAATAAAGTGGAGGTTATCACAATATTCCCTAAAATCACTTTCCTTGGTTCTAATCGGGGATTCCAATAGCTAACTTCTTCCAACAATCGAAATTCCTTAACCATCAATCCAGCCATTTGTACCTGACGGCTCAAAGCATCGGCCACTACATTGGCCTTCCCAGGATGGTACTTAATCGTGCAGTCATAATCTTCCAGAAATTCCATCCATCTACGTTGCCTTAAATTCAGCTCCTTCTGAGAAAATAAGTACTTAAGGCTTTTGTGATCTGTAAAAACCTCAAATGTCACTCCGTATAAATAGTGTCTCCATTTCTTCAAAGCAAAGACCACAGCCGCTAACTCCAAATCATGGGTCGGATAGTTTCCTTCATGCGGCTTCAATTTTCTAGAGGCATAAGCTATCACTTTATCATTTTGCATCAAAACACATCCCAAACCTTCCTTAGATGCATCTGTGTAAACCACAAAACTATCATGTCCATTTGGTAGAGCTAGAACAGGCGCTCTAGTCAACCGTCCTTTCAACTCCTGAAAACTTCCTTCACACTTAGAACTCCAAATAAACTTTCCATTTTTCTTGGTCAACTCAGTCATAGGTCCAGCGATTTTCGAAAAATCCTGGATGAATCTCCGGTAATACCCTGCCAATCCTATAAAACTCCGAACTTCCGTTGGGTTTTCCGGTCGTTTCCATTTCGAAACAGCTTCCACTTTAGCTGGATCCACTTTAATCCCATCCTTAGAAATTATATGCCCTAGGAAAGTCACTTCCTTTAGCCAAAATTCACACTTGCTAAACTTAGCATATAGCTGATGTTCCCTCAAGATTTGTAAAACCATTCTCAAATGTTTCTCATGATCTTTCACATTCTTAGAATACACCAAAATGTCATCAATGAAGATCACCACAAATTGATCCAAGTAAGGCTTAAAAACCCTATGCATTAAATCCATGAAAGCGGCAGGTGCATTGGTTAACCCAAAAGGCATTACTGCAAACTCGAAGTGCCCATACCTCGAGTTAAAAGCAGTCTTAGGTATGTCCTTCTCCAAAATCCTCAATTGATAGTAACCTTGCCTTAGATCCAACTTTGAAAACACTACCGCCCCTTGCAATTGATCAAACAGTTCATCGATGTGGGGTAGTGGGTATTTATTCTTAACCGTAACATCATTTAAACCTCGATAATCTATACATAACCTCAAACTCCCATCTTTCTTCTTTACAAACAAAACTGGGGCTCCCCACGGAGAATCACTCTCTCGTATAAAACCCCGTTCCAACAAATCCTGTAATTGTAACTTCAACTCCTTCAACTCAGCTGGAGCCATCCTGTATGGTGTCCTTGATATAGGTGCTGTTCCCGGAGCTAAATCAATTTTAAAAGCTATTTCCCGTTCCGGAGGTAGAGACTCCAATTCTTCAGGGAAAACATCAGAAAATTCTTTTACTACCGGGGTGTCTTCCAGATTCACCTTATCGTTAGGGGTATTAATAAGAAAAGCCAAATACCCTTGAGCTCCTTTACTTAACAACTTTCTAGCCCGAATTCCCGAAATAAGTGCAGACGAGGCTAACGTACCCCTCACATCCAATTTCAGGGTTGCCTCCCCTGGAATACACAATTCTACAATTTTCGTCCTACAATTTAACTGAGCATTATAACGGGCTAACCAATCCATCCCTAGGATCACATCATATCCTTTAATCGCTAAGCCTATCAAATCGGCCAGCAATTTTCTTTCCCTCACGCAAACTTCACTATTCTTATACACCATATTAGCAATTAGACTTTTGTCCCCAGTGGGTGTTTTAACCTCCAAGTCATATGGTAACTTAATTGGTTTCAATTCTATTCCACTCATGAAATCAGGGTTTACAAAAGAGTGCGTTGCACCCGGATCAATTAAAACCCTAGCTAGGCGGTGAAAGATTGGAATTGTACCTTCGACCACTTCGGTCGCCTCTGGAACTTGTGGATAGTCCAATGCGTAGACCCTAGCCGGTACTTTCGGTCGACTCCCTCCGGCACTGGTCTGCTTAGAGGTTGATTTTTCAGGTCTCTGCAGGTTTCCCCCTGTCTTTGACGATTTCGGACAATTTGCAATCTGATGCTCAGTGCTCCCACACAGTAAGCATTTTCCCAGATTTCTCCAGCAGTCATCCTCAGAGTGGTTGGGTTTACCACAATACCCACAAGTAACTTGAGGGGTCACAGTCGATCCAACAGATGGTACTCCCCTAGCTTGAGTTGTCCCGCTACGACCTCCCCTAGATAGAGCTCCCCTAGAAGCTCCAGCAGTTCTCGTTCCTCCTTCTCCTCTTCCCTTTTTAGAAGGGTGTACAAACTTACTGGTCTGCCCAGTAGTGCGACTAGAAAAATTCCTTTTTCTATTGTGGAAATCCCTCACTTGAGATCTTGCATTCTCAACCCTTTGCGCTTTCTCTAAAGCCTCAGTAAAAGTAGAGATTTGGGCTGCAGCCAGGCCCTCCTGAAGTTCCACATTAAGTCCCTGTATGAACCTTCTAATCCTTCTCCGTTCATCGGCTACTAACTCAGGAGCGTATTTGGAAAGTTTAGTGAACTTCCCTTCATACTCTGCTACAGTAAGGGTTCCTTGTTTCAACTTAATAAATTCGTCCTCCCTTTTCTCTTGGATCAAGGGCGGAAGAAACTTTTCATTAAACTCCCTGGTGAAATTCTCCCAAGTCCAAGGGGTTCGAGCTCTTTCCCATTTTCCTTTTATCAAATCCCACCACGCACGGGCTACTCCCTCAAATTGAAAAGCAGCAAAGTTCACTCGTCTATCCTCAGCATAGTCTAGAGCGGCGAATATGTTGGTCATCCTTTCTAACCAGTTCTCCGCTACTTCGGGGTCAGGTTCACCCATAAACTTAGGCGGGTTAAACTTTAGGAATCTTTCCAGGGCTCTATCCTCTCCCCTATCCTGGGCCCCAGGTTGGTTAAATGGTCCAGGACCCTGTCTCTCCGCTAGACGTTCTAGGATATCAATCATCCTATTGATGGCAGTAGCCACCTGGTTACCCTCAACGTTTTCCTGTCCCTGGGTCGGTCCAGTTGCCGATCCCTGGTCATCCCCCTGAGGTTGGGCCTGTCTAGACGCTCGTCCACGGCCTCGACCACTCCTTAATCCTTCCATTAGTCTAAACGTGCCTAGTGCAAGAAATAAATTAATTTAAGCAGAAAACAAGAATTATATCGAATTTAGAACTAACCAAGAAGCATTGAAATTAACAATAATTTACATTCATAAGCATGTCAAGTTCGTACAATTAGCAAGTTAGGGACAATTCACAAAATATAGCACACAGGTGCTCAGAAGTATACTTCTAGTCACAGAAGACTAAAGTAAGAACAAGTGCCCAAAAGTAGGCCACACAAGCATGCAAAATACAATGGCCTCAGCACTCGCGTCACCCTAACTAGTCCTAACTGTACCAGTCAAAAGTCAAAAGGGGTCAACGACCAAGATCCTAGTCCATAGCAGGGCTATCAGGAGGAACCTCCTCCTCGGGATCCTCCTCCTCATCATCAGGAATCACCGCAGTAGCGTCCTCAACCAGACTAGTAGCATCAACCAGCTTCTCGAAAGCCCGAGTACGGACATCTCGTGCTAACCTAATGAGTCGAGCCCTAGTATCCCGAAGCTCCTCATTAACCACTGCAGATGTGGCTACCTCACCCTCTAGCACCTCCTCAAGCTCAGCAATCCGCTCACCCTGAGCGCCAACCATCTGCCTAAGCTCATCTACCTCAGTCTGCAAATCACGGTTGGCATCCACCAACTGACGACGCTCGTCGTCCAAAGCAAGCACCACATAGTCCGGGTAGGCGAAAGTCAACCTACACGAACATCGAGGGTATTTGTCATAGGGTGAGTAGCGTACACGAGCTCCTCCTGCTATAGATCGGTAGTAGATAGTCCTAAGGGGCTCGTAATGACCATTCGCATGGCCATTCCCGTTAGCTGCCGGGGCTCCGTTTCCATCAGCCATCCCTGCAAAATAATAACGATAATAATATTTTCAGGTTAGAACTTAAATCACTACTCAGTTCCAATATCCTGCAATGCATGTCTATCTTAATAGCTGGTTCATCCCATTCGTCACTTGAGGTAGGACTAACTTAGTTGCTAGCTCGCCTCAAGTATCACTTAGGGTAGGATTAAGTTATCCCATATCGAGTCTTAAAGGTAGAGTATCTAATATGTCTCCCATATAGACCTCTAACCTAGTGCTCTGATACCAACTGTGGCGCCCCACATCTCCCTAAGGCGGACCAAAGGGTATCCGCGGACGCCTGCCCAGCTCTCGCCAGGACTCAAGCAATTCCATTCAATTTAAAACCGAATTAAGCACTTCGATGAGAGCAACATGAATACAATAATGCGGAAGCGTTCAAGCTTAATAAGTCACTTAATGTATAACCAGTACATCGGGTAATCATGAAACGACTTCAATTCAAAGTACACATCAGGGCCCAAACATTTCAAGTTTACAATTTCCAAAAGTACAACCCAAACCAGGGCCTAGTCAAAATACATAACAGGAGTCTTAACAAAATTACAACGGATAATATCTCCCTATTTCTCCAAGAGTCGGTCCTGTTAAGGAAAACAAAACTATAGGGTGAGCTAAACGCTCGTGAGGCCAAGAGCACACATGCAAGCACGTAATCAAATAACAATCCCAACTTTAATAAATAAAGCCATGGCTTTTCAATAATCAATCTATCAAACAGGAAAAGTAATCAGAAACAATTCAAGGATATGGTAGCTCTCAGGAGCTAAGTTCCACTCGATCTGTCGATGTCATTCGTATACTTTCCCGCATTGACCCTCCTGTCAACCGGGTCGGTATTTCCATTTCCGTAGATCACCACTTTCTTCCCTCCGTCCACCGTACACCCCAAGGGCCCACAAGTCTATTTTTAGGGCGATACTCGACGAGTATGCCAAGCAAGACCTCTTATTAGGTCGAGCTTATAATCTCATGCCTCGCCCAAGTTCCCGACCAAGCCCATTGCCGGCTCGAGTCTAAGGACGGCCTATGAGTTTGGGCGTCCCCCATTCATTTGGTAGTCGAGGAGATTCACTCCAACGACACAAGCATTCATGACATGACATTGCATTTCATTCATTCATTCAATACATTTCATTCATTCATTCATTCATTTGAAATTAGAACGAGTGCGATAAAGTACGCGCCCGCCCTTATTTTTAAAACTCCCAACAAGTATCACAATAAGCAAGTATCAAATTCATACACTTGACACTCACCGAGCAATTCAATAAGAATTATTTTCTGGGAGTTCAAGTGTCCGCGGTGAGATCCTCTTGAAGGTCTCCTTGCGCGCCTGACAATTTAATAGCGAATAATCATACAATTAACCCACTTATCAGGAAGATTGTACACCAGTACAATCTAAGAATTATTTTGCAAAAAGGAACCTCAATTACACGTAAATCGAGGTTCAACTTGCCTTTTATTAGGTACAGTATTATTTGAGTTTTTATCTTGAAAATCGTAAGCAAAACGTTTAAGAATATCAAAAGAATAAAGAGTTCTTGAAAAACTCTATTTCTTTGAAGTTGGAAAATTTTTTTCAGTTTTACGATAAATCTTTGAAAAATCGTAACTCGCTCGATATAAGTCGAGAATTGGAAAACTTTATACCGTTGGAAACCTCTTAGAGTGTACTATAAGTTCCTAGAAGATACTTTTACATGAATCAAAGTGAAAAGTGGTCAAAAATGAGCTTGAAGATGCAGGGTTGGTTCACAAGGCAGAATGAAGTTGGATTTTGGCCAACTTTGAAAATTCGGCACGATTCGCACGTTGCAAACCGGCCTCTGAAATTTTCAGCTCAATTAGTGTTGCAAGTGAAGTGTATGACAAAACAAGCGGATCAAGAATCGGAGTCTCGAGCACCGAGATGCGGTAGCCCGAAGTTGAGCAAATTCAAGACTGGATGAGAATTTTCCAGATTTGAACCTCTAACTTTAGTAATTCAATTGGGTATCGAAACGAACTTGAATCGGCACCAAAATTGGCAGTATTTCAACACTATATGGAAGGTATCTCTCTATCGAATTTCGGGGAAAAATACCTTCGGCAAGGTCGTTAATTAGCGAACCAAAGTTCAAGAAAAATCCTAAGGCAATCTGCCTTGGACTTTCATTTTCCAAATTTCCAATCGTTTAACCAAGAAAGTTATCCAACCATGGTTCATTTGTGAAATAAGGGTCTAAGATATACCCATGATACCTTTGGTAAGTGTTTAATATCAAGAACATCAACTAACAAGTTCACTCCAAGATTTGGTTCCAAACCAGTCCAAACATTAGGGTTTTCCAAAACAGAGCAGTCCACTTGTTTTAGTCACAACTCAGTCAATATAGCTCGAAATTGAGTATGGCTTACGCCGTTGGAAAATACATTCATAGAGTTAAAATATCATAGAAGAAATCGTTTCCAAATTCGGCACCCATCTGGTTCAAATTCGGGCATCAAGTTGCAGCCTGAACACTTCATTCCAGATGAACAGAGTGACAGGACAGTGAACTTAAAACATTTGGTTCGGCCTGCTCACAAAGACTCAGAACGTGCATTATATACCAAATTAAAGCTAGAAATGTCTAGTTTCAAACGCCACTGACAGCACATGATTTCGACATCCGAGGACAGAGTTATAGCCAAAATACTACTGCTGGTCAGAGCATACGCGAGTCAGTTTTCCAGATTTGCTGGTTTCTAAAAAAAAATTCATTTGCCCCTTCAAACCTCATTATTTTTCAATGAAATTTTTCACACATCTAATACATCCTACAAACATCCAATTCAAGCAATTAAACCATTAAAAATTGGCCTGGAAATGGCCGAACATGGCAGGGGCAAAATCGGAAGTTTTGCTTCTTACACCCAATGAAGTTTCCACTAATTACCCATCACTAATGCATCATTAAAATCACTAAACCAACAATATAATCACCATTAATCATCACATCAGCAACAACAACCCAAGTGTGGGAATTCCAAGAGCCCACAATCACATTTTTACACCATAATCAAGTAACTAAGTGCATGCATGAGCTTAATCTTGTCATATAATCTCCAAAAGATAAGAATCCAAGGGTTGATCATTACCTACTCCTTTGGTTTGCAAGGTCAGAATTTTCGGCCCTCTTGAAGCTCCAAGAAACCGTGAGAGCTCCCTTCCTCCTTAGCTAGATGTAGTCTCCAAGTGGTTTGCTAAGAGATCTTCAAGTTTGGTGTGATTTGGGTGGATGTTGGTGCATGGATTGAAGATGAAAAATGAAGAACAATGGAGAGTTCTTCTCCTTTCTTGTTGCTCGGCCAAGTGAGGTGAGGAGAGAGAGAGTGCTGATGCAATTGGCTTCCAAAGGAAGATTCTTTGTGTGGTGCAAAATGCACCTCAAAGTCAACTTGAAATAGTGCAATTTAGGGTGCGTTTGGACTCGATTTTTCTCGCGCGTTTGGTTCACTAGTGCACTAAACCTCCAAGGCATATATATTCTTGTAGATATCATTCACTCTTAATTGTCCCGAAATAAGGGTCTAAAGTCCTTCAATTGAAGTCGCGCGTGTGAAAACGCGTACCGTCAAATGTTACCGCTATAACGCGGAACTTTCGAAAAATTCCTATAACGATTGCACTACTAACTATCACTTGAATATTTATTCATAAGATTACCTATTTTAGGACCATAGTACAAGCCCCCAATATTCCAAGCTTATCGTGCTACTACGCGGATAAAATCTCCAAGTACTATTCACTATTTTTACTAAACGCGCTCTAGGAAATTAATTTTCGAAACGAATCATTTTAAAAATATAACGAAGATATACTACCACTTATTTAGGTCTAACAAGACTAGAAAATATTCCTTGGAAATAAAATCCAATTAAATAATTTATTAAGCCATAAATTAGGCATAAAATAATAGTTTTTGCGAGTCCTCACAGCGATACTGTTCACCGCTACTGTAGCGACACTGTTCATCCCGGAAAAAAAAAAACTTTTGTTCATAACTTGTGTTTCTTTTCTTATTTTGGTGTCTTGTTATATTGTTCTTGAAGTTTTGTGTTGGTTTAGAGTAAAAAAAAAAAAAAAAAAAAAATCCAACCACTAGGGTTTCCTTGGGCGCAAGTTTCTTGCCAAATCTGTCCAAACTTTAGTTTATTCCACCAAGTTGTTTTAATTAATTTCCTAAACTGATTTTGTGGTTGAACTTGTTTGGGGTTGGAATCTTGGAGAGGGACTACCATAATCTAGGGTTTCTTGAGTTTCTTGAAACTAATCTTGAAGTCTTGAAACTTTGATACATGTCTTGATAATTATTGGAGGATTGAAGGAGAACATTGGATTGACATTAAATTCTGGAATTCTACCCAAAAAAAACAGCCGAGTAATTGTGTGTTCTTAGAGTCAAAAAAAAAAAAACAAACAGAAAAAGGAAAAGAGAAAAGGCATTCGGGTAGCAAACAACAAAGAAGGAAGCCGCACTTTTATTTGCCAATTTCTGTCTTGTTGCACTTGTTCCAACAAACCAGAAAATTACATCAAGAAAAGACTACTCAAAAGTTTTGACCAACCTCCTCTTGAAAATCTTGCACACCTTGAGCCTTGATCACTTGTATCACCCGTTGAGTTTTTTGAGGATCTTGACCATCTTGATTCTTGAAGATTTGCACCTCCCTACGTATAAACAGTTTCTTGTACGTCCTTGCAACCATACGGGGCTTTCTTGGCTTAGGAGTAAACCTCTTGGGAGTTTCTTGAGCAGGCCGCTTGGGGTATTCTTGGGTGACGTTGCTTGTGTCATCTTGTGAAGCCATTGTTTAGCACCAAGCGTCAAAACTGTCCTTGTGTGGAGCAAAGAGGGGAGGGCCGAATTGCTTGTTCTTTGAAGGGGAGTATAGCCGAGTTTTATGGAAGGTTTTTAGAAGCAAAATTCTGGAAAATTTTAGAGGTTAGGAAGTTACCAAATCTGGAAAATTTTTCAGGAAGTTCTAGCCGACTATGAGAGGGATTTAAGAAGAGGGAATTCTGGAATTTTCTGAGATTAGTTTCGGTTGGAATAGGAAACTACCAAATTCTGTTTTGCACTTGGTTGACCAGCCGACTTTAGGAAAGGAACAAGGAGAAGGAAATCTGGAAAATTTTTGGAAACAATTCTGTTTTGGTATAGCTGATTTTGAGGAAGGTTAAGGGGGTACAAAATCTGGAATGTTTTGGGAACCAATCCTATTTCCATTTAGCCGACCTTAAGGAACTTTCCAAAAAGTACAACACCTAATTTGTTTTCCAGAAAAATCAATTAGGAAAATTAAGGAAACACTTGGGAAACTCCATCATTGTATTTGGACATTCTTCGTTTCATTCCTTATCATTTCATTCTTCATTTCATTCCGTTTCTACTTTTGTTCCTTGTTACTTTAGTACAATTGGGAGCTATTTGATTAAAGTTTGATTGAATTTCCTTGAGAAAATTTCTGATTTCTTCAAAGGTACCTATCAAGTGGCTTGAGAAGTGAATTGGTGAGAGCATTAGAGGGACATAAACACTTGAGTGAAAACACGAGAGGAGTGAAACACTTAAGGGAGCAAGTGAGACCTTTTCTACTAACAATTTGTCAAGTTTTGCAGGTTCACCATGTCTCAGGAAAATGAACTTACCATTGCTCAGTTATCACTTAAAATGGATGCTATGTGGAAGGAAATGCAGAGGAGACTGGACCAACGACTGGAAACGATCCATGAGCAGATTGATCACCTAAGTTCATCTAGGGCTTCATCTAGGAAATCTAAAGGAAAATCCGCCCTGGAGGAATCTAGTGACTCCAACGCCGATTCGGACCGTGAGACCTACAGACAAGGGAGACCGAAGAGGAACACAAGAGCAATTGGTGATGCAATCCAAGGGATTAAGATGAAGATTCCTCCATTCCAAGGCAAATCCGATCCGGATACATACCTTGAATGGGAAAGTCGGGTAGAGCTAGTATTTGATTGTAATGACTACACCGATGCCCAAAAATTGAAACTTGCCATAGTAGAATTCACCGACTATGCCATAGTTTGGTGGGAGCAAGTGGTTACCAGCAGGAGAAGGTGTGGTGAACCACCTATAACCACGTGGACTGAGCTCAAGAGACTTATGAAGAAGCGATTTGTACCAAGTCACTATCATAGAGACTTGTACAAAAAACTTCAAACCTTGACGCAAGACCAACGCTCAGTTGAGGACTACTACAAGGACATGGAAATCTCCATGTTGAGAGCTGATATTCAAGAAGATCGAGAAGCTACAATGGCAAGATTTCTCAGTGGTCTAAGGGTTGAGATAGCCGATCAACTTGAGCTTCAATACTATGTGGAGATAGATGATATGGTTGACAAGGCTATCAAGATTGAGCAAAGACTCAAGAGGAGGGGTGCAACCAGAAATTATAACCCTCCTCCACAAACATTTACTCGTCCATTCCAGCCTAGAAGGGAAGAGAGAGGTTCGAATACTTGGAACCCTCCAAGGCCGAAGCATGATCAAGGTCCAAGCTCACGGCCGTCTTTTGCCAAACCAGACTCCAAGGTTATTTCCAAGCCACCAATCGAAACTTCAAAACCTAGGAGTCGTGACACCAAATGTTGGAGGTGTCAAGGAGTTGGGCATATTGCAAGCCAATGTCCAAACCCAAGGGCCATGCTTGTTCTACCAAATGGAGACATTGTCACTGATGATGAAGAAGAGGAATACACAGACATGCCTCCCTTGGTTGAAGAGGAAGATGAGATAGAAGAAGTTCCAACTCAAGACAAGGTTGGATTGGTAGCAAGAAGAGCACTAGCTACTCAAGCTAGTAAAGATGAGCTTCAACGTGCCAACATTTTTTACACTAGGTGCCATGTGACCAACAAGGTATGCAGTTTGGTGATCGATCCCGGAAGTTGTACTAATGTTGCTAGTGCATTGATGGTGGAGAAACTAAACTTGCCGACTAGTGAGCACCCTCGTCCCTACAAGCTTCAGTGGTTAAACAACAGTGGAGAGGTACGTGTTCTTAAACAAGTTTTGGTTACTTTTCGCATTGGTAGGTATGAAGATGATGTTATGTGTGATGTAGTACCAATGCAAGCTGCACATATACTCTTAGGGCGTCTTTGGCAATTTGACAAAAGAGTCACTTTTGATGGTTTCTTGAACAAATACTCTTTTATGCATAATTGTAAAAAGATTACACTTGCACCTCTTACACCTCAACAAGTGCATGAGGATCAAGTTAGTCTACAAAAAGAGTATGACCTGCATGCTACCACCAAGAAGGACAACGCCAAAGCTAAGAAATTAGTGTTGGCCGACCCTTCTTCAAGTAAGTTGGATCACTCTCATTCGGCCTTAGAGCCCACACAGGAGAGAAAATCCAGCATGCTTGCCAAGGTAAAAGATGTGAGAAAGGCCTTGCACTCTCACCAGATTTTATTTATTTTATTTTGCAAAGGGTCCTTATTCACTAATGCTCCTGATGCTTCCTTGCCTAGTAGTATTACTAACCTTTTGCAGGAGTATCAAGACGTCTTTCCTGAGGATATACCTACTGGTTTGCCTCCATTAAGGGGAATTGAACATCAAATTGATTTCATTCCTGGATCTTCCCTTCCCAACAAGGCACCATATAGGACCAATCCTGAGGAAACCAAGGAGCAACAACGACAAGTGGAGGAATTGCTTAGTAAGGGTTGGATTCAAGAGAGTCTAAGCCCTTGTGCTGTACCAGTTCTACTTGTTCCAAAGAAAGATGGAGGATGGAGAATGTGCACTGATTGTAGGGCAATTAATGCCATCACGGTAAAGTATCGACATCCCATACCTCGTTTGGATGACATGCTTGATGAATTACATGGTGTTATCATTTTTACTAAGATTGATTTGAAAAGTGGTTACCATCAAATTCGCATGAAAGAAGGAGATGAATGGAAAACTGCATTTAAAACAAAACATGGACTTTTTGAGTGGTTGGTCATGCCTTTTGGGCTAACCAATGCACCAAGTACTTTTATGAGACTAATGAATCATGTTTTACGTTCTTTCATTGGTAAATTTGTGGTTGTTTACTTTGATGATATTTTGATCTATAGTAGGAGTCTAGATGAGCATGTTGTGCATTTACAAATGGTCCTGGATGCACTTCGCAAGGCGAGCCTCTACGCTAACCTTAAAAAGTGTACCTTTTGCACAAATCAATTGGTTTTCCTAGGTTATGTTGTAAGTGAGCAGGGAATTCATGTTGATCAAGAAAAGGTGAAGGCTATTAATGATTGGCCAACTCCTACCAATGTAAGTGAGGTGAGAAGTTTCCATGGCTTGGCAAGCTTTTATAGGCGTTTTGTCAAGGATTTTAGCACAATTGCTGCCCCACTTACATCCATTGTCAAGAAAAATGTGCAATTTCATTGGGGAGAAGACCAAGCTAAGTCTTTCCAATTACTTAAACACAAGCTCACACATGCACCTGTTCTTAGTTTACCTAATTTTGACAAAGCTTTTGAAGTAGAGTGTGATGCTTCTGGTATAGGTATTGGAGCTGTTCTACTCCAAGAGGGTCGCCCGATTGCCTACTTTAGCGAGAAGTTGAATGGAGCTGCTCTCAACTACTCAACCTATGATAAGGAACTAATGGCCTTGGTACGGGCTCTCCAAACATGGCAACATTACCTACGCCCTCGTGCGTTTGTCTTGCACACCGACCATGAGTCGCTCAAGCATATCAAGTCCCAAGACAAGTTGAGTAAGCGACATGCACGATGGATTACATTCATTGACAGTTTTACCTTTGTGATCAAATACAAGGCAGGTAAGACGAATGTAGTGGCTGATGCACTCTCGCGAAGGCATTCACTTATCACTACATTAGATGCTAAGTTGCTTGGTTTTGAATTCCTTAAAGAATTTTATGCAACTGACTCAGATTTTGGTGAGATTTTTAACTCTTTGCCACGACACTCTCGTGAGCATTATTTCATCTCTCAGGGGTTCTTATACTTCAAAGACAAGCTTTGCATTCCCAAGAGCTCCATGCGCACGCTCCTGGTAAGGGAAGCTCATGGAGGTGGTTTAATGGGGCATTTTGGCATTGCCAAGACCTTGATGATTCTCCAAGAGCATTTCTTCTGGCCCCGCATGAGGAGTGACGTGGAAAGGCACATTGAAAGGTGTGTGACTTGTCACCAAGCAAAATCAAAGGTATACCCTTATGGTCTCTATACACCTTTGCCTATTCCACATGCACCATGGGTTGATCTGTCGATGGATTTTGTGCTTGGTCTACCTAGGACTAGACAAGGACATGATTCAATCTATGTGGTAGTTGACCGTTTTTCCAAAATGGCTCATTTTATTCCTTGTCTCAAAACAGATGATGCTAAGCATGTTGCAGATTTATTCTTTCGTGAGATAGTTAGATTACATGGCATGCCTCGCACTATTGTTTCTGATAGGGACGCCAAATTCCTTAGCTATTTTTGGAAAACTTTGTGGTGTAAACTAGGTACTAAGTTGCTATTTTCTACTTCTAGTCACCCACAAACTGATGGTCAAACCGAAGTGGTTAATAGGACTTTATCCACCCTATTGCGTGCCATTATTAAAAAGAACATTAAATCTTGGGAAGACTGCTTACCACATGTGGAATTTGCTTATAATCGCACTGTTCATTCTGCTACACAGTATTCGCCGTTTGAAATTGTGTATGGCTTTAACCCTCTCACACCTTTGGATTTAACTCCTTTACCTGTTCATGAGAGAGTTAACTTGGATGGTAAGAATAAAGCTGCATATGTACGTGAGTTACACACTAAGGTGCGAGCTAACATCGAGAAGCGTACACTCCAATACATCCAAAGTGCCAACAAGGGGCGCCGCAAGATGGTGTTTGAGCCTGGCGATTGGGTCTGGATACACATGCGGAAAGAGAGGTTCCCAGTCAAAAGGCGTAGTAAACTACTTCCCCGGGGAGATGGTCCATTCCAAGTCCTGGAGCGTATAAATGACAATGCCTACAAACTTGAACTTCCAGGTGAGTATGGGGTACATGCTACTTTTAATGTCTCTGACTTGAGTCCTTTTCATTCAGACGATGAGTTTGATTTGAGGACAAATCGCCTTCAAGAGGAGGGGACTAATGAGGAGGGGCTCAAGGCTGCTCAAACTTCTAGTGCTCAAGTCATGCAAATACCCAGTGGTCCAATTACAAGAGCGCGTGCTAGGAGAATTCAAGAATCACTTCAAGCTCTTGTTTGCACGATTCAAGAACGAGTTGGTGATGACTTGAGGTCCATTGAAGGGTTACATAATGGAGAAACTACTCTATACACTTTCCTTCAAATGGAAGATTCAAGTGAAGACTAGTCCACAGAGTTCTAGGTTGCTAATTAGGGTTTTCGTTACCATTACTAGTTGTTTGTTAGCATTAATAATTTCGGTCAATTTCCACTTCACTCTGGCCGAATTTTAGAGTCTTAATTTAGCCAATTAGTTGTTAGATATTTTACCCTTAATGAAGGGCAAAGTCGTCCATTGGGCATTCTAGGGTTTGAGTCATGTAAGGCTATATATAGCCTAGGTTTTCATTCATTGAGGACAATTCAGATTTTATAACATATTCGTGAGTTTATTCACTCTCTCTTGCTTCAAGAGAATTTCCTTTGAATACTTGAGAATCAATCTCAAGTTGTTCAACGAACTTATCAATCAAGTAGTCTCCTTGATTGTGGCGTTCTTCTATCTATACTTTTGGTTCACTAAAGTGGCTAGTCGTGGGTTAAGGAATCTTCTTAGTTCGTGGCTCGTGATTCTAGAAGGGTCAAAGTTCCGCAAATCATCCCAACTTGGTGTTCGTCTAGATCCGTCTCACATCATGCCTCTTCTAAGATTTCCTTCTTAAGTCCTTTATCCTTTGACACTACTATCCGATTCCGAAATCGCAATATTCCATTTGACCCCAAATTAAAATCCGTCTTGTCTCCCATTTTAACCTTTTCCACCCACTTTTGCACTTCAGTGTCCTTTTCTTGAGTTTTCTTAATGCATTCCAATAAAGTGGAATTCACTACAATATTCCCCAAAATGACCTTCCTCGGTTCCAATCGAGGATTCCAATAACTAACTTCTTCCAACAACTGAAATTCCTTAACTATCAATACAGCTACTTGCACTTGACGGCTCAAAGTATCGGCCACTACATTGGCTTTCCTGGGATGATATTTAATCGTACAATCATAGTCCTCCAGAAATTCCATCCATCTACGTTGCCTCAAATTCAGCTCCTTTTGAGAAAATAAGTACTTAAGGCTTTTGTGGTCTGTGAAAACCTCAAATGTCACCGCGTACAAATAATGCCTCCATTTCTTCAAAGCAAAAACCACAGCTGCTAACTCCAAATCATGAGTCGGGTAATTCCCTTCATGCGGTTTCAATTTCCTAGAGGCATATGCTATCGCTCTGTCATTTTGCATTAGAACACACCCCAATCCTTCCTTAGAAGCATCCGTATAAACCACAAAACTATCTTGTCCACTTGGTAGAGCTAACACAGGTGCTCTTGTCAACCTTCTTTTCAACTCCTGAAAACTTTCCTCAAACTTCCCATTTTTCTTGGTCAATTCAGTCATGGGTCCAGCAATTTTCGAAAAATTCTGGATGAATCTCCAGTAATACCCTGCCAATCCTATAAAACTTTGAACTTCCGTTGGGTTTTCCGGTCTTTTCCACTTTGAAATAGCTTCAACCTCAGCTGGATCCATTTTAATCCCATTCTTAGAGACTATATGCCCTAAGAAAGTCACTTCTTTTAACCAGAATTCACACTTGCTAAACTTAGCATATAATCGGTGCTCCCTCAAAGTTTGTAAAACAATCCTCAGGTGTTTTTCATGCTCTTTCACATTCTTAGAATACACCAAAATATCATCAATGAACACTACCACAAATTGATCCAAATAAGACGTAAAAACCCTATGCATTAAATCCATGAAAGCGGCAGGTGCATTTGTTAACCCAAATGGCATCACGGCAAACTCAAAATGCCCATACCTCGCGCTAAAAGCAGTCTTGGGTATATCCTTTTCCAAAATCCTCAATTGATAGTAGCCCTGTCTCAAATCCAACTTTGAGAATACTACCGCCCCTTGCAATTGGTCAAATAACTCATCAATATGGGGCAACGGGTATTTATTCTTAATTGTAATATCATTCAAGCCTCGGTAGTCTATACACAGTCTCAGACTCCCGTCCTTCTTGTTAACAAACAAAACTGGGGCTCCCCACGGCGAATCACTTTCCCGTATAAAACCCTGTTCTAACAAGTCTTGTAGTTATAATTTCAACTCCTTCAATTCGGCTGGGGCCATTCGATATGGCGATATGGCATCTTAGAAATAGGGGCTACTCCCAGAGTTACATCGATCTTAAAGGCTATTTCCCGTTCCAGGGGTAGGGACTCCAATTCTTCAGGAAAAACATCGGAAAATTCTTTCACTACAGGCATGTCTTCTAAATTCACCTTATCACTAGGGGTGTTGATAAGGAAAGCCACATATCCTTGAGCTCCTTTACTTAACAACTTTCTAGTCCGGATCCCTGAGATAAGTACAGACGAAGCTAATTTACCCCTTACATCTAATTTCAGGGTTGGTTCTCCTGGAATATGCAACTCTATAATCTTCGTCCTACAGTTTAACTGAGCATTATAACGGGCTAACCAATCTATCCCCAAGATTACATTATATCCCTTAATCGTCAAACCTATCAAATCAGCCAATAATTTTTGTTCCCCAATCCAGACTTCACAATCTCTATACACCAAATTAGTAATTAGACTTTGATTCCCAGTAGGCGTTTTAACCTCTAGATCATATGGTAACTTAATTGGTTTCAAGTCTATCCCACTCATGAATTTAGGGTTTACAAAAGAATGTGTAACACCTGGATCAATTAAAACCCTAGCTAAATGGTGAAAGATTGGGATTGTACATTCTACCACCTCAGTCGCCTCAGAAACTTGTTGATAATCCAGTGCACAAACCCTGGCCAGTACTTTTGGTCGGCTCCCTCCGGCACTAGTTTGCTTAGAGGCTGACTTTTCCGATCTCTGGGTATCACTCCCATTTTCATTTTGTTTGGACAGTTCATGAGCTGGTGCTCGATACTACCGCAGGCCAAGCGCTTCCCAGACTTCCTCCAACAGTCATTTTCAGAATGGTTGGGTTTTTCGCAGTACCCACACGTAACTTGAGGGGTCACCACTGAACCACTAGAAGGCGCTCTCCTTGCCTGTGTCAGTCCACTACGACCTCCTCTAAATAAAGCTCCTCTCGAAGCTCTGGCAGTCCTCGGTCCTCCCGCTCCTCTTCCCATTTTGGAAGGCTGTGCACTTTTACTAGCTTGTTCAGAGGTATAGCTAGAAAAGTTTCTTTTTCTATTGTGGAAGTGCCTCACTTGCATCCTTGCATTTTCTACCCTTTGAGCTTTCTCTAGTGCCTCAGTGAACGTAGAGATCTGGGCTGCAGCCAAGCCCTATTGTATCTCCACATTAAGTCCCTGAACAAACCGTCTAATCCTTTTTCGCTCATTGGTCACCAATTCGGCAGCGTACTTTGAAAGCTTAGTAAATTTTCCTTCATACTCAGCTACACTAAGAGTTCCCTGTTTCAACTTGATAAATTCATCCTCCCTCTTCTCTTGGATTAAGGGCAGAAGAAACTTTTCATTAAATTTCCTTGTGAAATTCTCCCAAGTCCAAGGGGTTTGAGTTCTCTCCTATTTTCCTTTTATTAGATCCCACCAAGCACGGGCTACTCTCTCAAATTGGAAAGCAGCGAAGTTCACTCGTCTATCCTTAGTATAATCTAGAGCAGCGAATATGTTGGTCATCTTCTCTAACCAATTCTCCGCTACTTCAGGGTCGGGTTCACCAATAAACTTAGGCGGGTTGAACTTTAGGAACCTTTCCAAGGCTCTATCCTCTCCTCTTTCCTGACCCCCAAGTTGGTTGAACGGTCCAGGTCCTTATCTATCAGCTAAGCGCTCTAGGATATCAGTCATCCTATTAATGGCAGTAGCCACTTGATTACCCTCAATATTTTCCTGACCTTGGGTCGGTCCAGTTGCCGATCCCTGGTCATCCCTTTGAGGTTGGGCCTGTCTAGTCCCTCGCCCACGACCTCGACCACGGCCTCAACCACCTCTTAGTCCTTCTATAACCTAGGCGTGCCTAGTGCAAGAAATAAATAAATAAATTATACGATGCAAAGTAGAGAGTAGGAACCAATCAAGAAAACATTGAAAATAACAATAATTTATATTCATTAGCATATCAAATTCATACAATTAGCAAGTCATGGGGTAGTCATAAAAATATAACTCACAGGTGCCACAAGAGTAATTTTAGTCACAGAAAACTAAAGTAAAAGCAAGTGCTTCAAAAGTAAGCCACACAGTCATGCAAAATACAATGGTCTTAGCACTTAGCATCACCCCTGCTAATTCTAGCTGTACTAGTCAAAAGAGTCAATCGCTAGGGACCTAGTCCACAGTAGGACTATCAGGAGGAATCTCCTCCTCAGGATCCTCCTCCTCCTCCTCAGGGCTCTGGACTATCTCCATCGCCTCGTCCACTAGTCTAGTAGCATCAGTCAAGATGTCGGAAGCCCGACTACAGACCTCCTCTCTCAGCCTAGTAAGTCAAGCCCTAGTACTCTGGAGCTCCTCACGAACCACTCAGATGTGGCCACCTTGCCCTCGAGTACCTCCTCTAGCTTAGCAATCCTCTCACCCTAAGCGCTAACCATCCGTCTAAGCTCATCCACCTCAGCCTGTAAATCCCGATTAAGATCCACTAACTGACAACGCTCGTCGTCTAAGGCCAGTACAACATGGTTTGGGTAAGCAAATGTCACCCTACAAGCACATCGGGGGTATCGAGTAGCAGGCGAGTAGCGTACACGAGTTCCCCCACCTAAAGCTCGGTAGTAGACAGGCTTAGGAGGCACTACATGACCATTTGCATAGCCATTCCCGTTAGCTGCCGGAACTCCATTTCCGTTTTCCATCTCTGCAAAATAATAGCACTTTTTAGGTTAGAAATTTAAATTACTATCTAGTTCGGATGTCGTTTATGCATGCCTAACCCAATCACTAGTATGCTCCAAATACCCCCTTAAGGTGCAACTTAATTATCCGGTCTCAGGTCATAAGGGTAGAGTATCTAATATGTCTCCCATATAGATCTCTAACCTTGTCTCCCATATAGATCTCTAACCTAGCGCTAACCTAGCGCTCTGATACCAACTGTGACGCCCCCACTTCTCCCTAAGGCGAACCGAAGGGTATCCGCGGGATGCCTGCCCAACTCTCGCTAGGATTCAAACAATTCTATTCAAGCTTATTACCAGTCTACACAACACAAGTAAATAAGTTAAATATAGTAAATGCGGAAGCGTTCAAGTTTAACAATAGCCATCCATTATCCGACCCGCACGTTAGGTGTTCAAAGTATATCATAAATCCCAAATATACATCACGCCCCAAA
Source organism: Coffea canephora (assembly GCA_036785865.1). Classification (NCBI taxonomy): domain Eukaryota; kingdom Viridiplantae; phylum Streptophyta; class Magnoliopsida; order Gentianales; family Rubiaceae; genus Coffea; species Coffea canephora. The sequence continues at coordinate 30,604,896 of CM071913.1, forward strand.
TGTTACATTTCAATTCCAAAAGCACAACCCAAAACCAAGGCATAGCCAAAATATAATAGAAATCCTAAACAAAAGTACATCAGGAGGGTTTCTCCAATACATCTCCGAGTTCAATCCTGTTAAGGAAAACAAATCTACAGGGTGAGCAAAACGCTCGTGAGGCCAAGAACACACATGCAAGCACGTAGTCCAGATAACAGTCCAAAATAACAGTTTAAGAGATAATTACAAGTAATTAACAAAGCCAGTGAAATTAAACAGAAACAATTCAAGCATATAGTAGCTCTCAGGAGCTAAGTTCCACTTGCTATGTCGATGACATTCGTATACCTCTCCGCGGTGACACTCCGTCAACCGGGTCGGTATTTCCAATCCATAGAACTTCACTAACTTCCCATCCGTCCACCGTACATCGCTCCGGGCCAGCACGACATTTATAAGGCGATACTCCACGAGTATGCCAAGCAAGATCTCTCAATAGATCAAGCTTATCATGTGAATCTCATGGCTCACCGAGGTTCCCGACCAAACCCATGCCGGCTCGAGTTCCAAGGTCGCCCTATGAGTTTGGGCGTCCCCCATGTACATGTAAATGTCGAGGAGATTCACTCCAACTACGTATGCACTCATAGTATACCAAGTCATGTATACAAGTATTTGACAGGTCCAAGCATGTAATTCAGAATATGTAAGTCTAGCAAGCCGGGCCAAGCATGAATTAATTATTTCAAATGAGTACGAGTGCGATAAAGTACACACTTGACTCCATTTTATCAAAACCAGGTGGATTAAGTAAGACCAGCATGTATCAAGTTCACAGGAGTTCAAATAAACATGCACTTGACACTCACCAAGTAGTAAGTAGTCTCAACTGAAATTTAAGCGTTCACCGTGGGATCCTCTTGAGGGTCCTCGTGTGCGCCTGAGTAAATAATAGTGAAGTATCACTCATATATCCCAATTATCAAGGAAGATTGTACACTAGTACAATCTAAGGAAATTTCATGAAAATGAACCTCAATTACTCGTAAATCGGGGTTTAAATGGAGTTTCTTAAAGTACACAGGTAATCGAGTTTTCATTTTGGGAAATCAAGTATAAAAAGTTCAAGAAATATTGAAGAAATAAGGAATACTTGAAAACTCCCTTCCCTTGGAATTTGGAAAAACTTCAGGTTTGATACGATACTTTGAAAAATCGTATCTCACATTCTACATGTCAAAAATTGGAAAACTTGGTGCCGTTTGAAACCTCTTTGAAAGTACTAAAAGTTCTTAGAAGATACTTTTCCATGATTCTAAAGGGAAGATACTCAAAAATGAGCTCAAAGTTACTGTTTCCGGGCATTCAAGGTTGTGTCGAGGTTGGTTTTTCGCTAACTTTGGAAATCCGGCAAAATTTACACGTTCCAAACCAGCCTCTGAAATTTGTAACCCAATTAAAGTTGCAAGTAAGGTTTATAACTGAAAAAGCGGATCAAGAATCGGAGTTTCGAGAACCGAGATACGGCAGCTCAAAATTTGGGAAAATTCGAAACTGCTGAACAAATTTCTAGATTTGAGTTTCTGACTTTGGGACTTTAGTTAGGTATCGAAATGGACTTGGATTGGTACAAAATTTGGCAGTATAATACTCCTATATAAAGGGTATCCCTCTATCAAAATTCATGGAAAAAAATGCTTTCGAAAAGGTAGTCAACCATCCAACTAAAGTTTCGAAAAATTCCTAAGGCAAAACTGCCTTAAGTTTTTCGTTCTTCATTTCCAACATTTGGCCCAGAAAATCCTTCAAACTTGGTTCGTTTGTCTAGGTAAAGCCTAAGGAACATTCATGGTACATTTGGTAAGTATTTATCTCCAAGAAATTCAATTGACAAGTTCACACCAAGTCAAATATCAAATCTGCCTAGAATTTAGGGTTTTCAAGAACAGGGCAAGTTTCGTATTTTGGTTACAAATCACTCAATTCAGCTCTGAATTGAGAATGGTTGGTGGCATTGGAAAAAAAATTCGTAAAGCTTCAATTTCTCAGAAGAAATCGTTTGAAATTCAGCACACAACTGGCTCAAATTCGAGCCTCAAGTTGCAGCTTCTGAACTTCGTTCCAGGAAAATGGAGAAACAGAACAGTCACCTTTAAATGGTTGGTACGGGCTGCTCAGATGGAATTTGGGGTTATATTTTATATGTTGGAAATCTGGGAATGTCTAGTTTCAAATGCCACTGACGGCACTCGATTTCGACATCGGAGTACAGAGTTATGGACGAAACAAGCGAGCTGTCTGAGCATTACGGGAACAGTTTTCCAGATTTACTAGCTTCACAAAATTAATCCATTTGACCAACCAAACCTCAATATTTTTCAATGAAATTTTATACACCATCTATACAACATATATACATCATAGAGCAGCCATTAAATCCCCGAAATTCTGCAGAAATAGGTACGTTCAAAGTAGGGGCAGAATCGAAACTTTTTACCCCACGCACTCCTTGAAGTTTATACTAATAATACACCATTAATCTACCATTTTGAGTAATAAACCAACATTAAATCCATCATCAAGCATGAGATCAGCCCTCAGGACAAAGGTGGGAGTTCATAGAGCCCACCTATTTCATTTTACACCATAAACAACTAACCAATGGCATACTAAAGCTTAATCATGCAATATAACCTCCACAAGATAAGATTCGATGAGTTGATCATTATGTACCTCCTTGGTTTGCAAAGACAAGAAATTTTGGCCCCCCTTTTGTCCAAGAAAAACCATGAAAGCTCCCTTCCTTTATAGCCTAAGATGATCCTCTAGTGTAGAGTTAAGTGTTCTCCAATTTTTGTGTGAATTGGATGAGTTTTTGTGAGGTTTTGTGAAGAAGAAATGAAGAGCAATGGAGTCTTGAGAGAGGAGTGTGGTGGCCGGCAGCTTTTGGTGAGGAAGAGAGAGGGAAACTGATTTTTTTTTTTAAGCTTCTTAGAGAAGCTTAATGAATGGTAGCTTGTGTGTACAAAAGTCAACTTTGAATAGTGTAGCGTGCGTTTTGTGCTCAATTCTTTTCGCGTTCGTTTCACTAGTGCACTAAACCTCTAGTACACTTATATTCATACAAATATTATTCACTCTTAATTGTCCCAAAATAAGGGTCTAAAGCCCCTCAATTAAAATCGCGCGTGTGAAAACGCATACCACTAATTTAAGCACGATAACGCGAAACCTTCGAGAAATCCCTATAACGATTGTACTACTAACTATCACTTGAGTACTTAAACATAAAATTACCTATTTTAGGACCATTGTACAAGTCTCCAATTTTCCAAACTTATTGTACTCTCAATCGGTTAAAATTTTCCAAACGTGTTTTCACTTTTTCACTAAACAAGCTTCTAAGAAAAATAATTTTTGAAACGAGACACTTTAAAAATATATCGAAACTATAATACCATGTACTTAAGTCTAATAAGGCTAGAAAATATTATTCGTGGCAAAAATTCAAATAAATAATTAATTTAGCCAAAAATAGGGATTTAAAAATAATAGTTTTTTTTGAGTCCTCACAGTAACCATTTAATGCAACTATGCTGATTTACCAAAATTAATTGTTTATTTGTGAGAACCTTAAAATTTTCACATTTTCTCAGCATTTTGTTTATTTTCACCTTCCTTTTAAAAATGAAAAGAATTTGCTATCCATTTCTAAGGAGGGTTTTCATTGCATATATGTAAACGTGTGACGTGAGATATGTATATATGTCTATGGTTTGGAAGTATAGATGAGCACGGTATTTGTACTAGGAAAAGACGAAAAATTTGGTGGAAATGAGGAAGGACCAAATCCGGCCGCAAATCCGGCCAGTTCTTAGCCAAATTGCTGGCCGGATTGTTGTTGCTTTTTGAAAAAAAATTGATTTCTCTTCTGCCTCGAATCCGGCCTGGAATCCGGCCGGATTGTGACGTGGCAGGCCGACAGCCAGGTTTGATCGGCTGTTTTTCTTCCTTCTTATCCTATTTTTTTGGCCAAAATATCTTCATTTTGCTCCTTGCTTGACTGGCTGTCTTGAGAGAAAAACCAAGAAAGCTCTTCATTTTCTATCTTCAATCTTTGCTCAAATCTTGAGATTTCACCGTTAGATTTTCAATCTACTCCATACAAGTGTGTACTAAGGGGGTTTAAAGCTTTTGATGGAGTGATTTTTGGAAGGGAAGCTTTAAGTTACTACCTTCTTGAGCTCATAAGGTGAGTGTTGAGAAATTTCATTTTTGTTCTAATAATGGTAAATTAGTGATTTATAGTAGCTATATATGAAGTTTTATGGAAAATTTATGGTTGAAAGTAAGGTTTTGCTAAACTTAAGATTTGTTGGTGATTTTTCTGATTTTATATGATAATCATGGGTTGGCCATGGATTGATGGATTGAGATGGGGTAAAAATGGAGCTTGTATACATTGGATGTGATTGTTTGCGGAAAATTTCTGGTTTGTCCGGAAATTTCCGGTTTTAGGGTTTAATTTGGGGTTTTCTTATGGTTGGCTCTTAAGCTTCTAATTGGCTTTGATTGAAGGGTATTGTGACCCAAATTGGATGTGTTTTATTGCTTATGAACCGTATGTGTAATTATGGTTAATTGCTATGAGAATGGGTATTTGATTGTAGGGTGAAAGTGAAGAATTTAGGGGGAAATGTTGTCCGGTTATTTTCTTGTAATTTCAGTGAGTTAGTATGGATTTGGAAATGTGATTTTTGTGTCAAGTTGGATGTACTTCATTGGAACTACATCGGTTCTCTCGAAGGGTATTGAGGGGCTACATTTCTATTTGAACTTATATATTTTCGCTTGGGGAATATCATGACCGTTTTACCATTTTAAACATGATACCTCTTTAGTTTGAAACTTCAAATGTTTACTTACTGTCGCGCCCCATTTTTTGATAAAATAAATAAAATTTGGTTTAAAAAATGTATTGGTGATTTAAAAGAAAAATGGGTCTAAATGGGACTTTTGAAAATGCGACGATTTGACCCAAGAAAAATAGTTCAAAAAGGGTTTTTTATATGAAAAATGGAGTCGCCACTTGGTATAGAGTTAGGGTGTACCAAGTCACCCAAAAAAAATGAATTTTTTAAGGAAAAAAGTAAGAAAAACCCTTTTGAACGACTCCTAGTCCACGCAAACAAAGAAAAAGGTTCGGGAGTCACATTTGACGAAGGGGAAGGCAAGGATAAAATCCAAGGCACCCCTTCGACCTAGCCAAGGCTAGTTGCGTTGATTTAATCAAAGATTTTCTTGTTTTAACCAAAGAATTTATTACATTTGGATGCACTACATGAATGCAAACCCTAGACCTAGGGGTATTGGGGGAAATTTCCCTTCAAAGGTTGAATGGTGCCAATCACATTAATTGTGAAGCCCAATAACGATCCTTTTGAAGAGGCCACGAATAATGCGAGTGGGATGCAAATGAATGGAATGCATGTATGCAATGTGAGGACATGAGTTTGAAAAAGTAATAAAAGACAATAATATGTAAGTGAAAATGTGCACGTGAGTGGGCAAGGTGCGGTATGTGAAATGATAATATGAAGTGCATGTGTGCAAGTGATGATAAAAGTGTTCGTGTGCAAGTGAAGGGATAAAAGGTGTACGTGTGCAAATGAAGGGATAAAAGGTGTACGTGTGCAAATGGAGGGATAAAAGGTGTACGTGTGCAAATGGAGGGATAAAAGGTGTACGTGTGCAAATGGGAGGAAAAGTGAAAGTGTAATGATAGAGTGGATTTAGAATGCATGAGCCTAGGGAATGCATGCATATTGGGTACGGGGAGACCTAAATCGTGATTCAATTTACCCTTTTATAGAGGGAATACAAGCGTGCTAAGGCTTAGAAAAAGCCACACTCGTCTATATCCCATACTTAAGGGGACTCTCAAGCAAATGAACCCTATAACTAGCATGAAATGCAAAAATCCTAAAATGGAGGGAAAAGGGGTTCGAGGATCATGCCAAATGATAAAACTAAGGAAAATCCGTGATATGTGGTGAACAAGCAAATGATGTATTAACGAGGGAAAAACCCTAAGGATCTAGCGTTGGACTAGCCCATTCTATGAATTCCGACTAGCGTTGGACTAGTGGAAACGATAAAAGAAAGCCACAACTAGCGTTGGACTAGTGTGGTGACGTACATTCATCCATTCCATTCATCCACACTATGGAAAGCAAGTAGATATACCAAATACTCATAAACACGTAGCACGTAACATTTAGCAGGCTCGACTAGATGCAAGGCCCTAATAAAGCAAGTAACAAGTAACACATAGACATGCAACCAAGCTAATGAACTTACTACATTCACTAACTAAAACAAAAGGGGAAAGGGAAAATGGACCAAATGGCTCGCCACAGCCCTATCTATTACAAGCCAAGAGGTGTACACATACCCCATTTAAAAGAATAATTTAATAAAAGCAAGAAGGAATGAAATAATGGAACTAAAGAATGGTAATGAAAGCAAATTAGGCATGCGATTCACACTTAGCACATTGGATCACATAGGAGAGACAAAAGGGATAAAAGAAATTATACCTCCCTTGAAATGAAGCTCTAATGGAGTGAAATCAACTTATTTACCCTCCAAAATAATAAAGGAGTCAACGTACCAATTTATTTGGCAAATAATCACAAAGGATAAAAAATAAACATGAATTTGAACCAATTAAATCATGTCAACGACCCACATTTAAGAAGTCAAAAGAAAAAAGGACTTGATTGCAAAAATTAATAAAGTCTTGGGGTCAAAATTAAAGAAAAATAAAGTTAAGGGACCTAATTGCAATTAAATTAAGGACCGAATTGAAAGAAGTTGAAAATGTCCAGGGCCGCAGTAGAGTTAAAGGAAAATACAGGGACTGCTTTGCAAAACAGCTTTCTGGTTTCTTAATGGATCAGGCAACTTGGGCCATTTATTTGTTTGTTTTGGCCAAAGCTTCCTTAAGCCCGATCAAAAAAAATCAAAGAAAACAGATGGGCTGGCCTTCACTTTCCAGCAAAGCAAATCCAACCAAAAGAGTGGGCTTTACCTCTTAAGCCCAAACCAGAAATCCAAACAAAAGAAATTAAGCCCACTTTTCAAACCCAACCAAATATTAATACCCAAAAAAAACCCAAATCATAAAATTAAACCCAACAAGATTAGTAAATCAAATAAAATTATCAAGCCACAATTATGATCTAAAATCAAGAATTAATCCACCCAAAAGACGACTTGAAAAATGAAAGGATAATTAAAGTCTAAAAAGGGCAAAATTGGTTTAATTACCCAAAGGTTTTAGGCCATATCAGAATAGGGGAAATTCGAGGGATTCAAATGCAACCAAAGCAGGGACCTAATTGAAGGACTTATGCAGGTGTTGGAGGCAAATTATGAAGCTCAGAAAATTCAGGACTAAATCACTAAACAAAAAGAAAATGGAGTCTGAAATTCCAACTTAAGCAAGTATTCATCTTCCCCGAATGAATTCAACATTAGATCAACATCGCTGCTTTCTTTCGGTCAACAACATCAGAAATTTAGTTTCAATTCCAAGCATTCTCAATCAGAAATTTAGTTTCTTTCGGGCAAAAGGAATGGCAAAACGCAAGACAGCAATACATCAAAATTCTCTCAATCACAAGGGAACGAACTGACTGAGTTATCTAGTTTCTTCACATGCAAATGCAGACAATCATCTTCGGGTAGAGCTTTCATTCGAACATTTTAACAAACAGTGAATGGGCATGAAAAAATTTCACCAAATTCTCGAGCAATTGACATAACTCAGCACCCAAAATTATCAGAAATCCCAAGTAATTCAAACCAATTTAACACATAAAGCATATATTCTAAAATTCATAAACAATCAGCATGAAAATTGGATTGACAGCTCGCGGCAGACATGATTTGAAAACTTTCATGGCCTGTGCTTGGAGAAACACTAAAATGGACAGGAGAGTGATAACTTACAGACAGCCGTGGTGGAATCCGCCGAGGTGGTGGCGATGGATTCTGATGAAGCGGCGGCGGCTCCTTGGACAACGGCTCCAGCTTTCCAAATTCCCCCTTCAGTTTGCTGAAGCTTTTTCCTCTGTTTCCGTTTACAGCTGCGGCTTTAGTTTTTCCCTTTTTGCTTGACTTTTCTCAGTCGCAAACCTCCCCTGTTTTCTTCGCTTTTCCCATTGAAAACCTCCAAAATCTGGATCATTCACAAGCTGCACAAATTGCGGATGATCCTCTTGCGGCAAAACAGCGGAGGGGGAGCTCGGAGTTGTCGATCATGGGGCCACCGTGAACTTAGGTTGCCCAAGCCTCTTCCAGTGTGCCCAGGTTCTCTTGATCCGCAACTCTGTTTTCAAGTACCCGTTTGGATTTGGGGCCAGGAGGCTGTCCAAATGGGTTGTCTCTCCCTCTGGCTCTCCTTGTGGTCTGGAACATAGGCTGCCGTCGTTGCAGTCTTGATTGACGGCAACGTTGCAGTTTGACGATGAAGAGGAAGGTAAGGCTTGGATGGCCATCAGATTATACAATGAATTGGGCGGCTCTCTATTCCCTTTTTCTGTTCTGCTTGCCGAAGCCCTTACTCTTTTTCCCCTTTTCGTTTTTTTGCTATCCTCTTTCCGTTTTCTGATTCCCCCGCAGCCTCCCAATCTTCTAGTTCTCTCTGTGTTTTTCTTTTCTTTTTCGAGAGCCCTTTGTCCGCTGCCTCCTCACGAAGCTCTCATCTTCTCTTTCAGACCAAGCCCCCCCTGTTTCTCAGCCTGAAAACCCCCCAAAGCCTTTTTCGATTTTTTCCTTTTTAGCCGTAGCTCCCCCTTTTCCTCCATTTCTTCCGCGTTGCCCTGTTTTTGGTCTGCGGCCGCGGCCCTTCTCTCTTTTTCCGTTCTGTCCGTCTCTATTTTTTCTTTTTTTTTTAGTCACCGCCTCCTGCTGAAGATCCCCTTGTTTTTTTTCTTTTTTTTTCGTTTGTTCTCCCCTTTTTTTTTTCTTTTTCTCTCCGCAGCCTTCCCTCTCAACCCCTAGCCGTTCCTCTCTCTGTTTTTGTTTTTGCCTTCTCCGTTGCCTTAGACTCCAGTCCCTCCCCTTTGTTTTTCAGTTTTTCCCTTCGGCCCCCTCTCTGCCAAACCTGCCGCCAACCGATAGCTTTTCTCTGTTTTTTTCTGTTTTTCTCCGCCGCCCTCTATTCTTTCTCACGGTGTTTTTCTTTCTTTTTTTTTTCCTTTTCGTAACCTCCCCTGTTTTCTCTTTTTGTTTTGCCCGTCCCCCTAATTTTTCAACCGAGCCCCCCTTTTTTTTTTCCATCCGTGGCCTCCTCTTTTTTTTCAATTCTCAAAACCTCCCTTCTAAGCTAAACAAGTGTCCTCCTAAATGTTGTGTTGTCAATTAAACAAAAGGGACACTTGTCCCATGATTGTTTTGTACACTTGTTCAACATGCACACTTCCACCTATTTTTGCCATTTTCATTCTTTTTCTTTCATTTCTCATTTTTCATCATTTTTCCTTTTTCTCTCTTTTTTTTTCATTTCAAGAAATTCTATGCTAAAAACTTAAAAATAAAAATAAACTATAAACTAAAAACTAAAAATCGAATAAAACTAACACGACAAATAAACAAACTAAAAATAAACCGTAAATGAAATTACACCAAAAATTTGGTGTCTACAGTTTGCCCCTCTTTGTCTGAGTTTTGAAAAAACTTGAGACAAAGAAGTAGACACCAAATACCTACCTGCATTATTCGGCTGCAAAATGATTCCAACGAACAAGAATTCTAAAATGGGACTGACCCAAACATAAAATTAAAACGGGACTGACCCGAACAGGAAATTTTAAAACGGGACTGACCCGATCAGAAATTTAAACGGGACTGACCCGAACAGAATTTAAACGGGACTGACCCGAACAGAATTTAAACGGGACTGACCCGAACAGGAATTTAAACGGGACTGACCCGAACAGAAATTAAACGGGAATGACCCGAACAGGAATTTAAACGGGACTGACCCGAACAGAAATTTAAACGGGACTGACCCGAACAGAATTTAAACGGGACTGACCCGAACAGAAATTTAAACGGGACTGACCCGAACAGAATTTAAACGGGACTGACCCGAACAGAAATTTAAACGGGACTGACCCGAACAGAATTTAATCAGAGGAGTTGAAGTGAGATGGAGTGTTGGTGGGATTGACCCATGTTTATTGGTGATGCAAATGAAAGAAGTGAAATGAAGTGTTAATGGGACTGACCCATGTTTGTTAGTGATGCAAATGAAATGCTCACTAGTGGGGCTGACCCACGGCTAGTGACAATACCAAAGGAAGTGCTCACTAGTGGGACTAACCCAACGGCTAGTGGCGATGAGAATGAAAGGCTCACCAGTGGGACAAACCCAACGGCTGGTGGCAAATGCAATTAAAAGGCACACTAGTGGGACAAACCCAACGGCTAGCGGCGATGAGAATGAAAGGCTCACCAGTGGGACAAACCCAACGGCTGGTGGCAAATGCAATTAAAAGGCACACTAGTGGGACAAACCCAACGGCTAGTGGCGATGAGAATGAAAGGCTCACCAGTGGGACAAACCCAACGGCTGGTGGCAATGCAAATGAAAAGCTCACTGGCGGGACAAACCACACGCTCCAGTGGCTATGAAAATGAAATGTCTTGACAATCAATCGGACAGTGGGATCAAACCCGAGCCTGCCATGATAAATTTGATTTGATTTTTGATGATTTTTCTCTTTTTTTTTTTTTTTTTGATTTTTGATTTGATTTTTTGATTTTTTTTTTATTTTGATTTTTTGATTTTTCTCTTTTTCTGATCTTTTGAGAGAATCTTTTCAAAATTTGCCCCAGTATGATGAATTGGTCAGTGGGGTTAAACCCGAAGCCTGCCCAATGGGAAGTTAGCGGCGCGAAATCCAGGCCCAACGAGATCTTGTGAAGTTGGCGGCACAAGATCCAGGCCCAACGAGATCTTTGGAATGTTGGCGGCACCAAGTCCAGGCCCAACTTGATTTTGGAAATGTTGGCGGCACAAGATCCAGGCCCAACGAGATCTTTGGAATGTTAAGAGAATGGGGGAACAGAATGATGCGCGGCGTGCATTGAAGCTTTGCCCACAAGAAATCAAATTTGATTTTTCAAGAAACAAGAAATTGAATTTGATTTTTCCTGATTTTTCTGATTGATTGATTTTGATTTTGATTTTTGCATTTTTGATTTTTGATTTTTTCTTTTCAGTGTCAAGTCCATTTCCTCCTTCTTCTTGCTTCTCTTTGCAGTATCGGCCTTCCGCCTCACTGGATGTTTTTCGTCCTTTTGAACCATGATTACCTGTACAAGGGGTTCCTCAAAGTATGACATGCATTTGAATTTCTTATTTGGAAAGAACAGCGTGATTGGTCCGAAAAATGTCTTGCTTGACTCTTGGGCGAAAATCTCAAATGTATTGCGGAAAATTTTGCCCCAGTGTGGGCTTATTTTACAAAATCCCTCCAATGAAAACTTGCCCCAGTGTGGGCACATTTAATTGCAAAAATCTCTCAAATGAAAATTTGCCCCTGTGTGGGCCCATTTGATTGCAAAAAATTTGTTCAGATGATTCCCCATTTATTTGAACAAAGAGAAATCGCACCATCCAAAATTTAGAAAGTAATCATTTGAACGTGGAATGCAGAAATTTCATGATGAATTCCTCGAAGTAACACCAAATTCAAGAAAATTTCTTCCTCACTTCTAGCATTGGTGTTTAGGGTAACGGGTCACCACTCCTGGTTGGCTCATCTTTCAGGACCAATCAAGTGACTTTATTATTTTTTTGAAATAGCTAAGGAAATGGGAGGTCAGAATTTGTTTGGCTTTTGTGCTCAAAATTGTAATGCATTCAACATCACATCTTAGTGAAAGCAAAGAGTTTGTCACCCTTATTTTTCAAGAAAACTTAGTCAACATACAAGCTTTCTAGGCTTGTAACGTATGGACAGAATTGATAGCTAAACATGTGGAAACGGGTTATACCCTTATGATCACAAATGATTTGATGAATTTCTTATGAGCATGATCCTCACTTTGGATTGTCATGAAGGAATAAGTCAACGATGGACTTTATTAGCTTGTAATGTGGCTTGAAAACGATAGTTTAAGACCTTCAAGGATATGGCACCATAGATCGCCTTTTTCCAAAATTGCCCATATTTTGAACTCAAAAGATTTCAGACTTTGTTTGGATTTTCTCATCATTCCCCAGGGACCTCAGTGTCGAATTTTTCTGCATTTTCCTTTCTTGCTTCTTTTCTTCTTTTTTCTCTTTTTCTTTTTCGAACTGATGGGCTTTCACATGGTGAGTAGCGTCAATCCCATATCCAGGTAATTCAGAAATACAGCTAAATTTTCCGGCATCAGAAATTTTCTTGACAAGGCCATTGCAAAGAACAGAAGTCAGGACTTTCGGCTTTTGTAATGGGGTCTGGTGGGGTGTTTAAAAAAGTTAAGGCTTGAAGGCAGATTTTAAAAATGGTTTGAAGAATCTGAGATCGCATTGTTGCCAACCCTATTTTAGGGCTAAACCAGAATTTGCCCCCAGTTTATGCTCAATTGAGGCTTTTTCTCTTTCATTTTGTTTTTCCCTCGGCCTTTTGCCATTCCTTTGAAATTTTCAAAAATTTGCCCCAGTTTATTTTGAACTGAGGTTCTCTTTTCTTTTGCTTTTGATTTTGCGACTTTTCACTTTTTCACTTCTTGAATTTTCCCTTTCTTTTGCAAACTTGCCCCAGTGTGGGGTTTGCGATTCTCAGGGGTTGCCAAACGAAGTATTTTTATTCTGAAGGCTCAAAAGGGATAACTAGGGATAGAATACTTGATCGGAAAAGAAGAGGGCCTGACTTTTAATCCGTTCCTTACAATAACTCTGAAAGGAAACTTTCGTTAATGCGAAATTTTTTTTTTGCATGTATCTGAATTACTGACTAAGGAAGACCCTTGTTCATCCATATTTGTGAAACATAGAGGGTCCGCCAGACAACTTTTCTTTCTTTTCTTTTCACTCTTCTTTTTCTCACAATTGAAGCTCAGGTAGAATCAAATTTCCCCAATTTGCGGTTCCCCCTTTTGAGTTTTAGCATTTTTTTTTGCTTTTCTTTTTTTTTTTTTTTTTTTTTTTTTTTTGGAAAAATCTCCAATCTCCCTCCCCAATGTGGGGTGCGATCATAGGTGCTCTCGAAAAGAATCACCAATTTTTAGCTCAAATGAGGATGCAATGGGTAAATTGTGTTTAGATTGTAGAAACGATGGCCAAAGTATCATTCTTACACTCCATGACAACCAAAGTAACGAATTGCTCATTGAAAATTCATTCCCCTTCTTGGATATTTGAAAATTTTCCAATATAGGGTAGTGATCATTAGGGCTCTTATTTGAAACGAAATTATTCTTTCAAAGGCTCAAATGGGAGAGCAAAATGATAAAATGTGTATAGGTAGAGAAAAGAATGCTCAAAGCATCATTCCAAATTTTCAAAACAAATAAGAATAATGCACATTTTTGCTTTCACTTAGATGTGAATTGAATCTGGTTAAACTAATGGGCATTTGCAAGCAAAAAGTTGCTCCAATTTGCAATTTATCAATCAATGTGACTGATTTTATTTTGGGATTGAATGAAATGGGCAAAATATGAATTGTACAGTGAATTGTACAGTAAAGGAGAAAATGTATCTCATGAGGCCTTTGGAGTGACCATGCACCTTTTTCTGAGCACTTTTATTGTATGGCTCGGATCACCAATCGAGTGTAAGGATTTTAGGAAGCATACACTTGTGAATTTTCAAGCTGGAGGTTGAAAAAATCTCAATTTAGTTTTATTTTTCAAAATTCATCATGAAATCTCCAATGAGTAAGAATAAAGAATGAAATGTACATAAGTATATACAAAACAATAATTGTCCAAAAATTTTATTGCTGAAAAAGTTTGAAACAAAATTCCTCATTCAATTATGATACAAATGAGAAAAGAGAAACTTGTAAACGGCTCCACATATACACTTTTCATCTCCTCTTCTTTTGGAACAAAATATATTAACAAATCAAATAAACAGAATTTCCCTTTGGAAAATAATTACAAATCTCTCAGAGGCTTTAGCGTAGAGCTTCCAGATAAATCATTTATGTTTTCATTGTAGGATCTGCCCAAGAATCAAATAACACTTTCAGTTTTGACACTTTATTAGATCGGAAGTGCCATCAGATATAGAAAAATATTTTCTCTTTTATTGAAGTGTTTTTATGAATGCAGGGGAGGGGGAAAACAAAAGAAAAATACCCTGAGTTAGTAAACAAGAATATAAAATCGGTATGCATGTCCTATGAGGGGACCCTTTTTGTGCCAAGGGTAGGCCTAGCATGAAAATTCAATCCGCTAGAGTAGGCAACATACCATACCTGATGAATCCGATCCACTCATTGAGTGAAAAATAATTTTGAAAATTTTGGTCAATTGGAGTGAGGAGAGACATTTGTCAAAATGAGGTCAACGTCCGAATGGATTGATCACTTTTGATCGATATTTGCAAAAACGCACGGGTTTGACCTTGACGAACTTCCTACCGAAGAGACTGGAATTCGTTGACAAAATTTTCTCAGTGAAGCATGGGTAAAAACCCCAACTGATCAAATGGCTGAATGCAATGGACGGTTTTCTCAAAATCGACTAGGTTTCCCAATTTAAAATTGACATTGAAACCCCAATTGATCAAATGGGTTGAATGAAATTGACCATTTATTTAAAATTGACCGGATTACCCAAAAAGGAGAAACGGGTCAAATGAATTGAGTGAAATTTAAAAACTCACTCAAACTTGACCAAATCATCCTAAAAAGGGAATTTGATCGATTGAAATTGAGAATTTTATTCAAAACAGACCAGATCGCCCTAAAATGGGTGAATTAGCCAAATGAAATGAAGATTTATTCAAAAATCGACCGAATGACCCAAAAAGGGTAAATTGGTCAAATGAATTGATGATTTATTCAAAAATCGACCGAATAACCCAAAAAGGATAAATTGGTCAAATTGAATTGATGATTTATTCAAAAATCGACCGGATGACCCTAAAAAGGGTAAATTGGTCAAATGATCCTAAAAAGGGTAAATTGGTCAAATTGATGATTTATCGAATGAATTGGCAAAATGGATTGGTTGAATTGTCCGGCCATTGGTTATTTCAAAATTATTGAAGTGCATTAGTCTATGACCTTCTAAAAATCAAATTTTGGCCTCAATTTATTTATCGTCTCAAAAGGAGGAATCATTTGTGAATTTCGTTAAATTAATGTCCTTTACGCAAGGGATTTTTACCAATTTTTGATAAAATGGCCAAAAAGTGATTATTAGATGCTCATATTCCAAAGATCACTCTATGAAAACGATCGGATCCTACCTTACCTTGTGCACTACCCCTTCGGATGAACAAAATGTAAACGTGCAAGTCTCGTTGGATTAAGTATCCGAGACACAAGGTGGCATATTCCTAACGCGGGATCCCCTAAATGGCATTCCCTTTCTAGGGTTTATGCATGATGCCAGTTATTAAAGCAGGAAAAAATGCAATTCGAAATGAAACGTGACCTAAGGAATCCTTTATCTGCCAGGGTAGGCCTAGAATGATATGCAATCATTAATCTATGAATGCAATATACAAAAATCTTTAGACGTGCAATAGCTTATCTACAAGGGTAGGTTCTAAAAGAAAGTCATGCCGGACCTCTTATTTCCTAATGTTTGTGAATGCAAAAGACAAGAGACAAGGAATCGTGAGTTCAACACATAACACATAACACATTTGGACAATTAGATAATATAAAAGGCAATAAAGATAAATAAGGAAAAAGGGTTGGGACCCCTCCCCTCGTGAATAGTGTCCCTAGTTCAGGATAAGGCTGACTCTACCCTAAGGCAATTCTAAAATGGATGCATGAGGTTAGGGTTCGCTAATGCATCTAAACTCGATAAGCTCGGGTCCCCGAGCCTTCAGACTTAGAAACCAAGGGTCATCAATCCCAATGTTCTTTGTCGGTGGCTCGAGCGATTCCCCAAACACCGCTACGCACACATCGTGTCGCGGCTACGTGTTTGAGTGAATCTATCAAAATCCTCAACCTTCGACTAAAAGCTAAAGGCTATCAAACCCATAGCTTAAAGCGGAAGATTGAGTGACTCATTGGAACATGCTACACACACATCGTGTCGTGATCACATGGCCAAATGAGTCTCCTAATCCTAATAGGGTGGAGTGGCGTGACAAGCCACTAAAGAAAAATAAAGGGGGATGAATAGTAAAGCGTATGCGCGTATGATAGTGCACGTTTTGGAGGGGAGGGATCAAGAACCCACGCAAGGCTCTAAGGTAGAATCCCCTCCCAAATGCAATGCAAAGCGCGGAATCACATATAAACATCCATTCATCAAAACAGTCGTAGGCGAACGTGTGAGGAAGTGAATTGATATGCGAAATGCAAAAATCCTAGAAAAGGGAAAAATGCAACCCTAAACATCCAATGTGATAAATAAAAAGGTTTAAAAGAAGAAAAAGATTGATTAAATCAAATTTGCTCGGACTCTCGAATGTCCCCAGTGGAGTCGCCAACTGTCGCGCCCCATTTTTTGATAAAATAAATAAAATTTGGTTTAAAAAATGTATTGGTGATTTAAAAGAAAAATGGGTCTAAATGGGACTTTTGAAAATGCGACGATTTGACCCAAGAAAAATAGTTCAAAAAGGGTTTTTTATATGAAAAATGGAGTCGCCACTTGGTATAGAGTTAGGGTGTACCAAGTCACCCAAAAAAAATGAATTTTTTAAGGAAAAAAGTAAGAAAAACCCTTTTGAACGACTCCTAGTCCACGCAAACAAAGAAAAAGGTTCGGGAGTCACATTTGACGAAGGGGAAGGCAAGGATAAAATCCAAGGCACCCCTTCGACCTAGCCAAGGCTAGTTGCGTTGATTTAATCAAAGATTTTCTTGTTTTAACCAAAGAATTTATTACATTTGGATGCACTACATGAATGCAAACCCTAGACCTAGGGGTATTGGGGGAAATTTCCCTTCAAAGGTTGAATGGTGCCAATCACATTAATTGTGAAGCCCAATAACGATCCTTTTGAAGAGGCCACGAATAATGCGAGTGGGATGCAAATGAATGGAATGCATGTATGCAATGTGAGGACATGAGTTTGAAAAAGTAATAAAAGACAATAATATGTAAGTGAAAATGTGCACGTGAGTGGGCAAGGTGCGGTATGTGAAATGATAATATGAAGTGCATGTGTGCAAGTGATGATAAAAGTGTTCGTGTGCAAGTGAAGGGATAAAAGGTGTACGTGTGCAAATGAAGGGATAAAAGGTGTACGTGTGCAAATGGAGGGATAAAAGGTGTACGTGTGCAAATGGAGGGATAAAAGGTGTACGTGTGCAAATGGGAGGAAAAGTGAAAGTGTAATGATAGAGTGGATTTAGAATGCATGAGCCTAGGGAATGCATGCATATTGGGTACGGGGAGACCTAAATCGTGATTCAATTTACCCTTTTATAGAGGGAATACAAGCGTGCTAAGGCTTAGAAAAAGCCACACTCGTCTATATCCCATACTTAAGGGGACTCTCAAGCAAATGAACCCTATAACTAGCATGAAATGCAAAAATCCTAAAATGGAGGGAAAAGGGGTTCGAGGATCATGCCAAATGATAAAACTAAGGAAAATCCGTGATATGTGGTGAACAAGCAAATGATGTATTAACGAGGGAAAAACCCTAAGGATCTAGCGTTGGACTAGCCCATTCTATGAATTCCGACTAGCGTTGGACTAGTGGAAACGATAAAAGAAAGCCACAACTAGCGTTGGACTAGTGTGGTGACGTACATTCATCCATTCCATTCATCCACACTATGGAAAGCAAGTAGATATACCAAATACTCATAAACACGTAGCACGTAACATTTAGCAGGCTCGACTAGATGCAAGGCCCTAATAAAGCAAGTAACAAGTAACACATAGACATGCAACCAAGCTAATGAACTTACTACATTCACTAACTAAAACAAAAGGGGAAAGGGAAAATGGACCAAATGGCTCGCCACAGCCCTATCTATTACAAGCCAAGAGGTGTACACATACCCCATTTAAAAGAATAATTTAATAAAAGCAAGAAGGAATGAAATAATGGAACTAAAGAATGGTAATGAAAGCAAATTAGGCATGCGATTCACACTTAGCACATTGGATCACATAGGAGAGACAAAAGGGATAAAAGAAATTATACCTCCCTTGAAATGAAGCTCTAATGGAGTGAAATCAACTTATTTACCCTCCAAAATAATAAAGGAGTCAACGTACCAATTTATTTGGCAAATAATCACAAAGGATAAAAAATAAACATGAATTTGAAACCAATTAAATCATGTCAACGACCCACATTTAAGAAGTCAAAAGAAAAAAGGACTTGATTGCAAAAATTAATAAAGTCTTGGGGTCAAAATTAAAGAAAAATAAAGTTAAGGGACCTAATTGCAATTAAATTAAGGACCGAATTGAAAGAAGTTGAAAATGTCCAGGGCCGCAGTAGAGTTAAAGGAAAATACAGGGACTGCTTTGCAAAACAGCTTTCTGGTTTCTTAATGGATCAGGCAACTTGGGCCATTTATTTGTTTGTTTTGGCCAAAGCTTCCTTAAGCCCGATCAAAAAAAATCAAAGAAAACAGATGGGCTGGCCTTCACTTTCCAGCAAAGCAAATCCAACCAAAAGAGTGGGCTTTACCTCTTAAGCCCAAACCAGAAATCCAAACAAAAGAAATTAAGCCCACTTTTCAAACCCAACCAAATATTAATACCCAAAAAAAAACCCAAATCATAAAATTAAACCCAACAAGATTAGTAAATCAAATAAAATTATCAAGCCACAATTATGATCTAAAATCAAGAATTAATCCACCCAAAAGACGACTTGAAAAATGAAAGGATAATTAAAGTCTAAAAAGGGCAAAATTGGTTTAATTACCCAAAGGTTTTAGGCCATATCAGAATAGGGGAAATTCGAGGGATTCAAATGCAACCAAAGCAGGGACCTAATTGAAGGACTTATGCAGGTGTTGGAGGCAAATTATGAAGCTCAGAAAATTCAGGACTAAATCACTAAACAAAAAGAAAATGGAGTCTGAAATTCCAACTTAAGCAAGTATTCATCTTCCCCGAATGAATTCAACATTAGATCAACATCGCTGCTTTCTTTCGGTCAACAACATCAGAAATTTAGTTTCAATTCCAAGCATTCTCAATCAGAAATTTAGTTTCTTTCGGGCAAAAGGAATGGCAAAACGCAAGACAGCAATACATCAAAATTCTCTCAATCACAAGGGAACGAACTGACTGAGTTATCTAGTTTCTTCACATGCAAATGCAGACAATCATCTTCGGGTAGAGCTTTCATTCGAACATTTTAACAAACAGTGAATGGGCATGAAAAAATTTCACCAAATTCTCGAGCAATTGACATAACTCAGCACCCAAAATTATCAGAAATCCCAAGTAATTCAAACCAATTTAACACATAAAGCATATATTCTAAAATTCATAAACAATCAGCATGAAAATTGGATTGACAGCTCGCGGCAGACATGATTTGAAAACTTTCATGGCCTGTGCTTGGAGAAACACTAAAATGGACAGGAGAGTGATAACTTACAGACAGCCGTGGTGGAATCCGCCGAGGTGGTGGCGATGGATTCTGATGAAGCGGCGGCGGCTCCTTGGACAACGGCTCCAGCTTTCCAAATTCCCCCTTCAGTTTGCTGAAGCTTTTTCCTCTGTTTCCGTTTACAGCTGCGGCTTTAGTTTTTCCCTTTTTGCTTGACTTTTCTCAGTCGCAAACCTCCCCTGTTTTCTTCGCTTTTCCCATTGAAAACCTCCAAAATCTGGATCATTCACAAGCTGCACAAATTGCGGATGATCCTCTTGCGGCAAAACAGCGGAGGGGGAGCTCGGAGTTGTCGATCATGGGGCCACCGTGAACTTAGGTTGCCCAAGCCTCTTCCAATGTGCCCAGGTTCTCTTGATCCGCAACTCTGTTTTCAAGTACCCGTTTGGATTTGGGGCCAGGAGGCTGTCCAAATGGGTTGTCTCTCCCTCTGGCTCTCCTTGTGGTCTGGAACATAGGCTGCCGTCGTTGCAGTCTTGATTGACGGCAACGTTGCAGTTTGACGATGAAGAGGAAGGTAAGGCTTGGATGACCATCAGATTATACAATGAATTGGGCGGCTCTCTATTCCCTTTTTCTGTTCTGCTTGCCGAAGCCCTTACTCTTTTTCCCCTTTTCGTTTTTTTGCTATCCTCTTTCCGTTTTCTGATTCCCCCGCAGCCTCCCAATCTTCTAGTTCTCTCTGTGTTTTTCTTTTCTTTTTCGAGAGCCCTTTGTCCGCTGCCTCCTCACGAAGCTCTCATCTTCTCTTTCAGACCAAGCCCCCCCTGTTTCTCAGCCTGAAAACCCCCCAAAGCCTTTTTCGATTTTTTCCTTTTTAGCCGTAGCTCCCCCCTTTTCCTCCATTTCTTCCGCGTTGCCCTGTTTTTGGTCTGCGGCCGCGGCCCTTCTCTCTTTTTCCGTTCTGTCCGTCTCTGTTTTTTCTTTTTTTTTTAGTCACCGCCTCCCGCTGAAGATCCCCTTGTTTTTTTTCTTTTTTTTCGTTTGTTCTCCCCTTTTTTTTTCTTTTTCTCTCCGCAGCCTTCCCTCTCAACCCCTAGCCGTTCCTCTCTCTGTTTTTGTTTTTGCCTTCTCCGTTGCCTTAGACTCCAGTCCCTCCCCTTTGTTTTTCAGTTTTTCCCTTCGGCCCCCTCTCTGCCAAACCTGCCGCCAACCGATAGCTTTTCTCTGTTTTTTTCTGTTTTTCTCCGCCGCCCTCTATTCTTTCTCACGGTGTTTTTCTTTCTTTTTTTTTTCCTTTTCGTAACCTCCCATGTTTTCTCTTTTTGTTTTGCCCGTCCCCCTAATTTTTCAACCGAGCCCCCCTTTTTTTTTTCCATCCGTGGCCTCCTCTTTTTTTTCAATTCTCAAAACCTCCCTTCTAAGCTAAACAAGTGTCCTCCTAAATGTTGTGTTGTCAATTAAACAAAAGGGACACTTGTCCCATGATTGTTTTGTACACTTGTTCAACATGCACACTTCCACCTATTTTTGCCATTTTCATTCTTTTTCTTTCATTTCTCATTTTTCATCATTTTTCCTTTTTCTCTCTTTTTTTTTCATTTCAAGAAATTCTATGCTAAAAACTTAAAAATAAAAATAAACTATAAACTAAAAACTAAAAATCGAATAAAACTAACACGACAAATAAACAAACTAAAAATAAACCGTAAATGAAATTACACCAAAAATTTGGTGTCTACACTTACTCCTTACCAAAATAAAAAGGTATGAATTAGGGTTTTCTCGGCCACGAGAAAACTATTTTCAAGTAAGGTTTTAAGTGTCTTCCTTTTCATATGATTTTCATCAAGACATTTGTTATATAATATCTACTTGAATATATGTTGATTTTGAGCCACATAAACGATTCCGAAAATAATATTTCTTTAGCTTATCTAGCCGGATTCTGATTTGTCTTTGGTCCAAGTGTTTTCCGTTGGAATTTCTATAACCTTTTTGAGTTTAGTTTTATGTTTAGTTTGAAACCCTTAGTTATTCCCGTCCTCAGATCCAAATGCCTTCTTTTCACTTTTAAAGTCATCTTTATACGTTCTACTCGTCATTAGTCGGATTTTTCTTCGATTTCACCTAATTGTTTTGTTAGATGAACTGTAATATGTTCTCTTGTTTAATCTTAGGTTTCATCGGTGACTGAGGGTAATATCCGAAAGGGTACTTTGGACGTTATTTTGCGTAAATAGGTGAGTGTTTCTTGTTTGCTATGTTTCTTGATTACATGGCTTGTTATGAATGATTGATAACATGTTAACTACGTTCTATGATTGCCAAAATGAGTTTTCTAGGCGAGTGTGTACTTTATCGCACTCGACCTAAATGAATATGAAATTTTCAATGATTGAATGATTGAAACGTTACTTGTGCATGAATGTAAGCCTTTTGGTTGAACTGGGCTCTACTCTTCGTTACCGATCGACTCAAGTTAGAAACGGACTCGGTCGGGCGATTTGGTGACCCTGGGTGACTGTTTGGTATACTCGAGTATTACCTTGTTGTCTGGTGGAGTCCGGCCAATGTCCGGAAGGGGGTGAAATGAAATGAATGAACGATTGGTATTGTGAATGAGGGATTTTTTGTGATAGCCCCACCTACCCCTAAGGCGAACCAAAGGGTTCGGCGGACCGCCTGCCAAACTCTTGCCGGGACTCAGTCATTCACTCAAACAAATTAGAAATAAAACCACCAGAAAGAACAAACAAGGATCCAAAACTTAAAACAAAATTATATACATTGTTATCTCAGAAGGAAGTATAACCGTCGAAGATACAAAGGTTCTTAATTCTCCATACAACCAGCCCACCAAACGTTGGGGCGAGAACCATTACAAAAGAATCAAAAGTACTAGACGGCTAGTCTATATGGAGCTCTCATCCTTGCACGCCTTCCCCTGCTAAGGAAAACAAAACTAAAGGAATGAGCTGGAAAGCTCAGTGAGGCTCCGAACACATAAGCAAACAATAAACTCAATGCATTAACCATATACAACTAATAATTCAAGTAAAATTTACAATATAAAGCGGTAATACATTCAATAGAAGGATACGAGCTCACGAGGAGCCATTCATTCATTCATTCATTCTCCTTTCATTCCCTTATTTCTCCAATCATTTGAAAATACATTTTTGTAAGTAAAAACCCTCGTTC
The DNA here is from genome assembly GCA_036785865.1 of Coffea canephora. Lineage (NCBI taxonomy): Eukaryota > Viridiplantae > Streptophyta > Magnoliopsida > Gentianales > Rubiaceae > Coffea > Coffea canephora. The sequence goes on from CM071913.1 coordinate 30,627,820, forward strand.
ATTCATTCGTTCATTCATTTCGTTCACCCCCTTCCCGGACATTGGCCAGGCTCCACCAGACTTCAAGGTAATACTCGAGTATACCAAACGTTCACCCAGGTCACCATATCGCCCGACCGAGTGCGCTTCTGGCTCGAGTCGATCGGTAACAAGGGGCAGTGGCCAGTTCAGCCAAAAGGCTTACATTCATGCACAAGTAACATTTCAATCGTTCAATCATTGAAAATTTCACAATCATTTAGGCTGAGTGTGATAAAGTACACACTCGCCTAGAAAACTTGTTTTGGCCAATCATTGAAAGCACTTAACACATTATCAATCAATAATAACAAGCCAATAAGTCAAGGAAATATCACAAACAAGGAACACTCACCTATTTGCGCAAAACAAGGTGCAAATATCCTTCCGGATATTACCTCAGTCACCGAGAAAACCTAAGAGTAAATGAGAAAGAATATTACAGTCTATCTAGCACAGACAAGTAAGTGAAATCAAAGAAGAACCGGCAAATGATAAGTAAAACGTATAAAGACGCCTTTATAGTGAAAAGGGGATATTTGGATCGGAGGACAAAAAAAATAACTAGGGTTTCATAAACCAAACACAAAACTAACTCAAGCGGGTTATAAAATGTCCGGCGGAAAACACTTGGACCAAGGACAACTCGGACTCCAACGAGATAGGCTAAAAATATTATTTTCGGAATCGTTTAGATAGTTCAAAATCAACTCATACCCAAGCAGCTAGTATAGAGGAAACGTCATGATAAAATCATGTGAAAAGGAGGACAATACTACCTTACGTTCACACTTAAAACCTCACTTAAAAGTAGTTCACTTGTGGCCGAGAAAACCCTAAATCATACCTCTATATTTTGGGAAGGAGTAAGTAGCATTTGGAGTGTTAAACTAAAGAGGTATCATGTTTTAAAATGGAAAGCCGGTCATGGTATTGACCAAACAAAAGTATACAAGTTCAAATAGAAACTTAGTCCTCGAGCGAAAATTTGGGCAACACGCCCTTTCTGTTTACCTAATTTCCAGCCATTATGGCTTCATTCTTTTACTCAATCCAATCCAAAGTCATCCATAACACAATTTCAGTTCAATAGCCATTCCATAGGCTCAAAACAATACAAGAACAAAAATTAAGCTAATATCAAGTGCGGAAATGAAATTACAAAAGACGGATTTGACGGGTTTTTGCGGAAAGAACACATATGAGGCTATGCTTATTGGATTGGTGTGCAACTTATACCACTTCGAAGCTAAGATGAAATCCTACAACTTTCAAGAAGGTCACTTAGTCAAATTTCCAGTGTAACCTGGTCAAATTCCCAATTTACAGAGCCACTTCCAACTATACGGCTAATTAATCGCACTGCACTAGAATGGTCATATCTCAAGCTACCAAGGTCCGTTTAAGGTTTTCTTTGAGGCGTTTAAAAGCTAAGACAGAGTACTAAAACTTTCATGTTTTGGAAAATGGCTAAATCAGCACGAATCCTAGTGAATAAACATGATAAACTGGATGAACTGACTAAAACGGAACACTGGAAACATCCTAAATTAGTGAGGGTATTTTGGTCTTTTCACAGGATACGTTCCTCCTATTGAGCTGAAATTTTGTAGGTACCTATAAAATATCATTCTATACAACTTTCATGTTTTATGCTAAGCCTAATTTGGCCTCTAACATGGTGCAATAAAACCGGACAGAATAGAGCTGAAATTTTCCAGAAACCTGGAATTTTGGGATTCAATGCAACCTTTCTTGATTTCTTCCTCCAATCATCACCACAACCACTTATATAAGCTTAAATACAACATACATCATCCATAAAGCAAGGATAGGCAGCAAATACCTCAAACCCTAACTCACATAAATCACATTTAAATCATCATAGCAACTTGTATCACCACTAATCCAACCAAAACAAGTATTATATAATAACTTAAACCAAAATAAAAGAACCAAAGCCATGGTTTAGCCTTGTACCTCAACAAATGAAGCTTGTAAGAGTGATACTTCACCTCCTCTTGGAATTCTTGGTTCCCCTAGCTTCTCAAGCTCACAACTCACTCTTTAATCGGTTTAGAATTTTAGTTGCTCACTAAATCAAACAAAACCCAAGATGGAATTAGAGCTTTCTTTCTCTTGTTTTCTCTCTCACTCTCACAGCTGGAGGGCTGGAGGGCTGGAAATGGGGGCTCAATTGAAGCTTCAAGAAGGTTAAAATGATAGGAAGTAAGTTGGGTCAAAGTGGACAAATGTCACCCTTGGATTGGAAGTCAATTTCTTGGTCAACTATTGTGGCTGATGTATGAGATATTTTGAGGGTTAATTAGATGAAATAAAATGTGAAGATTAAAGTAATAAAGTATGGGTCAAGTGGTGTGTCTACCCGGTAACAAACGGTACCCGTCGGTTTGAGCCGATTTTTCTTAAATCGCATATACTAGGGTTTTAACTTATAATTCACTACCTTATTATTACCACTTTTAATAGCACACTTAATATCATCTAAAACTCACTCTTAAGCACCAAATTTGATCCTTACTCCATACCGGATAATTACACTACGGATACACGAAAAATCCTATTTCACTTTGAATTGAAATCGGAAAGGAAAGCCCTAATTTCCTATGATCATTGGCACTTTTCTAGGGTGATTGAGTAGTAGGATAGTGTAGAATAATAATTGCCAAATATAACGCATTTACCGCACTAGTGGGTCCCACATCAATAATACACTTCAAATTAACGTACACTAACTCATATCAGGAAGATGATTTTAAAATTGTACTTACTTGTAAAAATGCATAGAAAATTTAATATTTTCAAGGAAAGTATAAAATATAGTCAAAAAAATAAAATAAAATAATGCTGAAAAAATGTGAAAATTTTTGGGTTCTCACATTTTTACTTACAAAAATGCATTTTCAAATGATTGGAGGAATAAGGAAATGAAAGGAGAATGAATGAATGAATGGCTCCCTGTGAGCACGTATCCTTTTAATGAATATGTTATTATCGCTTTGTATTATAAATGTTTCTTGACTTAATGTTTGACTTATTGTTTGATTATCGCTTTCAATGGACTTATTGTTTGATTGTGTGTTCAAAACCTCACTGAACTTTTAGCTCATTCCTTTAGTTTTGTTTTCCTTAAGAGGGGAAGACAAGCAAGGATGAGAGCTTTGTATAGACTAGCCTAGACTAGTTTCTTGAATTTTTGTAATGGTTCTCGCCCTAGCGCTTGGCACGGGTTAGATGTATGAAGAATTGAGAACCTTTGTATATTTGAGTCTGTACTCCCTTTTGAGGTAGAAATGTATATAAGTTTTGCTTTAAGTTTTAATGTTTCTTTCTTGTGGTTTTATTTCGAATTTGCTTGAGGTATGACTGAGTCCCGGCGAGAGCTAGGCAGGCGGTCCGCCGAATCCTTTGGTTCATCTTAGGGGAATGTGGGGCTATCACATTATTAATTGAATATATTCTTGAGTTCCCGTATCTTGATATACATTATTTGAAAAGTGTTTTACAAGTAATTTTGGAGATTCAAACATTGTTTTCAACCAAAACCTTACGGGACATTGAAGTATTTATAATTTGGAAGATTGTAATTTTGATATTTACTTTAGAACTATGAGAACCCTCACTTTAAACTATAATTTTCCTTAATTACATGCCTTATTCTAAGATCTAGACCACTTATTATATGCCCTTGCATTAGATTCCCTATGTGTTACAACATTTCCTATGCATTACATTTCATTTCCTTTTACTTGAAGTAAAACATTTTTTTTAATTGGTTTTAAATAATTCACCACTTACATTTTACCAAGTGGCTTTTATTTGTGGTAGGGACTTTATATGAAAGATTAAAGGTGTTAAATAGGCATTGGTACATTTGGAAGGGTTGAAACATCATTAGTCAAAGAATTAAGAGAAGTTTTGGACAAGAAGTGGCTATGTGGCAAAACCCTAGCCAAGTATTTTGTTTGACCAAAGGTTAGAAAACAATTTAAACTAGACTTGACCTTTTTTTTTCTTATTGTGGCCAGCCACCTTGAAGCTTGTCAAGGAAGAGAGAGAACTCCATTTTCTTGCTTTCTAACCCTAGTTGATCAAGAGCAAAAACCAAAAGAGAAGGATCTTGAGTTAGTTGAGAAACTTTCCTCCAACCCTAGTGATTGTTTCAAGCTTGATGCTTTCATTTTGGTGGATTGTTTTGGTGGTTCAAGCTTCTTACAAGAGAGGTAAATGATCTTTAAATTATAGTTTTATGGTGTTATATCATGTACTTTAAGTTTTAAAGGCAAACTACAAGTTGTTTTGGAAGAGATTTGGGGTTAATCTCTTGAATTAAACAAGTAGTAGTTGGGTTAGTTAGTATGCCTACCACGTATTTGATGAAATGTTTGAACTTTGTTCATGGTGGTTTTTGAAGTATTAACATGTTTTAGATCTTTTTGAGTTAGATTTAACACTTGTTTAAGTGAAAACCATGAAAGGATGAAGGTTGGTTAAATAAGTGAATTTGTGGACTGTTTTCTTTCTTCTTGGCTGACTAGTTTTGGACGGAGAGGTTTCTCCTTGATTTTTGTGATTTATTTGCACCTCAATCAAGTCTAAGAAACTTGGCTAGACATTGGTTAAGCTTGTGTGTGAATTGAAGTGGAAATAAAGTAAGAAAAGTAGTTGTTATGAGCTAATAGTGGACTGATTTGGATCCTTTGGTTGGCTAGATTGTTTTGATCCTCTTAATTATGTTGTGTATTGCATTTTGAGCTCCAATGGTACTAGTTAACTTACTCCCCTGTTTATGAACCCTAAAAGATTGAATTGGGTTAGTTTGAACCAGAACAAATGAAGTTAGCAACAAGAATTAGTGTAACTTTGTTAAGGCATTGAAGCTGATCAGAACTGAAAAATCAGCCATTTTGTCCGAGCTACTGGTACTGATAGGAGATGAACTAGAGTGTGTACTTGGTACTATTGGAAATTTCTTTGAGTCTAGTTTCCAACGCCACTGACGGCACCTGATTCTGACCTTCCTACAGTGAGATATAGCTGTTTTCCCAAGACTGCGCGGGTGTGACTGTTTTACCCGCGAAGAATAACTTGAGCTTGGATGAAACTTTTCTTTTGCCCAAATTTCTTGCACTTGTCTAACTTGTTTTCTCATGAACTTTTACTGCATTTTAGGCCTAACTTGCATGGTGAATTGAGTAGATTTAACCACTCACTTGATCACCTAATGAGCTCACTTTTGGGTTAGAATTGAACCTAGTTTGTTAATGATTTCACTCGTTGCCCTAGGATTGGGAAACAGTGGTGAACGTAACCAAGGAACTTGACATTTGAACTCTACATTGCTTGACAGGTGAGTGTTCCAAGTACATGAAAATATTTATGTGGAATGTCTCCTTGCTTGAATAACATGCTTACTTGGTTAACGTAATTGTTCTTGAATAGATAACCTTTAGGATGAGGATATACTTTATCATACTCGATCCTTTGTAGTTTACTTCGTGATAGTAATATGAAATCAAGTGCTTTGTTTATACTTGACTTGTTGGTCTTGCACTTGACATGTTGGTTTTACACTTGACTTGTTGGTCCCTCGAGTGGTTATTCCACCGATTTACATGTTAATCGCTCATCGTTGTTAGACAATGCTAAGTACTTGATATGTGCACGGACCTTACCCAAGTAATGACCTAGTTCTAGTTCCATTGGGTCCAGTCATACGAGCACGGGCCAAACACTTCAAGGAGTCACTCCAAACCCTTGTGCGAAATGTCCAAGACCAACAAGGAGTCCATAGGGACATTGAAGGCTTGGAAGGGGATAATCAAGTTGTCTATACAATGATCCAAGTCCATGAAGAATCGGTGGGCCTCCAAGTGGGATGGCCGACTAGGCCTTGGGCCTTAGTGCTAGGTTCACTTGTTTAGAGTTGGATTAGATTATTTCATTTGAGTCATGGGCCGGCCCACCTTGTCCAAGGAATGGCCGAACCTCCTTTAGCTAGTTTCCTAGGGTTTCATTAGCCTCTTTGTGAGGACCCGCAAAATTCTCCTTGTTTTATTTTATTTCATTCTATTTTATTTTTTCCGCGTGTATTTTCCTTGCTTTCAATCAATTAATCATTTAATTTTCAGAGATTTTATAAGTGAGTATCGTTTTTAAATCATTTGTTTTAGTATAAGTGCGTACATGTTAAATTTGAGGTGCATTATGATTGTGAGATCCTGGATTCCAAATTGTCTCAAATAAATTAAATATGGATATTTATAGTAGCTATTGTGTGAAAAATATATTTTACCATGTGTTTTAATTTTCAAAGAGTATTTTACATACCAAAAGTGAAAAATTTAATTGAATCCTTAAAATCCTACTTTCAAAACTAAACCGTTAAGTTTAAATTAAATTCAACCAATTAATATTTTCGTGATTGTATGTGCATCCATGCATGTTTAGTACGGGGGTTTGAGTGATTAGTACCTTGAGTTGGTGGGCTTAAGTTAGTTTTAATTAAACTAAGTAAACCAATGGGTTAATTACATTGGATCAAGTAGAGTTTTAGTGTTGGGCCTTTAAGTTTTAATTTCATTAGAAGCCTAAGCCATAAACCCATTAATTACCCAAGCCCATGACCCATCTCTTGTTTTGCTTTACTATTAATAGACTTAGCTATTAAGTTAGGAGGGCATAAGACAAAACAAACAAAAGCCAACACCAAGAACAAGCTACCGTGAGCTTGGAGAAGAAGAAAGGCAGCATCGGGTGAGCTAGGAGAAGAGAGAAAAAAAAAAAAGGGAACTTTGTTGGAGAGTTGGAGCTCAAGGATACATCTCCTCAAAGAATCGGCCAGCTAGGGGGTATGCTTAAGGATTTGAGGTAAACCAATTTCCTAACTCTTGATTCTTGTGGTAAAACATATGATTGATGATTGGAAGTTGAATCTAACTAGCTAGGAACTGATTTGAACGGCTGGAAATTCGTTTGATTGGGTGGAATTTAAATGAACTTCAAGTGTTCCTTTTCTGTCAAGATTTCTGCCCGAAATTAGTCTGAAAATTCGAACATGTTGGGAGCTGATTTGGCCTTAGTTCAAAACATGAAAGTTGTAGGAAATGATGTTTTATAGTTGTTTGTAAAATTTCAGCTCAATCGGAGCAACGTAGCCTGTGAAAAGACCAAAATACCCCTACTTCCCTGTATTTATCCGAAACTGATAATCAGCTTCTGTAATTGGATGTTTTGACCAGGAATACTACTGATTTGGTTGTTGATGTCTTCTTACGAATTATAGCCTTGTATCTTAGCTTTCTAATGGCTTTGGAATCACTTGAATTGGAGTTATGTGTGCTGAGATATGACTGAAAGAATCAGGACTGCTGCAGTGAATTTCGAACTGGAAAATCTGGAGTTGTTTTGGTAAATTTGACCTAGTTAGGGTGAGAACTGGACTGAGTGGTCTTCATGAAAGTTGTAGCATTCTGAATTAGATTTCAAATGCCTCTAAGAACACCTGATTCGGACTTGTGTACTCTGAGTTATGTCCATTACAGTGTTCTGCGTTTAAACAGCCGACGAATTGGTTTCTGGTTTAGTAATTCGAGAATTTGACCAAGTTACATTAGAAACTGGACTAAGTGACCTTCATGAACATTATAGCCCTGAGTCTTAGCTTCGAAACGGCATAGGTTGTGTCTTAATCCGATAAACGTAGCCTCGGATAAGTTATTTCCGCTTTCATACGTCAAATCTGTCTTTTGCTAAATTGAATTTCTGCACTTGTTATTACTGTATTTCTTATTCTTATGATATTGTGAGCCTATGGAACGGCTCTTGACTTGAATTGCTTATGTGTGATGTTGGGTTGTGGTTGAGGAATGATAATGAAGCCAAAATGGCTGGAAAATTAGGTAAACACAAAGGGCGTGCTGCCCAAATTTTCGCTCGAGGGCTAGGTTTCTATTTGAACTTGTATACTTTTGTTAGGCCAATACCATGACCGGTTTTCCATTTTAAAACATGATTTTTCATCCTTGGGTTCAAACAACTCTCTTCTTACTTGAAAGTCATCTTTACACGTTTTACTCTTAATTAGTCGGGTTTCTTTGTTTCCTTAAATGTTTTGCTCGATAAACTATAATAATGTTCTCTTGTTCAACCTTAGGTTTCATTGGTGATTAAGGGTAATATCCGGAAGGATATTTTGCACGATATTTTGCATTTCTAGGTGAGTGTTCCTTATTTGATTCTATGGCTTGTGGTTATTATTTGCTAATGTGTTAAGTGCTTTTAATGATTTCCAAAACGAGCTTTCTAGGCGAGTGTGTACTTTATCGCACTCGACCTAAATAACTGTGCAATTTTCAAGGATTTAATGATTGAAATGTTACTTGCGCATGAATGTAAGCCTTTTGGGCTGAACTGGCCATTGGCCCTTGTTACCGGTCGTCTCGAGCCAGAAGCGGACTCGGTCGGGCGATTAGGGACTTGGGTGAACGTTTGGTATACTCGAGTATTACCTTGTAGGTTGGTGGAGACTGGCCAACGGCCAGGACGGGGGTGAATGAATGAATGAATGAACGAACGAACGAACGAGGGTTTATTGATAAACGAAAAATGCATTTTCAAATGATTGGAGGAATAAGGGGAAATGTCAGGAGGACGAATGAACGAAATAACAAATTGCTCCTTGTGAGCCGTATCCTTTTAATGAATGTGTCACTATCGCTTTCCATTGTAAATGTTTCTTGAATTATTGATACTCCATGTTTAATGTATTGGATTGATTATCTGATTAGGTGTTCGGAACCTCACTGGGCTTTTAGCTCATTCCTTTAGTTTTGTTTTCCTTACAGGGGAAGGCAAGCGAGGACGTGAGCTTGAGATAGACTAGCCAATCTAGTTTTGTTTCTTTTGTTTCTTTTGTAGTGGTTCTCGCCTAGTGCTTGGCACGGGCTGGACGTATGAAGGATTGAGAACCCTTGTATATTTGATGTTTATATTTTTTTTTTTTGGGTTGGCAATGTATATAAGTTTCGCTTTAAGTTCGGATCAATGCCCTATTTATTCTTGTGATTTATTTCAATTTTTAACTGAGGACTGTAGCGAACGATTGAGTCCCGGCGAGAGCTGGGCAGGCGGCCCGCCGAGCCCTCTGGTACGCCTTAGGGGGAGGTGGGGTCGTCACAAGTGGTATCAGAGCCTGTTTCGCGCGGTCTCTGCCCGGAGTGAGCCTGGATTGAGTGGTGAATAGGCATGAAGGATTATGAACTGTGGACGTTATAGGCCTTAAATTTCCTGTAGTATCTAAGGATCATAGATAGGTACGTCGGGTAGGAATTTCGATTGTAGATAGTTTACTCTTGGGACTGGCCAGCTCGAGATGTGAACTGTTTTATTTCGGATTCTTATGCCCGAGTACTCTGGAGTTGAGGCGATGCTAGCTACTAGGTACTTGAGAATTGCATTTTGGGAACATGAACAGGTTTTGTCTAGCTAGAATAAGCACAAGAGGTCAATGGATATTTAGTTTGGATAGTAAGTGACGTAAGAGACCGGACGGGGTTATTCAACTGAAACTAGGACGATATCGCCTTTTCTTTTGATTTGTCCTTATATTATTATTACATGACGTTAGTTGGTGTATTTGTGCATATGATTATCTGTCTAATTTAATGTGCCTTTGTGTATTTGATCATCTGTCTTCTTGATCTATGGTGTGTTATGTGCGTATATGTTTATTTGTATATTTGGTATGCTGGAATTTGTTACTTTAGTCAATTTACTGTGTTTATTCACTTAATTACCTTTTTGGGGGAAAAAGAAAAGGAAAGAGAGAGGGAAAACATATATATGGACGGGAGACATAGTCGTGGACGTGGCCGTGGGAATAAACGAGGTCAAGGGACAAGAGAGGAAAGGGAAACAACAGCTGCACAAGAGCAAGGACCGAGGGTTGAAGCCGGGGACCAAATGGCGATGGCAATTCAACAAATGACAAACATCTTAACAAGGTTGGTGGACCAACAAGGTCAAATACTTGTGAATCAACCTCCGAACCCTGAAATAGGTGAAGATCGGGCTCTTGAGAGATTTCAGAAGTTTGCTCCTCCGAAATTCCTTGGAGGGTCTGATCCGGATGTAGCCGAACAGTGGCTGGAGGCCATGATCAATATCTTCGCAGTTTTGAACTATACCGAACAAAGGCAAGTGAACTTTGCGGTATTTCAATTTGAAGGACCGGCTCGAGCATGGTGGAACGTAATTAGAGCAAAATGGGAAAGGGAACAGACTGTATGGACCTGGGCGAACTTTATAAGAGAATTTAACGAGAAGTACCTCCCACCTTTAGTCCAAGAAAGGAGGGAGGACGAATTTATTGGACTACGCCAGGGGACCTTAAGTGTGGCTGAATACGAAACGAAATTCACCAAACTATCCAAGTTTGCTTCCGAATTAGTAGCCACGGAATCGAGAAGAGTGAGACGGTTTATACAGGGACTAAATTTGGACATCCAAGAGGCGTTAGCAGCAGCGCAAGTGAATACGTTTACGGAGGCCCTTGAGAAGGCTCAACGAATCGAGAATGCAAAGGCACAAGTAAAAGCCTCTCAAACTCGGAAAAGAGGTGCAGCTGGTAGTATGAGTGAGGAACCAAATGAATCGATAGCCCCTTCCAAAGTGCAGAAAGTGAATTTTTTGTCCCACCCACCATGCACAAGAGGGGCGTCAGATGAACGATCTACAAAAGGAAGTCAAGTAGGCCATGGGGAGATTTTTCAAAAAAGCCAACAAGTGGCTTCTTCCTTGACTTGTGGCTACTGTGGAAAGGCCAATCACACTGAGAGTGATTGTTGGAGGAGAGGGCGGAAGTGTTTGATTTGCGGAAGTGGTGACCACCAGGTTAGCAACTGTCCGAGGAAACAGTCACGTGAAAATAGTACCCAACAACTGGAGGGCACTAAATCAAAACAAGCGAATGAAAGAGGGAACCGAACAAAAGTACCGGCAAGGGTATATGCTTTAGACAACCAACAAACTCCTGAGCCATCTGAAGGTAAAAATTTCGAGGACGAAATTTCTTAAGGGGGAGAGATTGTGAGGACCCGCAAAATTCTCCTTGTTTTATTTTATTTCATTCTATTTTATTTTTTCCGCGTGTATTTTCCTTGCTTTCAATCAATTAATCATTTAATTTTCAGAGATTTTATAAGTGAGTATCGTTTTTAAATCATTTGTTTTAGTATAAGTGCGTACATGTTAAATTTGAGGTGCATTATGATTGTGAGATCCTGGATTCCAAATTGTCTCAAATAAATTAAATATGGATATTTATAGTAGCTATTGTGTGAAAAATATATTTTACCATGTGTTTTAATTTTCAAAGAGTATTTTACATACCAAAAGTGAAAAATTTAATTGAATCCTTAAAATCCTACTTTCAAAACTAAACCGTTAAGTTTAAATTAAATTCAACCAATTAATATTTTCGTGATTGTATGTGCATCCATGCATGTTTAGTACGGGGGTTTGAGTGATTAGTACCTTGAGTTGGTGGGCTTAAGTTAGTTTTAATTAAACTAAGTAAACCAATGGGTTAATTACATTGGATCAAGTAGAGTTTTAGTGTTGGGCCTTTAAGTTTTAATTTCATTAGAAGCCTAAGCCATAAACCCATTAATTACCCAAGCCCATGACCCATCTCTTGTTTTGCTTTACTATTAATAGACTTAGCTATTAAGTTAGGAGGGCATAAGACAAAACAAACAAAAGCCAACACCAAGAACAAGCTACCGTGAGCTTGGAGAAGAAGAAAGGCAGCATCGGGTGAGCTAGGAGAAGAGAGAAAAAAAAAAAGGGAACTTTGTTGGAGAGTTGGAGCTCAAGGATACATCTCCTCAAAGAATCGGCCAGCTAGGGGGTATGCTTAAGGATTTGAGGTAAACCAATTTCCTAACTCTTGATTCTTGTGGTAAAACATATGATTGATGATTGGAAGTTGAATCTAACTAGCTAGGAACTGATTTGAACGGCTGGAAATTCGTTTGATTGGGTGGAATTTAAATGAACTTCAAGTGTTCCTTTTCTGTCAAGATTTCTGCCCGAAATTAGTCTGAAAATTCGAACATGTTGGGAGCTGATTTGGCCTTAGTTCAAAACATGAAAGTTGTAGGAAATGATGTTTTATAGTTGTCTGTAAAATTTCAGCTCAATCGGAGCAACGTAGCCTGTGAAAAGACCAAAATACCCCTACTTCCCTGTATTTATCCGAAACTGATAATCAGCTTCTGTAATTGGATGTTTTGACCAGGAATACTACTGATTTGGTTGTTGATGTCTTCTTACGAATTATAGCCTTGTATCTTAGCTTTCTAATGGCTTTGGAATCACTTGAATTGGAGTTATGTGTGCTGAGATATGACTGAAAGAATCAGGACTGCTGCAGTGAATTTCGAACTGGAAAATCTGGAGTTGTTTTGGTAAATTTGACCTAGTTAGGGTGAGAACTGGACTGAGTGGTCTTCATGAAAGTTGTAGCATTCTGAATTATATTTGAAATGCCTCTAAGAACACCTGATTCGGACTTGTGTACTCTGAGTTATGTCCATTACAGTGTTCTGCGTTTAAACAGCCGACGAATTGGTTTCTGGTTTAGTAATTCGAGAATTTGACCAAGTTACATTAGAAACTGGACTAAGTGACCTTCATGAACATTATAGCCCTGAGTCTTAGCTTCGAAACGGCATAGTTTGTGTCTTAATCCGATAAACGTAGCCTCGGATAAGTTATTTCCGCTTTCATACGTCAAATCTGTCTTTTGCTAAATTGAATTTCTGCACTTGTTATTACTGTATTTCTTATTCTTATGATATTGTGAGCCTATGGAACGGCTCTTGACTTGAATTGCTTATGTGTGATGTTGGGTTGTGGTTGAGGAATGATAATGAAGCCAAAATGGCTGGAAAATTAGGTAAACACAAAGGGCGTGCTGCCCAAATTTTCGCTCGAGGGCTAGGTTTCTATTTGAACTTGTATACTTTTGTTAGGCCAATACCATGACCGGTTTTCCATTTTAAAACATGATTTTTCATCCTTGGGTTCAAACAACTCTCTTCTTACTTGAAAGTCATCTTTACACGTTTTACTCTTAATTAGTCGGGTTTCTTTGTTTCCTTAAATGTTTTGCTCGATAAACTATAATAATGTTCTCTTGTTCAACCTTAGGTTTCATTGGTGATTAAGGGTAATATCCGGAAGGATATTTTGCACGATATTTTGCATTTCTAGGTGAGTGTTCCTTATTTGATTCTATGGCTTGTGGTTATTATTTGCTAATGTGTTAAGTGCTTTTAATGATTTCCAAAACGAGCTTTCTAGGCGAGTGTGTACTTTATCGCACTCGACCTAAATAACTGTGCAATTTTCAAGGATTTAATGATTGAAATGTTACTTGCGCATGAATGTAAGCCTTTTGGGCTGAACTGGCCATTGGCCCTTGTTACCGGTCGTCTCGAGCCAGAAGCGGACTCGGTCGGGCGATTAGGGACTTGGGTGAACGTTTGGTATACTCGAGTATTACCTTGTAGGTTGGTGGAGACTGGCCAACGGCCAGGACGGGGGTGAATGAATGAATGAATGAACGAACGAACGAACGAGGGTTTATTGATAAACGAAAAATGCATTTTCAAATGATTGGAGGAATAAGGGGAAATGTCAGGAGGACGAATGAACGAAATAACAAATTGCTCCTTGTGAGCCGTATCCTTTTAATGAATGTGTCACTATCGCTTTCCATTGTAAATGTTTCTTGAATTATTGATACTCCATGTTTAATGTATTGGATTGATTATCTGATTAGGTGTTCGGAACCTCACTGGGCTTTTAGCTCATTCCTTTAGTTTTGTTTTCCTTACAGGGGAAGGCAAGCGAGGACGTGAGCTTGAGATAGACTAGCCAATCTAGTTTTGTTTCTTTTGTTTCTTTTGTAGTGGTTCTCGCCTAGTGCTTGGCACGGGCTGGACGTATGAAGGATTGAGAACCCTTGTATATTTGATGTTTATATTTTTTTTTTTTGGGTTGGCAATGTATATAAGTTTCGCTTTAAGTTCGGATCAATGCCCTATTTATTCTTGTGATTTATTTCAATTTTTAACTGAGGACTGTAGCGAACGATTGAGTCCCGGCGAGAGCTGGGCAGGCGGCCCGCCGAGCCCTCTGGTACGCCTTAGGGGGAGGTGGGGTCGTCACAAGTGGTATCAGAGCCTGTTTCGCGCGGTCTCTGCCCGGAGTGAGCCTGGATTGAGTGGTGAATAGGCATGAAGGATTATGAACTGTGGACGTTATAGGCCTTAAATTTCCTGTAGTATCTAAGGATCATAGATAGGTACGTCGGGTAGGAATTTCGATTGTAGATAGTTTACTCTTGGGACTGGCCAGCTCGAGATGTGAACTGTTTTATTTCGGATTCTTATGCCCGAGTACTCTGGAGTTGAGGCGATGCTAGCTACTAGGTACTTGAGAATTGCATTTTGGGAACATGAACAGGCTTTGTCTAGCTAGAATAAGCACAAGAGGTCAATGGATATTTAGTTTGGATAGTAAGTGACGTAAGAGACCGGACGGGGTTATTCAACTGAAACTAGGACGATATCGCCTTTTCTTTTGATTTGTCCTTATATTATTATTACATGACGTTAGTTGGTGTATTTGTGCATATGATTATCTGTCTAATTTAATGTGCCTTTGTGTATTTGATCATCTGTCTTCTTGATCTATGGTGTGTTATGTGCGTATATGTTTATTTGTATATTTGGTATGCTGGAATTTGTTACTTTAGTCAATTTACTGTGTTTATTCACTTAATTACCTTTTTGGGGGGAAAAGAAAAGGAAAGAGAGAGGGAAAACATATATATGGACGGGAGACATAGTCGTGGACGTGGCCGTGGGAATAAACGAGGTCAAGGGACAAGAGAGGAAAGGGAAACAACAGCTGCACAAGAGCAAGGACCGAGGGTTGAAGCCGGGGACCAAATGGCGATGGCAATTCAACAAATGACAAACATCTTAACAAGGTTGGTGGACCAACAAGGTCAAATACTTGTGAATCAACCTCCGAACCCTGAAATAGGTGAAGATCGGGCTCTTGAGAGATTTCAGAAGTTTGCTCCTCTGAAATTCCTTGGAGGGTCTGATCCGGATGTAGCCGAACAGTGGCTGGAGGCCATGATCAATATCTTCGCAGTTTTGAACTATACCGAACAAAGGCAAGTGAACTTTGCGGTATTTCAATTTGAAGGACCGGCTCGAGCATGGTGGAACGTAATTAGAGCAAAATGGGAAAGGGAACAGACTGTATGGACCTGGGCGAACTTTATAAGAGAATTTAACGAGAAGTACCTCCCACCTTTAGTCCAAGAAAGGAGGGAGGACGAATTTATTGGACTACGCCAGGGGACCTTAAGTGTGGCTGAATACGAAACGAAATTCACCAAACTATCCAAGTTTGCTTCCGAATTAGTAGCCACGGAATCGAGAAGAGTGAGACGGTTTATACAGGGTCTAAATTTGGACATCCAAGAGGCGTTAGCAGCAGCGCAAGTGAATACGTTTACGGAGGCCCTTGAGAAGGCTCAACGAATCGAGAATGCAAAGGCACAAGTAAAAGCCTCTCAAACTCGGAAAAGAGGTGCAGCTGGTAGTATGAGTGAGGAACCAAATGAATCGATAGCCCCTTCCAAAGTGCAGAAAGTGAATTTTTTGTCCCACCCACCATGCACAAGAGGGGCGTCAGATGAACGATCTACAAAAGGAAGTCAAGTAGGCCATGGGGAGATTTTTCAAAAAAGCCAACAAGTGGCTTCTTCCTTGACTTGTGGCTACTGTGGAAAGGCCAATCACACTGAGAGTGATTGTTGGAGGAGAGGGCGGAAGTGTTTGATTTGCGGAAGTGGTGACCACCAGGTTAGCAACTGTCCGAGGAAACAGTCACGTGAAAATAGTACCCAACAACTGGAGGGCACTAAATCAAAACAAGCGAATGAAAGAGGGAACCGAACAAAAGTACCGGCAAGGGTATATGCTTTAGACAACCAACAAACTCCTGAGCCATCTGAAGGTAAAAATTTCGAGGACGAAATTTCTTAAGGGGGAGAGATTGTGAGGACCCGCAAAATTCTCCTTGTTTTATTTTATTTCATTCTATTTTATTTTTTCCGCGTGTATTTTCCTTGCTTTCAATGAATTAATCATTTAATTTTCAGAGATTTTATAAGTGAGTATCGTTTTTAAATCATTTGTTTTAGTATAAGTGCGTACATGTTAAATTTGAGGTGCATTATGATTGTGAGATCCTGGATTCCAAATTGTCTCAAATAAATTAAATATGGATATTTATAGTAGCTATTGTGTGAAAAATATATTTTACCATGTGTTTTAATTTTCAAAGAGTATTTTACATACCAAAAGTGAAAAATTTAATTGAATCCTTAAAATCCTACTTTCAAAACTAAACCGTTAAGTTTAAATTAAATTCAACCAATTAATATTTTCGTGATTGTATGTGCATCCATGCATGTTTAGTACGGGGGTTTGAGTGATTAGTACCTTGAGTTGGTGGGCTTAAGTTAGTTTTAATTAAACTAAGTAAACCAATGGGTTAATTACATTGGATCAAGTAGAGTTTTAGTGTTGGGCCTTTAAGTTTTAATTTCATTAGAAGCCTAAGCCATAAACCCATTAATTACCCAAGCCCATGACCCATCTCTTGTTTTGCTTTACTATTAATAGACTTAGCTATTAAGTTAGGAGGGCATAAGACAAAACAAACAAAAGCCAACACCAAGAACAAGCTACCGTGAGCTTGGAGAAGAAGAAAGGCAGCATCGGGTGAGCTAGGAGAAGAGAGAAAAAAAAAAAAGGGAACTTTGTTGGAGAGTTGGAGCTCAAGGATACATCTCCTCAAAGAATCGGCCAGCTAGGGGGTATGCTTAAGGATTTGAGGTAAACCAATTTCCTAACTCTTGATTCTTGTGGTAAAACATATGATTGATGATTGGAAGTTGAATCTAACTAGCTAGGAACTGATTTGAACGGCTGGAAATTCGTTTGATTGGGTGGAATTTAAATGAACTTCAAGTGTTCCTTTTCTGTCAAGATTTCTGCCCGAAATTAGTCTGAAAATTCGAACATGTTGGGAGCTGATTTGGCCTTAGTTCAAAACATGAAAGTTGTAGGAAATGATGTTTTATAGTTGTCTGTAAAATTTCAGCTCAATCGGAGCAACGTAGCCTGTGAAAAGACCAAAATACCCCTACTTCCCTGTATTTATCCGAAACTGATAATCAGCTTCTGTAATTGGATGTTTTGACCAGGAATACTACTGATTTGGTTGTTGATGTCTTCTTACGAATTATAGCCTTGTATCTTAGCTTTCTAATGGCTTTGGAATCACTTGAATTGGAGTTATGTGTGCTGAGATATGACTGAAAGAATCAGGACTGCTGCAGTGAATTTCGAACTGGAAAATCTGGAGTTGTTTTGGTAAATTTGACCTAGTTAGGGTGAGAACTGGACTGAGTGGTCTTCATGAAAGTTGTAGTATTCTGAATTAGATTTCAAATGCCTCTAAGAACACCTGATTCGGACTTGTGTACTCTGAGTTATGTCCATTACAGTGTTCTGCGTTTAAACAGCCGACGAATTGGTTTCTGGTTTAGTAATTCGAGAATTTGACCAAGTTACATTAGAAACTAGACTAAGTGACCTTCATGAACATTATAGCCCTGAGTCTTAGCTTCGAAACGGCATAGGTTGTGTCTTAATCCGATAAACGTAGCCTCGGATAAGTTATTTCCGCTTTCATACGTCAAATCTGTCTTTTGCTAAATTGAATTTCTGCACTTGTTATTACTGTATTTCTTATTCTTATGATATTGTGAGCCTATGGAACGGCTCTTGACTTGAATTGCTTATGTGTGATGTTGGGTTGTGGTTGAGGAATGATAATGAAGCCAAAATGGCTGGAAAATTAGGTAAACACAAAGGGCGTGCTGCCCAAATTTTCGCTCGAGGGCTAGGTTTCTATTTGAACTTGTATACTTTTGTTAGGCCAATACCATGACCGGTTTTCCATTTTAAAACATGATTTTTCATCCTTGGGTTCAAACAACTCTCTTCTTACTTGAAAGTCATCTTTACACGTTTTACTCTTAATTAGTCGGGTTTCTTTGTTTCCTTAAATGTTTTGCTCGATAAACTATAATAATGTTCTCTTGTTCAACCTTAGGTTTCATTGGTGATTAAGGGTAATATCCGGAAGGATATTTTGCACGATATTTTGCATTTCTAGGTGAGTGTTCCTTATTTGATTCTATGGCTTGTGGTTATTATTTGCTAATGTGTTAAGTGCTTTTAATGATTTCCAAAACGAGCTTTCTAGGCGAGTGTGTACTTTATCGCACTCGACCTAAATAACTGTGCAATTTTCAAGGATTTAATGATTGAAATGTTACTTGCGCATGAATGTAAGCCTTTTGGGCTGAACTGGCCATTGGCCCTTGTTACCGGTCGTCTCGAGCCAGAAGCGGACTCGGTCGGGCGATTAGGGACTTGGGTGAACGTTTGGTATACTCGAGTATTACCTTGTAGGTTGGTGGAGACTGGCCAACGGCCAGGACGGGGGTGAATGAATGAATGAATGAACGAACGAACGAACGAGGGTTTATTGATAAACGAAAAATGCATTTTCAAATGATTGGAGGAATAAGGGGAAATGTCAGGAGGACGAATGAACGAAATAACAAATTGCTCCTTGTGAGCCGTATCCTTTTAATGAATGTGTCACTATCGCTTTCCATTGTAAATGTTTCTTGAATTATTGATACTCCATGTTTAATGTATTGGATTGATTATCTGATTAGGTGTTCGGAACCTCACTGGGCTTTTAGCTCATTCCTTTAGTTTTGTTTTCCTTACAGGGGAAGGCAAGCGAGGACGTGAGCTTGAGATAGACTAGCCAATCTAGTTTTGTTTCTTTTGTTTCTTTTGTAGTGGTTCTCGCCTAGTGCTTGGCACGGGCTGGACGTATGAAGGATTGAGAACCCTTGTATATTTGATGTTTATATTTTTTTTTTTTGGGTTGGCAATGTATATAAGTTTCGCTTTAAGTTCGGATCAATGCCCTATTTATTCTTGTGATTTATTTCAATTTTTAACTGAGGACTGTAGCGAACGATTGAGTCCCGGCGAGAGCTGGGCAGGCGGCCCGCCGAGCCCTCTGGTACGCCTTAGGGGGAGGTGGGGTCGTCACACTCTTAGCCTATATAAAGGCTTACTTTGTACGGTTAAGGGGACACAAGTTTTACAATAAAAATTCTGATTTGTTTCTCTTCACTTGTTGAGAGCACTCGATCCTTTACTTGCTTTTGGCAAGGGTTCTTGAGCAATCACGCAAAAGTCCTTGATTGTTCCACCGACCTATCCATTAGAGTATCCACCTCCATTGGAGTCATCCTTCTACTATCTTCAATCAATTCGTGTCGTCAGTTTTGGTTTTAGATCCCGCAATCCAAGCATTGGACAATCTCGCTAGATCCTTGGGCAAACGTGCTACGTGTCTCGAAACGTGTTGATTGAGCACTGTATCAGTTGGCTTCAGAGCTTAGGTGGAGGTATCTTTTGTTATATTCTTGTTTTTCATAGTACACGTAGGGCTTTTGTGTTTTGTCCGCTACCTTGTTAATAAAAAAAATGACACTGTTCATCGTACTATTCACCGACACTGTTCATCGTCCGTTCACCGACACTGTTCACGTTACTGTTCATCCAAACACAAAATCTGTTGGTGTGTTATCCCTTTTGTGTTTGTGTCTAGTTTGTCGATAATTTCTGTCCAAAATTTGCCGTAAGGTTGTGTTCCCAAATCTGTTGTGGTCGTTAGTCATCACTTGAGCAACAAGAAAACAAGTGGAGCAGCGGCTAGGGTTTCTTTGTTTTAAATCTGTCCAAGTATTGTTTGCTTCATCCAAGTTGTTTACTAAATTTTCCAAAGTCAATTAGGAGACTAAGTAAAGCACTTGGATGACTCTTTTCTTTCTTGGACACTCTCCTACATTTTAGGAACACGCTCCTGCATTTTAGGAACACTCTCCTACATTTTAGGAACACTCTCCTATATTCTCTCCTACATTTTAGGAAGCTAAGTTTTCATTGAGATTCCATTCACACTAGCACATCCATCAAATCTATCCAAAACTTCCCTTCAAATTCCAGCCACTTAAACGTTGCAATCTTGGAGTACTTGGAGAGAAGTTGATTGAAAACTCATTGAGGAATTTCATTTCTTCAAGGGGAACAATCTGTGACTTGAGAAGTGTCGTGAAAGCATTAGAGTGACATCCATACACACGAGAGCGAGTGGATACACGTAAGGGAGCGTGAAAGGCAATATCTTCGGTTTCGTTGCTAACTTTTTATAGGTTCCCTCATACGTCATGACAAGTACAAGATGCATAAAAGCTAGCCCACAACATTGTCTTCCTAATCCTAAGGGAGTCAAAGAAGTGGCATTGCGTGATGTAGATAAGCAATTGGACCTCGTCAAATCTCAGTTGCTTGGTTGGTTTTATACTCGTTGTGGTGTCAAAGATAAAATCTATAGCTTGGCCATTGATGGGAGTTGTGAAATCAACCTTGCAAGTGCTATCATGGTTGAAAAATTAAATCTTCCAACCATTGATCATCTTCAACCGTACAAGTTGATGAGTACTCATGGTGTTGTTTGGGTTACTAAGCACACACTTGTACCTATTCAAATCAGCAAATATGTGGACGAGGTGTTGTGTGATGTAGTCCCAATTCAAGTGACACATGTATTGTTGGGCAAAGCATGGATGTCAAGGCGAGAAGTTAAATATGACGGACATACTTATAAGTATTCCTTCTAATTTAATAGTCGTCGTTTTGTACTTGTACCGCTTACTTATGACCAGCTTTGTATTGATCTAGCATACATGAAAAGTGAGCTTGAGCGTTATAGAATGGAGAAAAAGCTAGATGAGGGAATTGTGCCTGAAGAGGTAAAACCTGAGAGAGTTGAAAGTAATGAGATGAAAGGGTCAGCTGTTGAACTAGAAAAAGAGATGGAAAATTCTGATGAGATGGGTGGTAAAAACGAAGAAAAGAGAGAAAGTGGGCTGATCTTGAGCAACCCGGTGAAAGCCTATTATTTTCCTAACGAACGTACCTTTGCTTTGTTTAGTGTTTCTTCTTTTATATAGATCAAGCAAAGGCAAGTTGAGATGATCTTGGTGTGTTCCATTCCAAAATCAATTGTAGACTTTGCAAACCTCCATGGAGTTGGTACTCCAAGAGTTAAACCCTATTGGTATCCATCCATGGAACAATGTCAACTCAAATTAGTCCACACCAAAGGGGAGTTGATTCGAGCTCATCTTGAAGGGAATACTCCACATTTTGGGGATGGTTGTGTACCAAGGGTTCATTTAAAGGACAAGTACTTCAATGACCATTATGATTTTCATCTTGCTCTTAGTCCACAATGAAGCTCCAACATCACCCAAATCCATCTTGGTGCCTTGCAAGTGTGTTCGAGCCAGAGTTCGATTTCATGGGATACACTTCACACCACTTTGAGGACCATTACCTCATGACTACAAACAATCAAGTTGAGCATACATTGAAGATGGTTTGTGAGATTCAAGGTTCGACAAGGGTTATTTTCCAACTTAGCACGTGGGTTTTGCATTGGATGACATCTGTAGCCATCATAATAAGATTGAGTCGAAGGCATGTAACTCATCTTGTCACCATTCGTGCTTCAATTTCTGGGCAAATTGCTTTCAAGAGGAGGGGAATGATACGAACAAGAGGAGCCATTGGAGTAAAGACATGAGCACCGAATCATAGTAATCATGACGTATGCAAGTAGCATTCAATCTAAGAGGGCCAATATATGGCGGCATTATATTTGGGATTCATACTACCAACTCTTGTAGTATCATCCATTTCCATCCAGATTTGAGGACAAATCTTTCTCAAGTGGAGGGGACTGATGTGTGCACTGACCTTAGTCCAAGTAATGAACCAGTTCGAGTTCCATTGGGTCTAGTCACACGAGCACAGGCCAAACACTTCAAGGAGTCACTCCAAACCCTTGTACGAAATGTCTAAGACCAACAAGGAATCCATAGGGACATTGAAGGTTTGGAAGGGGATAATCAAGTTGTCTATACAATGATCCAAGCCCATGAAGAATCAAGTAGACCTCCAAGTGGGATGGCCGACTAGGCCTTGGGCCTTAGTGCTAGGTTCACTTGTTTAGAGTTGGATTAGATTATTTCATTTGAGTCATGGGCCGGCCCACCTTGTCCAAGGAGTGGCCGAACCTTCTTTAGCTAGTTTCCTAGGGTTTCATTAGCCTCTTAGCCTATATAAAGGCTTACTTTGTACGGTTAAGGGGACACAAGTTTTACAATAAAAATTCTGATTTGTTTCTCTTCACTTGTTGAGAGCACTCGATCCTTTACTTGCTTTTGGCAAGGGTTCTTGAGCAATCATGCAAAAGTCCTTGATTGTTCCACCGACCTATCCATTAGAGTATCCACCTCCACTGAAGTCGTAGTTCTACCACCTTCAATCAATTCGTGTCGTCCATTTTGGTTTTAGGTCCCGCAATCCAAGCGTTGGACAACCTCGTTAGATCCTTGGGCAAGCGTGTTACGTGTCTCGAAACGAGTTGATCGAGGACAGTATCAGTTTGATACAAACAAGAGGAGCCATTAGAGTAAAGACATGAGCACGGAATCATAGTAATCATGACGTATGCAAGTATCATTTAGTCTAAGAGGGCCAATATGTGGTGGCATTAGATTTGGGGTTCATACTACGAACTCTTGTAGTATCATCCATTTCCATCCAGATTTGAGGACAAATCCTTCTTAAGTGGAGGGGACTAATGTGTACACGGACCTTAGCCCAAGTAATGACCCATTTCGAGTTTCATTGGGTCCAGTCATACGAGCACGGGCCAAACACTTCAAGGAGTCACTCCAAACCCTTATACGAAATGTCCAAGACCAACAAGGAGTCCATAGGGACATTGAAGGCTTGGAAGGGGATAATTAAGTTGTTAGAGTAATCACCTCTGTTAGAGTCGTCGTTCTACCACCTTCAATCAATTCGTGTCGTCCGTTTTGGTTTTAGGTCCCGCAATCCAAGCGTTGGATAACCTCGCTAGATCTTTGGGCAAACGTGCTACTTGTCTCGAAACGAGTTGATCGAGGACCATATCAGTACTTGTTTTCTCGTCTCATAGGCAAATGTGTACTTTCTCGTACTTGACCTAACTCGACTAAACTTGTGATATTTTGTTAAAACATGTATTAGCTGTTTTGTTATAACTGAAAAGTGGCCAGAATCCGGCTACTTTCTGATCGGATTTCCTGCTGGATTTGAGGTAGTGAGTTTTCAAAATTTTTAAGTTTTTTTTCCTGTCAATCTTGCCCTTAATCCAACCAACATCAGATCGGATTTGTGGCCGGACTTACTGATAAAGTTTCTGATTTCTGCGGCTTTCTTCCAGTTTTCTTATTTGATCAAGTTTTCGTAACCATTCAATTTTCAACTGTTTGGACCTGAGATACTTGAAATGCTTGAAACATGATATGTTGAATTTATTTGTGACTTGAACCTATTTAGGCGAGTGTGCTTTTATGTACACTCAATTGACCCGACTTGACTTAACACTTGATATTTCCTTCACGATTTGTATATTGACTTGAAATATTTAAAATACTTGAGAATGTGAATTACTGGACATTACTTGAGAGTGTGAGTTACTGGACAGTACTGGAATACTTGAGAATATGAATTACTGGACATTACTTGCGACTTAATTCTGGCTAGGCGAGTGTGTCATTATCACACTTGGCCTACCTTTCTTGAATTATCTTGTACTCACTTAAACTTATTGACCTGTACTTGCGTTTGTGCTTGTATTTGCCTTGCAAGTGCTGAGCGGCCGTATGTACCACACTCTATCCGAGTGGGAGGTACCTCTCATCCCATCTTAGTACTTTTATCTCGATTAAGTCGATTGGAGAGTTATCTCATCGACACTAGGGCTGAGCGGCTGTATGTACCACACTTCATCCGAGTTGGAGGTGCCTCTCATCCCGTCTCAGTACCTCTATCCTGTTTTGTCAAGTGGAGTGTTATCTCCTCGACTAATTGGTATGCTCGAATATTACCACCACTATTTATTTCTGAATACGGAGCGTTAAGTGACAACTAATGTCTCCAAACTTTACTGTGTGAGCGTTGGATAATGGCCAACGACTCCAATCTTGATTCCTGAATACTGGGGCTATAAGCCATGTCCTGAATTACTGTATATTTGAGTTTATAAGTCCAGCCTAGGGCTAGTCGGTCGAATCGAGTCGGTAAGAGTTTGGTCGAGGAGATCGATGAACCTTGGGTACTTTATGGAGTGCGGGCCCGATAGAGGGTGATCGGTGGACGAAAACTGGTGTAAAGTAGGGATCTACGGATGTTATACTTTCATGGTTGATGAAGAGTCAACAAATCTTGATCAAGCTACTGTGGAAATTGCTCCTAAGAGCAACCTATATCCTTTGACATGAATGTGTTCCTTACTATGCCCTTTTGCATGTTTTATCTGGCTACTTGCTTAATTATATACTGGATTATGATCTCATAGAAGTTGACTTGTTTCTTGATGTCTGAATATGCTATCTTGTCTCGTGCTTTACCCACTTAATTACTTGGAACCTCACTGGGCTTCTAGCTCATTCCACGCCATTTGTTTTTCTTACAGGGATGAGAACATGAGAGGTTGAACTGAGAAAGGCCTCGTTTTTCTTCTAAATTTGTTAGTTGCTAGTGTGAGCACTGCATAGGTGTCTAGCCAACTTGTTTGGTTTGATTTTTGGCAAGTTCGACTGATGTGTGCACGGGTGGCGGGACCTTTAAGGCTTGAAGGATGTTAGTCAACTTGCCTACACATGGATCCAAGCCCACGAGGAGCCAAGTGATCGTTGTTAGTTTGGGCTTTAGCCGCTAGTTAGTCTTTGTAGTTTTTCCAATTAAAGAGAGTCGGCCAATTGTTGGGCCTTTTTAGTCTTGAGCCGTCAAGTTATTGTTTGGATTAGTTACTAGTTGTAGGGCTTGTTGAGTCATGGATTCGGCCCACCTTGTCCAAGGCCTGGCCAAACCTTTATTTCCTTTTTTACTAGCATTAGGGTTTCATTAGTTTGCCTATATAAAGGCTTGCTTTGTAAGCACTAAGGGTAGACATTTTATGAATAAAATTGCTTAGTTTTTTTACTTTCTTCCTTGTGAGAATTTCGAGTCTTTACTTGCTCTTGGTAAGGGTGTTTGAGCAATCTTGCGTCTTGTCTTAGATTATTCTACCTACCTATCCATTAGAGTAATCACCTCTGTTGGAGTCGTCGTTCTACCGCCTTCTACCAATTCGTGTCATCCGTATTAGTTTTAGGTCCCGCAACCCAAGCATTGGACAACCTCACTAGATCCTTGGGCAAACATGCTACGTGTCTCGAAACAAGTTGATCGAGAACCGTATCAGTTGGCTTCAGAGCTTTGGTGGAGGTATCTTCCGTTATATCCATAGTTTTTGTCCTTTGCTTTCCTTGTTCCGCTGCCTTGTTTTACAAAAAAAAAAAAAAAAAAAAAAAAAAAAAAAAATCTGTTCGTTATCGTTGTTGTTCTTGTTGCGTCGTTTTCGTTGGAAAAATTCTGTCTGCGTCCTTGTTCTTGTGTTCTGTCAAAATTCTGTTTGGGTTAGTGTTTCATCGTTGTCAAGCATAATCTGTCCGTTTGTGCCCACATTCATCAAAAAAAAAAAGAGAACAAATCTGTCCGCACTTTTCTTCCTTTGTTGTATGAGTCGTTTGGTTCAAATCTGTCCGTAGTAGTTTGTTGCATCAAGTGCTGGTCGTTTGTGTCTCCATCGTGCGTGGTTTGTTGCTCATCAAACCTGTCCGCGACTTGTACATCAAATCTGTCCGCACTCGGTTCTTGGTAGTGAGTCGCTAGTTATCTTCAATTCATGCTAGGGTTTTGTGTCAAATCTATTCATGCATGTGTGGTTGACCGAATTTTGTGTCCTTTGTTGCACCAAATTTTGCCAAGTCATTGGTCATAGCCGAAGCCACAAGAAAAGATAGGGTGATGGCTAGGGTTTTCACTTGCGACTAGGGTTTCTTTATCTCGCATTAGGGTTTACTTGTGTGCCCTTTGCTGCCCAATTCTGTCCAAGTTTATTTCGTGTTATCCAAGTTGTTTTATTTAATTTTCTAATCTGATTTGTGGTTAAACTAGTTGGGTATTGTGAATCCTGAAGGAAACCTACAAGAATCTTGGGTTTCTTGAGTTTCTTGAATCTAAACTTGCAACTCTTGAAGTTCTTGAAAATTATCTTGAAAGTTTCTTGCAAGAACTTGTGGTTCTTGAACGTTGTTTGCGGGGCAAATAGAGGGCTGATCGAATCTGGTTTGAACCATTCAGCCAAGTATTTGAGTTGCCCTTCAAGTCGAAAAAAAAAACAGAAACGAAAAGAAAAGAAAGAAGAGCATTCGGGTGACACAAGAAAAAGAAAAGGGAAGTTGAATTTTATTGCCTAAACCAGCCTTACATCGTATCTTTGTTCCCTAAAACAGAAAATTGCACAAGAAAAAGTGCTCAAAAGTTTTGACCTACCTCTTCTTGAAATCCTTGATCACTTTGAGCCTTGATCACTTGAACCACCCTTCGAGGTTCTTGAATTTCTTGACCACCTTGTTTCTTGAAAACTTGAACCTCTCTTCGAATAAACAACTTCCTATACTCTCTTGCGGTGGTGAAGGATTTCTGTGGAGTGGGAGTAAATTTCTTGGAAGGGTTTTGAGCAACCCGTAGGGAAGAAATTTGTGTGAGATCACTTACCTCTTCTTGTTGGGACCCCAGAGCCGAGATTGTTGGTGTGTGTTGTGGAAGGGAGGAAGAATCGAATTGCTTGCTTCTTGAGAGTAAAAAGGCCGAATTGATTGTGAGGGGGAGTACGGCTATGAGAGGGGTTTTTATGAGGGAGTAACCGACCTTGGTGAGGGAATTTTGGAAGGAGAAAAATCTAGAAAATTTTGGTGGAAAAGGAAGATACCAAATCTGATTTGCAAGTCTACTTGGAGAGGAATTTGGAAGTTTCTAAAAGTTGTTCAAGAAAGGTTTTCTAAAGAGTTTCCAAAACTAACTTGTTTTCCAAAATCACTTTAAGAAACTAAGTAAAACACTTGGATAACTCTTTGTTTTCACTAGGATACTCCCCTACTTTCTCTCCTATGTTTTAGCAAACCACTCCTACACTTTAGGAAACTAGGATTTCTTCTTCGTGTGTTCACATTAGCGCCATTTCCATTTCTGGCCGCCCCATTGGTCTTCCAAATTCGGCCATTCCACTTCATTCCTTCACCCACATTTGTGTCTTACATTCTTGGTTATTCTTGTGAAAAAAGTTGGTGACAATTGTTGGACTTTAACGGCATCTCTCAACTACCTAATCCAATAGGTAAAGGTATTTGGTAAGTCCATTAGAGTGTTTTATTTGAGTGATACACACGAGAGTGAGTGATACACTAAGGGAGTGAAGTGAGGATATACTTGCATTGTTTTCTCTTGTTACTAACCATTTTACAGGCATGGAGAAAGAGCAACCACCCATTGACTACTCATTGATGTTCACCGCCATGAAGAACGAGCTCAGACGAGTTAGCGAACAACAAATGGAGAAGTTGCATACTCGGTTTGACGAGCTATCCAAGAGTCTCACACGAGGCTTTTCGTTCAAGGTCTCACAACCGGAGTAACCATGGCACCAAAGAGGCAAATAGCGAGGACTACTCCGCTAGTGAGGATGAGGACCGACCCGAGAAGCCTAGAAGGAACACGTCTAAGAACGAACTCAATGGACTTAAAATTCAAGTTCCCGCGTTCAAAGGCAAAAGTGACCCTGAAGCTTACTTGGAATGGGAAGGCCGCATTGAGATGGTCTTCGACTGCTACGACTATAGCGAGGAACAAAAGGTGAAGGCTGCCACCGTTGAGTTCATCGACTATGCCCTAGTTTGGTGGGACCAAGTAAGGACCAATCGAAGAAGAATGGGAGAACCACGAGTCCGGACTTGGCGAGAACTCAAGGCACTGATGCACAACTGATTTGTTCCTAGCTACTATAATCGCGATCTCCACTCCAAACTTCAAACCCTCACTTAAGGTAACATGAGTGTGGAGGACTACTACAAAGAGATCGAGATGGCCATGATGAGGGCCAACATTCAAGAGGACAATGAGGCCACGATGGCAAGGTTCCTTAGAAATCTCAACCCTGACCTCCAAGAGGCCTTAGAGCTCCAACCTTACCTGGACATGCATGACCTTCTTGAGTTAGCCATCAAGGCCGAAAGGGGAACGAAATTGAGGAGAAGTGGTCGACTACACACCACTCCAAGCCCAAGTGTGTGGAAAGGAAGTCAACCGAGGAAGACATCATACGAAGCGGGTTGCTAAGCCACACCACCTGCTTCTAGCCGAACTCAAGCTAACGTCCCTGACCGAAGTTCCAACTCTACCCCTAACAAGTTTGTTGATGCTTCTAGGTCCACTTCCAAGTCCCTTCAAGAAACTCTTAAGCCTATGATACGATCCTCGATCAACACGTTTCGAGACACGTAGCACATTTGCCCAAGGATCTAGCGAGATTGTCCAACGTTTGGATTACGGAACCTAGAATCAAACGGACGACAAGATTTGATTAAAGGCGGTAGAACAACGACTCCAATGGAAGGTGGATACTCCAATGGATAGGTCGATAGAACAATCAAGGACAAGACGCAAGATTGCTCAACACCCTTGCCAAGGGCAAGTAAAGGCTCAAATTTTTCTTACTAAGAAGAATCGAAATTGATCAAACTTTATTCATAAAACGTCTACCTTAAACCTTACAAAGCTAGCCTTTTTTATAGGCTAAAGATTACTAAAAACCCTAACAACCCTACGAAGAGCAGTCAGCCATCTTGGTGTCAAGATGGGCTGGCCCATGCTTCTACTAAAGCAGCTAATCTAACCTTGAGCAAACATTAAGGCCTAAAGCCCTATTCGGCCTATTTAATTGGAGGCCCACTTGACTCTTCATGGGCTTGGATCATGGTGTAGATGACTTGCTTGTCTCCTTCTAGGCCTTCAATATCTCTATGAAATCTATGTTGGTCTTGAACCATTCGAACAAGGCTTTGGAGGGATTCCTTGAAGAGTTTGGCCCGTGCACGTGTGACTGGGCCCAATGGAACTCGGACCGGGTCATTGCGTGGGCCCTGATCCATGCACATATCAGTACCCTCCTCTTGAGAAGGATTTGCCCTCAAATCTGAATCCTCCTCGTCAAGAAACGGGCTCAAATCTACGACGTTGAAGGTCGCGCTAACATTGTACTCCCACTCCCCAGGTAGCTCTAATTTGTAAGCGTTGTCATTAACTCATTGGAGCACTCGAAAGGGTCCATCACCTCTTGGGGACAACTTGCTTTGTCACTACTTGGGAAATCTCTCCTTTCGCAAGTGTAGCCAAACCCAATCTCCAGACTCAAAAACCATCTTACGACGGTGCTTGTTGACTTGCTGGATGTATTGTTGAGTACGCCTCTCAATGTTTGCCTGAATGGCTTCATGTAACCTGCGCACAAAATCAGCCTTCTTTTTCCCATCTAAGCTTGTGTGCTCAAAGGAAGGTAAGGGTACTAAATCAAGGCGCGGGTTAAAGCCATAAACAATCTCAAAAGGTGAGTAGTGTGTAGCACTATGAACAGTTCGATTGTAGGCAAATTCAACATAAGGCAAACACTCTTCCCATGTTTTAAGATTCTTTTTTATCAAAGCCTGAAGTAGAGTGCCAAGTGTGCGATTGACAACTTCAGTTTGTCCATCGCTTTGTGGAATAATCTGGTGCCAAGTTTAGACCACAAAGTCTTCCAAAAGTAACTCAAGAACTTTACATCCCTATCGCTAACAATGGTCTTAGGCATGCCATGCAGACGGACTACTTTTTTGAAGAACAAAGTAGCAATGTGTGACGCATCGTCAGTTTTGTGACAAGGGATAAAATGTGCCATCTTAGAGAATCTATCAACTACGACAAAGATGGAATCATTACCCCTTGGGGACCTAGGGAGTCTTAAGACAAAGTCCATGGACAAGTCTACCCAAGGATAGTGCGGAATAGGCAATGGGGTATACAGGCCATATGGATTTGTTTTGGACTTCGCCTTTTGACAAGTGACACATCTACCAACCATGCGTTCAACATCTCGACGCATGTGAGGCCAGTAAAAGTGCTCTTGTAACATGGCTAGAGTCTTAACAATACCAAAGTATCCCATGAAACCACCATTATGTGCCTTTCTAATCAAAAGATCACGAATAGAAGAGTTAGGGACACACAATTTATCCACATAAAATAAAAATCCATTGTGCAAGAAATACTTTCCATGTGGACTCTTCATACAAGATGAATAAATATCACCGAAGTTAGTGTCATGTGCATATATGTCCTTAAGCATCTCAAACCCTAACAACTTGGCATCAAGAACAGCAAGCAAAGAATGTCTACGAGATAAAGCATCAGCGACCACATTTGTTTTGCTAGTTTTGTACTTAATGACGTAGGAGAAGGTGTCGATAAAACTTACCCATTTGGCATGGCACTTGCTCAACTTGGGTTTCCCTTTGAGAAATTTCAAGGACTCGTGATCAGTGTGTATCACGAACTCCCTTGGGCGAAGGTAGTGTTGCCAAGTCTCCAATGCTCGTACAAGTGCGTAGAGTTCCTTATCATACGTGGGGTAGTTCAGGGCAACACCTCCTAGCTTCTCACTAAAGAATGCACAGGGTCTCTTGTCTTGCATGAGGACGGCACCAATACCTACACCAGAGGCATCACATTCAATTTCGAAGATCTTGGTAAAATTTGGTAATGCCAAAACAAGTGCATGTGTGAGTTTGTCTTTAAGGGTGAGAAATGCTTGTTCTTGAGCTTCCCCCCAATGAAATTTGTCATTCTTCTTGGTCACGACAGTCAATGGGGCGGCAATGGTGCTGAAATCTTTGACCAAACACCGGTAGAAGCCCTCCAATCCATGGAAGCTGCGCACCTCATGGACAGATGTTGGAGTTGGCCATTGCTTGATGGCCTCAATCTTGGACTCATCCATTTTGATTCCCTGTGAGCTCACTATATATCCTAAGAACACAAGTTTGTTAGTACAAAAGGTGCACTTCTTAAGGTTAGCATATAAATGTGCCTGTCGAAGTGTCTCAAGAACTAATCTCACATGCTCCAGGTGCTCTTGTTCACTGTGAATATATATGAGAATATCGTCGAAGTAAACAATGACAAATTTTCCAATGAAATTCCTCAAAACATGGTTCATTAATCGCATGAATGTACTAGGGGCATTAGTCAACCCAAAAGGCATGACTAGCCACTCATAGAGACCATGTTTGGTTTTGAAGGCCGTTTTCCATTCATCGCCTTCTTTCATCCTAATTTGATGATAGCCACTCCTTAAATCAATTTTGGTGAATATTATAGCACCATTGAGTTCATTAAGCATATCATTTAATCTAGGAATGGGATGACGATATTTCACAGTAATGGCATTAACGGCCCTACAGTCAGTGCACATGCGCCAAGTACCATCCTTTTTGGGGACAAGTACCACAGGCACAGCACAGGGACTTAGACTCTCTTTTACCCAACCCTTACCTAGTAGTCCATCAACTTGCTGTTGAAGCTCCTTTATCTTCTCGGGACCCATGCTGTAAGCAGGTTTGTTGGGTAGTGGTGCTCCAGGAATTAGGTCGATTTGGTGCTCAATCCCTCGAATAGGTGGTAAGCCATCAGGGATCTCGTCAAGGAAAACATCCTCAAATTCCTGCAAAAGAGCAACCATACTAGAAGGCAATGCCTTATTGAGTTCAACAACATCTAAAAGTACATGTTTGCAAATCATGAGAAGTACAGGCAAATCAAAATTTACAACTCTTCTAACGTCCTTAGCCTTAATGATCATGTTTTGCTTCCTAGTGGTAGATGTAGTGGGTGATTTGTCATGTGTGACACTGGGTATGCTCACTTGACCCTTGGTCGATTGCTCACTTGTAGAAGTGGAGCTCTTGCCAGGGCCGACCGCCTTTTGTCTCCCCCTTTGACGGTCTTGTTCACACTTTTTTTGCAACTTAAGTTGGTCCTCATACACTTTTGTAGGTGTGAGTGGTGTGAGGAACTTGCGTTTGCCTTCATGCAAAAGTGTGTACTTGTTTGCCCTTCCATTGAATGTAACGTGTTTATCAAATTGCCAGGGTCTTCCCAGGATGACATGCGTAGCATGCATTGGCACCACGTCACACACGACTTCATCAGTGTAAGTTCCAATTGAGAAGAGAACGCATACCTGTTTGAAGACACGTACCTCTCCATCCTCACTTAGCCACTGGAGGCGATAAGGGTGTAGATGTCTAGTAGTTGGGAGCCCTAAACTCTCAACCATGAGTAAGCTTGCCGCATTCGTGCAACTCCCACTGTCGATGATGAGGCTACATACCTTGTCACCTACTTTACAACGGGTGTAGAATAGGTTCTCTCTTTGTAGTTGCTCGTCCTCCTTCACTCGAGCGATTAGCACCCGTCGTGCCACCAAGCAACCTACTTCTCCTTGTGTAGGCAAGCAATCTTCCTCAATTGAATCTTCTTCCAGACAGTCGCCTGTGACCAACTCGGGCATTTCCTCACAATCGTCATCATCGGACATGATCTCGCCATTGTGAGTGATTAACATGACCCGTTGGTTTGGACATTGAGATTGAATATGTCTAAATCCTTGGCATTTGAAACACTTGATGTCCCTACTCCTAGTCTTAGGAGTCTCATGTGGTGCCTTAGTGGTTGACTTGGATACATCAAGAGCTTTGTTAGGGGTAAAATTGGTATTACCGTTGGGAGTATTACCTTGAATTTGGCTAGAAGAAGTTGGTGTGGCTGAATTTCCAGCTTCGTGGGTCGCTCTCCATGGTTGGTTGCCCTTCCATGAGGTCGAGTTGGAAGACTGGGATGTTCGGGCTCCTCGCCTCAATTTCCTTCCCCTCTCGGCCTTGATAGCGAGTTCAAGAAGGTCATGCATGTCCACATAGTATTGGAGCTCCAAGGCTTCTTGAAGGTCGGGTTGAATCCTCGAAGAAACCTAGCCATGGTTGCTTCACTATCTTCTTGAAGGTTCGCCCTCATTATGGCCATCTCGATTTCCTTGTAGTAATCTTCCACACTCATGTTACCTTGAGTGAGGGTTTGAAATTTGATGCGGAGATCTCGATTGTAGTAGCTCGGAACGAATCTCTTACGCATCAATGCCTTGAGTTCTCGCCAAGTTCGGACTCACGATTCTCCCATTCTCTTCTTATGGTTCCTCACTTGGTCCCACCAAATTAGGGCGTAGTCGGTGAATTCAATGGTGGCAACTTTAACTTTTTGTTCCTCGCTATAATCATAGCAGTCGAAGACCATCTCGATGCAGCTTTCCAATTCCAGGTAAGCTTCAGGGTCACTTTTGCCTTTGAACACGGGCACTTGAATTTTAACCCCCTTTAGTTCGTTCTTAGACATGTCCCTTTTAGGCTTCTCGGGTCTCTCCTCATCCTTACTAGCAGAGTAGTCCTCGCTATTTGCCTTTTTGGTGCCATGGTTACTCTGGTTGTGGGATCTTGAACGAGAGCGTCGTGTGAGACTCTTGGATAGCTCGTCAAACCGAGTGTACAACTCCTCCATTTGTTGCTCACTAATAGCCTGAGCTCGTTCTTCATGGCGGTGAACATCAAGGAGTAGTCTGTGGTTGGTTGATGTTGCTCCATCTCTCTCTTGATGCCCTGCAAAAGGTTAGTAACAAGAAGAAATAGTGCAAAATGTATCCTTACTTCACTCCCTTAGTGTATCACTCTCTCTCGTGTTTATCACTCAAAACACTCTTTAAAGATCTTACCCAATGCCTTGACCTGTCGGTTTAGGTAGGTGAGAAATGTTGTTCGAGCCCAATAATCGTCACCGACTTTTTCCACAAGAGTAATCAAGAGTGTAAGACACATATGTGGGTGAAAAATGAGGTGGATGGATGAATTTGGAAGGGATGTAGTGGCAAACAGCAAAGGGATGCGCCAATGTGAACACAGGGACAAGAAACCCTAGTTTCCTAAAAGATAGGAGTAGATTCCTAAAATGTGGGAGTGGTTCCTAAAATGTGGGAGAGAATATAGGGAAGTATCCAAGTGAAAGCAAAGAGTTATCCAAGTGTTTTACTTAGTTTCCTAAAGTGATTTGGAAAACAAGTTAGTGTTGGAAACTCTTTAGGAAACCTTTCTTCCTTCTTGAAACAATCTTAAGAAACTTCCAAATTCTAAACCGAGAAGGCTACAAATCAGATTTGGTATCTCCCACTCCAACCAAAAATTTCCAGATTTCTCTCCTTCAAAAACTCCTCCTAAAGTCGGTTGGATTTTCAATAAAAACAACTCAAGGCAGCCGCAGCCTCACACACCAAAAAAAATCAGATTCGGCTTCCACTTTCAAGACAAGAAAGTCGATTTCTTTCCCCCTCTCCAACCGTAAATTTCCAGATTTGTCCCTTCTTAACCCCTTTCACCAAGGTCGGCTGGTTGCTCTATAAAATACCGCCAAGGCAGCCGCACCCTCTTCACCAAACACAAACCAGATTCGGCTCCCCTTTCTTCTTGCGCAACAACCAAGACAGCTAAGGCAGATTTGACTATGGCTTCGCGGCAAGAAGATTCAAGTGACCTCACACAAACTACACCCCCACGAGTTGCTCAAGATTCCTCAAAGAAGTTTACTCCTAGGCCAAGGAAGACCTTCACTAGCGCAAGAGAGTATAGGAAGTTGTTTATTCAAAGGGAGGTTCAAGTTTTCAAGAAATAGGGTCAAGAAATTCAAGAACCTTGAAGGGTGGTTCAAGTGATCAAGGCACAAGGTGATCAAGAATTTCAAGAAGAGGTAGGTCAAAACTTTTGAGCACCTTTTCTTGGGTTTTAATTTCTGTTTTGGGTAGAAGCAAGATGTAACGAATCTGTTTTGGTAACAAAGAGCCGAGTTCTTCCCTTTCTTTCTTGTTCGGCCTCCTTGCCCTAACCGAATGGGTTTCTTTCTTTCCTTTTTCATTTCTGTTTTTTTTTTTACTTAAGGACAACACAATTACTTGGCCGTATGAGTAACAATTCCAGAAATTTGGTCAGCTCTCCAACGTAATCTTTCAATCTTCCAAGAACTATCAAGATACGTATCAAGGTTTTCAAGAACTTCAAGGTGGTAACCAAGAACTTCAAGAACCTTAAAATCTTGTAGGTTCTCTTCAAGATTCACAACCCAACAAGTTCTTAATCCAAAATCAGTTTAGAAAAGTTAAGCAAACAACTTGGAAAAAGTAAATAACACTCGGACAGATTTGACACAAGAACCCTAGCTCAAACAAGAAACCCTAACCTCCAAGGAGAAAACCCTAGCCATCACCTTCTTGTTTGCTTGTTGCTCGGCTATGACTAACGACTTGGACAAATTTTGGACAAAATGATGAGTAAGACTACGGCAGATTTGATGATAACAATGACTCAAAACCACGAACAACTTGCGAATAGAACAAGCTGCAACAATAACAACCGCGGCAGATTTTTTTTTTTTTTTGAATAAAGCACAACAAGGGCGGACAGATTAGAGCAAGACTCAACGACAAGAACACAAACGACACAAACAAAATTTTTTTTTTTGTAAGACAAGGCAGCGGAAACAAGGAAAACTAAGACAACATAAGACAAAACAACGGATATAACGGAAGATACCTCCACCAGAGCTCTGAAACCAACTGATATGGTCCTCGATCAACACGTTTCGAGACACATAGCACGTTTGCCCAAGGATCTAGCGAGGTTGTCCAACGTTTGGATTGCGGAACCTAGAATCAAACGGACGATACGATTTGATTAAAGGCGGTAGAATGACGACTCCAATGGAAGGTGGATACTCCAGTGGATAGGTCAATAGAACAATCAAGGATAAGATGCAAGATTGCTCAACACCCTTGCCAAGGGCAAGTAAAGGCTCGAATTTTTCTTACTAAGAAGAATCGAAATTGATCAACTTTATTCATAAAACATCTACCTTAAACCTTACAAAGCTATCCTTTTTTATAGGTTAAAGATTACTAAAAACCCTAACAACCTTAAGGAGAGCAGTCAGCCGTCTTGGTGTCAAGATGGCCCAGCCCATGCTTCTACTAAAGCAGTTAATCTAACCTTCAGCAAACATTAAGGCCTAAAGCCCTATTCAGCCCATTCAATTGGAGCCCACTTGACTCTTCATGGGCTTGGATCATGGTGTAGATAACTTGCTTGTCTACTTCTAGGCCTTCAATATCTCTATGGACTCCATGTTGGTCTTGGACCATTCGAACAAGGCCTTGGAGGGATTCCTTGAAAAGCTTGGCCCATGCACGTGTGACTGGGCCCAATAGAACTCGGACCGGGTCATTGCGTGGGCCCTGATCCATGCACTCATCAACCTAGGAGCAGGGACATTAAGCACTTCAAATGTCAAGGATTCGGCCATATACAATCTCAGTGTCCAAATCAACGGGTAATACTTATCTCTCACAACAGCGATATAGTGTCGGATGATGATGATTGTGAGGAGATGCCCGGATTGACTAAGGAGGAGAGCTTGGAAATTGCCTCAGTCGAGAAAGAATGTTCGCCAACCCAAGGTGAAATTGGTTGCTTGGTCGCATGGAGAGTGCTAACCGCCCGTGTTAAGGAGGATGAGCAATTACAACATGAAAATTTGTTTTACTCTAGGTGTAAAATAAATGACAAGGTGTGTAGTCTCATCATCGATGGTGGAAGTTGCACTAATGTTGCAAGTTTGGTCATGGTGGAGAGCTTAGGGCTGCCTACAACTAGACACCTGCATCCCTATCGACTTCAAGGGTTAAGTGAAAATGGCGAAATCCGAGTCTACAAGCAGGTACGCCTTCCTTTCTCGATTGGTCAGTACTGTGATGAAGTCATGTGCGATATTGTACCTATGCATGCTACTCATGTGATATTAGGAAGGCCATGGCAATTTGATAAGCATGTTACTTTTGATGGTAGGTCTAACAAATATACTCTTTTGCACAATGGTAAACAAATGGCCTTAACTCTTCTCACACCTTCACAAGTGTACAAGGACCAACTTAAATTGCAAAGAGAATGTGATTTAAACCACCAAAGGAGAAAACAACGAGGGGCCGAATCTGGAAATTGTTCGACCTCTGCATTTGAGCAACCGACCCAAATGGAGAATGACGTCATTAGTGTTACAAATGAACAAGCATTAGTTAAGACAAACACTAGGAAACAAAATATGATAATAAAGGCTAAGGACGATAGGAAAGTTGTGCAATCTAATCAGCCTTTGTTACTTGTGCTCCGTAAACATGTGCTCTTGCATTTTGATGAACTCGACAAGGCATTGCCTTCGAGTGTAGTTGCTTTGTTGCAGGCTAAGCAAGGAGAGATTGAGTTGATCATGACATGCCCCATCCCTAAATCCATTGGAGACTATCAGAGTTTTCATGAAGTTTGGCTCTTAAGTGTTGTATCCCTTTACGATCCACTAGTATTTCATCTCACCCATGAGCCTACTTTGCTTATTGGGAGGGGTAATGAAGTGTCACAGGGGGTTCTTGCATTTGAATCTTGTCCTATGCCTTCTGACCATCAGGCAACAAGTGGTCTTCAGTCTATCAACCGCACTCTGGAGGATTCAAGGAGATGTAACCTTGCTGCCAATGAACCATACATTCTACATTCCATCATAGAACCAAAGCTCTATGCGTTATCAATGAGGAGTCATTGGAGTAACGTCATGAGTTACTCTTGGCGGCTTGTGGGTATTTTCAAACTGACCAAGAGACATGTGACTTTTGTGAGTATCATTCAATCAAAGAGGGCCAATGTGTGGTGGCATTCGATTTAAGAATTCATACGACCAACCCTGGTTCATGTCATTCATTTCCATCCAAATTTAAGGACAAATCCTTCTCAAGTGGAGGGGACTGATGTGTGCACGGGTGGCGGGACCTTGAAGGCTTGAAGGATGTTAGTCAACTTACCTACACATGATCCAAGCCCACAAGAAGCCAAGTGAGGGTTGTTAGTTTGGGTTTTAGCCGCTAGTTAGTCTTTGTAATTTTTCCAATTAAAGATAGTCAGCCAACTGTTGGGCCTTTTTAGTCTTGAGCCGTCAAGTTATTGTTTGGATTAGTTACTAGTTGTAGGGTTTGTTGAGTCATGGATTCGGCCCACCTTGTCTAAGGCCTGGTCGAACCTTTATTTCTTTTTTTACTAGCATTAGGGTTTCGTTAGTTTGCCTATATAAAGGCTTGGTTTGTAAGCACTAAGGGTAAACGTTTTTTGAATAAAATTGCTTAGTTTTTCGACTTTCTTCCTTGTGAGAATTTCAAGCCTTTACTTGCTCTTGGCAAGGGTGTTTGAGCAATCTTGCATCTTGTCCTAGATTGTTCTACCGACCTATCCATTAGAGTAATCACCTCTGTTGGCGTCGTCGTTCTACCGCCTTTTACCAATTCGTGTCGTCCGTATTGGTTTAGGTCCCGTAACCCAAGCGTTGGACAACCTCGCTAGATCCTTGGACAAACGTGCTACGAGTCTCGAAACGAGTTGATCGAGGACCGTATCATTGACTCTTTGGTTGTAATTAATGTCGTTTTCTTTTGTGAGTCTGTTTGTAAATCTTCATGTTATTTGACCGAGTCCTGGCAAGAGTTGGGCAGGTGGTCCGCCAAACCCTTGGGTACGCCCTAGGGTTTGGTGGGGCTGTCACAGATGGTATCAGAGCTATTTCGCATGGTCTCTGCACGAGGTGAGTTTGGGGCCAAGTGGTGTTATGGTCCCGATTATGTGAATAAGTGGAAAGGAATAGGTGCTCTTCTTGGGCGTAAGTTATGAATCATGACTGTTATAAGATATAACATTTATCATGATACTTGGGAAAGATAGATGTGATGCCCCTATTTCTCCCAAAGGTAAATCCGAAGGTATCAGCGGGATGCCTGCCTAGTTCGTGCCAGCACTCAATACTTAAAATGAGAAAATAGATTTCACGCTAAAAGAAAGTTCTATTTACTCTATTACAACTTCAAAAGTTGTACAAACTATTACATCAAACCATACATATCACTAGTACTAGAAAGTAAACCCTAGAAAAGCTGATAACTACAACCACCACGACAACTATATACATCTTACTAGTCAACTTATAACAAGTACAAATTCAACTATTCTATAGCTCAAAAGTCTATACACCTTTCCGAGCGATCTTCGCGTCGGCCCCCTGCTAAGGAAAACAAATGGAACGAGGTAAACTATATGCTTAGTAAATAATTGGGGTAAAAATGTAAAAGCACATTCAGATAAACATATAAATCCAAATATTTTACATCAATATGAAAATGTAACATAACAATGGTAGGATACGAGTGGCTCCAAAGCCAGTTCAATTCCCGAGCTTGAACACCTGTTGACACTCCGTCAATCAAAGTACTCATGGTCCGTAGACTCCACTTAACTTTCCCCATTCACCTTATCAACCCCCGCTGGCCAGTCAATAGCACACAGCAACTTGAGCGAAACAAAATAACTTAGCTTTAATCAAAGCTTTAACAAAGAACGAAATCCCAAGGTTAGCATGGAACTAACTTGGACAAAGCCCCGGCTGGCTCGAATAGTTCGTCTACCCTTGGAACCGGGTTGTAACCAAGCCCTGAGATATCCGATCTCTCAATAAATGATATCTCTCAACAAAGTACTTATCCCAAACAGCACACAGCAAAAGGGGTTCAATTCAAGTCATGTAATCACCCCCATCAGCACTCAGCAAAAAGGTGATACGCAACATAAGACATGTATTCTCACATATGAAATCAAACAAAGGATGGGCTTAGGTCGAGTGAGATAAAATACACCCTCGCCTAAGTACCCATTTAACATATACAAATCACTTTAACAATTTCACGCTAATAACCAACCCAATTACTCACTTGATAAAGTTTAGCACGGAAAACGATACAATTCACTGAGCTTGACCGTCACCGTCAAAAGCCTCATAGTCTGTATTGACAGATTATATACACACATAAGTGAAACGGCCATACAATAGCAGTTTATAACTTAAACGACTGAAAATGGTCAAAAATAATAAAAACGGTCAAAAACGACATTAAGGCCAAAAGAATGTTGAAATCGGTCGAAACGGCTAGAATGGTAACAAAATAACAAAAATAGTCCTAAACGGTCCAAAACGGAAAAAACGGTTGAGAAATACACATACACAAGCTCGAAAATGAAAACGGCCGCGCGTCTGCACCCAAAGGCGCAAACGGACATTTCACAGTTTTGATACCTTTTACGGTTTTAATTATAATAGAAGCTATGGTCATCATTTTAAGGTGAACAAGATACTGTTTCGAATTTAAGACAAAGGCCTACAACTTTGATGAAGACCACTCAGTCCAGTTCATAGTGTATCTAGGTCAAAATTTCAAATTACAGAACCAGAATCTCACATTCGGGCTAGTAAACTGCACTATACATAACCGACAATAACTCAGGCTACCGAAGTCTGATTAAGACGTTTTCAGGGCCGTTGGAAAGCTAAGACATAGCACTACAACTTCTGTGTTTTGGCCAATGCT
The DNA here is from genome assembly GCA_036785865.1 of Coffea canephora. Classification (NCBI taxonomy): domain Eukaryota; kingdom Viridiplantae; phylum Streptophyta; class Magnoliopsida; order Gentianales; family Rubiaceae; genus Coffea; species Coffea canephora. The sequence continues at coordinate 30,668,743 of CM071913.1, forward strand.
AATTCAATACGGATCCAGGTGAACAGCGTGATTAGTTTGGTGAAATGTCAAAACTTGCCACAAAGCTCTGCCTATGGCAGTCAGGGGTATTTTTATCTTTTCATATGCTACAGTGCTTGGATTGTGCTGAAATTTTACAGGCAATTATAAACCATTATTCCCTACAACTTTCATGTTTTGTGCTAAGCCTAATCCGACTTCCATCATGGTTATCTTCGAAGCCGAATACTGGAATTCATGCAGTCCAATGCTAATTTTCTTATTTCTGGCTTGATTCACTACCTCAACTTCCTATACAAGATTATAACCATCATATACCATCTACCCAATAAGAAATACAGTTGAAAACCTCAACCCTTACTCAAGAACATACACCATATCCATCGAAACCATTGAAATAACTATCATTAACCAAAATTTAAGGTGCTATACCAACTTAAGCAAGATTAAAAGCAAGAAAATGGTAAACCAGCATTATTACCTTACTAAAGCTACTTTCAAGAGTAACCCTAGCTTTCCCTTCCAAACTTTTACCAACACACAACTACCTAAGCACTCAAAGGAAGATTTAATCGGTTTAGTTTCTTGATTTTCACTCAAATAAAGCTAAGCTCTAAGATACAAATGGAGTTTCTTCTCTCTTTTTGCTCCTTCAAGTTTCGGCCACCATAGCTGAAAATGCAGAGGAAATGAAGACCAAAAAAGGTTAAAGGCTTAGTCTTCCTTTGGGTCAAAGATGCAAGGATTGTTGCCACTTGTCTCCATCAAATTACATCCCAAAATTTTTTCCTTTTCTCTTGTTTTTAAAGTCAAAATTTTCGGCCCTCTTGATCAGCTTTAGAGCTGATATTTAATCTCTAATATCAATGAGATTAACTTGATAAAAATGGTGGTCAAATGGTGGGTTCAATCGGTAGCGAACGGTACCCATCGGTTCGAGACGATTTTCCTTAAATTGCGTATACTAGGGTTTTCACTTATAATTCACTAACTTATTATTATCACTTCTAATCACACACTTAATATCATCTAAAACTCACTCTTAATCACCAAATTTGATCCACTCTCCGTACCAGATAGTCACACTATGGATAGGTGAAAAATCTTAGTTTACCCTAACGATGAATGCAAGAGAAAAACTCTTAATTTTATTCTTTATTCTAAACATTGGGGATGTAAATGAGTAGTATAGCTATTATAAGGGAATAAATACCAAATAAAAAGGAATTTTAAGAAAATATGAGGGATTTTACAATTCCAGTGATTACAATTAGGGTTCGATTCAAAATAAAAGATTTAAGAAAATCGGTTAGTCACAAGTAAATTAGGATTTTTTATTAGACTTTAGGGTTTCTCGTTTCTAAAACAAAACAATATCTTAAATAAGGAAATCGTAATATTCTCTTTGAGACTAAGCAATAATAGTATCCTAAAAGTTGAGGTATCACAATCTCCTCTCTTTCAAAGAATTTCATCCTCGAAATTGCAATCAATGAGCTAAGGGTTGGAATACTCGAATACCTCATTAACGAGTTCATCAGTAGTAGTAAAGATTACCTCAAGAATTGATCACTCTATGTATTTCAATCCAAGAACCAACCGTATAGTGCTTATCTCAAAGTCTCAATGGTCTTTATTCTCAATGAATTTCAAATGTCTCGTAGATTGTCCTTAATAGTAGTAATATTTTAAAACGAATAGAAGAAACCTCAATACGATGGAAGATAGGGGGTACCTTCGATGATTGCCAATGGGTCGGTCACCTCTTGATGTCCCATTGCATAGGTTCTTGCCGGCACTTTCGGTCGATTACCCATGGCATTGGTCGGCTTAGACGTGTTCCCTTCTTCCCTTGGCAAATTTCATTCTTTTGGTAGGTGAGGGCACTGAGCAATCAAGTACTCAACACTACCACATCGATAGCATTTCTGAACTTGTCCTTTCTTCTAACAATTATCTTCCATATGATTAGCAGCCCCACAAAATCCACATGCCATTCTAGGTTCTGATGTTGGACCTCCTCGTGAGGTACCCTTTTGGGTCTCTCTCCCTACCTGACTTTTCTCAACATTTCCTTGATTTGGGATCCCTGTAGATCGTGGACCACTTATTTTTCGGCTCATCTTAGACGGTGGCTCGCTCCTCGAGCTTTGTCCATCAATATAACTACTTGTATCCGGTTGTCTTCTTTTCTTATCATGAAAGGCCTTTACTTGACTTTTAGTACTTTCAATTATTTGTGCCTTTTCAATCGCTTGACTATAAGTCTCCAATTGAGCAGCTGCCAGTGCCTCTTGAATCTCCACATTCAAACCCGGGACAAACCGACAAATTCTTCTTTGGTCTGTCAGCACTAACTCTGGAGCAAAACGAAAGAGTTTGGTAAACTGTGTCTCACACTCCGCCACACTCATAGTCCCTTGACGTAGTCGTATGAACTCATCCTTTCGCCTTTCTTGAACAAGTCGCGGTAGGTACTTCTCATTAAACTCACGAGTGAAATTAACCCATGTCCATGGGGTTTGTTCTTTGTCCCACTTGGCTCGAATTACATTCCACCAGGCACGAGCCTCTCCCTTAAATTGAAAAATGGCGAAAGCTATCTGCCATTCCTCGGGGTATCCTAACGCAGCAAAAATGTCTAACATTCGCTCCAACCAACTCTCCGCTATATCAGGGCTAGGTCCACCCAAAAATTTTGGCGGTAGAAATTTCTGGAACCGTTCTAAGGCACGGTCCTCTCCCTCATGATTTTCAGGATGCTATACTTGGCCTTGACCCTGTTGGTTCACCATTCGTTCTAATAAATCAGCCATTCGCTGTATGGCTGTAACTACTTGGGTTTCAGCTTGTATATTCGCATTTTCATTGGTTACCCTTTCGGTTCCTTGTCCTCGTCCTCGTCCTCTACCCTCACCACGAGTCTCCATTTGATTATTTTATAGCTTCTATAATTGGGACAAAATATGGTACGAGATCAAAGTGTTGAAAAGTTATAAAATGCACGAAATAATCAAAAGATCAAAATATGTACATATATATACAAGTCACAGAAAAAATATACACATATCAGTTCACATAGCAGCTAATATCCAGCCAGTACAAAACATGTTCGTTCATGAGCACACCGGCTCCAAAACAAATCAACAAAGCAACTCAGAGTAACGGCCCTAGCGGAAATCCCCTACGGAGCCTATAGAGTCTATTGCATCCATCGGCCCTGCTCCGCTAGCCCTAGGTGGTGCCTCGGCAGCCATATCTAAGAGAATCTCACAGTTTAGCATAATACCCCAGGCTCTCTCTCTCTCTCATCTGCCCCTTCAAAGCGAAGAGGTGGCGATGGGTCTCCTCAAGCTAACGACAAAGGATATGTGTTCGATCCTCCTCAACTTGTAACCCCGTCTCGAGGTTACGCAGGCGCATGGCCTGTGCATGACTCACCCCTCTAGCCTCATCCAACTGTGCCCTCAAAGTGTTGACTGTCCTGCCTAGGTGACGACGCTCGTCATCTAAAGCCAAAACCACCTCGTCAGGGTATCCATACGTATGTTGACACTCACACGATCGACTCATCTGGCCAAAGGGAGAATATAGCCTATAGGGTTCCCCGACCGTCCTCTGATACCTAAGGACTCGTCGGCGTACCACCTGGTTCACCGGACCGTCTAAACCCGTAACTCGTACTCCGGCACCGCTAGGTCCTTGGTATCGCTAGGTCCACCAGCCTCTATACCTACACAACAAAATATCACTTAATCAGTTCTCCGACATTTCATCTTAAGAGGTACGATTGAACTTAGAGACAATCGAATACTTATATGTTCTATAACACATTTCCCAACTGTCCAAGTCCTCTAACCTAGGTGCTCTGATACAACCTGTAATGCCCCTACTTCTCTCAAAGGCGAACCCGGGGGTATCAGCGGAACGCCTACCTAGCTCGCGCCAGGACTCAATACTTAAAATGAGAAAATAGATTTCACACAAAAAGAAAGTTCTATTTACTCTATTACAGCTTCAAAAGTTGTACAAATTATTACATCAAGCCATAAATATCACTAGTACTAGAAAGTAAACCCTAGAAAAGCTGGTAACTACAACCACCACAACAACTATATACATCTTACTAGTCAGCTTATAACAAGTACAAATTCAACTATTCTATAGCCCAAAAGTCTATACACCATCCCGAGCGATCCCCGCGTCAGCCCCCTACTAAGGAAAACAAATGGAACGGGGTAAGTTATATGTTTAGTGAATAATTGGGGTAAAAATGTAAAAGCACATTCAGATAAACATATAAATCCAAATATTTCATATCAATACAGAAATGTAACATCACAATGGTAGGATACGGGTGGCTCCAAAACCAGTTCAATTCCCGAGTTTGAACACCTGTTGACACTCAGTCAACCAAAGTACTCATGGTCCGTAGACGCCACTTAACTTTCCCCGTTCACCTTATCAATCCCCGTTGGCCAGTCAACAACACACGGCAGCTCGAGCGAAACAAAATAACTTAGCTTTAATCAAAGCTTTAACAAAGAATGAAATCCCAAGGTTAGCATGGAACTAACTTCGACCAAACCCTGGCTGGCTCGAATAGTTCGTCTACCCTTGGAACCTGGCTGGAACCAAACCCTGAGATATCCGATCTCTCAATAGATGATATCTCTCAACAAAGTACACAACAAAGTACTTACCCCAAACAGCACACAACAAAAAGGGTTCAATTCAAGTCATGTAATCACCCCCATCAGCACTCAGCAAAAGGGTGATACGCAACATAAGACATGTATTCTCACATATGAAATCAAAAAAAGGATGGGCTTAGGTCGAGTGAGATAAAATACACCCTTGCCTAAGTACCCATTTAACATATACAAATCACTTTAACAATTTCACGTCAATAACCAACCCAATTACTCACTTGATAAAACTTGGCACAAAAACGATACAATTCACTAAGCTTGACCGTCATCGTCAAAAGTCTCACAGTTTGTATTGATAGATTATGTACACAATAAGTGAAACGGCCATACAATAGCAGTTTATAACTTAAACGACAAAAAACGGTCAAAAATAATCAAAAACGACATTAAGACTAAAAGAATGTCAAAATCGGCCGAAACGGCCGGAATGGTAACAAAATAACAAAAATAGTTCTAAACAGTCCAAAACGGCAAAAACAGTTGAGAATACAGGTACACGTGCGCGAAAATGAAAACGATCGCGCTTCCTCACCCAAAGGCGCAAACGGACATTTCACAGTTTTGACACCTTTTATGGTTTTAATTATAACAAAAGCTCTGGTCGTCGGTTTAAGGTGTACGAGATATTGTTTCGAAGCTAAGACAAAGGTCTACAACTTTGATGAAGACCACTTAGTCCAGTTCGTAGTGTATCCAGGTCAAAATTTCAAATTACAGAACCAAAATCTCACTTCGGGCTACTAAACTGCACTATGCATAACCGACAATAGTTCAGGCTACCGAAGTCTGATTAAGGCATTTTTGGGCCGTTGGAAAGCTAAGACATAGCACTACAACTTCTGTGTTTTGGCCAAATGCTAATTCATTACGGATCCAGGTGAAGAGACGTGATTAGATTGGTAAAATGTCAAAACTGGCCACAAAGCTTTACCTATGGCAGTCAGGGGTATTTTTGTCTTTACATGTGCTACAGTGCTTGGATTGTACTGAAATTTTATAGAAAACTATAAAACATTATTCCCTACAACTTTCATGTTTTGCTCTAAGCCTAATTCGGCCTCCATCATGGTTGTCTTCAAAGCCGAATACTGGAATTCATGCAGTCCAATGCTAATTTTCTTATTTCTGGCTTGATTCACTACCTCAACTTCTTATACAAGACTATAACCATCGTATACCATCTACCCAACAAGAAATATAGTTGAAAACCTCAACTCTAACTCAAGAACATGCACCATATCCATCGAAACCATTGAAATAACTATCATTAACCAAAATTTAAGGTGCTATACCAACTTAAGCAAGATTAAAAGTAAGAAAATGGTAAACCAGCATTATTACCTTACTAAAGCTGCTTTCAAGAGTAACCCTAGCTTTCCCTTCCAAACTTTTACCAACACACAACTACCTAAGCACTCAAAGGAAGATTTAATCGGTTTAGTTTCTTGATTTTCACTCAAATGAAGCTAAGCTCTAAGATACAAATGGAGTTTCTTCTCTCTTTTTGCTCCGTCATGTTTCGGCCACCATAGCTGAAAATGAAGAGGAAATGAAGACCAACAAAGGTTATAAGGTTTAGTCTTCCTTTGGGTCAAAGATGCAAGGATTGTTGCCACTTGTCTCCACCAAATTACATCTCAAAATTTTTTCCTTTTCTCTTGTTTTTAAAGTCAAAATTTTTGGACCTCTTGATCAGTTTTAGAACTGATATTTAAGCTCTAATATCAACGAGATTAACTTGATAAAAATGGTTGTCAAATGGTGGGTTCAATCGGTAGTGAACGGTACCCGTCGGTTCGAGCCGATTTTCCTTAAATCGCGTATACTAGGGTTTTCATTTATAATACTAACTTATTATTATCACTTCTAATCACACACTTAATATCATCTAAAACTCACTCTTAATCACCAAATTTGATCCACTCTCCGTACCAGATAGTCACACTACGAATAGGTGAAAAATCTTAGTTTACCCTAACGATGAATGCAAAAGGAAAACTCTTAATTCTATTCTTTATTCTAAACATTAGGGATGTAAATGAATAGTATAGCTATTATAAGGGAATAAATGCCAAATAAAAAGGAATTTTAAGAAAATATGAGGGATTTTACAATTCCAGTGATTACAATTAGGGTTTTGATTCAAAATGAGAGATTTAAGAAAACCGGTTAGTTACAAGTAAACTCGTGGTTGGATTGGAAGTGAATGAACTTAAAAGTTATATGACTAGAGTTTTCACTTGTAATTAGTTACTTATTCTACTCCTTTGATTTGCCTGGCAAGCTATCATCGAGTTAAGTGAATCGGCGAGATGATAAATGTGACTTATTTTCACAAGAAAACAGAGATTATTCAAATGAAAGTAGAGTTCCAAAAGAGATTAGTTGAGCACTGGGAAGGACGGTGGGAACAAGAATACTTGGAGAAAAATTGAACTACTACACCAGAACATAGAATTGAAAAAGAAATACGAAGGGATTTCAGAAGAGGTGCAGAATATGTTTGAATTAGTGCATTTGCCTAGTCGAATAGCATCTCAAGACAGTCCTAGTCAAAGTTAGCCATTAGTGAGGTTTTGCCTGAAATACTTGTAATCTTTGGATTATGCGTAGTGAAATTTTTATGTAGTAAGATGTATTCCCATTAGGAACAGTGGACTTGGTACCTGTTGTTTTAATAGGTGCTATTAAATATTGGTGGTTGGGCAGTATTGGTGGTCCATGAGTCTATTACTATAATTTAGTCTTTAAGTTAAGTGAAAACTTTCATTGGTGGTTCTAAATGAAGAATTATTCAATGTACAGTGTATGGATTTAAGAGCTAGCAAGAATAGTGATCAAGTTTTAACTCTTTTTTTTCATCGCGATAAAAGTTGTGTCACTTCTCACCTTTTGATATCTTCACTGATTTTTATTAGCATGATGTTTTAGGCATTGCATTATTTCGACTTTCTCCCCAGATAGATGGTGGTAGTGGCATGAGTGGAGAGATTTTGGAGGAAAAGTACTAAGCTTCCATCTTTTGAAGGTATAAGGTAACTTTGGCAATAAACTTTCCTCTACTTCAAATATATGCAAACTAGTGGTTTAAGGTTTCAATTTTGGTAGTTTCATGAGAAAATTTTATGGTTTGAAGTTGTGCTGTGAATATCCAACTTTTATATGCTAGTTTGACTTGCCTAAAGAAAATTTCAGCTTGTGATTAGGAATTTCAGCTTAGGGTTTCATTTTCTAACTTGAGTAAGTACCGGTTATATGCTTGATTTAGTAAGTTGTTGACTTGATATGTATATGCTTGAGTTTGAAGCTATTTTGTGGGAAGAATGAAGCCTTGAATTGGCAGGAAAAAATTAGTAAACAAAGGAAGTGCCGCTGAAAATTTGTCCGCAGGGAACCTTGGGCAGTTTTAGGAAATCTATTATATCTTGATGTAGAAAAGTTGGAATTGAATTCTGTTTGTTGTGTTTGAAACTAGATTTGGAGTAATATTAACTATAAAAATTTCAGTATTTTTCTCAATTCCCATGAATATCTGTGATTTTTCAAAATTGACTGAAATTGCATACCTGTTCTATCTCTTACTGGGTGAAGCAGCAACTTTAGGTTGGAATTTGACTGACTTGCAGATAGAATCTTACAATGATATCTTTCAGGAAGCTGTAACCCTTTGAATCTATTTTCTGACGGTATAAAGTTTATAAATTTTGGATTTAAGAAGCTTGAGATATGATTTTTCAAATGGTATCGCGCAAAACTGGAAAATTTCTGTTTTCCTAGAACTGTTCTTACTTTCGTTCCAATTTTAGGATTGGAGTTGGTAAACTATTTTGAGATTGGTTTATGAGTGGAATTGAGGTTTAAATGAAAGGAAATGAGTTTCTTCAAATCATTTTAGGTCGGACAATTTTCAACTTTGTATTTTGAACGTCTTTTCTAATTTCTCCAAACGTTTGACTAAAAGTGATACTCTTGTGCTCTAAAAGACTTTTGGCAATGTTAATTTGTAAGTACATAAGGATTACTCCTCGATTGGAACAAGCGAATATTATATTTTGATAAGTTATACGGGTATAAAACTTGTAAATTGATGCATATTCCAAATAAAGTTTTGGAACCTCAATTTCTTCGCATATTTTGGCTTTATATTGCTAGTTTTTTACTATAGTATGTGATCACAAGACTCGAGAGAGTTCAAGAGGACATTTGTGCAAAATATCCTGAGTTATTCAATGATCAAGGTGAGAATTTCGAGGACGAAATTTTTTAAAGGGTAGAGTGTGAGGACCCGTAAAATTTTCCTTAATTTACACCCTTTAATTCTGTTCCTTTTCTTGCATTTTCCATATTTTATTTTACTACCTTAATTTTCTAGACATTTTATAAGTGAATATAGTTTTTTTAAAACATATTTTAAGTATAAGTTAGTTCGGGTCAATTTTGAAGTGTATTATGGACGTGGGACCCGCTAGTGCGGTAAATGTGATATATTTTTTACAACTTGTTGGGGTTTTGTATTAAGCGATATTATTTTACAAGGTGCCGGGAGACAAATAGAGGTTAGCTAGTTAATTAAGCCTTGGAAGACAAAAGAAATGAGATAAGCTTGAGAGAACCACATGTTGCATTTTCATTGGGTGGTGGACATTTGACTAGTCTTTCTTCACCTTTACTAAAACAATTTTGACCAAAAACCATCTTCATTTCTAAGCTTCTTGGCTGAGTAACTAGAGAGAAAAGAAGAGAGAAAGCTCCTTCAATTTTCCTACCTTTCTTGTTTGAATCTTGCAAACCTACCGTTTAAATTCCAAATTCCTCTACAAAAGTGAGTTGATAAGCTAGTTTAAGGTCTTTAGTGGAGCCATTTGTGAAGAACAAGCTCTAGCCATCTTGTTTCTTGGAGTTGCAAAGGTGAGTTGTCTAGATATCTTCCCTTTCATGATAATAATGATCAATTAAGGGTTTTAGTGGTGAAGCATGTCATTTTGTGGGTTATTTCATAAGTTATGGTTGAGTTGTCTAATTTTTTTATTAATTGGGGATATTTCTATTTTATATAGTATTTTATGGTTTACTCATGGTATGATAGCCTATTATGGTGTAAAATGGAGTTGGTATATGTTGGATATGTTGGGTTGTAGAAAATTTCTGGTTTGGTGAGCAAATTCCAGGTTTAGGGTTTACATTTGCCCTGTTCTGACCGGATTTATTTGGGCATGTTAGAGACCGAATCAGGCTTAGGTTAAAACATGAAAGTTGTAGCAAACGGTGTTAAATAGCTTCCTACAAAATTTCAGCTCGATCTGAGCACGGTAGTATGTGAAATGATCGAAATACCCTTAGCTGCCCATGCACCCTGTTTCGCGCCCAGATTTCTGTTTCGTGGAAATTTTCATTTTTGACCATGAAAATGCTTGATTTGGCTTTGGAGGTCTTTATAAGAAATGTAGGTATATGTCTTGGCTTTGAAAAACCATAAGATACACCTCAATCGGACTTCCGTAGCCTGCGTTATTGACGTCTAACCATAGTGCAGTTAGCCAACCTGTTTGTGAGATTCTGGTTTTGTATATTGCACATTTGACCTAGCTACACTACGAACTGGACTGAATGATCTGCAACAAAGTTGTAGGCCTTTGTCTTAGCTTCAAAACGGTATAAGTTTCATTCCAATCCGATAAGCGTAGCCTCAGTTGAGTCCGTTACACAAAACAACGTCAAACCTGTTTTCCTTTCCGGACTTTTCCCTAGCTTGAATTTGTACTTGTACTACTTGGAGCCTATTGAACGGCTATCGAAATGAAATTATTTTGTGTGTGACTTTGGGATTGATTGAGGAAAAAAGGAAGCCTTGATGGCTGGAAAAGTAGGCAAATTTAGGGGGAATGCTGTCCAATTTTTTAGGCCGTTTGGTTCCTTTAAGTTTGAGTTGCCTTTTGGTAGAACTGAAGGGCTTTTAGGTTATTTGAGCCCTAGGTCTTCATGTTACCTTTTCATTCCCAAAAATCATGTTTTGCACCCTTGCATTAGTAATTATTTGGCGAGACATACGACTAGTAGTCGAGCCTCATTTGTGCATTCTGTTTACTCGATTTTGGAAGTGGAACTTTCAATTGTTTTACTTTGGTTCTTTTAGGGTTTCTTGGCGATTAAAGCCACTTTGACGTGAAAACTTTTGCAGTATCTGTACTTGAACTGGTGAGTGCACCACTCCCCAGAATTATAGCTAAACTGCTTTTCTGCACTTGCAAATTGCGATTTGAATGTCTTTCCTGACCGTTTATCTTGTATGAGACGAGGGTGTACTTTATCACACTCGTTCTCTTGCCTGTACTGAATGAACTAGAATCTATTACTTGTACTTGTTATGTACTTGAACTTGTTACTTGCACTTGTTATGATATCGTTTGGAAGTGTATCCAATGATTTTTTCCTTAAACTTGAGCTCAACCTCATGGGGAGTTAATTGAATCGAGCCAGCAAGGGCTTGGTCGAGAAAATTGACAATCTATGGGTGCCTGTTCCTGGGGAATCTATGGGTATTGGAGACTCTGGATTTTCGGTATACTCAAGTATTACCATTCCTGTTCCTGTTTGGCGTTCGGGACTGGTAAGGGGTATGTTTGGTGAACGGGGTTTTGGCGTTAAAGTGGTATTCTACGGGACTGGTTCTTGTATTTGAACGTTGACGGAGAGTCAACGAGGCTGGATCAAGTATGGCAACGGGGATTTGGCTCCTGAGAGCCACCTGTATCCTTTACATTGTGATGTCCATTCATTTCTCGTATTTGATGTGAATATGTGCCTCCAAAGTGCTTTCTCATGAATTCTACTGATTCTACTGTTTATACTGTTGGTACCTCATTGAGTTTTTATCTCACCCCGTTCCGTTATCCTTATTTTCCTTATAGGGAACCATCTTTTGAAACTTCAATGTTTTGAAGAATGAGTTGAGTTAGTTAGAAATTCTTTTGTTCTTTTGGGTATAGCTCCTTGACAATTTGGAGACCCTAAATGCATCTTAATACAATCTTTCCTTTTGGATTTGCAAACTTATTAAAATACATATTTTAAAGTGTTCTCTCATGTTTATGTGACATATGTATTCGAGAATGTTCTTTCATGGCAAACAAAGTTTACTTGTACTTGGTTGGCTTGTGACATGGTGGCGGCCCTTCCATTTCGCTTTGCTTTCGTGGGAACGTTGTACCAAAGAGTTATTTCATCTTCTAGATTGGCTCAATTGGGTTCTAAATGTTTATGTCTCGAAGTTCTTTGGAGCGTTTGGTAGGGTCTTCATCTGTTTCGGATTCGAAGTCCTGGCGAGAGCCGGGCAGCCGGTCCGTCGAACCCTTTGGTTCACCTTAGGTTGAGGTGGGGCTATCACAGGTGGTATCAAAGCCGCTTCGCATGGCCTCTGTGCGGAGTGAGTTTGGGCCAAGTGGTGTTATGGTCCTGATTTCGTGAATGTCTAAGTGCTCATTTGAGCATATGCTATGAACCGTGCATGTTATAAGTGTAAAAATCTTTATCATGGAACTTGAGGAAGATAGATATGTATGTCGGGTAGGAATCTATAATATGGATGATTTACTCTTGGGACGGGCTGGCTCGAGTTGTGAATTATCTTATTGTGGATTCTTGTACTTGAGTACCGAATAGTGGAGAGCGCGATATAAGAGTCTGTATCTTGATTGAATTTGAGGTATGTCTGGATGGCAAGCCAAGGCACGGAAGATTTTACATTGGACTTAGTAATTAGACTGGTCGAGGGGGTTTGATATGAGAGTGTTATCATGGACTACTCTTGTACTAGTCTGGCTCGGGTTTTTTAGAGGGTGGCTAGATTGTACGGGAATTCGCACCTAAAACCTATTCCCTTTTACTATGACCGTGAGGACTTGATAAGTGATTACTTGACTTTGAGTTAGTCTAGCTACAACCATAGAGGTATTTTCTACCCCTCTTGTGAGATTCGATAACCGTAGCTTGGCTCTCGATAAACGAACCTTGCCTATATTTTCTTGATATTTATCCCTTGATATCAAAGTATGGACCTGACTTGATTATTATTATGTCGAGATCGAGAATTTGGAATTAGGTATGGAAATCTAGGAGAAAGGATTTGGTCTCTATACCTGTATGCTTCTAAGTTTAATTTTCCGTGGTTGGATTGGGAGGGAGAGAACTTAACAGTTATATGGTTAATCTCCCAAGTGTACTTTGTTACTTATTTTAATTCTCTAATTTGTCTGGCAGGCTATCACTTGAGTTCGAGCGAATCGGTAAGATGGCACATTTAGCTGATATGTATAAGGAGATAGAGATTCTTCGAAAGGAAGTAGAGTTCCAAAAGAGATTAGCTGAGCACTGGGAAGGGCAATGGAAACAGGAGTATTCGGAGAAAATTGAGCTACTGCACAAGAACATAGAGCTGAAAAGGAAATACGAAGGGATTCCGGAAGAGGTACGAAGTAGGTTTGAGTTAGTGCCTTCGTCTGGTCAAATGGCCTCTCAGGACCTTCCTAGTAATAAAGATGAGAGAAGTGAAGGAAATGCTCGCGACCACAAAGGGAAACGTAAAGAGATTGATGGAAATGGAGTTGCTATGAGGGATAAGGGGAGAAAGAAGAAAAAGAATGAATCCTTCAAGAAGAAATGTGTGGTTGCTAAGTGTGAAACGTGTAACAAAAGTCATATGGGAATATGTTATGTGAAAATTGGTGCCTGTTTTAGATGCGGCCAACTGGGACACCAAGTGAGGAACTGCCCGGAACAAATGAATTTTGGGATGGCGAAGCTGCCGTAATAGTTAAAGTCGGCAAGTAGTGATGTGTTAGCTGAAATAATGGTATTTATAGACCAATGTGTATGCAACCTCTATGTAGTAAGTATGTTTCCGATAAAAGTAGTGGACCTAGTACTGGATATTTTGATGAGTAATATTAAATAGTGGTGATTTGACATTATCTTTTATTATTTTTTAGCCTCGATATTAAGTGGAACCTGCGCCTGTGGTTCGGAAAGGGGAAACTTTTGATTTCTTCACTGATTTGCTTAGCATGGCATTTTAGTCATAGTATTATTGCGATATCCCTCTAGATAGATTGTGGTATGAGGAAAATTTCGAGGACGAAATTTCTTTAAGGGGGAGAAAGTACGAGGACCCGTAAAATTTTCCTTAATTTATACCCTTTAATTCTGTTCCTTTTCATGCGTTTTCCTTATTTTATTTTACTACCTTAATTTTCTAGACATTTTATAAGTGAATATTGTTTTTTTAAAACATTTTTCTATTATAAGTTAGTTCGGTTCAATTTTGAAGTGTATTATGGACGTGGGACCCGTTAGTGCGGTAAATGTGATATATTTTTGACAACTTGTTGGGATTTTGTATTAAGTGATATTATTTCACAAGGTGCTAGGAGACAATTAGAGGTTAGCTAGTTAATTAAGTCTTGGAAGACAAAAGAAATGAGATAAGCTTGAGAGAGCCACATGTTGCATTTTAATTGGGTGGTGGACATTTGACTAGTCTTTCTTCACCTTTACTAAAACAATTTTGACCAAAAACCATCTTCATTTCTAAGCTTCTTGGCTGAGCAACTAGAGAGAAAAAAAGAGAGAAAGCTTCTTCAATTTTCTTACCTTTCTTACTTGAATCTTGCAAACCTACCGTTTAAATTCCAAATTCCTCCACAAAAGTGAGTTGATAAGCTAGTTTAAGGCCTTTAGTGGAGCCATTTGTGAAGAACAGGCTCTAGCCATCTTGTTTCTTGGAGTTACAAAGGTGAGTTGTCTAGATATCTTCCCTTTCATAATAATAATGATCAATTAAGGGTTTTAGTGGTGAAGCATGTCATTTTGTGGGTTATTTCATAAGTTATGGTTGAGTTGTCTAATTTTTTTATTAATTGAGGATTTTTCTATTTTATATAGTATTTTATGGTTTACTCATGGTATGATAGCCTATTATGGTCTAAAATGGAGTTGGTATATGTTGGATATGTTGGGTTGTAGAAAATTTCTGGTTTGGTGAGCAAATTCCAGGTTTAGGGTATACATTTGCCCTGTTCTGACCGAATTTATTTGGGCTTGTTAGAGGCCGAATCAGGCTTAGGTTAAAACATGAAAGTTGTAGCAAATAGTGTTAAATAGCTGACTACAAAATTTCAGCTCAATATGAGCACCGTAGTATATGAAATGACCGAAATACCCTTAGCTGCCCATGCACCCTGTTTCGCGCCCAGATTTCTGTTTTCGTGAAATTTTCATTTTTGACCATGAAAATGCTTGATTTGGCTTCGGAGGTCTTCATAAGAAATGTAGGTATATGTCTTGGCTTCGAAACATCATAAGATACACCTCAATCGGACTTCGGTAGCCTGCGTTATTGACGTCTAACCATAGTGCAGTTAACCAACCTATTTGTGAGATTCTGGTTTTGTATATTGCACATTTGACCTAGCTACACTACGAACTGGACTGAATAATCTTCAACAAAGTTGTAGGCCTTTGTCTTAGCTTCAAAACGGTATAAATTTCATTCCAATCCGATAAGCGTAGCCTTAGTTGTGTCCGTTACGCAAAACAACGTCAAACCTGTTTTCCTTTCCGGACTTTTCCCTAGCTTGAATTTGTACTTGTAGTACTTGGAACCTATTGAACGGCTATTGAAATGAAATTATTTTGTGTGTGACTTTGGGATTGATTGAGGAAAAAAGGAAGCCTTGATGGCTGGAAAAGTAAGCAAATTTAGGGGGAAGCTGTCCAATTTTCTAGGCCGTTTGGTTCCTTTAAGTTTGAGTTGCCTTTTGGTAGAACTGAAGGGCTTTTGGGTTGTTTGAGCCCTAGGTCTTCATGTTACCTTTTCGTTCCCAAAAATCATGTTTTGCACCCTTGCATTAGTAATTATTTGGCGAGGCATACGACTAGTAGTCGAGCCTCATTTGTGCATTCTGTTTACTCGATTTTAGATGTGGAACCTTCAATTGTTTTACTTTGGTTCTTTTAGGGTTTCTTGGCGATTAAAGCCACTTTGGCATGAAAACTTTTGAAGTATCTGTACTTGAACTAGTGAGTGCACCACTCCCCTGAATTATTGGTAAACTGGTTTTCTGTACTTGCAAATTGCTATTTGAATGTCTTTCCTGACTGTTTATCTTGTATGAGACGAGAGTGTACTTTATCACACTCGTTCTCTTGCCTGTATTGAATGAACTGGAATCTATTACTTGTACTTGTTATGTACTTGAACTTGTTACTTGCAATTGTTATGATATCGTTTGGAAGTGTATCCAACGATTTTTTCGTTAAACTTGAGCTCAACCTCATGGGGAGTTAATTGAATCGAGCCAGCAAGGGCTTGGTCAAGAAAATTGACAATCTATGGGTGCCTATTCCTAGGGAATCTATGGGTATTGGAAACTCTGGATTTTCGGTATACTCAAGTATTACCATTCCTGTTCCTGTTTGGCGTTCGGGCCCGGTAAGGGGTATGTTTGGTGAACGGGGTTTTGGCGTTAAAGTGGTGTTTTACGGGACTGGTTCTTGTATTTGAACGTTGACGGAGAGTCAACTAGGCTGGATCAAGTATGGCAACGGGGATTTGGCTCCTGAGAGCCACCTGTATCCTTTACATTGTGATGTCCATTCATTTCTCGTATTTGATGTGAATATGTGCCTCCAAAGTGCTTTCTCATGAATTCTACTGATTCTACTGTTTATACTGTTGGTACCTCATTGAGCTTTTAGCTCAACCCGTTCCGTTATCCTTGTTTTCCTTATAGGGAACCATCTTTTGAAACTTCAATGTTTTGAAGAATGAGTTGAGTTAGTTAGAAATTCTTTTGTTCTTTTGGGTATAGCACCTTGACAATTTGGAGACCCTAAATGCATCTTAATACAATCTTTCCTTTTGGATTTGTTAACTTACTAATATACATATTTTAAAGTGTTCTCTCATGTTTATGTGACATATGTATTCGGGGATGTTCTTTCATGGCAAACAAATTTTACTTGTACTTGGTTGGCTAGTGACATGGTGGCGGCCCTTCCATTTCGCTTTGCTTTCGTGGGAACGTTGTACCAAAGAGTTATTGCATCTTCAAGATTGGCTCAATTGGGTTCTAAATGTTTATGTCTCAATGTTCTTTGGAGTGTTTGGTAGGGTCTTCGTCTGTTTCGGATTCGAAGTCCCGGCGAGAACCGGGCAGGCGGTCCGTCGAACCCTTTGGTTCGCCTTAGGTTGAGGTGGGGCTGTCACAGGTGGTATCAAAGCCGCTTCGCATGGTCTCTGTGCGGAGTGAGTTTGGGCCAAGTGGTGTTATGGTCCTGATTTCGTGAATGTCTAAGTGCTCGTTTGGGCATATGCTATGAACCGTGCATGTTATAAGTGTAAAAATCTTTATCATGCAACTTGAGGAAGATAGATATGTATGTCGGGTAGGAATCTATAATATGGATGATTTACTCTTGGGACGGGCCGGCTCGAGTTGTGAATTATCTTATTGTGGATTCTTGTACTTGAGTACCGAATAGTGGAGAGCGCGATATAAGAGTCTGTATCTTGATTGAATTTGAGGTATGTCTGGATGGCAAGCCAAGGCACGGAAGATTTTACATTGGACTTAGTAATTAGACTGGTCGAGGGGGTTTGATATGAGAGTGTTATCATGGACTACTCTTGTACTAGTCTGGCTCGGGTTTTTTAGAGGGTGGCTAGATTGTACGGGAATTCGCACCTAAAACCTATTCCCTTTTACTATGACCGTGAGGACTTGATAAGTGATTACTTGACTTTGAGTTAGTCTAGCTACAACCATAGAGGTATTTTCTACCCCTCTTGTGAGATTCGATAACCGTAGCTTGGCTCTCGATAAACGAACCTTGCCTATATTTTCTTGATATTTATCCCTTGATATCAAAGTATGGACCTGACTTGATTATTATTATGTCGAGATCGAGAATTTGGAATTAGGTATGGAAATCTAGGAGAAAGGATTTGGTCTCTATACCTGTATGCTTCTAAGTTTAATTTTCCGTGGTTGGATTGGGAGGGAGAGAACTTAACAGTTATATGGTTAATCTCCCAAGTGTACTTTGTTACTTATTTTAATTCTCTAATTTGTCTGGCAGGCTATCACTTGAGTTCGAGCGAATCGGTAAGATGGCACATTTAGCTGATATGTATAAGGAGATAGAGATTCTTCGAAAGGAAGTAGAGTTCCAAAAGAGATTAGCTGAGCACTGGGAAGGGCAATGGAAACAGGAGTATTCGGAGAAAATTGAGCTACTGCACAAGAACATAGAGCTGAAAAGGAAATACGAAGGGATTCCGGAAGAGGTACGAAGTAGGTTTGAGTTAGTGCCTTCGTCTGGTCAAATGGCCTCTCAGGACCTTCCTAGTAATAAAGATGAGAGAGGTGAAGGAAATGCTCGCGACCACAAAGGGAAACGTAAAGAGATTGATGGAAATGGAGTTGCTATGAGGGATAAGGGGAGAAAGAAGAAAAAGAATGAATCCTTCAAGAAGAAATGTGTGGCTGCTAAGTGTGAAACGTGTAACAAAAGTCATATGGGAATATGTTATGTGAAAATTGGTGCCTGTTTTAGATGCGGCCAACTGGGACACCAAGTGAGGAACTGCCCGGAACAAATGAATTTTGGGATGGCGAAGCTGCCGTAATAGTTAAAGTCGGCAAGTAGTGATGTGTTAGCTGAAATAATGGTATTTATAGACCAATGTGTATGCAACCTCTATGTAGTAAGTATGTTTCCGATAAAAGTAGTGGACCTAGTACTGGATATTTTGATGAGTAATATTAAATAGTGGTGATTTGACATTATCTTTTATTATTTTTTAGCCTCGATATTAAGTGGAACTTGCGCCTGTGGTTCGGAAAGGGGAAACTTTTGATTTCTTCACTGATTTGCTTAGCATGGCGTTTTAGTCATAGTATTATTGTGATATCCCTCTAGATAGATTGTGGTATGAGGAAAATTTCGAGGACGAAATTTCTTTAAGGGGGAGAAAGTGCGAGGACCCGTAAAATTTTCCTTAATTTATACCCTTTAATTCTGTTCCTTTTCATGCG
This sequence comes from Coffea canephora, assembly GCA_036785865.1. NCBI lineage: Eukaryota > Viridiplantae > Streptophyta > Magnoliopsida > Gentianales > Rubiaceae > Coffea > Coffea canephora. The sequence goes on from CM071913.1 coordinate 30,687,548, forward strand.
TTTTCCTTATTTTATTTTACTACCTTAATTTTCTAGACATTTTATAAGTGAATATTGTTTTTTTAAAACATTTTTCTATTATAAGTTAGTTCGGGTCAATTTTGAAGTGTATTATGGACGTGGGACCCGCTAGTGCGGTAAATGTGATATATTTTTGACAACTTGTTGGGATTTTGTATTAAGTGATATTATTTCACAAGGTGCTAGGAGACAATTAGAGGTTAGCTAGTTAATTAAGTCTTGGAAGACAAAAGAAATGAGATAAGCTTGAGAGAGCCACATGTTGCATTTTAATTGGGTGGTGGACATTTGACTAGTCTTTCTTCACCTTTACTAAAACAATTTTGACCAAAAACCATCTTCATTTCTAAGCTTCTTGGCTGAGCAACTAGAGAGAAAAAAAGAGAGAAAGCTTCTTCAATTTTCTTACCTTTCTTACTTGAATCTTGCAAACCTACCGTTTAAATTCCAAATTCCTCCACAAAAGTGAGTTGATAAGCTAGTTTAAGGCCTTTAGTGGAGCCATTTGTGAAGAACAGGCTCTAGCCATCTTGTTTCTTGGAGTTGCAAAGGTGAGTTGTCTAGATATCTTCCCTTTCATGATAATAATGATCAATTAAGGGTTTTAGTGGTGAAGCATGTCATTTTGTGGGTTATTTCATAAGTTATGGTTGAGTTGTCTAATTTTTTTATTAATTGAGGATTTTTCTATTTTATATAGTATTTTATGGTTTACTCATGGTATGATAGCCTATTATGGTCTAAAATGGAGTTGGTATATGTTGGATATGTTGGGTTGTAGAAAATTTCTGGTTTGGTGAGCAAATTCCAGGTTTAGGGTATACATTTGCCCTGTTCTGACCGAATTTATTTGGGCTTGTTAGAGGCCGAATCAGGCTTAGGTTAAAACATGAAAGTTTTAGCAAATGGTGTTAAATAGCTGCCTACAAAAGTTCAGCTCAATATGAGCACCGTAGTATGTGAAATAACCGAAATACCCTTAGCTGCCCATGCACCCTGTTTCGCGCCCAGATTTCTATTTTCGTGAAATTTTCATTTTTGACCATGAAAATGCTTGATTTGGCTTCAGAGGTCTTCATAAGAAATGTAGGTATATGTCTTGGCTTCGAAACAACAAAAGATACACCTCAATCGGACTTCGGTAGCCTGCGTTATTGACGTCTAACCATAGTGCAGTTAACCAACCTGTTTGTGAGATTCTGGTTTTGTATATTGCACATTTGACCTAGTTACACTACGAACTGGACTGAATGATCTTCAACAAAGTTGTAGGCCTTTGTCTTAGCTTCAAAACGGTATAAATTTCATTCCAATCCGATAAGCGTAGCCTTAGTTGTGTCCGTTACGTAAAACAACGTCAAACCTGTTTTCCTTTCCGGACTTTTCCCTAGCTTGAATTTGTACTTGTACTACTTGGAGCCTATTGAACGGCTATCGAAATGAAATTATTTTGTGTGTGACTTTGGGATTGATTGAGGAGAAAAGGAAGCCTTGATGGCTGGAAAAGTAAGCAAATTTAGGGGGAATGCTGTCCAATTTTCTAGGCCGTTTGGTTCCTTTAAGTTTGAGTTGCCTTTTGGTAGAACTGAAGGGCTTTTGGGTTGTTTGAGCCCTAGGTTTTCATGTTACCTTTTCGTTCCCAAAAATCATGTTTTGCACCCTTGCATTAGTAATTATTTGGCAAGGCATACGACTAGTAGTCGAGCCTCATTTGTGCATTCTGTTTACTCGATTTTGGATGTGGAACCTTCAATTGTTTTACTTTGGTTCTTTTAGGGTTTCTTGGCGATTAAAGCCACTTTGGCATGAAAACTTTTGAAGTATCTGTACTTGAACTGGTGAGTGCACCACTCCCCTGAATTATTGCTAAACTGGTTTTCTGTACTTGCAAATTGCTATTTGAATGTCTTTCCTGACTGTTTATCTTGTATGAGACGAGGGTGTACTTTATCACACTTTTTCTCTTGCCCGTACTGAATGAATTGGAATCTATTACTTGTACTTGTTATGTACTTGAACTTGTTACTTGCACTTGTTATGATATCGTTTGGAAGTGTATCCAACGATTTTTTCGTTAAACTTGAGCTCAACCTCATGGGGAGTTAATTGAATCGAGCCAGCAAGGGCTTGGTCGAGAAAATTGACAATCTATGGGTGCCTGTTCCTAGGGAATCTATGGGTATTGGGGACTCTGGATTTTTGGTATACTCAAGTACTACCATTCCTGTTCCTATTTGGCGTTCGGGCCCGGTAAGGAATATGTTTGGTGAACGGGGTTTTGGCGTTAAAGTGGTGTTCTACGGGACTGGTTCTTATATTTGAACGTTGACGGAGAGTCAACGAGGCTGGATCAAGTATGGCAACGGGGATTTGGCTCCTGAGAGCCACCTGTATCCTTTACATTGTGATGTCCATTCATTTCTCGTATTTGATGTGAATATGTGCCTCCAAAGTGCTTTCTCATGAATTCTACTGATTCTACTGTTTATACTGTTGGTACCTCATTGAGCTTTTAGCTCACCCCGTTCCGTTATCCTTGTTTTCCATATAGGGAACCATCTTTTGAAACTTCAATGTTTTGAAGAATGAGTTGAGTTAGTTAGAAATTTTTTTGTTCTTTTGGGTATAGCTCCTCGACAATTTGGAGACCCTAAATGCATCTTAATACAATCTTTCCTTTTGGATTTGTAAACTTACTAATATACATATTTTAAAGTGTTCTCTCATGTTTATGTGACATATGTATTCGGGAATGTTCTTTCATGGCAAACAAAGTTTACTTGTACTTGGTTGGCTTGTGACATGGTGGCAGCCCTTCCATTTCGCTTTGTTTTCGTGGGAACGTTATACCAAAGAGTTATTGCATCTTCTAGATTGGCTCAATTGGGTTCTAAATGTTTATGTCTCGATGTTCTTTGGAGCGTTTGGTAGGGTCTTCGTCTGTTTCGGATTCGAAGTCCCGGCGAGAGCCGGGTAGACGGTCCGTCGAACCCTTTGGTTCGCCTTAGGTTGAGGTGGGGCTGTCACAGAGAGAGTGTGAGAACCCTCACTTTAAACTATAATTTTCCTTAATTACACGCCTTATTCTAAGATCTAGACGACTTATTATATGCCTTTGCATTAGATTCCCTATGTGTTACAACATTTCCTATGCATTACATGATACGGTTCTCGATCAACTCGTTTCGAGACACGTAGCACGTTTGCCCAAGGATCTAGCGAGGTTGTCCAATGCTTGGATTGCGGGACCTAAAACCAATATGGACGACACCAATTGGTAGAAAGTGGTAGAACAACGACTCCAACAGTGGTAATTACTCTAATTGAAAGGTCGTTAGAACAATAAAGGACAAGACGCAAGATTGCTCAAACACCATTGCCAAGAGCAAATAAAGGCTCGAAATTCTCACAAGGAATAAAGTCGAAAAACTAAGCAATTTTATTCATAAAACGTCTATCTAAAACCTTACAAAGCAAGCCTTTATGTAGGTAAAACTAATGAAACCCTAATATCGAAAAGCTAGGTGGTCGGCCACTCCTTGGACAAGATGGGCCGACCCATGGACTCAATAAAAAGGGCCTAGTGGTTCGGCCATCCTTAAAAAAAGGTGGGCCGAATCCATGACTAACGAAAGGACTAATCTAAACTTAAGACTCCTAACACTAATGCCTAATCGGCCATGGCCCACTTGGCTCTTCACGGGCTTGGATCATCGTGTAGACTACTGGGTTATCACCTTCCAAGCCTTCAATGTCTCGATGAACTCCTTGTTGGTCTTGCACATTCCGCACAAGGCTTGGAGTGATTCCTTGAATTGCTTGGCCCGTGCACGTGTGACTGGGCCCAATAGTACTCGAACTGGGTCATTACGTGGGCCAAGGTCTGTGTACACATCAGTCCTCTCTACTTGAGAAGGATTTGTCCTCAAATCTGGATAGAGTTGAATGATACTAATGAGAGTGGGTAGTGTGACACCCAAGTCTCCACATATTGGCCCTCTTAGATTGAATGATACTTGCATATGTTATGATTAAGATAATTTGGTGCACATGTCTCTTGGTTAGCTTCAAGGGGTTCTCAAACAAGGACATTTGCCAAGGTAGGAAGGAACGTGTATAAGGCTTGTGAGCGTTCCAGGTTGCAACCCAAAGCTCGCTAATTAGTCTTCGAACACGGACATTCACATGCACTTCATAACGATGTTCATTGAAACTAGAAAAGCCTCGCACCTGGTTGTGCAAGGTGGTGTAATTCGGCCCTAGGCACTAAATCGGCATAGCTTGCCACTCTGGAGGTGGGACACTGAGCCATCCGTGTTGCATATCCATAAAAACACGAACCAGTGAGGTAAGAACAGCACTCGGGTCATGATTGACACCCTTGTATGCATCACCCAACATAAGCGGCAGGAATGAAATGAAGTTCACCCATACGAATCACATGCATTCGCGCAACATGCAGTTGGAACAAGCATGAAATCAGGTTGCAACTCTTTAGTCATAGTTGGAAAATTTTGGACAGCTTTACAACCTACAAAAACAAAATAACCGTTTGTAGACACCAAATTTTTGGTGTAATTTCATTTACTGTTTATTTTTAGTTTTTTATTTATCGTGTTAGTTTTATTCGATTGTTAGTTTTTAGTTTCTAGTTTTATTTTTATTTTTATTTTTATTTTTAAGTTTTAGCATAGAATTTCTTGAAAAAGAGAAAAAAAGAAAAATCATAAAAAGAAAAAAAAAAAAAAAGAAAAATAGCAATTTTGTTTTATTTGGCTTTATTTATCTATTTTTAGTCATTTATACTTTATTTATCTTTTATTTTATTTTCGTTTGGTTCATTTAGAAAAAAAAAGGGAAAAATGAAAATTGCACATTGTTGTTTCTAATGTTAATTAATTTGTTTTGTTATTTATTTTTACTATTTTCAATTTTGTTTAATTGAGTTATAAAAAAAAAAAAAAAAGAGTCACGCATGCCAAAAGCTGCGTGTTGCCGCAGCTTGCAAAGAAGGACTTGGCAGCCCTTTGGCTGTAATTTCAGAGGAAGTGGCTGGGGGTTTTAGGGTTGAATGTCCCATATAAATAGAAAAAGAAAGAGAGCCGCAAGGGAGAGTTTTGGGGAGAGAGGATTGACGGATAAAGAATTGAAGTTTTGGGAGATAGAGAGAGGGAGAGAGAGGACAATCGAGAGAGAAAGCCAGGAAACGGAAAAGAAACAGAGGTGACGGCTTAAGGGAGGAAGTTTTGGTTTGAGAGCAAGGGGGAAAAGAAAAGGGGTTTGGCGGCTGAAAATGTGAAGAGGACCGAAAGATTGAGGGAGTTTCAAGAGAGGTCTGAGAGCAAGAGAAAAGAAAAGTAACGGGCTGGGAAAGGAGTCTGAAGAAGAGAGATAGCTACGGGAGTTTCTGAAGGAAGAAACCGAGAGCTAAGAGAAAGTGAGGGAGAGTCTGGGAAACAAAAGAGACTAAAGAGGGAAGTGAAGAGAGCATCGAGTCAAACCAAAAGAAGGAGAGGAGCTGCTGGAGTCCTTGTTCACATTCGTTGCCGACCTCCATCGAAACAGCATCGTAAGATCTCTTTTTACCTTTTCCTATAGATAGTTTTTGTGGAAATCATGGGTTGTTGTTGTCTCTAATGGTTATGTGTTTGGGTAGTTATGCTATTTTGTGCGGCGATGAATCTGTAAGTATGGTGAAAAGATTTGTAGTAGCCATTTTCCTTAGCATTCTAGCTTAAAGCCGTTGCCTTTTGTTGATTATTTTGTATGACAAGTTTGTCAGGTCCCCAAATCTGTTTGGTGTTGTTAATTTCATTCTCAAACTGTAGTTTAGTATGTAAAGATGTTAACTTTGAGAAGAAAATGACATTTCCTTGGCTGATTCATTCGATTCTGCACTTGAAATCACATGTCGGATGGTTGTGAAAGTTCCCTGTTTGCACGTGTTTTCTATTCTGATGTTCACACTGAGATCTCAATGCTTTACATTTGCAAAGTTTGAAGATTGTTTGAGGATTTTACTGGCTGAATTTAAATGGTGTTTAACCGATTTTCGCGCATAAAAGAAATCTGCTGCAACAAGCCTGATGCTCTCAGCCTGTTGCAGCAACAGTGCGAGTAGCTTTCCTGTTCTCTTAGGTTGCTGCAGTTACTCAACTCTTGGCATGTTGTTCTAGGCTGTTTCTGGTTCATTAGTTTTGTTTCTGGTTTGTTTGGGTAAGAGTCTAGCATGAATACACATCATTTCTGATGTACTTTGAATCTGAAATTTGGATGCGAAAATGAAAATGCAGCAGGCTTGCACTTTCGGTTGGCTGAATTTTTGCATTGTTGAAGTGTATGATTTGTTTGCCATGTGATTGGAATACCATGTGCATGCATGCCATGAGGTAGAGTCATGCTTTGAAGTAGAGTTCAGTTGCATGTTTGGGGGCTGAAATGCTTAAATCATGTTTGAATGCTGGCTGGAAAATGAATTTCGGTTTGCCGCAAGTCCTCACGTAGCTCTTGCTGTTTTTTTTATGGTTGTATTTGTAGTGAAGTAGATACAAATGTATATTTTGGATGCTGTGATTGTCCACTAGTTGTTGTTTTCTTTTTCTTCAATATGCAGCGCACATTTCATCATTTTTAGATGGTTTGTGCGTGTCTTAAAAAAAAACTGATGCATTGCTGTTCAAGGAAACAATAGCAGAAATTTTCCAGAAAAACCGCATGCTTCCATTCAAGGAACCTGTTTTGTTTTGGACGTTGATTATCGTGTTTTTGTTGTTTTTGGAATTGAGGTTTTGATGTTGGGATAAAGACAAAAATATTAGCTTGATTTGAATGGAAAATGGCATTAGAATGAACCCAAAAGTGGCCGAAAGAATGGTAGCTAGATTTTGCAGAAGCTTGCTTCGTAGCTTGCATGAGTTTGCATGAAAATGATTTCCAAAAATTGCACTTTGGCCCCCCAAGTCTCCCATAATGCTAATTTGGCCCGAGTATTTGAAAAGGCTAATCAAATTGGTCCCTCCAACTTCCTTTTTCCTTTCAATTAGGCCCTAGACTTGCGAACATGGCTGTTTGAGTTATTTAATTGCTCTAATATGTATGTGATTATTTGGTGTTTACTTGACCTTTTCTTTGCCTTCGGACCTTTGAAGTTCTTAAAAGTGTTTGATTAAGCTTGAATGCTTGGTTAGTGTTCACCATTGAGTCTTTGGCAGCACTAATGTTTCAATTCAATTGCTTGCTTGCCTTCGTTGGTTACCATGTTTTGCTAAGGTGATACTTAAGGCAAGAGTTTAAGAACTTTGTGTTCAAATGAGCTTGTGTTCGCCTTTCTTTTTGAATTTTTTGAAATAATTTGGCTTTGGCCTTTTTCTTGCTCTTGGAATTTCAAAGTTTCTAAAATGTTCCCATTGGCTTTGAATGGTTGATTAATGCTTGCATTTGGGTCCTCGGTGGATCCCTTTATTGGAAAACTGTGTATTGTTTGATTTCATTTAAATTGCAATTAGGGGAGATTTAGTGACTTTGTGTTACTTTACTATTTGAGGTACCCGTGATATTTTTATTGTTTTGAAGCCATTTTTCTTTCATTTGGTCATCACTCGAAGGGGGCGGTATATTTTCTTTTATCCCTTTTTGTGTCTCTCCTATGTGAACCAACGTGCTACGTGAGAAATACATGTCTACTTTGCTTTCCTAGCCTTTCCTTAATTCCTTTCATTTATGTCATTTACTTTCATTTTCATTAAGTTATTCTTTAATGGGGTATGTGTACACCTCTTGGCTTGTAATAGATAGGGCTTTGGCGAGCAATTTGGTCCATTTTCCCCTTCCCCTTTTGTTTTAGTTAGTGAATGTAATAGGTTCATTAGCTTGGTTGCATGCCTACGTGTTAAGTGTTAATTTGCTTTGTTAGGGCCTTGCATCTAGTCGAGCATGCTAAATGTTATGTGCTACGTGTTTATGAGTGTTTGGCATGTCTACTCGCTTTCCATAACCATGAGTGAATGTGATGGATGAATGAACGTTTCCACTAGTCCAACGCTAGTCGGAATTCATAGAATGGGCTAGTCCAACGCTAGACCCTTAGGGATTTCCCCTCGTTAGTACATGTTTGCATGTTCATTACATGTCATGCATTCTTTTAGTTTTTCTATCATTTGGCATGTCCCTCTAATCCCCTTTCCCCTCACTTTAGGTCTTGCATCTCATGCTAGTTAGGGTACATTTGCCTGAAGAGTCCCCTTCTGATAAGGGAAACGAGCGAGTGTGGCTACTCGATAGCCTTAGCACGCTAGTTTTGCTTTCTAATCAAAGGGAAAATCGAAGTCGAAAAGTTAGGAGTCATTCCCATACCCGACCTGATGCATTCCTTTAGGTTCATTCATTCTCATTTATCACTTCCTCATTTTTTTCAATTCACATTTCCTCATCACTTTTCCTTTCCTTATTGTTCATTTTGATTTCTACTTCACAAAATTGCACTTAATTACACCTATATGCACTTATCACTATATTTCATACACTTGCACACGAACACTTGGATTTTTCATACAATTTCACACGTGCACCTTTTTATACACTTGCACACTTGCACTTTAGCCATCATTTGCATTAATCGACCTCTATAAGGTTTTCCTTTATTGGCCGCCACAATTCATGTGGTTGGGACCAAAAACCTTACAAGAGACATTTTAGAATTTAGGTTTGCATTTTTTCCTTCTTTTTGCATTCATGTAGTACATCCAAATGTAATAAATTCTTTGGTTAAAACAAGAAAATCTTTGATTAAATCACGCAACTAGCCTTGGCTAGGTCGAAGGGGTGCCTTGGATTTTTATCCTTGCCTTCCCCTTCGTCAAATGTGACTCCCGAACCTTTTTCGTTGGTTTATGTAGACTAGGAGTCGTTTAAAAAGGGTTTCTCACTACTCTTTCCTATTTTTCTTTAAAAATACATTTTTTAGGTGACTTGGTACACCTTAACTCATTACCAAGTGGCGACTCCGTATTTAGTTTTAAAAACCCTTTTTAAACTATAATTTTGGGTCAAATCGTCGCATTCTCAAAACCCCATTTAGACCCATTTTTCTTTTAAATCACGATTCATTTTCCAATCACAAAATACATTTTTTAAACCATTTATTTATTTATCAAAAAATGGGGCGCGACACCGTTAACTTGAAACAATTCAGAAATTGGATAAAGAACTAATGGTACATTATTAACTAAATGGTAAGAAGGTGTAGAACAAGATTTAAATGTGAAAACTCCCTTTAACACTTCAATATTCCTTCTACCAATTGATTCAACTTGAGGTTCCAGTGCTAGTCCTTTACACTTCTCATCAAAATCTACACAAGAACAACAAGGGTTATGGCTAGTAACATGCTCAAAATATGGCAAAAATGATGAATGAACCATAGGTAAAGAATAAGAAGTAGAATCTGGAATTTTCCTTTTTAGAGGGGTTCGAATTAATTCTCCAATGGCACGATAGGTTTTAATGGACATTGTTCTATGGATTGATACCAGAGAGATTTAGCTCCTAGGAGACAACTCCATGGAAACTCGCAAAGTGTCCAAGTGACTTCGGAATGGAACATGCCACGACCATCTCTACTTGACTTTGTGTAATCTGCACAAAAGAAGAGATACTAAACAAAGCAAAGGTAAGTTCGTTAGAAAAATAATAGGCCCTCACATTCTTGCTCAAAATCAACCCACTTTCTCTGTTCTCTTCCTTTTTATCACCCATCTCATTAGCTTTGTTCGTCTTTTTTTCTAGTTCAATAGCTGACCCTTTTATCTCATTGCTTTCAACTCCCTCAGATTTTACCTCTTCAGGCTCAATTTCCTCATCTAGCTTTTTCTCCATCCTATAACGCTCAAGCTCCCTTTTCATGGATGCTAGATCAATACAAAACTGGTCATAAGTAAGTGCTACAAGTACTAAACGACAACTATTAAATACGAAGGAATACTTATTAGTATGTCCGTCATATTTAACTTCTCGCCTCGACATCCATGCTTTGCCCAACAACACATGTGTTACTTGAATTGGGACTACATCACACAACACCTCGTCCACATATTTGCCGATTTGAATAGGTACAAGTGTGTGCTTAGTAACCGAAACATCACCATGAGTACTCATCAACTTGTACGGTTGAAGATGATCAATGGTTGGAAGATTTAATTTCTCAACCATGATAGTGCTTGCAAGGTTGACTTCACAACTCCCGTCAATGGCCAAGTTGCAGATTTTATCTTTGATACCGCAACGAATATAAAACTAATCAAGCAACTGAGATTTGACGATGTCCAATTGCTCATCTACGCCACGTAAGGCCACTTCTTTGACTCCCTTAGGATCAGGAACACAATGTTGTGAGTTAGCTTTTATGCATCTTGTACTTGACATGATGTATGGCCGAACCTGCAAACAGGGAAAGGAGGTTCAGCCATCTTGATGGGCCGGCCCATGCTCTACTAAATAACTAATCCAACTCTATTAAACACTAAGGCCTAAGGCCCTACTCGGCCAACTCTCTTGGGGGTCCACTTGTCTCTTCATGGGCTTGGATCATGGTGTAGATGACTTGATTGTCTCTTTCCAAGCCCTCAATTTCTTTATGGACTCCATGTTGGACTTGGACAATTCGAACAAGGGCTTGGAGGGATTCTTTGAAGAGCTTGGCTCGTTCACGTATGACTGGCCTAATGGAACTCGGACTGGGTCACTATGTGGGCTGAGATCTGTGCACACATCAGTCCCTTCCTCTTGAGAAGGATTTGCCGTCAAATCTGGATCCTCCTCGTCAAGAAATGGGCTCAGGTCCGCGACATTGAAGGTCGCACTCACATTGTACTCCCCACGTAGCTCCAATTTGTAGGCATTGTCATTGACTCTTTGGAGTACGCGAAAAGGTCCGTCACCCCGTGGGGACAACTTGCTTTGACGCTGCTTAGGAAACCTCTCTTTCCTCAGGTGTAGCCAAACCCAATCTCCAAGCTCAAAGATCATCTTATGACGGTGCTTGTTGGCTTGCTGGATGTATTGCTGAGTACGATTCTCAATGTTCGCCCGAATGGCTTCATGTAACTTGCACACAAAATCAGCTTTCTTTTTCCCATCTAAGCTTGTGTGCTCAGAGGAAGGTAAGGGTACCAAATCAAGAGGGGTCAAGGGATTAAGGCCATAAACAATCTCAAAAGGTGAGTAGTGTGTTGCACTGTGAACAGTTCGATTGTAAGCAAATTCAACATGAGGTAAACACTCTTCTCAGGATTTAAGATTCTTTTTAATCAAGGCCCGAGTAGAGTACCAAGTGTGCGATTGACAACTTCAGTTTGTCCATCGCTTTGTGGATGACTGGTGGTGGAGAATAGTAACCTAGTGCCAAGTTTAGACCACAAAATCTTCCAAAAGTAACTCAGAAATTTTACATCTCTATCACTAACAATGGTCCTAGGCATACCATGCAGACGGACAATTTCTTTGAAGAACAAATTAGCAATATGAGATGCATCGTCAGTTTTGTGACAGGGGATAAAATGAGTCATCTTAAAGAATCTATCAACCACTACAAAGATGGAGTCATTACCCCTAGGTGACCTAGAGAGTCCTAAGACAAAGTCCATGGACAAATCTACCCAATGATAGTGGGGAATAGGCAATGGGGTATACAAGCCATACGGATTTGTTTTAGATTTCGCCTTATGACAAGTGACACATCTACCAACCATGCGTTCAATATCTCGATGCATGTGAGGCCAGTAAAAATGCTCTTGTAACATGGCTAGAGTTTTAACCATGCCAAAGTGTCCCATGAGACCACCACTATGTGCCTCCCTAACCAAAAGATCATGGACGGAAGAATTAGGCATACACAGTTTATCCACATGAAATAGAAATCCATCATGCAAAAAGTACTTTTCATGTGGATTCTTAACACATGCAGCATATATGTCACCAAAGTCATGATTGTGATGCCCCGAAAGATTGAGTGTGAAAACCCGAAAAATTTTCTATATTTTCAAGACATTATTTTGTTTCCTTGTCGATAATTTTGTACCTTTCTTCAATATATTAATTTCCTATACATTTATTGTAATGGAATATAGTTTTCCAACCATTTTTCTAGTACAAGTTAGTCCAAGTTAATTTTGAAGTGCGTTTTGAACGTGGGACCCGCTAGTGCGGTAAATGCAATATATTTTGATAACTTGTTGGAGTTTTGTATTAAATGATATTATTTTACAAGGTGCTAAGAGATAATTAGATGTTACTTATATGGATTATCATTGGAGAGACAAAAGATAAGATTTAAACCAAAAGGTGACAAGTGTCACCATCCAATTCACCCTTGGACTTTTGACCAAGATATTTATATCTTCTTAAAGCTAATTTTGACCTAATTTTCTTCATTTTACCTTGCTTGGCCCACTCTCTCTCTATACAAGCAAAGGAAAGAAAGCTCTCAACTTGTTTCTTCAATTTCTTGCTTGGATCTAGCAAATCAACCGTTTAAACTTCCAATTTCTCCATAAAAACCCTTAGTTTAGTGGTTGTGAGGTTGGTTGTGAAGTGGTTTGGAAGAAAGTGGTGCTAAGTTGCTTCCTTTCTTGAGGTTCCAAGGTGAGTAGCTAATGGATTCCTTCTTTGGTCTTGATGAAGTCAAATTAATGGTTTGTATTGGTTAAAGATGTGATTTTATGGAGGATTAACACTTGAATGCATGAATTTCAGATTAGGGTTTCATTTTGTTTCCAATTCTGCCCGTTTCTGTTTGGCTCGTATAGAGGCCGAATTGGCCTTAGCACAAAACATGAAAGTTTTAGCGAATGATGTTTTCTAGTTGCCTGTAAATTTTTAGCCCAATCTGAGCCGAGTAGCCTGAGATAAGACCGAAATACCCAGACTGGTTTAGGTAGGAGTTCAGTGAACAGGGTTGTCTTTTCACCCAATCGGATCGTGACTTTTCACCATGATCCTTACCGAATTAGATTTTGGCCAAAACATGAAAGTTGTAGCCAAGGGTATAAACTAGTTGCCTGCAAAATTTCAGCTTGATCCGACCACTGTAACATGTGAAATGACCGAAATACCATTGACTGCCCATGAAACCTGTTTCGCGCTCAGAATTCTGTTTTCGTGTAGTTTTTCCATTTTGGATCTTGAAAATACATGATTTGGCCTTGGGTTAAAACATGAAAGTTGTAGGGAATGATATTTTAGAGATGCCTACAAAATCCAGGTCAATCGGAGCAGCGTAGCTTGTGAAAAAATGGAATTCCCCTTGCTATCCTGGTTTTACCCGAATTTGAGAATTGCTTCTGTAATTGGTTGTTTTGGTCAGGAATGCTTCCGAATTGGTTGTTGAGGTCTTCTGATTAAATGTAGCCCTGTTTCTTAGCTTTCAGCTGATTTTTGAATTTCTGGATTTGGACTTAGGTAGACTGATTTATGATGTTTCCGCTAGAATGCGTTCTGTGAATCTGTTTTTGTGATTCTGGTGTAGTATCTTGCATTTTTGACCTTGTTACACTAGAAACTGGGTTGAGTGAACTTCTGTAATATTGTAGCCCTATCTCTTAGCTTCGAAACGGTGTATCTTGCACCTTCATCCGACAATCGTAGTGCCTTTGGTGCCATTACCGCAAAAGGATGTCAAAAGCTATTTTTCTGGTTTTTGAGCTTAACTTTCATTTCCGAACTTTTCCCTAGCTTGACTTGTACTAGTACTACTTGGAGCTTCCTGAATGGCTATTGGATGAACTTGTTGTTGTGTGTGTACCTTTGGGATTGGCTGAGGAAATAATGAAGCCATGATGGTTGGGAAAGTAAGCAAATTTAGGGGAAGTGCTGTCCGAAGTTTTAAAGGGTTTGATTGCTTTGAGTTTGTGATCTAAGACTTGGATTTGAACAAGGCAATGTTATATGATGGATGATTTCTGAGCCATGGAGGTGAGTGACCTCAAACTATTTCTGAAGTTATTTATGAACCGTTTCCTGCATTATTTACTTTTGAGCTGTTTCCAAAGTTACTTTTGTACCGTTTTCTTGCATTATCTATCTTTAAACTGTTTCCAAAGTTACTTTTGAACTGTTTTCTTGCATATCATGCGTGCTTGCATGTGAGTGTTCCTTATTTGCTATATTTTCTTGACTTCATGACTTGTATTATTGATTGATAACGTGTTAAGTGCTTTGAATGATTTCCAAAACGAGCTTTCTAGGCGAGTGTGTACTTTATCGCACTTGACCTAAATAACTGTGCAATTTTCAAGGATTTAATTATTGAAATGCTAGTTGCGCATGAATGTAAGCCGTTTGGCTGAATTGGCCACTGCCCTTTGTTACCGATCGACTCGAGTCAGAAGCGGACTCGGTCGGGCGATATGGTGACCCTGGGTGAATTTGGTATACTCGAGTATTACCTTGTAGTCCGGCTACGTCCGGATGGGTGGAGTCCGGCCAATGGTCGGATGGGTGGAGTCAGGTCAACGTCCGGAAAAGGGGATGAACGAACAAAAGGATGAACGAGGGATTCTACTTACAAAAAATGTATTTTCAAACGATTGGAGGAATAAGGGGAAATGTCAGGGGAACGAACGAACAAACGAATAGCTCCATGTGAGCCCGTATCCTTTTAATGAATGTTACTATCGCTTTCCATTGTAAATGTTCCTTGAATTATTGATACTCCATTTTAATGTATTGTAAATGTTCATTTGATTTATGACATCATTGATTTATGACATCATTGAAATGAACTATGGTGAAACCGATTTAATTACTGATTTTAATGGTTACTCGCTGAGCTTCTAACTCACCCCAAAAATATTTTATTCCCCTCCACAGGGCTCGTGGCGAAGGAAGGACTTGTAGTACTTGTTCACGTGACTGGATGGCATATATCTTGTATAATTTGGATTTGGAATCATTTTATGTATAGTTGAGAATTGTTTCCGCTTCGCTTATGACATGTAAATATTGGAGATTTATATTGTAATATTTGAGGTTTATTCTTGTAATTCATTTGAGGACTGTAGTGAACGACTGAGTCCCGGCGAGAGCTGGGCAGGCGACCCGCCGAACCCTCTGGTTCGCCTTAGGGGGAGGTGGGGCTGTCACAATGATCATGTGTGTAGAGCTCCTTAATCATCTCGAACCCTAATAACTTAGCATCAAGGAAGACAAGCAAGGAATGTCTACGTGATAAGGCATCAGCTACGACATTCGTTTTGCCAGTCTTGTACTTAATCACATAGGAGAAGGTGTCAATGAAACTTACCCATTTGGCATGTCTCTTGCTCAACTTAGGTTGCCCCTTGAGAAACTTCAGTGACTCGTGATCAGTGTGTATCACGAACTTCCGAGGGCGTAGTGTTGCCAGGTCTCCAAGGCCCTCACCAGTGCATACAACTCCTTGTCATACGTGGGGTAGTTTAAGGTAGCTTCTCCCAATTTTTTGCTAAAGAGGGCACAAGGCCTTTTGTCTTGTATGAGGACAGCGCCAATACCTACACCAGAAGCATCACGTTCGATTTCAAAAGTCTTGTTAAAGTTTGGTAATGCTAAAACAGGTGCATATGTGAGTTTGTTTTTGAGGGTAAGAAATGCTTGTTCTTGGGCTTCCCCCCAATGGAACTTGCCATTCTTCTTGGTCACGACGGTCATTGGGACGGCAATGGTGCTGAAGTCCTTGACAAAGCGCCGGTAGAAACCTGCCAATCCAAGAAAGCTGCGCACCTCAGGGAAGGATGTAGAAGTTGATCATTGCTTGATGGCCTCAATCTTGGATTCGTCTACTTTGATACCCTGCGAACTTACTACATAGCCCAGAAACACAAGTTCATTAGTACAAAAGGTGCACTTCTTAAGGTTAGCGTATAGACGCGCCTTTCGAAGTGTTTCAAGAATTAGTCTCACATGCTCCAAGTGCTCATGTTCACTGCGATTATATATCAGAATATTATCAAAGCAAACAATAACAAATTTGCCAATAAAATGTCTCAAAACATGGTTCATTAGCCACATGAAAGTGCTAGGGGCATTAGTCAATCCAAAAGGCATGAACAGCCACTCATAGAGTCCATGTTTGGTTTTGAAGGCCGTTTTCCATTCATCGTCTTCTTTCATCCTAATTTGATGATAGCCACTCCTTAGGTCAATTTCAGTGAATATAACAGCACCATCGAGTTCATCAAGCATATCATCTAATTTAGGGATGGGATGACGATATTTAACAGTAATAACAGGCACAACACAAGGATTGAGACTCTCTTGTACCCAACCCTTACCTAATAGGCCATCAACTTGCCTTTGAAGCTCTTTTGTCTCCTCAGGGCTCATGCGGTAAGCAGGTTTGTTGGGTAGGGCTGCTCCAGGAATCAGGTCAATTTGGTGCTCAATCTCTCGAATGGGTGGTAAGCCATCAGGGACCTCGCCAGGGAAAACATCCTCAAATTCCTGCAAAAGAGCAACCATGCTCTTAGGCAATGCCTTGTCGAGCTCAGCAACATCTAAGAGCACATGTTTGCAAATCATGAGAAGTACAGGCTGATCAGAATTCACAACTTTTCTAACGTCCTTAACTTTAATAATCATGTTTTGCTTCCTAATGGTAGGTGTAGTGGGTGATTTGTCATGTATAACACTAGGTGTGCTCACTTGACCCTTGATCGATTGCTCACTTGTAGAAGCAGAGCTTTTGCCAGGGTCGACTGCCTTTAGTTTCCTCCTTTGATGGTCTTGTTCACACTCTTTTTGCAACTTTAGTTGGTCCTCATACACTTGTGCAGGTGTGAGGGGTGTGAGGACCTTACGTTTGTCATCGTGCAAAAGTGTGTACTTATTTGCCCTTCCATCGAATGTGACGTGTTTATCAAATTGCCAGGGTCTCCCCAGGATGACATGCGTAGCATGCATTGGCACTACGTCACACACGACTTCATCAGTGCAAGTACCAATTGAGAAGGGAATGCGTACCTGTTTGAAAATATGTACCTCTTTATCCTCACTTAGCCATTGGAGGCGGTAAGGATATGGATGTCTAGTAGTTGGGAGCCCTAGACTCTCAACCATGAGCAAGCTGGCCACATTCGTGCAACTCCCATTGTCGATGATGAGGCTACACACTTTGTCACATACTTTACAACGGGTGTAAAACAGGTTTTCTCTTTGTAGTTGCTCATCCTCCTTAACTCGGGCGATTAGCACTCGTCGTGCCACCAAGCAACCTACTTCTCCTTGTGTAGGCGAGCAATCTTTCCCAGCTGAATCCTCTTCCAGGCAGTCGTTTTGGACTAATTCGAGTATCACCTCACAATCGTCATCATTGGACACGATCTCGCCATTGTAAGTGATCAACATGACCCGCTGGTTCGAACATTGAGACTGAATGTGTCTAAACTCTTGGCATTTAAAACACTTGATGTCCCTACTCCTAGTCTTAGGAGTCTCATGTGGTGCCTTAGAGGTAGACCTGGATGCATCAAGAGCTTTGTTAGGGGTAAAATTGGTATCACGGGTAGAGGCATTACCTTGAATTCGACTAGAAGTGGGTGGTGTGGCCAAGTTTCCAGCTTTGTGGAGCGCTCTCCGTGGTTGGCTACCTCTCCATGAAGTTGAGTTGGAAAATTGGAAGGCACGGGCTCCTCGCCTCAGTTTCTTCCCCCTCTCGGCCTTGATAGCGAGTTCAAGAAGGTCATGCATATCCAAATAAGATTGGAGCTCTAAGGCTTCTTGAAGGTCCACTTGGTCCTACCAAACTAGGGCGTAGTCGGTGAACTCAACGGTGGCAACTTTTACCTTTTGTTCCTCACTATAATCATAGCAATCGAAGACCATCTCGATGCGGCCTTCCCACTCCAAATAAGCTTCAGGGTCACATTTGCCTTTGAACACGGGTACTTGGATCTTAAGTCCCTTGAGTTCGTTTTTGGATGTGTCCCTTCTAGGCTTCTTGGGTCGTTCCTCATCCTCACTAGCGGAGTAGTCTTCGCTATTTGCCCCTTTGGTGCCTCGGTTACTCCGGGTGTGTGATCTAGAACGAGAGCCTCGTGTGAGACTCTGGGAGAGTTCGTCAAACCGAGTGTACAACTCCTCCATTTGCTGCTCACTAATCCGCTTGAGCTCATGCTTCATGGCGGTGAACATCAACAAGTAGTCAGTGGTTGTTTGTTGTTGTTCCATGTTTCTTGTGATGCCCTACAAAAAGGTTAGTAACAAGACAATAATGCAAGTATAACCTTACTTCGCTCCCTTAGTGTATCACTCACCCTCGTGTTATCACTCAATTACACCCTTAATGAACTTACCAACACCTTTACCTGTTGGATTAGGTAGTTGAGAAATGTCGCTCAAGTCCAACAATTGGTCACCAACTTTTCCCACAAGAGTAATCATGAAATAAAACACGAGATGGAGGGAGAATGGTGTAGAAAAAGGGTAGTTAGGAGGAAGTATGGTGGCGGGCAGCAAGGGGAAAAAACGCAAAATATGAACACAAACGAAAGAAACCCTAATTTTCCTAAAGTGTAGGAGTGGTTCCTAAATTGTAGGAGTGAAAGTAGGAGTGGTTTCCTAAAACAGAGTAGTGAAAGTAGGAGTGGTTTCCTAAAACAAGGGAGTTATCCAAGTGTCCTACTTAGTTTCCTAAAGTGATTTGGAAAACAAGTTGGTTTTGGAAACTTCTTAGAAAACCTTTCTTGTACAACCTTTAGAAACTTCCAAACTCCTCTCCAAAACAGATTTGGTTTCCTTTCCTCCCTTTAGCCGAAATTTCCAGAAATTTTTTCTTCTTAATCCCTTTCCCAAAGTCGGCTAACTCCTTATAAAATCCCTCTCTTCACAGCCGCACCTTACTCCCAAGAAATTCGGCCCTTTTACACTTCAAGGACAAAGCAATTCGGCCCTCCCCTTTTCTTCACAAGGCAAGGCAGCGTTGGTTCTTGTTTCAATACAATGGCTTCCCAAGATAACGTGAGCAATGTCACTCAAGGATCCCCCAAACGGGCTGCTCAAGAAGCTCCCAAGAAATTTATTCCTAAACCAAGAAAGCCCTTTATGGATGCGAGAGCATACAAGAAACTTTTTATTCGAAGGGAGGTGCAAGTTTTCAAGGCTCAAGATGATCAAGAACCCCAAGAATCTCAAAAGGTGGTACAAGTGATCAAGGCTCAAGGTGATTAAGATTTTCAAGAAGAGGTGGGTCAAAACTTTTGAGTCTTCTTTCCTTGTGCAATTTCTGTTTTGGGTTTAGAAACAAGATGTAATGGTAGTCGTTTTTGGCAATAAAGAACCGAAGTCTTCTTCTTCCTTGTTCAGCCCCTTATCCAACCGAATGGCCTCCTTTCTTTTCTTTTTCGTTTCTGTTTTTTTTTCTTTTTTTTTGACTTAAGGAACTACACAAATACGTGGCTGTTTTGAGTAAAAATTCCCAGAAATTGGTCGGCTATTCAATCCTCCAAGAACTAGCAAGATACGTATCAAAGTTTCAAGAACTGCAAGGTAGTAACCAAGAACTTCAAGAACCTTAAAATCTTGTAGGTTCTCTTCAAGATTCATATCCCCAACAAGTTTTAACCCCAAAATAAGTTTAGAAAATTAACTAAAACAACTTGGATAACACCAAAGAAACTTGGACAGACTTGACAACAAAAGAAACCCTAGCCGCGCCTTAGGAAAACCCTAGCCGCCCTTTGAACTTCTTGTTTTTTTTTTCTTTTGTTCACGAACAGGTTGGGCCTCTCACTACATGCACTATTCGGCCAAAATTTTGGTGCAACACGTGACACAAGGTAAGGTCAGATTTGTCTAGGCAATAATCAAACATGCATGGACAGATTTGACACAAACGATGCTCGAACTAGACAACAAAGCCGAGACAAAGAATTTTGGGCAGATTCGTTGCTGTTCTTTTTTTTTTTTTTTGAAATAAGGTAGCGGATAAAAACAAGGAATTCTACGACACTACTATGAAAAATATGGATATAACGAAAGATACCTCCACCTGGCTCTGAAGCCAACTGATACGATCCTCGATCAACTCGTTTCGAGACACGTAGCACGATTGCCCAAGGATCTAGTAAGGTAGTCCAATGCTTGGATTGCAGAACCTAGAATCAAACGGACGACACGACTTGATTGTAGGTGGTAGAACGACGACTCCAATGAAGGTGATTACTCCAATGGATAGGTCAGTAGAACAATCAAGGGCAAGACGCAAGATTGCTCAACAACCCTTGCCTAAGCAAGTAAAAAAGCTCGAAACTCTCTCTTAGAGGAAGAATAAAAAATAAAAGAAAACTTTATTCATCAAACTTGTATCAAAACCCTTACAAAGCAAGCCTTTTTATAGGCTAAAGGTTCCTAAAACCCTAAGGGGAATAGGAAAAGGTAATTCAGCCATCTTGGTGGACAAGATGGGCCGGCCCATGTTCTTCTAAAAACAACTAACCCAATCTAATAAGTATTAAGGACTAAGGCCCTACTCGGCCAACTCACGTGGAGGCCCACTTGGTTCTTCATGGGTTTGGATCAAGGTGTAGATTACTTGATTGTCTCTTTCCAAGCCCTCAATATCTCTATGGACTCCATGTTGGTCTTGGAGAATTCGAACAAGGGCTTGGAGAGATTCTTTGAAGAGCTTGGCTCGTGCACGTGTGATTGGGCCCAATGGAACTTGGACTGGGTCACTACGTGGGTTGAGATCTGTGCACACATCACTTGTATTTGCCTTGCAAGTGCTGAGTGGCCGTATGTACCACTCTCCATCCGAGTGGGAGGTACCTCTCATCCCGTCTTAGTACTTTTATCTCGATTAAGTCGATTGGAGAGTTATCTCATCGACACTAGGGCTGAGTGGCCGTATGGCACACTCCATCCGAGTGGGAGGTCCCTCTCATCTCATCTCAGTACTTTTATCTCAATTAAGTCGATTGGAGAGTTATCTCATCAACACTAGGGCTGAGCGGCCGTATGTACCACACTCCATTCGAGTTGGAGGTGCCTCTCATCCCGTCTCAGTACCTCTATCCAGATTTATCGAGTGGAGTGTTATTTTCTCGACTAATTGATATGCTCGAATATTACCACCACTATTAAGTGACAACTAACGTCTCCAAGCTTTACTGTGTGAGCGTTGGATAACGGCCAACGACTCCAATCTTGATTTCTAAATACTGGGGCTATAAGCCATATCCTGAATTACTGTATATCTGGGACTATAAGTCCAACCTAGGGCTAGTTGGTCGAATCGAGCCAGTAAGAGTTTGGTCGAGGAGATCGACGAACCTTGGGTACTTTATGGAGTGTGGGCCCGATAGGGAGTGATCGGTGGACGGAAACTGGTGTAAAGTGGGAATCTACGAACGTTATACTTTCATGGTTGACTGAGAGTCAACCGATCTTGATCAAGCTACTATGGAAATTGCCCCTGAGAGCAACCTATATCCTTTGACATGAATGTGTTCCTTACTGTGCCCTTTTGCATGTTTTACCTAGCTACTTGCTTAATTATATACTGTATTATGATCTCATCGAAGTTGACTTGTTTCTTAATGTTTGGATATGCTATCTTGTCTCGTGCTTTACCCGTTTAATTACTTGGAACCTCACTGGGCTTCTAACTCATTCCAAGCCATTTGTTTTCCTTACAGGGATGAGAACATGAGAGGTTGAACTGAGGAAGGCCTCGTTTTTCTTCTAAGTTTGTTAGTTGCTGGTGTGAGCACTACATAGGTGTCTAGCCGACTTGTTTGGTTTGATTTTTGGCAAGTTCAACTCTTTGATTGTAATTAATGTCATTTTCTTTTGAGAGTCTGTTTGTAAATCTTTATGTTATTTGATTGAGTCCTGGCAAGAGTTGGACAGGTGGTCCGCCAAACCCTTGGGTACGCCCTAGGGTTTGGTGGGGCTGTCACAAGAACACTATATCCGGGATATATTAAAAGTTTAAATGGAGGTTTAAAGTGTATTATATAATTAGTTTAAACATTCTAAAGTATAGAGGATATAATTTTATTGTTAGCCCTGGCAAGAGCCAGGTAGACGTCCGATCAGATTTCCAAAGTGGGGTCCGGCTAGGTTGTCACAAAGTTATTGTCTAAAATTTCAATAATGCCTTTCCGCATAATAACAAGTTTGTAGTAGTTCTCTCATGGGTATTCTTAGTCAAGTTTGTAGTAATTTAGGTTGAGTAACATATTAGGTAATGCATATAGTGTTTTAGTTGTTTCTTCTTCTCCAGATTTTATGGGTTACAAGTATGTTATTTTAGAATTTTACTCCCCAAAACATAATGAATAGTCGAGATTCTTGTTCTAGTTAATTAATTGACATTACTTAGTTGTTTTTATTTCTTTTCTCTAGCTCATATTTTGCACAAGTCAATTTTGTCTCCTCCCATGTACTTTAATGTGTTAAATTTATCTCCTTAACCATATAATTTTAGGATTCTAAAAATAGTTCTAATATTCAATTTAATTTATTTTTTAGCATGATCAACCAATAGTCACAATTATTAGCTAATTTGATAATCCTAATATAAGCTGGTAATCTTAAGCACCTATCGTTTCATTGTACATCCAACGTAATATTTTCTTTCTACGCATGCGGTTATATCAACATCAGATCATTTGTGAGTGCCCATTTTTGGTTCATGCAGTTATGATGGTAATAAATTGGTCCACAACCTATCTAATAGTCGAATCAAATTTACCGAGTAGGGCTCAATGCTGATTAACAATGTGGTTATATTCACGTCGGATCATTTATGAGTGTCTATTTTTGGTTCATAACAGTTATGATTGTCGCGCCCCATTTTTTTGATAAAATAAATAAATGGTTTGAAAAATGTATTTTTTTTGATTCAATTTGTGATTGGAAAATGAATTGTTATTTAAAAGAAAAATGGGTCTAAATGGGGGTTTGAAAATGCGACGATTTGACCCAAAATTATAGTTTAAAAAGGGTTTTTGAAATAAAAAATCGGAGTCGCCACTTGGTAATGAGTTAAGGTGTACCAAGTCACCTAAAAAATGAATTTTTAAAGAAAAATAGGAAAAAATATTAAGAAACCCCTTTTAAACGACTCCTAGTCCACGTAAACCAACGAAAAAGGTTCGGGAGTCACATTTGACGAAGGGGAAGGCAAGGATAAAAATCCAAGGCACCCCTTCGACCTAGCCAAGGCTAGTTGCGTGATTTAATCAAATATTTTCTTGTTTTAACCAAAGAATTTATTACATTTGGATGTACTATATGAATGCAAACCCTAGACCTAGGGGTATTGGGGGAAATTTCTCTTCAAAGGTTGAATGGTGCCAATCACATTAATTGTGAAGCCCAATAATGACCCTTTGGAGAGGTCACGAATAATGCGAGTGGGATGCAAATGAATGAAATGCATGTATGCAATGTGAGGACATGAGTTTGAAAAAGTAATAAAAAACAATAAATATGTAAATGAAAATGTACACGTGAGTGAGCAAGGTACGGTATGTAAAATGATAATATGAAATGCATGTGTGCAAGTGATGATAAAAGTGTTCGTGTGCAAGTGAAGAAACATAAAGGTGTACGTGTGCAAAATGGGAGGAAAAATGAAAGTGTGATGAGGGTATAAAATGGTAGAGTGGATTTGAAAATGCATGAGCCTAGGGAATTCATGCATATTGGGTTCGGGGAGACCTAAATCGTGACTCAATTTGCCCTTTTATAGAGGGAATACAAGCGTGCTAAGGCTTAGAAAAAGCCACACTCGTCTATATCCCATATTTAAGGGGACTCTCAAGCAAATGAACCCTATAACTAGCATGAAATGCAAAAATCCTAAAATGGAGGGAAAAGGGGGTCGAGGGGCATGCAAAATGATGAAACTAAAAAGAAATGCATGACATGTAATGAACATGCAAACATGTACTAACGAGGGGAAATCCCTAAGGGTCTAGCATTGGACTAGCCCATTCTATGAATTCCGACTAGCGTTGGACTAGTGGAAACGTACATTCGTCCATCACATTCATTCATGGCCATGGAAAGCGAGTAGACATGCCAAACACTCGTAAACACATAGCACATAACATTTAGCATGCTCGACTAGATGCAAGGGCCTAATAAAGCAAATTAACATGTAGCAACAAAGGTAAGCAACCAAACTAATAAATCTATTACATTTGCTAGCTAGGCACATGTCTTCGATAGATCTTCATTGAATGCTCCTCCAAGCCTTATCTATTACCTTAGGGAGACCCTACTACCATCTAAAAGGGGGAAAAGGAATAAAATGATCAAATCCCTAACTATTACAAGCCAAGAGGTGTACACATACCCCACAAGGAATAACTTAAATAAAAGTAAAAATAACTGAAATAAATGCAAGGAATTAAGGAACGGCAAGGAAAGCGAAATAGACATGCATATTCACATAACACGTAGGAGCACGTAAGGTCAAATGAAGTGCAAATAAAAGGGTAGAATGTACCTCCCTTGGAATGGTGCCCAAATGAAAGAAAAATAGCTTATTTATCCTCCAAAATAAAAGAAATGGTCAGGGTACCAATTTATTTGGAAAATTAAAGAAGATGTGCAACAAAAAGCTCACTTGATCATAAAGTCCCTAAAGTCATGACTTAAGCGCAATTGAAACAAAGCATGGTAGTTAATTGAAGCAAATTTGCAATGAGTTTGCACAAATTAAAGCTGCCAAGGACCAAATTGAAGATATTATGCAATTGGTTGGGTCATAGTGGAATAAAAGGAAACTTGAGGGGTTAAAGTGCAAATTTTAGAATATATTTCATGCATGCTACGTAAATCTCTTTGTTTTGCTGGTTCCTTTCATCTGCAACATGCTAAACTTCTCAAATACAATCCTAATATGCAACTAACATCTCACCAATCAATCAAAGCCATCGGCATTAAACTAAAAACTAACACAGAATTCAACAAGCCAACAAATTATGATGAGATAATGTAAATTCCAACAATCTTTCATGCAAACTCAAGAAGATTTCTACAAACGGAAAGTGCAAGCTTGCTGCATTTTTTCAAAGCTTGCTGCAAATCTTCTTCTTGCAAGGATATCAACCTCAACACTAATTTTGATAAAAAATCTTTCAAACCAAACCTTCAAAGCTAATCTAAGCATTATAACACACGATCTGGAAATTCAAACAAACCCAAATACAAAAGAAAAACTGATGCAAAGACACAAAAAAAAAACAAAAAAAATTCATGCATTCGACAGATTCCAGCCACTGCATTTCTTTTCATCATGCAAACCAGATTTTTAATTCAAATACAAAGCTTTGATTAGATATTTCTCAAACCAGCATCTTAACCCTAACTAAACAACAAGCTGCTTAACTCAACTCCAAACAAACAAGAACAATGAAGGAGCTAATGCATTACAGAAAATCTGGACAGACATTCATGTAGAATGCTTTGGCAATCTGAAATCCACCTTCCAGCTCAAATATTTTAGATGTTTAAACACTCAAACTCAACACCCAACCTTCCATTGATTCCCTCCAACACAAGATCAAACATGAAACTGAAGGGCAAAACTTAACCAGCAACCAAAGGAAAGGAAATGCGGCAGGGAAAAGACCGAAAAAATGCAGCAGCTTTTGCTTGCTGTGTTTTTGAAAGGAGGAACTTTTAAATAACTTGGTGTAGACACCAAATTTTTAATAATTTTATGTAGCATCTATTTCATGATTTTTATTTTAGATCGCTTGCATTTGGTTCATTGTTGTGGGTTTTGCAGTTCTGGTTGTTATTTTATTTTAGTTTTATTCATTTTGCCCTTTTAGTTTGTCTATTCTTTTTTTATTTTGTCATTTTAGGTTTTTTAATCACTTTTAAGTTTTAGATTTTAGTTTTTAGTTTTTAGTTTTTAGTTTTTTTTAGTTTTTAAGTTTATAGAGTTTTTAGAAAGAAAAGAAAAATCATTTTAGTCATTTTGTTTTTATTCAATACTTTCTTGAAAGAAAAATGAAAATGCAAAATCATAAAAAGGAGAAAAGAGAAAATTAAAGGAAAAGAGGAAAAAAGAAGAAAAATTAAAAAAAAAAATAGGCTTTAGTTGGATTAGAAAAATAAAAAAAAAAGAAAAAGGAAAAAAAGGAAAATTTGTTCACAAAGATATGTTTATTTCTTTAAATTCAATCTTGGGCACTTTAGTTATTTTTATTAAGTTTGTTTTGGGAAAAAGAAAATGATGAAAAGAGAAAAATTGAAATTTAAAAAATGGCCATTTTTGTTTAGTGTTTTGTTTAAAATTATTTTTGTTTTGTTATAATTATTATTACTTGGCTTGTGTAATTTTGTTATTATTTATTTTATCATTTCTGTAATTATCAAGTTGTATTAGTTTTCTTAAAAAAAAAAAAAAAAAAAAAAAAAAAAAAAAGTATCGCGGCCTACAAGCTGCATTTTTGGCAGCTTGCAAAGGGCTAACTTCGTACGTGCCATTGAAGGGCAGGATGAAGGCAGAGGCTGGCCTTCATCCTGACCATTCAGTGGAGGGTTTAAGGGCCTTGGAGTTCCATATAAAAGGAGAAAGAAAAACATCAGCCGCAGGAGGGTTTTTCTGGGATCAAGGGAGAAAAAAAAGGAAGAAGAGCAACGGCGCATGAAAAAAGCTAAGTGAAACTAGAAATGCAGAGGATTCCAGGGAGGATGGCGGCTAAGAAAATTGAGAGGAGAGATTAGGGAGTGACCGACTGAGAACAAAGTGAAAAGAGAGGGGGTTAGGTTTGAAAGCGTCAATAGAAAAACGGCAAAGGGAGCTACGGCAAGGACCAGAAAAATTCCAGATTTTGCACTACCTTCATCAAATCCAGTTGCAGGTCCCTTCTGAATTCCGGTCTCCATTTTCCTCAAGACAAGATCTGTCAGGTAACCCCTTTTCTTTTCATCTTACATACACGGAATTATATTTGGTTTCTGTCTTCATTTCTGGTTTCTGGTCGGCACTTTCATTCCCTGTTCCTGTCGATTCCATGTTCCTGTCGACTCAGATTTTTTGTGTCGATATGAACTAGGAGAAGAAAATGAAGTCTTGATAAATATGTGGGCTTTACTTTATCGTTTCAGTCTTTGTTCTCCATGTTGAAGTGATTATCAGTTTTTGGTTTGAGTTGGAAAGTTTGAAGCTCATCTGAGCTTGATAAAACCATGACTTTGAGACCATGTGAATCCAGTTTTTGCTCTCACTCGCATGCTTAGTTTCGAGTTTTACCAGAATTTTGCTATCTAGTGTCAATAAAATTGCCCTGTTGTCTTATGGATTGGTATGTCTTTCTTTTGTGCTGTTTCTTGTGGTAGTAATACATGTGAGTTGCATGTTTTTGTTGGGATGAGAACGGATATAATATATTGGCATGTGAGCAATGGATTTGACATCCATGAAGAATTTTGAATAAACTTTAGCAGGTCGTAGTTCATCCGTGTGTTTCCTCTTGCTGTTTTCCTTGCCTGTAACAACCCAGTCCACCAAGAGGCTTTCATTACCTATTTGATGATATAAATTGGGCAAAGGGGTGTTGGGTTTGTGTGTCTGGGAGCTGAAACACTTGAATTGAAATCCAATGCTTGCTGGGTAATGAATGAAATCTGCTTGTTGGTTTTTGCTAGATCCCTGTGTTTGCACGCATGCTTTCTAGAATCCTGCTGTGACATTTTTCTGAGTTGCCTGCTTGTTTGGATCATGGTGGTGGTGCAATTAGTGGCTTGGTTTAGGATTGGGATGTTGGGTTTAAAAAGCATCTAATCAAAGTTGGGATAAAAATTTGAATCTGTAGGAAAATTGCAGCAGCTTTCAAAAGTCAAATGTTTGCATGTTTTTCCAGTTTTTTTTTTTTTTTTTTTTTTAAGTTTCGTAGCCTGTTTAGATGCTCAAGGTCTTGATTTGGTTGCTTAGTTTAAAGTTTTAATGTTTGGTGGATCAAGTTTTGATCAAAGTTGTATTAAATTCTGAAGTTCATGTTCGAAGATGAAATGCAGCAGGCTTGTACATTTGACTGCCGAAGTTCTTTTGGTGCTGTTTGAAATGTTTGCTTTTTACGTTGTGAAAGTGTTGGGAAGCTTAGCAATAGGAGCCAGCAGGTTGCTTGGCTTGTGGTTGTCAAAAAATAAAACAATCTTGTTGCGGTTTCCTTTCCTTCTTTTGTTACTGATCAAAAAAACAGATTTGCTGTCTTAATCTTGCAAGCCAGTTTTATGTTTTGATGTGGGTCAATAATTTATGGGTTGATGATCTTGTTTGTTTGATGAAATGGAGGTAGTTGCACCTGGAAATTACTGAAATTTTGAAAACAAAAGGGCCGCAAGCTTCATTCTTTATGTTTAGTTGTTGAAGTTTTCAGACTTTGGCTAGCTGCTGAAAATCTGTTTTGAAGCCATGTGTTTCTTGATGCAAAATGAAAGGATTGTGTGTTTGATTGCTGGGATCTAATGATATTTGAAAGCTGATGTTGGTGAAGTGATGGTTGCAGAAGCTCTTGGTCTACGTAGCTTGCATGAAGATTGCATGAATATTTTTTAGAAAAATTACAGTCCAACCCCTCAAGTTTCCCCTTATGCCACTATGGCCCAAGTAATTGGAACATTTAATCAATTTGATCCCTCTAAGTTTCTCTTGGTGCCACAATAGCCCAAGCATGTTTTAGTATCTTGCAACTTCAATCATTGTTTGACTCTTTCTTTATTTTTGGAATCTTTGAAGTGCTTAAACGATTTATTAGGTTCAATTGATTTGAGTGGTGCTTGCATTTGAGTTTTAGTAGATGTTATGCTTGGGGATTGGATGATCATGCCTTTTGCCTTGGTCTTTAAGTAGTTTTGACTTCCTTGAGTTGCAATTGAGGGAAAGTTTGATGTTTTGGTGGGTTCAAGTTGTTGAGTTTATATCTTATCACTAAATTGGTGCATTAATCCTTTGTTCGATGGTTTTAGCCCAAATTAGGACCTTTTCCTTTTACCAGCTTCACGAACGGGGGAGGTATAACTTTCTTTTATCTTTCTTTTGTTTCTCCTATGTGATCTAATGTGCTAAGTGAATTGCATGTCTACTTCGCTTTCCTAGCTTTTCTTTAATTACTTTTACTTATGTCATTTACTTTTTTGTTTTCATTAAGTTATTCTTTTAATGGGGTATGTGTACACCTCCTGGCTTGTAATAGATAGGGCGTAGCAAGTAATTTGGTCCATTTTCCCTTTCCCTTTTGTTTTAGTTAGCAAATGTAATGGTTGCATGCCTATGTGTTATATGTTAAATGCTTTATTAGGATTTTGCATCTAGTCAAACATGCTAAGTGTCATGTGCTACGTGTTTATAAGTGATTCGCATGTCTACTCGCTTTTTGTAGTATAGACGAATGGAATGGATGAATACACGTCACCACACTAGTCCAACGCTAGTTGTGGCTTCTTTTATCGTTTCCACTAGTCCAACGCTAGTCGGAATTCATAGGATGGGCTAGTCCAATGCTAGACCCAATAGGTTCTTTTTTTTTCCTTTTTCATTAAGTGCATGATCACCACATATCACGCATTTTTCCTTAGTTTATCATTTGGCATGTTCCTCAAACCCTTTCCCCTTCACTTTAGGACTTGCATCTCATGCTAGTTAGGGTTCATTTGCGTGAAAATCCCCTCTTGATAAGGGAAACGAGCGAGTGTGGCTACTCGATAGCCTTAGCACGCTAGTTTTACCTTCTAATCCGAGGGAAAATTAAAATCATAAAACTAGAGGTCATCCCCGTACCCGACTTGATGCATTCCTCTAAGTTCATGCATTTTCATATCATTTTCTCTTATTTTTCTCACTAAATATATATCTTAAATCCACATGCCATAATCACACACTTCTTCACTTTCTTTATTTTTGTCCTTTCACACATTGTACTCATTTTACTTATATTTACTATTTTCATTCACTTACACACGAGCACTTATATTTTCATTCATTCGCACACAAACACTTTCAAAATGCACACTTGCACTTTTCCTACACTACGCATACTTACACTTTTAATTTGAGTCATCATTTGCATCACTCCCGATTTTCTATGAGGTTTTCTTTATTGGCCGTCACGACTCATGTGAATGGGACCAAAAGCCTCATAAGAGACATTTCTTAGATTTAGGATTGCATTTCTCATTCATTAGTCATATCTAAATTTGCAATACATACTTTGGGTAGAAAAAAATTAGGAAAATAAGGGTTAAATCACGCAACTAGCCTTGGCTAGGTCGAAGGGGTGCCTTGGATTTTTGTCCTTGCCTTCCCCTTCGTCAAATGTGACTCCCGAACCTTTTTCTTTGTTTTACGTAGACTAAGGAGTCGTTCAAAAGGGTTTCTTGCTTTTTGCTTAAAAATTTTACTTTTTGGGTGACTTGGTACACCCTAATTCTATACCAAGTGGCGACTCCATTTTTCATATAAAAAAACCCTTCTTGAACTATTTTTCTTGGGTCAAATCGTCGCATTTTTAAAAGTCCCATTTAGACCCATTTTTGTTTTTATCAACAAAATTCATTTTTCCCAAATCAATAAAATTCAACAAAAACAAATCATTTTATTTTTATCAAAAAGTGGGGCGCGACAGTTGGCGACTCCACTGGGGAATTCCTAAGTGGGTCCAAGCATTTTGACTTAACCATTCGTTTCCTTTTTCTACCCTTTTTATGCATTGCATTTTGGATATTAGGGTTGCATTTTCTATTTTAGGACTTTTTCGCCTCACGCGCGTATCAAACTATTCCCTCACTCACGTGTGTATGTTTGGTTGATTGAATGTATGTATCTTGCGCTTGCATTGCATTTGGGGGGGTGTGTGTCACCTTTAGAGCCTCGCGTGGTTCTCACCCCTTTCCCTCAAAATAGGGAACACTTCATACGTGCACGTTTACTTGCTTTTATCCCATTTTATTTTGTTTTTCGTGGGCGTTTCCCACACCGCCTTGTAGGATTAGGATCGATCGCCTTGGGTAGGCGGCTGGTGTGCTCTGCGCCCATAGCGTTACCTAAGGGATCACTCGAGCCACCGACCAAAGGCCCTGGGAGTGATGACCCTTCGCCTTTAGGTCTGAAGGCTTGGGAGCCGAAGCTTTATCGAGTCTAGGCATTAGTGAACCAAACCGCATGCATCCATATTAGAATTTTCCTAGGTTAGAGTCGGCCTCACCCTCTTTTAAGCACATTAGGCACGAGGGAAGGGGTTCCACCCCTTTTATTGCTTTCATTGTATTTCTTTTCTTAATTGCTCCCAATGTGTTATGTGTACTATCAATTGCACTAACCATTCTTTTTGTTTTCTTGGCTTGCATTCATGTGCCTTAGCAATAAGAGGCCTCTTTGGCACTCTTTTAGCGACTTACCCACTAGATAGCTCACATGTTTAAATTTCAGCTATTACACTTAATTTTCAATAAATACATTTCATTTTTTTTAGACCTTTTCCCCCTGATGCATTATTTATATCCTTTAGGCCGTATTTGTCACATATTTACATCGCTTTAATAAACTGGCATCATGCATTAAACCCTAGAAAGGGAATGCCACTCAGGGGATCCCGTGCTAGGAATAAAACCACCTTGTGTCTCGGATACTTAATCCAACGAGACTTGCACGTTTACATTTTGTACCATCCAAAGGGGTAGTGCACGAGGTAAGGTAGGATCCGATCATTTTCATAGAGTGATCTTTGGAATATGAGCATCTAATAATCACTTTTTGGCCATTTTATCAAAAATTGGTAAAAATCCCTTGCGTGAAGGACATTGATTTGAAGAAATTCACAAATGATTTCTCCTATTGAGACGATAAATAAATTGAGGCCAAATTGTGATTTTAGAAGGCTCATAGACTGATTTTCTGAAACCACCAATGGCCGGCCGATTCGATCAATCCATTTTGTCAATTCATTCATCATTTGATCAATTCATTTGACCAATTTACCCTTTTTAGGGTTATTCGGTCGCTTTTGAATAAATTATCAATTCAATTGACCAAATTACCCTTTTTTAGGGTCTTTTGACCAATTTACCCATTTTTAGCGCAACCGAGCCGATTTTGAATAAATCAAGTTTCGTTCAATCTGTTTGATCAATTTACCCTTTTTTAGGGTGATCTGATTAATTTGGGATAAATTTCATTCAATTCATTTGACCTGTTTCCCTTTTTAGGGTAATTGGTCAATTTTAAATAAATTGTCAATTTCATTCAACCCATTTGCCCTATTAGGGTTTCATTGTCAAATTCCAAATTGGGAAATCTAGTCACTTTTGAAGAAAACCGTCCATTGCATCCAATCACTTGATCAATTAGGGTTTTGACCCGTAATTCACTGAGAAATTTTATCAACGAATTCCAATCTCTTTGATAGGAAGTTCGTCAAGGTCAAACCCGTGCGTTTTTGCAAAATCTTGTACCGATCAAAAGTGATCCATCCATTCGACGTTGTCCTCATTTTGACAAATCTCTCGTCACTCCAATGGCCAAATTTTTTTTTAAAATTATTTTTCACTCAATGAGTTGATCAGATCCGTCAGGTATGGTATAGTGCTTACCCTAGAGGATCGCATTTTCATGCTAGGCCTACCCTTGGCATAAAAGGGCTCCCAATAGGACATGCATCCGAATTTTTCGGGATAGTTACTAACTCTTGCCTTTTTCTTTTCCTTTTCTTTATTTTTATTGGAGTATTCTAAGCAAGGGTACAATCTAAAGACAATTCCTTTCAAAATTCTCAGGTAATATTTAAATATAGCTTCTCGTCGAAGCCCCATCATAACGCGATCCCGTAGTCAAGCCCAGAGGAATCGTGTAGACATGAGTACTCAACCAGAATCATCCGATACGGCCGTTGCAACTACCCAGCCGGAAGCTGCAAGTCCTGGGTTCAGTTGACAGAGTTACTCACAAAATTTGGGGAAATGGCGTCAGAAATGGCCGCTCAAAAGAAATTAATCGATGAGCTTATCAGTAGCGGAGTTCAACCTGAGTCTGTACTCATCAGTCAATCGGGGCCAGAGTCATTGGTCATGCCCACGACCCAAACTACTTTTACTCCTCCCTTCATCATTCACCTGAAGGAACTTTCACCTATCCTACATACATTTGCCATACACTTACCCTCCTAACCCTTCGTTCTTTCCTACTCACATGCAAGGTCCCCAACCGC
Source organism: Coffea canephora (assembly GCA_036785865.1). Classification (NCBI taxonomy): domain Eukaryota; kingdom Viridiplantae; phylum Streptophyta; class Magnoliopsida; order Gentianales; family Rubiaceae; genus Coffea; species Coffea canephora. Next base: position 30,720,769 of record CM071913.1, read on the forward strand.
AAATCACCTCAAACATACCACCTGAGCCACATACCTTTTTATCACACTGCTGCTGAGCCATTCCTACCAGTCTATACTGTTCAAGCTAAGCCAGAAATGGGGGAATCCTCTGCTCCCGTTGATATAAAACTGCTTAAGCGCCTTGATCGTTTTGATGAATTTATGAAGAAAAGTCAAGGGTTGAACAAGCAAGGAGTTCTGGATTACGATGAGCTTTGCCTTTTCCCGAATGTGCAGTTACTGAGGGGTTCAAAAACCCCTAATTTAACAAATATGATGGAACCGGTAATCCCAAAACACATCTCCGGCTGTTTGCTAAACAAGTTGGGAAAGCCTGTAGACAACGAGAATTTGCCTTTAAGGCTATTCCCTGAAAGTCTGGAAGGGGATGCACTTGATTGGTACTCCAACCTGAAGCTCGAAGAAGTGAAAACTTGGATTGACTTGTCCAAAGCTTTTGTAAGGCAATACGAGTATAATTGCGAGCTGGCTCCTACACGAACCACGTTGGAAGGGACAAAAAGAAAACCCTCTGAGGACCACAAGACATATGCCAAAAGGTGGAGGAAAATAGCTGCAAAAGTCGAGCCACCAATGACTGAAGATGAAATCATTCGCACCTTCATTAAAGCACACGATCCCCCGTATTTTGAGGAAATCTTTCGCATGACTGGAATGCTCATTTGCTGCTATCGTCAACAAGCTTGAAGAATATGATGACTTCGTGAAAGCTGGAAAGATTGTTAATGTGTCTGCCCTGAAAACTCAAGTGGAAGTTTTGCAAAGTCAAAGTAGCAATGGGAAGAAGCAACAATTTCAAAAAGCAAGAGGGGGAAACTGCTTTTGTCTGGGATCAAAACCCTACCCCAAAACTCAGATTTTCGACGATACCCTACCTACTCCAACCCTTACCCCCCATTATCCAAACTCTCATCCTGGTTTATCACGCCAATATCCACCACCCTCGACCTCGCCCAAGCTACCCTAATCACCTGTAGTCCCTTTTCAAATAACTCAACCTAATTTTCAACAAATACGACCCGACCCCTTACAATCAACAACTTCCTCCACCAAATGGACTCACCTACAACTACCCTCAACCCACTGAACGCAAAGGAAAATCGCCATCGCACTTTTACTAATCTGGCAGGCCTCTGGACCAATTGTATGAACAATTGAAAGCCGCTGGTAAAATCGATGTCATTCCCCTCGCCTTACCTCATGGCATCCCTGGCGGATACAATCCACAGTATACTTGCGCTTATCATTCAGAAGCACCTGGCCATTCAACCGCCAATTGCAAAGTACTTAGGCACCAGATCCAAGACATGATCGAGGCTGGGGAAATAGTGCTAAGAGGAAAGGGTGGACAAGGACCAAGTGTAAGCACAAACCCCTTTCCCAAACATGAGGACACTTTAGAGGCATCCACCTCCAGTGACGAAATCTGAGAATCTTGAAGGCACATTGCACAATTTGGATGGCCGAGTATTTTCCCTTTCGAAGGGAATTTTGGTAAATCTAGGGGTTGTTATTTACTAAATTTCACAAAAACTGTTTTCTTGCATATGTGAATAGTTTTAATGGAAGCATCTTTTGCAATTGAGTTTATTTGTTTCCACTTTGATTTGGAGTTGCATGAAGTGCATAATTTGTTTGATTTGATTATTTGTCTTGATTCTTTTAAATTCTTTTAAGATGGCCAAAGGTGAAATTATTTGACCCTCTGAATATCATGGTTCTGGAATTCGATGAAGCCGCACATTGAAAATCCTTCATTGAAATCCTGATTAAAACTCCCTTCCTTGAAAAAGCTTTCATTAAAGAATTCCTTCATTCAGAAATCCCTTCATATAAAACTTGCTTCATTGAAATCCTCCATTGAAAATCCATTCCTTGGAAAAAACCTTCATGGAAAAGGCCAAAATTCTTCATTTAAAAATCCCTTCATTGATAGAAATTCCTCCCCTGTCAAGCTCGAAGCTGATTGGTTAGAGTAGGGTTACAATGATTGATTCTAATTGATGAAAAACAGCTGAATGTCATAAGCATGACCTATGTTCATAACAAAAGAATCCGCCACCGACCTTCTGAAAAAGGAAACAAAGTGCTAAAGCGATGAAGACGAAGTCGAAGGCAAATTTGCTTCAAATTGACAAAGCTTATTGGGTGTTCAAAAGAGAGATGGAAGGACAGACATTCCCTCAACCTATCAAACTCGGACATGTGTAAGAAGTTCTTTATTTGATTATGCAAATTCCTTCTAGGAATCATGCAAGAGACGAGGCAAAAGTCAGGCCATCTTCCTTTCCAATCAAAATATTTCATCCTAGTCATCCTTTTGAGCCATCAGAATTGACAATTTTCGTTTGGCAACCCCTGAGAATTGCAAACCCCACACTGGGGCAAATTCATTTTGAAAATGATCAGAAAGGAGGGAAAAACCCCACACTGGGGCAAATTTAGTTTTTGAAGAAAAATGCAAAAGTGAAAAGTGCAATGAAAAGCACGAAGAGAAGAATCCAATCAAACTGGGGCAAAATTTTCCTCAGTTTCGTTCAAAATTGGAAATAATTTCAAAATGATGCAATCTCAGGCTATTTCACACCCCTCTCATCAAAATTTGCTTTCAAGCCTCAACTTTTCTTGAAAAACACCCCACCTGACTTCATTTCAAAAGCCCAAAGTCCTGGCTTTCGTCACTTGCTGCATTTCTATTGGGAAATTTGCTAATCAACTGGCAAGTGATGTCCATAGCCTTCGCCTAATCTTACCAGGGAAGCGCATTTTACTGATGTCAGCAATCTTCAGTTCACACTCCTGAGTCGATATATGGTTTGAGTTTTTTTCATTGTTCCTTAGGTGAAAACCCGAAAGGGCACCTCGAAAGAAAAGGAGAAAAAGAAAGAAAAAGAGAAAAACAAAAAAAACAAAACAGAAAGAAAGGGGTGGGGGCAACCTTGGTGAAAACCCAAAGGGCGCCAAGGTGAGTTTTGTAAGCACAAGGAGGAATAGCTGGTGACTTGGTTCGTTTGGATCTCCTTCATTTGGAATACTTTGCCAGTGTTGAATTCCAGAAAAAGATAATCCAGGGGATTTAAACATGACGTCTGTGGGCCGAAAATTGTGTCATTTGTAAACTAATATTCTTTCGTAAGTACATTTTTAGGAAACTCATTTCTTCCAAAGCGCCTGCATTTATGGCATTATGTAGGCACAGATGGTTATGTTTTTGCATTCTCGTGCATATCATCCCTTCATAGCATGTGAATTTTTATTGCATCCTCATTTTATTTTAACTTCTTGAATTTTTGGTAAATAACTCCCCGGGTTTATTTTCAAAAGAAAGCTTGGATTCAGTCGTCCTTTGGAAACGTTTGAGATTCAGCAAAGCCAGCCGCAGCCTTCACGGATGGAAAACACATGCCTGGTCAGTTTGAGAGAATTCGGAAAAGTTTTGGAATGAGAAATCTAACTAATCAGATGCGCAGCGAAAATTGACGAAAATGGAGGAAAAGGAGAAAAACTCTGTTTAACATCTCAAAGGCAAACGGATCAAATGATAGGACATTTTTTGTATTTTCTCTTTTGCAGAAAAGTTCCATGCATAGATAAAAGCATTACACCTCGCACTGAAGTCGGTATCAAAAGGTGTTCTCCAAATGAGTAAAGTGTACTGAAATACGTCGCAAGCCAGTTTGATCAAATGGTGCAACAACATGGCAAAGCAAGAATCAACTATTGGTTCAAAGGCAAAAACTTAATTCCTACTGGGGCACAAAATTTGGTTGGTTTTTAGGTGAGTATCGGGAATATCCGTCTTGCATATTTCTTGTATTTTGCCACTAAACATGGGTTAGTCCCACTAGTGGATTTTGTTTTCTTCGCGCGTAAACAGGGTCAGTCCACAGCGCGTGTTTCATCCTCATTGCCGCTAAGACATGGGTTAGTCCCACTAGTGTGCATTTTGTTTTCTTCGCGCTAAACATGGGTCAGTCCCATAGCGCGGTTTTCAATTCTCATTGCCGTTAAACATGGGTCAGTCCCACTAACGTGCATTTTTAATGTTCCATTACACTAAAATGGGTTGGTCCACTAGTGTGCATTTTGTTTTTTCGCCGCTAAACATTGGGTCAGTCCACTAGCGGCGTTTCATTTCTCATTGCCGTTAAAATGGGTTCAGTCCCACTAACGTGCATTTTATGTTCCATTACCACTAAACATGGGTTAGTCCCACTAGTGTGCATTTTGTTTTCGCATAATAAGAGGCTCTTTGGCACTCTTTTAGGGACTTACCCACTAGATAGCTCACATGTTAAATTTCAGCTATTACTTTAATTTTCAATAATACATTTACTTTTTTTTAGACTTTTCCCCTGATGCATTATTTATATCCTTTAGGCGTATTTGTCACATATTTAATCGCTTTAATAACTGGCATATGATTAACCTAGAAAGGAAGCACTCAGGGGATCCCGTGCTAGGAATAAAACCCTTGTGTCTCGGTACTTAATCCAACGAGACTTGCACGTTTAATTTTTGTACAATCCAAAGGGGTAGTGCAAGGTAAGGTAGGATCCGATCATTTTCATAGAGTGATCTTTGGAATATGGCAATCTAATAATCACTTTTTGGCCATTTATATCAAAAATTGGTAAAAATCCCTTGCGTGAAGTGACTTGATTTGAAGAAATTCACAAATGATTTCTCTATTTGAGCACGATAAATAATTGAGGCCAATTTGTGATTTTAGAAGGTCATAGACTGATTTTCTGAAACACAATGGCCGGCCGATTTCGATCAATTCCATTTTGTGTCAATTCTTTCATCATTTGATCAATTCTTTGACAATTTACCACTTTTAGGGTTATTTCGGTCGCTTTTGAATAAATTATCAATTCAATTGACCAAATTACCCTTTTTTTGGGTTTTTTGACCAATTTACCCATTTTTTAGGCAAAACCGAGCCGATTTTGAAATAAATCAAGTTTCGTTCAATCTGTTTGATTCATTTCCCTTTTTTAGGGTGATCTGATTAATTTGGGATAAATTTCATTCAATTATTTGACCTGTTTCCCTTTTAGGGTATTTTGGTCAATTTTAAATAAATTGTCATTTAATTATTCAACCCATTTGCCTATTAGGGTGTCTTATTGTCAAATCCCAATTGGGAAATTCTAAGTCACTTTTGAAGAAAACCGTCCATTGCATCCAATACTTTGATCAATTAGGGTTTTGACCCGTAATTCACTGAGAAATTTTTATCAACGAATTCCATTCTTTGATAGGAAGTTCGTAAGGTCAAACCCGTGCGTTTTTTGTGCAAAATCTTGTACCGATCAAAAGTTGAACATCCTTCGGACGTTGTCCTCATTTTTGACAAATTCTCAGTCACTCCCAATGGCCAATTTTTTTTTTAAAATTATTTTTCACACTCTGAGTTGATCAGATCCGTCAGGTATGGTATAGTGTTACCTAGGGATCGCTTTTCATGCTAGGCCTACCTTGGCATAAAAGGGCTCCCCAATAGGACATGCATCCGAATTTTTCGGATAGTTACTAACTCTGCCTTTTTTTTTCCTTTTCTTTATTTTTATTGGAGTATCTTCAAGCAAGGGGTACAAATTAAAGACAATTCCTTTCAAAATTCTCAGGTAATATTTAAATATAGCTTTCTGTCGAAGCCATATAAAGCGAGATCCCGTAGTCAACCAGAGGAATCGTGTAGACATGAAGTACTAACCAGAATCATCGATACGGCCGTTGCAACTACCCAGCCGGAAGCTGCAGGTCCTGGGGTTCAGTTGACAGAGTTACTCACAAAATTTGGGGAAATGGCGTCAGAAAATGGCCGTCAAAAGAAATTAATCGATGAGCTTATCAGTAGCGGAGTTCAACCTGAGTCTGTACTCATAGATCAATCGGGGCCAGAGTCATTGGTCATGCCACGACCAACTACTTTACTCCTCCCTTCATCATTCCACCTGAAGGACTTTCACTATCTACATAAATTTGCCATACACTTTACCCTCCTAACCCTTCGTTCTTTCCTACTCACATGCAGGTCCCCAACCGCAATCACCTCAAACATACCACCTGAGCCACATACCTTTTATCACACTGTGCTGACCATTTACCAGTCTATACTGTTAAGCTAAGCCAGAAATGGGGGAATCCTCTGCTCGTTGATATAAAACTGCTTAAGCCTTGATGTTTTTGATTGAATTTATGAAAAAAGTCAAGGGTTGAACAAGCAAGGAGTTTGGATTACGACGAGCTTTGCTTTTCCCGAATGTTGCAGTTATGAGGGGTCTAAAACCCCTAAATTTAACAAATATGATGGGAACCGGAATCCCAAAAACACATCTCCGGCTGTTTTGCTAACAAGTTGGGAAAGCCTGTAGACAACGAGAATTTGCCTTTAAGGCTATTTCTGAAAGTCTGGAAGGGGATGCACTTGATTGGTACTCCAACTGAAGCTCGAAGAAGTGAAAACTTGGATTGACTTGTCCAAAGCTTTTGTAAGGCAATACGAGTATATTTGCGAGCTGGCTCCTACACGAACCACGTTGGAAGGACAAAAAGAAAACTCTGAGGACCACAAGACATATGCCAAAAGGGGAGGAAAATAGCTGCAAAGTCGAGGCCACCAATGACTGAAGATGAAATCATTCCGCCCTTTCATTAAAAGCAACGATCCCCCGTATTTTGGAGGAAATCTTTCGCATGATGGATGCTCATTGCTGCCTATGTCAACAAGCTTGAAGAATATGATGATTCGTGAAGCTGGAAAGATTGTTAATGTGTCTGCCCTGAAAACTCAAGTGGAAGTTTTGCAAAGTCAAAGTACAATGGGAAGAAGCAACATTCAAAAAGCAAGAGGGGGAAACTTGCTTTTGTTGGGAATCAAACCCTACCCCAAAAACTCAGATTTCGACGTACCTACTACTCCAACCCTTACCCCCATTATCAAACTCTCATCCTGTTTATCACGCCAATATCCACCACCCTCGACTCGCACTCAAGCTACTACATCCACCTGTAGTCCCTTTTTCAAATAACTCAACCTAATTTTCAACAATACGACCCGACCCCCTTAACATACAACTTCCTCACCCAAATGGACTCACCTACAACTACCCTCAACCACTGAACGAAAGGCAAAATCGCCATCGCACTTTTACTAATCTTGGCAGGCCTCTGGACAATTGTATGAAAATTGAAAGCCGCTGGTAAAATCGATGTCATCCCCTCCGCGCTTACCTCATGGCATCCCTGGCGATACAATCACAGTTACTTGCGCTTATCATCAGAAGCACCTGGCATTCAACGCATTGCAAAGTTACTTAGGCACCAGTCCAAGACATGATCGAGGCTGGGATAGTGCTAAGAGGAAAGGGTGGAAAGGACCAAGTGTAAGCACAAACCCTTTCCAAACATGAGCGACACTTTAAGGCATCCACCTCCAGTGACGAAATCTGAGAATCTTGAAGGCACATTGCATCATTTGGATGGCCGAGTATTTTCCTTTTCGAAGGGAATTTTGGTAATCTAGGGGTTGTTTTTTACTAAAATTTCACAAAAACTGTTTCTTGATATATGTGAATAGTTTAATGGAAGCATCTTTTGCAATTGAGTTTATTTGTTTCCACTTTGATTTGGAGTTGCATGAAGTGCATAATTTGTTTGATTTGATTATGTCTTGATTCTTTTTAAATTCTTTTAAGATGGCCAAAGGTGAAAATTATTTGACCCTCTGCAATATATGTTCGGAATTGATGAACTTCCTTTGAGTTGCAATTGAGGGGAGAAGTTTGAGATTGTTTGTGTTCAAGTTGTGAGTTAGTATATCTTATCACCTAAATTGGTTGCATATTCCTTATGTCGATTGTTTTGCCCATTAGGACCTTTTTCCTTATTATTTTACCAGCTTCCACGAACGGGGAGGTATAACTTTCTTTTATCTTTCTTTTGTTCTCCTATGTGACTAATGTGCTAAGTGAATTGCATGTCTACTTCGCTTTCCTAGCTTTTCTTTAATTACTTTTACTTATGTCATTTACTTTTTTTTTCATTAAGTTATTCTTTTAATGGGGTATGTGTACACCTCTGGCTTGTAATAGATAGGCGTAGCAAGAATTTGGTCCATTTTCCTTTCCCTTTTGTTTTAGTTAGCAAATGTAATGTTGCATGCCTATGTGTTATTGTTAAATGCTTTATTAGGATTTTGCATCTAGTCAAACATGCTAAGTGTCATGTGCTACGTGTTTATAAGTGATTCGCATGTCTACTCGCTTTTTGTAGTATAGACGAATGGAATGGATGAATACACGTCACCACACTAGTCCAACGCTAGTTTGGCTTCTTTTATCGTTTCCACTAGTCCAACGCTAGTCGGAATTCATAGGATGGGCTAGTCCAATGCTAGACCCAATATGGTTTTTTTTTTTTCCTTTTTCATTAAGTGCATGATCACCACATATCACGCATTTTTCCTTAGTTTTTATCATTGGCATGTTCCTCAAACCCTTTCCCCTTCACTTTAGGACTTGCATCTCATGCTAGTTAGGGTTCATTTGCGTGAAAATCCCCTCTTGATAAGGGAAACGAGCGAGTTGTGGCTACTCGATAGCCTTAGCACGCTATTTACCTTCTAATCCGAGGGAAAATTAAAATCATAAAACTAGAGGTCATCCCCGTACCCGACTTGATGCATTCCTCTAAGTTCATGCATTTTCATATCATTTTCTCTTATTTTTCTCACTAAATAATATCTTAATCCACATGCCATAATCACACACTTCTTCACTTTCTTTATTTTTGTCCTTTCACACATTGTACTCATTTTACTTATATTTACTATTTTCATTCACTTACACACGAGCACTTTATATTTCATTCATTCGCACACAAACACTTTCAAAATGCACACTTGCACTTTTCCTACACTACGCATACTTTACACTTTTAATTTGAGTCATCATTTGCATCACTCCCGATTTTCTATGAGGTTTTCTTTATTGGCCGTCACGACTCATGTGAATGGGACCAAAAGCCTCATAAGAGACATTTCTTAGATTTAGGATTGCATTTCTCATTCATTAGTCATATCTAAATTTGCAATACATACTTTGGGTAGAAAAAAATTAGGAAAATAAGGGTTAAATCACGCAACTAGCCTTGGCTAGGTCGAAGGGGTGCCTTGGTTTTTGTCCTTGCCTTCCCCTTCGTCAAATGTGACTCCCGAACCTTTTTTCTTTGTTTTACGTAGACTAAGGAGTCGTTCAAAAGGGTTTCTTGCTTTTTGCTTAAAAATTTTACTTTTTGGGTGACTTGGTACACCCTAATTCTATACCAAGTGGCGACTCCATTTTTCATATAAAAAAACCCTTCTTGAACTATTTTTCTTGGGTCAAATCGTCGCATTTTTAAAAGTCCCATTTAGACCCATTTTTGTTTTTATCAACAAAATTCATTTTTCCCAAATCAATAAAATTCAACAAAAACAAATCATTTTATTTTTATCAAAAAGTGGGGCGCGACAGTTGGCACTCCACTGGGGAATTCCTAAGTGGGTCCAAGCATTTTGACTTAACCATTCGTTTCCTTTTTCTACCCTTTTTATGCATTGCATTTTGGATATTAGGGTTGCATTTTCTATTTTAGGACTTTTTCGCCTCACGCGCGTATCAAACTATTCCCTCACTCACGTGTGTATGTTTGGTTGATTGAATGTATGTATCTTGCGCTTGCATTGCATTTGGGGGGGTGTGTGTCACCTTTAGAGCCTCGCGTGGTTCTCACCCCTTTCCCTCAAAATAGGGAACACTTCATACGTGCACGTTTACTTGCTTTTATCCCATTTTATTTTGTTTTTCGTGGGCGTTTCCCACACCGCCTTGTAGGATTAGGATCGATCGCCTTGGGTAGGCGGCTGGTGTGCTCTGCGCCCATAGCGTTACCTAAGGGATCACTCGAGCCACCGACCAAAGGCCCTGGGAGTGATGACCCTTCGCCTTTAGGTCTGAAGGCTTGGGAGCCGAAGCTTTATCGAGTCTAGGCATTAGTGAACCAAACCGCATGCATCCATATTAGAATTTTCCTAGGTTAGAGTCGGCCTCACCCTCTTTTAAGCACATTAGGCACGAGGGAAGGGTTCCACCCCTTTTATTGCTTTCATTGTATTTCTTTTTCTTAATTGCTCCCAATGTGTTATGTGTACTATCAATTGCACTAACCATTCTTTTTGTTTTCTTGGCTTGCATTCATGTGCCTTAGCAATAAGAGGCCTCTTTGGCACTCTTTTAGCGACTTACCCACTAGATAGCTCACATGTTTAAATTTCAGCTATTACACTTAATTTTCAATAAATACATTTCATTTTTTTTAGACCTTTTCCCCCTGATGCATTATTTATATCCTTTAGGCCGTATTTGTCACATATTTACATCGCTTTAATAAACTGGCATCATGCATTAAACCCTAGAGAGGGAATGCCACTCAGGGATCCCGTGCTAGGAATAAAACCACCTTGTGTCTCGGATACTTAATCCAACGAGACTTGCACGTTTACATTTTGTACCATCCAAAGGGGTAGTGCACGAGGTAAGGTAGGATCCGATCATTTTCATAGAGTGATCTTTGGAATATGAGCATCTAATAATCACTTTTTGGCCATTTTATCAAAAATTGGTAAAAATCCCTTGCGTGAAGGACATTGATTTGAAGAAATTCACAAATGATTTCTCCTATTGAGACGATAAATAAATTGAGGCCAAATTGTGATTTTAGAAGGCTCATAGACTGATTTTCTGAAACCACCAATGGCCGGCCGATTCGATCAATCCATTTTGTCAATTCATTCATCATTTGATCAATTCATTTGACCAATTTACCCTTTTTAGGGTTATTCGGTCGCTTTTGAATAAATTATCAATTCAATTGACCAAATTACCCTTTTTTAGGGTCTTTTTGACCAATTTACCCATTTTTAGCGCAACCGAGCCGATTTTGAATAAATCAAGTTTCGTTCAATCTGTTTGATCAATTTACCCTTTTTTAGGGTGATCTGATTAATTTGGGATAAATTTCATTCAATTCATTTGACCTGTTTCCCTTTTTAGGGTAATTTGGTCAATTTTAAATAAATTGTCAATTTCATTCAACCCATTTGCCCTATTAGGGTTTCATTGTCAAATTCCAAATTGGGAAATCTAGTCACTTTTGAAGAAAACCGTCCATTGCATCCAATCACTTGATCAATTAGGGTTTTGACCCGTAATTCACTGAGAAATTTTATCAACGAATTCCAATCTCTTTGATAGGAAGTTCGTCAAGGTCAAACCCGTGCGTTTTTGCAAAATCTTGTACCGATCAAAAGTGATCCATCCATTCGGACGTTGTCCTCATTTTGACAAATCTCTCGTCACTCCAATGGCCAAATTTTTTTTTAAAATTATTTTTCACTCAATGAGTTGATCAGATCCGTCAGGTATGGTATAGTGCTTACCCTAGAGGATCGCATTTTCATGCTAGGCCTACCCTTGGCATAAAAGGGCTCCCCAATAGGACATGCATCCGAATTTTTCGGATAGTTACTAACTCTTGCCTTTTTCTTTTCCTTTTCTTTATTTTTATTGGAGTATCTAAGCAAGGGTACAATCTAAAGACAATTCCTTTCAAAATTCTCAGGTAATATTTAAATATAGCTTCTCGTCGAAGCCCCATCATAACGCGATCCCGTAGTCAAGCCCAGAGGAATCGTGTAGACATGAGTACTCAACCAGAATCATCCGATACGGCCGTTGCAACTACCCAGCCGGAAGCTGCAAGTCCTGGGGTTCAGTTGACAGAGTTACTCACAAAATTTGGGGAAATGGCGTCAGAAATGGCCGCTCAAAAGAAATTAATCGATGAGCTTATCAGTAGCGGAGTTCAACCTGAGTCTGTACTCATCAGTCAATCGGGGCCAGAGTCATTGGTCATGCCCACGACCCAAACTACTTTTACTCCTCCCTTCATCATTCCACCTGAAGGAACTTTCACCTATCCTACCATACATTTGCCATACACTTACCCTCCTAACCCTTCGTTCTTTCCTACTCACATGCAAGGTCCCCAACCGCAAATCACCTCAAACATACCACCTGAGCCACATACCTTTTATCACACTGCTGCTGAGCCATTCCTACCAGTCTATACTGTTCAAGCTAAGCCAGAAATGGGGGAATCCTCTGCTCCCGTTGATATAAAACTGCTTAAGCGCCTTGATCGTTTTGATGAATTTATGAAGAAAAGTCAAGGGTTGAACAAGCAAGGAGTTCTGGATTACGACGAGCTTTGCCTTTTCCCGAATGTGCAGTTACCTGAGGGGTTCAAAACCCCTAAATTTAACAAATATGATGGAACCGGTAATCCCAAAACACATCTCCGGCTGTTTGCTAACAAGTTGGGAAAGCCTGTAGACAACGAGAATTTGCCTTTAAGGCTATTCCCTGAAAGTCTGGAAGGGGATGCACTTGATTGGTACTCCAACCTGAAGCTCGAAGAAGTGAAAACTTGGATTGACTTGTCCAAAGCTTTTGTAAGGCAATACGAGTATAATTGCGAGCTGGCTCCTACACGAACCACGTTGGAAGGGACAAAAAGAAAACCCTCTGAGGACCACAAGACATATGCCAAAAGGTGGAGGAAAATAGCTGCAAAAGTCGAGCCACCAATGACTGAAGATGAAATCATTCGCACCTTCATTAAAGCACACGATCCCCCGTATTTTGAGGAAATCTTTCGCATGACTGGATGCTCATTTGCTGCTATCGTCAACAAGCTTGAAGAATATGATGACTTCGTGAAAGCTGGAAAGATTGTTAATGTGTCTGCCCTGAAAACTCAAGTGGAAGTTTTGCAAAGTCAAAGTAGCAATGGGAAGAAGCAACAATTCAAAAAGCAAGAGGGGGAAACTGCTTTTGTCTGGGATCAAAACCCTACCCCAAAACTCAGATTTCGGACGATACCCTACCTACTCCAACCCTTACCCCCATTATCCAAACTCTCATCCTGTTTATCACGCCAATATCCACCACCCTCGACCTCGCCCAAGCTACCCTAATCCACCTGTAGTCCCTTTTCAAATAACTCAACCTAATTTTCAACAAATACGACCCCGACCCCCTTACAATCAACAACTTCCTCCACCAAATGGACTCACCTACAACTACCCTCAACCCACTGAACCGCAAAGGCAAAATCGCCATCGCACTTTTACTAATCTTGGCAGGCCTCTGGACCAATTGTATGAACAATTGAAAGCCGCTGGTAAAATCGATGTCATTCCCCCTCCGCCTTACCCTCATGGCATCCCTGGCGGATACGATCCACAGTATACTTGCGCTTATCATTCAGAAGCACCTGGCCATTCAACCGCCAATTGCAAAGTACTTAGGCACCAGATCCAAGACATGATCGAGGCTGGGGAAATAGTGCTAAGAGGAAAGGGTGGACAAGGACCAAGTGTAAGCACAAACCCCTTTCCCAAACATGAGGACACTTTAGAGGCATCCACCTCCAGTGACGAAATCTGAGAATCTTGAAGGCACATTGCACAATTTGGATGGCGAGTTATTTTCCCCTTTCGAAGGGAATTTTGGTAAATCTAGGGGTTGTTATTTACTAAATTTCACAAAAACTGTTTCTTGCATATGTGAATAGTTTAATGGAAGCATCTTTTGCAATTGAGTTTATCTTGTTTCCACTTTGATTTTGGAGTTGCATGAAGTGCATAATTTGTTTGATTTGATTATTGTCTTGATTCTTTAAATTCTTTTAAGATGGCCAAAGGTGAAATTATTTGACCCTCTGAATATCACTGTTCTGGAATTCGATGAAGCCGCACATTGAAAATCCCTTCATTGAAAAATCCCTGCATTAAAACTCCCTTCCTTGAAAAAGCTTTCATTAAAGAATTCCTTCATTCAGAAATCCCTTCATATAAAACTTGCTTCATTGAAATCCCTCCATTGAAAATCCATTCCTTGGAAAAACCTTCATGGAAAAGGCCAAAATTCCTTCATTTAAAAATCCCTTCATTGATAGAAATTCCTCCCCTGTCAAGCTCGAAGCTGATTGGTTAGAGTAGGGTTACCAATGATTGATTCTAATTGATGAAAAACAGCTGAATGTCATAAGCATGACCTATGTTCATAACAAAAGAATCCGCCACCGACCTTCTGAAAAAGGAAACAAAGTGCTAAAGCGATGAAAGACGAAGTCGAAGGCAAATTTGCTTCAAATTGACAAAGCTTATTGGGTGTTCAAAAGAGAGATGGAAGGACAGACATTCCCTCAACCTATCAACTCGGACATGTGTAAGAAGTTCTTTATTTGATTATGCAAATTCCTTCTAGGAAATCATGCAAGAGACGAGGCAAAAGTCAGGCCATCTTCCTTTCCAATCAAAATATTTCATCCCTAGTCATCCCTTTTGAGCCATCAGAATTGACAAATTTTCGTTTGGCAACCCCTGAGAATTGCAAACCCCACACTGGGGCAAATTCATTTTGAAAATGATCAGAAAGGAGGGAAAAACCCCACACTGGGGCAAATTTAGTTTTTGAAGAAAAATGCAAAAGTGAAAAGTGCAATGAAAAGCACGAAGAGAAGAATCCAATCAAACTGGGGCAAAATTTTCCTCAGTTTCGTTCAAAATTGGAAATAATTTCAAAATGATGCAATCTCAGGCTATTTCACACCCCTCTCATCAAAATTTGCTTTCAAGCCTCAACTTTTTCTTGAAAAACACCCCACCTGACTTCATTTCAAAAGCCCAACGTCCTGGCTTTCGTCACTTGCTGCATTTCTATTGGGAAATTTGCTAATCAACTGGCAAGTGATGTCCATAATGCCTTCGCCTAATCTTACCAGGGAAGCGCATTTTACTGATGTCAGCAATCTTCAGTTCACACTCCTGAGTCGATTATGGTTGAGTTTTTTTTCCATTGTTCCTTAGGTGAAAACCCGAAAGGGCACCTCGAAAGAAAAGGAGAAAAAGAAAAGAAAAAGAGAAAAACAAAAACAAAAACAAAACAAAAGAAAAGGGGTGGGGGCAACCTTGGTGAAAACCCAAAGGGGCGCCAAGGTGAGTTTTGTAAGCACAAGGAGGAATAGCTGGTGACTTGGTTCGTTTGGATCTCCCTTCATTTGGAATACTTCTGCCAGTGTTGAATTCCAGAACAAAGATATCCAGGGGATTAAACATGACGTCTGTGGGCCGAAAATTGTGTCATTTTGTAAACTAAATATTCTTTCGTAAGTACATTTTTAGGAAACTCATTTCTTCCAAAGCGCCTGCATTTATGGCATTATGTAGGCACAGATGGTTATGTTTTGCATTCTCGTGCATATTCATCCCTTCATAGCATGTGAATTTTTATTGCATACCTCATTTTATTTTAACTTCTTGAATTTTGGTAAATAACAATCCCCGGGGTTTATTTCAAAAGAAAGCTTGGATTCAGTCGTCCTTTGGAAACGTTTGAGATTCAGCAAAGCCAGCCACGCAGCCTTCACGGTATGGCAAAACACATGCCTGGTCAGTTTGAGAATTCGGAAAAGTTTTGGAATGAGAAATCTAACTCAATCAGATGCCGCAGCGAAAATTGACGAAAATGGAAGGAAAAGGAGAAAAACTCATGTTTACACGATCCTCAAAGGCAAACGGATCAAATGATGAGGACAATTTCTTTGTATTTTCTCTTTTGCAGAAAAGTTCCATGCATAGATAAAAGCAATTACACCTCGCACTGAAGTCGGTATCAAAAGGTGTTCTCCAAATGAGTAAAGGTGTACTGAAATACGTCGCAAGCCAGTTTGATCAAATGGTGCAACAACATGGCAAAGCAGAATCAACTATTGGTTCAAAGGCAAAACTTAATTCCTACTGGGGGCAAAAATTTGGTTGGTTTTTAGGTGAGTATACGGGAATATCCCGTCTTGCATTTCTTGTATTTTGCCACTAAACATGGGTTAGTCCCACTAGTGTGCATTTTGTTTTCTTCGCCGCTAAACATGGGTCAGTCCCACTAGCGCGTGTTTCATCCTCATTGCCGCTAAACATGGGTTAGTCCCACTAGTGTGCATTTTGTTTTCTTCGCCGCTAAACATGGGTCAGTCCCACTAGCGCGCGTTTCATTCTCATTGCCGTTAAACATGGGTCAGTCCCACTAACGTGCATTTTATGTTCCATTACCACTAAACATGGGTTGGTCCCACTAGTGTGCATTTTGTTTTCTTCGCCGCTAAACATGGGTCAGTCCCACTAGCGCGCGTTTCATTCTCATTGCCGTTAAACATGGGTCAGTCCCACTAACGTGCATTTTATGTTCCATTACCACTAAACATGGGTTAGTCCCACTAGTGTGCATTTTGTTTTCTTCGCCGCTAAACATGGGTCAGTCCCACTAGCGCGCGTTTCATTCTCATTGCCGTTAAACATGGGTCAGTCCCACTAACGTGCATTTTATGTTCCATTACCACTAAACATGGGTTAGTCCCACTAGTGTGCATTTTGTTTTCTTCGCCGCTAAACATGGGTCAGTCCCACTAGCGCGCGTTTCATTCTCATTACCACTAAACATGGGTTAGTCCCACTAGTGTGCATTTTGTTTTCTTCGCCGCTACACATGGGTCAGTCCCACTAGCGCGCGTTTCATTCTCATTACCACTAAACATGGGTCAGTCCCACTAACGTGCATTTCATATTCCGTTGCCGCTAAACATGGGTTAGTCCCACTAGCGTGCATTTCATTTTTACAGCCACTGGAGCAGAGGTTAGTCCCGCCAGTGTGCATCTCGTTTTCAGCCGATAGCCGTGGGTCAGTCCCACTAGCGTGCATCCCATGATGTAAAAACTTATTCGGGTCAGTCCCGTTTAAATTCCAGTTCGGGTCAGTCCCGTTTTAAATTCCTGTTCGGGTCAGTCCCGTTTAAATTCTGTTCGGGTCAGTCCCGTTTTAAATTCCTGTTCGGGTCAGTCCCGTTTAAATTCCTGTCTGGGTCAATCCCATTTCAACATTTTGATAGAGAGGTCAGTCCTCGTTTCAAGAGCGGCAATCATTCCAAACATTCGCCACCGAATAACACAGGTAAGTATTTGGTGTCTACTTCTTTGTCTCAAGTTTTTTCAAAACTCAGACAAAGAGGGGCAAACTGTAGACACCAAATTTTTAATAATTTTATGTAGCATCTATTTCATGATTTTTATTTTAGATCGCTTGCATTTGGTTCATTGTTGTGGGTTTTGCAGTTCTGGTTGTTATTTTATTTTAGTTTTATTCATTTTGCCCTTTTAGTTTGTCTATTCTTTTTTTATTTTGTCATTTTAGGTTTTTTAATCACTTTTAAGTTTTAGATTTTAGTTTTTAGTTTTTAGTTTTTAGTTTTTTTAGTTTTTAAGTTTATAGAGTTTTTAGAAAGAAAAGAAAAATCATTTTAGTCATTTTGTTTTTATTCAATACTTTCTTGAAAGAAAAATGAAAATGCAAAATCATAAAAAGGAGAAAAGAGAAAATTAAAGGAAAAGAGGAAAAAAGAAGAAAAATTAAAAAAAAAATAGGCTTTAGTTGGATTAGAAAAATAAAAAAAAAAAGAAAAAGGAAAAAAAGGAAAATTTGTTCACAAAGATATGTTTATTTCTTTAAATTCAATCTTGGGCACTTTAGTTATTTTTATTAAGTTTGTTTTGGGAAAAAGAAAATGATGAAAAGAGAAAAATTGAAATTTAAAAAATGGCCATTTTTGTTTAGTGTTTTGTTTAAAATTATTTTTGTTTTGTTATAATTATTATTACTTGGCTTGTGTAATTTTGTTATTATTTATTTTATCATTTCTGTAATTATCAAGTTGTATTAGTTTTCTTAAAAAAAAAAAAAAAAAAAAAAAAAAAAAAAAAAGTATCGCGGCCTACAAGCTGCATTTTTGGCAGCTTGCAAAGGGCTAACTTCGTACGTGCCATTGAAGGGCAGGATGAAGGCAGAGGCTGGCCTTCATCCTGACCATTCAGTGGAGGGTTTAAGGGCCTTGGAGTTCCATATAAAAGGAGAAAGAAAAACATCAGCCGCAGGAGGGTTTTTCTGGGATCAAGGGAGAAAAAAAAGGAAGAAGAGCAACGGCGCATGAAAAAAGCTAAGTGAAACTAGAAATGCAGAGGATTCCAGGGAGGATGGCGGCTAAGAAAATTGAGAGGAGAGATTAGGGAGTGACCGACTGAGAACAAAGTGAAAAGAGAGGGGGTTAGGTTTGAAAGCGTCAATAGAAAAACGGCAAAGGGAGCTACGGCAAGGACCAGAAAAATTCCAGATTTTGCACTACCTTCATCAAATCCAGTTGCAGGTCCCTTCTGAATTCCGGTCTCCATTTTCCTCAAGACAAGATCTGTCAGGTAACCCCTTTTCTTTTCATCTTACATACACGGAATTATATTTGGTTTCTGTCTTCATTTCTGGTTTCTGGTCGGCACTTTCATTCCCTGTTCCTGTCGATTCCATGTTCCTGTCGACTCAGATTTTTTGTGTCGATATGAACTAGGAGAAGAAAATGAAGTCTTGATAAATATGTGGGCTTTACTTTATCGTTTCAGTCTTTGTTCTCCATGTTGAAGTGATTATCAGTTTTTGGTTTGAGTTGGAAAGTTTGAAGCTCATCTGAGCTTGATAAAACCATGACTTTGAGACCATGTGAATCCAGTTTTTGCTCTCACTCGCATGCTTAGTTTCGAGTTTTACCAGAATTTTGCTATCTAGTGTCAATAAAATTGCCCTGTTGTCTTATGGATTGGTATGTCTTTCTTTTGTGCTGTTTCTTGTGGTAGTAATACATGTGAGTTGCATGTTTTTGTTGGGATGAGAACGGATATAATATATTGGCATGTGAGCAATGGATTTGACATCCATGAAGAATTTTGAATAAACTTTAGCAGGTCGTAGTTCATCCGTGTGTTTCCTCTTGCTGTTTTCCTTGCCTGTAACAACCCAGTCCACCAAGAGGCTTTCATTACCTATTTGATGATATAAATTGGGCAAAGGGGTGTTGGGTTTGTGTGTCTGGGAGCTGAAACACTTGAATTGAAATCCAATGCTTGCTGGGTAATGAATGAAATCTGCTTGTTGGTTTTTGCTAGATCCCTGTGTTTGCACGCATGCTTTCTAGAATCCTGCTGTGACATTTTTCTGAGTTGCCTGCTTGTTTGGATCATGGTGGTGGTGCAATTAGTGGCTTGGTTTAGGATTGGGATGTTGGGTTTAAAAAGCATCTAATCAAAGTTGGGATAAAAATTTGAATCTGTAGGAAAATTGCAGCAGCTTTCAAAAGTCAAATGTTTGCATGTTTTTCCAGTTTTTTTTTTTTTTTTTTTTTTTAAGTTTCGTAGCCTGTTTAGATGCTCAAGGTCTTGATTTGGTTGCTTAGTTTAAAGTTTTAATGTTTGGTGGATCAAGTTTTGATCAAAGTTGTATTAAATTCTGAAGTTCATGTTCGAAGATGAAATGCAGCAGGCTTGTACATTTGACTGCCGAAGTTCTTTTGGTGCTGTTTGAAATGTTTGCTTTTTACGTTGTGAAAGTGTTGGGAAGCTTAGCAATAGGAGCCAGCAGGTTGCTTGGCTTGTGGTTGTCAAAAAATAAAACAATCTTGTTGCGGTTTCCTTTCCTTCTTTTGTTACTGATCAAAAAAACAGATTTGCTGTCTTAATCTTGCAAGCCAGTTTTATGTTTTGATGTGGGTCAATAATTTATGGGTTGATGATCTTGTTTGTTTGATGAAATGGAGGTAGTTGCACCTGGAAATTACTGAAATTTTGAAAACAAAAGGGCCGCAAGCTTCATTCTTTATGTTTAGTTGTTGAAGTTTTCAGACTTTGGCTAGCTGCTGAAAATCTGTTTTGAAGCCATGTGTTTCTTGATGCAAAATGAAAGGATTGTGTGTTTGATTGCTGGGATCTAATGATATTTGAAAGCTGATGTTGGTGAAGTGATGGTTGCAGAAGCTCTTGGTCTACGTAGCTTGCATGAAGATTGCATGAATATTTTTTAGAAAAATTACAGTCCAACCCCTCAAGTTTCCCCTTATGCCACTATGGCCCAAGTAATTGGAACATTTAATCAATTTGATCCCTCTAAGTTTCTCTTGGTGCCACAATAGCCCAAGCATGTTTTAGTATCTTGCAACTTCAATCATTGTTTGACTCTTTCTTTATTTTTGGAATCTTTGAAGTGCTTAAACGATTTATTAGGTTCAATTGATTTGAGTGGTGCTTGCATTTGAGTTTTAGTAGATGTTATGCTTGGGGATTGGATGATCATGCCTTTTGCCTTGGTCTTTAAGTAGTTTTGACTTCCTTGAGTTGCAATTGAGGGAAAGTTTGATGTTTTGGTGGGTTCAAGTTGTTGAGTTTATATCTTATCACTAAATTGGTGCATTAATCCTTTGTTCGATGGTTTTAGCCCAAATTAGGACCTTTTCCTTTTACCAGCTTCACGAACGGGGGAGGTATAACTTTCTTTTATCTTTCTTTTGTTTCTCCTATGTGATCTAATGTGCTAAGTGAATTGCATGTCTACTTCGCTTTCCTAGCTTTTCTTTAATTACTTTTACTTATGTCATTTACTTTTTTGTTTTCATTAAGTTATTCTTTTAATGGGGTATGTGTACACCTCCTGGCTTGTAATAGATAGGGCGTAGCAAGTAATTTGGTCCATTTTCCCTTTCCCTTTTGTTTTAGTTAGCAAATGTAATGGTTGCATGCCTATGTGTTATATGTTAAATGCTTTATTAGGATTTTGCATCTAGTCAAACATGCTAAGTGTCATGTGCTACGTGTTTATAAGTGATTCGCATGTCTACTCGCTTTTTGTAGTATAGACGAATGGAATGGATGAATACACGTCACCACACTAGTCCAACGCTAGTTGTGGCTTCTTTTATCGTTTCCACTAGTCCAACGCTAGTCGGAATTCATAGGATGGGCTAGTCCAATGCTAGACCCAATAGGTTCTTTTTTTTTCCTTTTTCATTAAGTGCATGATCACCACATATCACGCATTTTTCCTTAGTTTATCATTTGGCATGTTCCTCAAACCCTTTCCCCTTCACTTTAGGACTTGCATCTCATGCTAGTTAGGGTTCATTTGCGTGAAAATCCCCTCTTGATAAGGGAAACGAGCGAGTGTGGCTACTCGATAGCCTTAGCACGCTAGTTTTACCTTCTAATCCGAGGGAAAATTAAAATCATAAAACTAGAGGTCATCCCCGTACCCGACTTGATGCATTCCTCTAAGTTCATGCATTTTCATATCATTTTCTCTTATTTTTCTCACTAAATATATATCTTAAATCCACATGCCATAATCACACACTTCTTCACTTTCTTTATTTTTGTCCTTTCACACATTGTACTCATTTTACTTATATTTACTATTTTCATTCACTTACACACGAGCACTTATATTTTCATTCATTCGCACACAAACACTTTCAAAATGCACACTTGCACTTTTCCTACACTACGCATACTTACACTTTTAATTTGAGTCATCATTTGCATCACTCCCGATTTTCTATGAGGTTTTCTTTATTGGCCGTCACGACTCATGTGAATGGGACCAAAAGCCTCATAAGAGACATTTCTTAGATTTAGGATTGCATTTCTCATTCATTAGTCATATCTAAATTTGCAATACATACTTTGGGTAGAAAAAAATTAGGAAAATAAGGGTTAAATCACGCAACTAGCCTTGGCTAGGTCGAAGGGGTGCCTTGGATTTTTGTCCTTGCCTTCCCCTTCGTCAAATGTGACTCCCGAACCTTTTTCTTTGTTTTACGTAGACTAAGGAGTCGTTCAAAAGGGTTTCTTGCTTTTTGCTTAAAAATTTTACTTTTTGGGTGACTTGGTACACCCTAATTCTATACCAAGTGGCGACTCCATTTTTCATATAAAAAAACCCTTCTTGAACTATTTTTCTTGGGTCAAATCGTCGCATTTTTAAAAGTCCCATTTAGACCCATTTTTGTTTTTATCAACAAAATTCATTTTTCCCAAATCAATAAAATTCAACAAAAACAAATCATTTTATTTTTATCAAAAAGTGGGGCGCGACACTTGGTAACTTCAGCAATTCATACCATGAGTTTCCAACAAACTTTCAGTTTCAAAATACATCAGAAATGATCTACATTCACACTAAACTCTGACCCAAACAAATCAGGAAAACAAGTCGCAAACTTCTGCATTTTCTAATTACAACATTGCCGCAGCTATGTGTCAACAATTTTGGCCAAATCTGCCCACAATTCAAATGGTTTACTACTGAATGTCATACAAGACTTAAAACAACATTTTTCATGCATTTCCAAGCATTATTTGCTAATGAAAAATTCCAGAAACAACTGCAAATTCTGGTTTCACTCCCTTGGCAAGTCACGTAAATTTTCCAGCATTTACTCAGTCATAAACAAAATTTTCCTTCTGTTAAAACCTTGTATTTGGCACTTAAATCTCACATGCACAACTACTGAACTAATTAACTAGCATTTCCAGTCCAGATTCGGCTCAGTTGTTACCAAAAGTTCATCAATCAACCAGCAAGTTGTTCGGCCACTCTCGGATGAGCTTGCAGGCTAGCCGATTCTGTTTCATCTCTTCTTTTCTAGCTTAATCCGAACTAACTAACTTCATGCAAGACTTAATCACCTAGTTCTTAGTTAATTAACAACATTTAAAAGCTCAGATTACTCCAAAGAAACAAGATTAAAGCTGCATTTCTGTTTCAGCTCCTCGGCATAACTATTTTCATCAAAAATCAGATTTTCCTTTTCTTTGATTTCCTCATCCGGACACTCCAACCTCACATGCAAGTCCATATACAGCTTAATCAACCTATAATCTATTGGTTTCAGTCCAGAGATTACCTCTACTGGAAGCTTACTCACGCGGCAGAAGCTGAAGTTGTCTTACTCTCCTCACGGCTAAATCACGCACGCGATGGATGACTGGCTGCCATCTTGGTTGCCGGTGGTTGCAGGTGTGGTGGTGTTGCGGTTGGAGATGGATTGCAGCTGGTTGAAGTGAAAGTGGAGAGTGCAGCAGCAACTCACGCACTGTCTCTTCCCTCAAGCTCACGGACAGAACCGAAGACTCGCAGCTCGCACGCTTCCTTTCTTTTCTTTTCTCTCGGTTGCAGGTTGCAGCTCTCTCTCCCTCGCTGGTTTCCTCACTTCGATCCTCTCGACTTGCAGAGTACAGAATGCCACTTCCTCTCTCGCACTTCGTCGATGATAACAAGGCAAAGGAAATTTTGTTGTGAGTTTTGTTTGGAGTTCACACACACGGCTAGCAGCAGAAATAATTTCCTCCCTTCGGCAGTCCAGAAATGCAGCCGGCTAGCTCTTCCTCTCCCTTGCTCCAACCTGCGACTAGGATGAAGATAATGTGGCTCTCAATCTCTTCACCAACTCACGGATGAAAGGAAGACAGTCAGCTAGTCTCTCTCCTCTCTTTCTAGTTTACGGACAGAAAAGAAATGAGCAAGGAATTCAGCTCTCTCACTCGGTCGTTATTTCCAAGGAAGGTTGATCACTTCACAGCTCACGGCAGAAAGAAAAATGGAATTGCTATTGTAGTGCATTGGGAATGGTATATTGTGTAGTGTATGGTTAATGGAATGTTTATATTGAGGTTATTGTGAGTGGGGTTGGTCGGCAATAGCAATGGAAGGTGCTAGATTGGGA
Source organism: Coffea canephora (assembly GCA_036785865.1). NCBI lineage: Eukaryota > Viridiplantae > Streptophyta > Magnoliopsida > Gentianales > Rubiaceae > Coffea > Coffea canephora. The sequence goes on from CM071913.1 coordinate 30,744,544, forward strand.
AGTGAAATGGAAATGGATTCGGCAGAAATGGAATTATAATTTTTGATTTTTTTTTTTTTTAAATAATAATTTAACACAATATAATTAACTAATTAAGAAAAATAACTAATGAAGACAGATTGAATAAAATGAGCGAAACTAGGCATAAAAAAAAATAAAAATGAAATGCTAATTTTTCTTTCTTTTTCCTTCTTTTTTTTTTTTCAAAATAAATTAACAAAAATAAACCAAAATGCCAAAAAATTAAATTTGAACGTATTTTTGTGAACAATTTTCCTTTTTCTCTTTTTTTCATGATTTTTCTACGCTAAAACTCAAAAATAAAAATAAAAATAAAAATAAAAACTAGAAACTAAAAAAAACTAAAAGCAACCACGACAAAATGAGAATAAAAAGTAAAAGAAATTACACCAAAAATTTGGTGTCTACAGTTTGCCCCTCTTTGTCTGAGTTTTGGAAAAACTTGAGACAAAGAAGTAGACACCAAATACTTACCTGCTTTATTCTGTGGCAAACGTCACGAACGGTGGATGTTTTAGAAATAAGGACTGACCTCTTTTGGCAAAACTTTTGAAATGGAATTGACTTAGACAGGAGATTTAAAGCGGGATTGACCCGAACGGAACTTAAAGACGGGACTGGCCCAAACAGGAACTTAAAGCGGGACTGACCCGAACAGGAATTTAAAACAGGGACTGATTAGAGAAGGAAATTCAAATCATGGGACTGGCCCGAACAAGCTTTAATCGCGGGACTGACCCGAATAAGCTTTGAATCGCGGGACTGACCCGAACAGGCTTTGAATTGTGGGACTGACCCGCATAAGCTTTGAATCGTGGGACTGACCCAAATAAGCTTTTGATCATGGGACTGACCCGAATAAACTCTTGATCACGGGACTGTCCCGAAAATGCTTTTGATCGCGGGACTGACCCGAAAATGCTTTTGATCATGGGACTGACCCGAAAATGTTTTTGATCATGGGACTGACCCGGATAAGCTCTTGATCACGGGACTGACCCGAAAATGCTTTCGATCGTGGGACTGACCCGAATAAACTCTTGATCATGGGACTGACCCGAAAATGCTTTTGATCGTGGGACTGACCCGAAAATGGTTTTGATCATGGGACTGACCCGGATAAGCTCTTGATCGTGGGACTGACCCGAAAATGCTTTTGATCATGGGACTGACCCGAATATGCTTTTGATCGTGGGACTGACCCGAAAAAGCTTTTGATCGTGGGACTGACCCGAAAATGCTTTTGATCGTGGGACTGACCCGAAAATGCTTTTGATCGTGGGACTGACCCGGATAAGCTTTTGATCGTGGGACTGACCCGAAAATGCTTTTGATCATGGGACTGACCCGAATATGCTTTTGACCATGGGACTGACCCGGATAAACTTTTGATCATGGGACTGACCCGAAAATGCTTCTGATCATGGGACTGACCCGAATAAACTTTTGATCATGGGACTGACCCGAAAATGCTTTTGACCATGGGACTGACCCGGATAAGCTCTGACAATCGGTCAGTGGGATTAAACCCGAGCCTGCCGTGATAAAATTTGTGTTGATTTTTGATTGATGATTTTTCCTTTGCTCTTCTTTTTGACTTTTGAAAATCTTTCCAAAAAATTAATTTGCCCCAGTATGATGAATTTTTGCAATGTGAGTCCAGAGTTGATTCTGTATCGCCATGCTGTTGCATTTTTGATGAAATTTGCTTGCGACATTTTCAATCTGCCTTTGTTCACCGGAGGACTCTTTCCGACACCGATTCCAGTGCGAGGTGTGCTTACTTTCGTCTGTGTATGCAATTTTTCTGCAAAAGAGAGAAAAAACACAGAAATTGCCACCATCATTTGATCCGTTTTCCTTTGAGAATCGTGTAAACATGAGTTTTTGGACGCCTTTATCAACTTTTGCTGCGGCAGTCGATTGAGTTGGATTTTTCACCCTAAGGCTTTTCCGATTTACAAACTGATCAGGTATGTGCTTTGCCATACTGTGAAGTCTGCGTAACTGACTTTGTTGAACCTTAACCCTTTTCAAGAGATGACTGAACCCAAATGTGCTTTGAATAAACCACGGGGATTGTTATTCACCAAAATTCAAAGATAAAGAATGAAGTATGCAAGAAAATTCACATGTCATGAAAGAATAAATATGCACAAGAATGCACACATAACCATTTGTGCTTAAATTCTACAAAAATGCCATGAATGCAAGTAATTTGGAAAAATGAGCTTCCTAAGAATGTATTTGCAAAAGAATGTTTTACAAAATGACACCGTTTTGGCCAACAAATGTCATATTCAATTCTCTGGATATCTTTGTTCTGGAATTCAATGTTGGCTGAGGTATGATAAAAATAAGGAGAAAATCCAAATGAACCAAGTCTTCAGCTGTTCCTTTTCATGCTTGCTTGCTGCCAAAAACCTGCCTTGGCGCCCTTTCAGGTTTTCACCAAGGTTGCCCTCACCTTTTTTTTCTTCTTCTCTTTTTTTTTTCTTTTTTTTTTTTCCGGATTTTCACCTAAAGAACAAAGAAATATCTCGACCATGATCGACTTAGAAACATGATTTGAAGATTTCTGGCATCAGTAGAATGTACCTCCCCTATGAGATTAAGCGAAAACATTACGGACATCACCTGCCAGTTGATTAGCAAATTTTCTTGATAGAGATACAGCAAAGAACGAAAGCCAGGACTTTTGGGCTTTTGTAATGAGGTCAGGTGGGGTGTTTCAAGAAAAGTTAAGGCTTGAACGCAATTTGTTCTTATGAGAGGTGAAATAACCTGAGATTGCATCATTTTGAAATTATCTCCAATTTCTGAACAAAACCGAGGAAATTTGCCCCAGTTTGATTGGATTTTTCTTTCTTTGCATTTTCATTGCATTTCCTCACTTTTGCATTTTTCTTTAAAGCTAATTGCCCCGGTGTGGGGTTTTCTTTTCCTTTTCATCTTTTTTTTTTTTTCAAAAATAAATTTGCCCCAGTGTGGGGTTTTCTTTTCTTTTGATCATCTCTTTTCCAAAATAACTTGGCCCCAGTGTGGGGTTTGCAACTCTCAGGGGTTGCCGAACGAAAATTACTGTTCTGATGGCTCAAAGGGGATAACTAAGGATGAAATGTTTTGATTGAAAAGGAAGATGGCCTGACTTTTACCTCGTCCCTTGCATGATTTCCAAAAGAAATTTGCATAATCAAAAATAAAGACTTCTTACACATGTCTGATTTGATAGGTTGAGAGAATGTTTGCCCATCCATCTCTTCAAGGATAAGTGCTCCACTCGGTGGCACCTTTTTGAATGACAAATGTCCTTACCAGCTTAGATTAAATTCGTCTTTGACTTCATCTTGCATTGGCAAAACTCGCTTTAACTCTTTGTCCTCCTTCTCTAAAGGCTCGGAGGCGGACCTTTTGCTATGAACACAGGCCACGCACTTTGATAACATTAGCCATGGCACATGGCGTTCAGCTGCTTTTCATCCATCAAAATCAATTGTCGGTGACGCTGCTTTAATCAATCAGCTTCGAACTTGGCAAAGAAGGGATTTTCTCAATGAAGAGATTTTTCAATGAAGGCTTCCTCAATGAACGAATTCTCAATGAAGGAATTTCTCAATGAAGACTTTCTCAATGAAGGAATTTCTCAATGAAGACTTTCTCAATGAAGGGATTTTTCAACGAAGGGATTTTTGGCATTTTCAAACGAAGGGATTTGTGGCCTTTTCAAACGAAGGGATTTTTGGCCTTTTCAACAAAGGAATTTTTCACGAAGAAATTTTTGAATGAATGGTATTATCGGAATCCAGAACAGTGATATTCAAATGGTCAAATAATTCCATCTTTGGCCATCTAAAAGAATTAAAAATTCGGGACAATAATCAAATAAACAGAAAAAACAAATTATGCATTTGATGGAAAAACTAATCAAAACGGAAACAAGACAAAAACTTAGTTGCAAAAGATGTTTTCATTAAGCTATTCACATATGCAAGAAATGGTTTTCGTGAACCTTAGTAAATAACAACCCCTAGATTTACCGAAATTCCCTTCAAGAGGGAAGATACTCGGTCATTCAAATTATGCAAAGCTCCTTCAGGATTTTCAAATTTCGTCATTGGAGGCGGATGCTTCGAAGGTGTCCTTGTGTTCAGGGAAAGGATTTGTACTTATGCTCGGCCCTTGTTCACCTCTTTTCCTTAGTATTATTTCCCCTGCCTCGATCATGTCTTGGACTTTGTGCTTGAGTGCCCTGCAATCGACGGTTGAGTGACCAGGTACTCCCGAATGATAGGCACAAATAGCATGTGGATTGTACCCAGCAGGCATGCCATGAAGGTAAGTTGGAGGGGGAATCACGCCTATTTTGTTGGCAACCTTCAATTGCTCATACAATTGGTCCAAAGACCTGCCTAGGTTGGTGAAGGTTCGGGTCCGGCTTTGATTGTAAGTTTCAGTGGGTCGGGGATAGTTGTAGGTGGGTCTATTTGGTGGGGGAAATCTTTGGTGGTAAGGAGGCCGAGGACGAGCTTGTTGAAAGCTTGGTTGAGATATTTGGAAAAGGGTTGTAGGCGGGTTGGCATAATTTGGGCGAGGTCGAGGATGAGTGATATTGGTGTGGTAAACAGGACGAGGATTTGAGTAGTAGGGGTAAGGGTTTGAGTAGGTAGGGTATTGTCGAGGTCTGGGTCTTGGGACAGGGTTTTGACTCCAGGTGAAGGTAGTTTCCCCCTCTTGCTTTTTGAATTGTTGCTTCTTCCCATTACCTCCTTGGCTTTGCAAAGCTTCCACTTGAGTTTTTAGGGCAGACACATTAACAATTTTTCCAGTCTTCACGAAATCATCAAATTCCTCAAGCTTATTAACAATTGCGGCAAATGAGCATCCAGTCATGCGAAAAATTTCTTCAAAGTACGGCGGATCATGTGCCTTAATGAAAGTGCGTATGATTTCGTCTTCCGTCATTGGTGGCTCGACTTTTGCAGCTATTTTCCTCCACCTCTTGGCATAAGTCTTGTGATCTTCAGATGGCTTCCTCTTTGTCCCTTCCAATGTGGTTCGTGTTGGAGCCAGCTCGCAATTATACTCGTACTGCCTTACAAAAGCGTTGGACAAGTCAAACCAGGTCCTCGTTTCTTCAGGTTTCAGCTTGGAATACCAGTCGAGTGCATCCCCCTCCAGACTTTCTGGGAATAGCCTCAAAGGCAGATTTTCATCATCTGTTGGCCTACCCAACTTGTTGGCGAACAGTCGGAGGTGTGTCTTGGGATTGCCCGTCCCATCATACTTGTTAAACTTCGGAGTTTTGAACCCCTCAGGCAATTGCACATTCGGGAAAAGGCAAAGCTCATCGTAATCCAGGACTCCTTGCTTGTTCAACCCCTGACTCTTCCTTATAAATTCATCAAAACGATCAAGGCGCTTAAGCAGCTTCATATCAACGGGAGCGGAAGATTCCCCCATTTCTGGCTTGGTTTGAAAAGTATGGTCCGGCAGGAATGGCTCAGCAGCAGGGTAATAAAAGGTATGTGGCTCAGGTGGTATATTTGAAGTGATTTGGGGTTGTGGACCTCGCATGTGAGTAAGAAAAAATGAAGGATGAGGAGGGTAAGTGTATGGCAAATTTGTGGTGGGATAGGTGAAAGTTTCTTCGGGTGCAATAGGGAATGATGGAGTAACAGTGGCGTGGGCCGAAGGTGGGACAAATGGCTCTTGTTCAGGCTGTCTGGCGGGTACAGGTTCGGGTTGAATTCCGCTGCTAATTAGCTCATCATTCAACTTCCCTTGGACGGCCATCTCAGACGCCATCTCTCCGAATTTAGTAAGCATCTCAGTCAACTGAATCCCCAAACTTACAGTCTCGGGTTGAGCGGTAGTAGCAGACCTATCTGACTGTTCCGGTTGTGAACTCATGTTTTCACGACTCTTCTAGGCTTGATTACGAGATCGTGGTATGATGGGGTTTCGACGAAAAGCTAAGTTTAAATATTACCTGAAAATTTTTGAAAAATTGCCTTTAGATTCAACCCTCACTTAGTTATTCCAAAGAAAAATAAAGAAAAGGAAAAGAAAAAAAAACAAGAGTTAGCAAATATCCAGAAAATTCGGATGCATGTCCTATGGGGGAACCCTTTTTGTGCCAAGGGTAGGCCTAGCATGAAAATGCAATCCTCCAGAGCAGGCACTATACCATACCTGATGGATCCAATCAGCTTATGGAGTGAAAAATAATTTGAAAAATTTTGGCCAATTGGAGTGACGAGAGACACTTTGTCAAAATGAGGTCAACGTCCGAATGGATTGATCACTTTTGATCGATACAAGAATTTGTAAAAACGCACAGGTTTGACCTTGACAAACTTCCTATCGAAGAGACCGGAATTCGTTTGACAAAATTTCCTCAGTAAAGCGCGGGTCAAAACCCCAACTGATCAAATGGCTAGATGCAGTGGACGGTTTTCTTAAAACCGACTAGGTTTCCCAATTTGAAATTCGATCTTGAAACCTTAATTGGTCAAATGGGTTGAATGAAATTGATCATTTATTTAAAATCGACCAGATTACCCTAAAAAGGGGAACATGTCAAATGAATTGAATGAAATTTACTTTATCCAAAATTAATCAGATCACCCTAAAAAGGGTAAATTGATCAAATAGATTGAACGAAACTTGATTTATTCAAAATCGGCTCGGTTGCCCTAAAAATGGGTAAATTGGCCAAATGAATGAAATTGAATTAGTGATTTATTCAAAAATTGGTCGAATGACCCTAAAAAGGGTAAATTGGTCAAATGAATTGACGATTTATTCAAAATCGACCGGATGACCCTAAAAAGGGTTGATTGGTCAAATGACCCTAAAAAGGGTAAATTGGTCAAAAGATGGTTTATTCAAGATTGATTATGAATTGACAAAATGAATCGATTGAATCGGTTGGCCATTGGTGGTTTCAGAAAATTAGTTTATGAGCCTTCTAAAATCACGATTTGGCCTCAATTTATTCATCGTTTCAACAGGAGGAATCATTTGTGAATTTTTTTTCAAATTAATGTCCTTTTACGCAAGGGAATTTTACCAATTTTGATAAAATGGCCAAAAAGTGATTATTAGACGCTCATATTCCAAAGATCACTCTATGAAAATGATCGGATCCTACCTTACCTTGTGCACTACCCCTTTGGATGGTACAAAATGTAAACGTGCAAGTCTCATTGGATTAAGTATCCGAGACGCAAGGTGGTTTATTCCTAACACGGGATCCCCTAAGTGGCATTCCTTTTCTAGGGTTTAGTGCATGATGCCAGTTATTAAAGCAGGAAAATATGCAATATGACCTAAAGGACCCTTGATTTGCCAGGGTAGGCCCAAAATGATATGACATTATTATTTATGCACAAAAATATACAAAACTTCTTAAACGTGCCATGTCCTATCTACACGGGTAGGCTTCTTAAAAGAAGGTCATGCCAGACCTCTTATTTGCTAGGGTTGTGAATGCACAAAAACAAGAAACAAGGAAAATTAGTTCCACATTTAATCACATAACACGTTGGACAATTTAAATGATAAAAAACAGGAAAAGTAAATAGGGAAAAGGATGGGATCCCTCCCCTCGTGAATGGTGTCCCTAATAGGGTAAGGCAGACTCTACCCTAGGTGAACTATATGGATGCATGAGGTTAGGGTTCACTAATGCATCTAACTCGATAAGCTCAGGTCCCCAAGCCTTCAGACTTAGGGCCAAGGATCATCAATTCCATGGCCCTTTGTCGGTGGCTCGAGCGATTCCCCAAACACCGCTACGCACACGTCGTGTCACGGCCGCATGTTTGAGTGAATCTATGAAAAACCTCAACCTTCGACTAAAAACTAAGGATATTAACCCAAAGTTTAAAGCGGAAGAGTGAGTGACCCATTGGATCGTGCTACGCACACGTCGTGTCACGATCACACGTCCAAGTGGGTCTCCTAATCCTAATAGGGTGGAGTGGCGTGACAAGCCACTAAAAAGAAAAATAAAGGGGGATGAATAGTAAAGCGTATGCGCGTATGATAGTGCACGTTTTGGAGGGGAGGGATCGAGAACCCACGCGAGGCTCTAAGGTAGAATCCCCTCCCAAATGCAATGCAAAGCGCGGAATCACATACAAACATTCATTCATCAAAACAATCGTAGGCGAACGTGTGAGGAAGTGAGTTGATACGCGAAATGCAAAAATCTTAGAAAAGGGAAAAATGCAACCCTAAACATCCAATGTAATAAATAAAAAGGTTTAAAAGAAGAAAAAGATTGATTAAATCAAATTTGCTCGGACTCTCGAATGTCCCCAGTGGAGTCGCCAACTGTCGCGCCCCATTTTTTTGATAAAATAAATAAATGGTTTGAAAAATGTATTTTTTTTGATTCAATTTGTGATTGGAAAATGAATTGTTATTTAAAAGAAAAATGGGTCTAAATGGGGGTTTGAAAATGCGACGATTTGACCCAAAATTATAGTTTAAAAAGGGTTTTTGAAATAAAAAATCGGAGTCGCCACTTGGTAATGAGTTAAGGTGTACCAAGTCACCTAAAAAATGAATTTTTAAAGAAAAATAGGAAAAAATATTAAGAAACCCCTTTTAAACGACTCCTAGTCCACGTAAACCAACGAAAAAGGTTCGGGAGTCACATTTGACGAAGGGGAAGGCAAGGATAAAAATCCAAGGCACCCCTTCGACCTAGCCAAGGCTAGTTGCGTGATTTAATCAAATATTTTCTTGTTTTAACCAAAGAATTTATTACATTTGGATGTACTATATGAATGCAAACCCTAGACCTAGGGGTATTGGGGGAAATTTCTCTTCAAAGGTTGAATGGTGCCAATCACATTAATTGTGAAGCCCAATAATGACCCTTTGGAGAGGTCACGAATAATGCGAGTGGGATGCAAATGAATGAAATGCATGTATGCAATGTGAGGACATGAGTTTGAAAAAGTAATAAAAAACAATAAATATGTAAATGAAAATGTACACGTGAGTGAGCAAGGTACGGTATGTAAAATGATAATATGAAATGCATGTGTGCAAGTGATGATAAAAGTGTTCGTGTGCAAGTGAAGAAACATAAAGGTGTACGTGTGCAAAATGGGAGGAAAAATGAAAGTGTGATGAGGGTATAAAATGGTAGAGTGGATTTGAAAATGCATGAGCCTAGGGAATTCATGCATATTGGGTTCGGGGAGACCTAAATCGTGACTCAATTTGCCCTTTTATAGAGGGAATACAAGCGTGCTAAGGCTTAGAAAAAGCCACACTCGTCTATATCCCATATTTAAGGGGACTCTCAAGCAAATGAACCCTATAACTAGCATGAAATGCAAAAATCCTAAAATGGAGGGAAAAGGGGGTCGAGGGGCATGCAAAATGATGAAACTAAAAAGAAATGCATGACATGTAATGAACATGCAAACATGTACTAACGAGGGGAAATCCCTAAGGGTCTAGCATTGGACTAGCCCATTCTATGAATTCCGACTAGCGTTGGACTAGTGGAAACGTACATTCGTCCATCACATTCATTCATGGCCATGGAAAGCGAGTAGACATGCCAAACACTCGTAAACACATAGCACATAACATTTAGCATGCTCGACTAGATGCAAGGGCCTAATAAAGCAAATTAACATGTAGCAACAAAGGTAAGCAACCAAACTAATAAATCTATTACATTTGCTAGCTAGGCACATGTCTTCGATAGATCTTCATTGAATGCTCCTCCAAGCCTTATCTATTACCTTAGGGAGACCCTACTACCATCTAAAAGGGGGAAAAGGAATAAAATGATCAAATCCCTAACTATTACAAGCCAAGAGGTGTACACATACCCCACAAGGAATAACTTAAATAAAAGTAAAAATAACTGAAATAAATGCAAGGAATTAAGGAACGGCAAGGAAAGCGAAATAGACATGCATATTCACATAACACGTAGGAGCACGTAAGGTCAAATGAAGTGCAAATAAAAGGGTAGAATGTACCTCCCTTGGAATGGTGCCCAAATGAAAGAAAAATAGCTTATTTATCCTCCAAAATAAAAGAAATGGTCAGGGTACCAATTTATTTGGAAAATTAAAGAAGATGTGCAACAAAAAGCTCACTTGATCATAAAGTCCCTAAAGTCATGACTTAAGCGCAATTGAAACAAAGCATGGTAGTTAATTGAAGCAAATTTGCAATGAGTTTGCACAAATTAAAGCTGCCAAGGACCAAATTGAAGATATTATGCAATTGGTTGGGTCATAGTGGAATAAAAGGAAACTTGAGGGGTTAAAGTGCAAATTTTAGAATATATTTCATGCATGCTACGTAAATCTCTTTGTTTTGCTGGTTCCTTTCATCTGCAACATGCTAAACTTCTCAAATACAATCCTAATATGCAACTAACATCTCACCAATCAATCAAAGCCATCGGCATTAAACTAAAAACTAACACAGAATTCAACAAGCCAACAAATTATGATGAGATAATGTAAATTCCAACAATCTTTCATGCAAACTCAAGAAGATTTCTACAAACGGAAAGTGCAAGCTTGCTGCATTTTTTCAAAGCTTGCTGCAAATCTTCTTCTTGCAAGGATATCAACCTCAACACTAATTTTGATAAAAAATCTTTCAAACCAAACCTTCAAAGCTAATCTAAGCATTATAACACACGATCTGGAAATTCAAACAAACCCAAATACAAAAGAAAAACTGATGCAAAGACACAAAAAAAAAACAAAAAAAATTCATGCATTCGACAGATTCCAGCCACTGCATTTCTTTTCATCATGCAAACCAGATTTTTAATTCAAATACAAAGCTTTGATTAGATATTTCTCAAACCAGCATCTTAACCCTAACTAAACAACAAGCTGCTTAACTCAACTCCAAACAAACAAGAACAATGAAGGAGCTAATGCATTACAGAAAATCTGGACAGACATTCATGTAGAATGCTTTGGCAATCTGAAATCCACCTTCCAGCTCAAATATTTTAGATGTTTAAACACTCAAACTCAACACCCAACCTTCCATTGATTCCCTCCAACACAAGATCAAACATGAAACTGAAGGGCAAAACTTAACCAGCAACCAAAGGAAAGGAAATGCGGCAGGGAAAAGACCGAAAAAATGCAGCAGCTTTTGCTTGCTGTGTTTTTGAAAGGAGGAACTTTTAAATAACTTGGTAACTTCAGCAATTCATACCATGAGTTTCCAACAAACTTTCAGTTTCAAAATACATCAGAAATGATCTACATTCACACTAAACTCTGACCCAAACAAATCAGGAAAACAAGTCGCAAACTTCTGCATTTTCTAATTACAACATTGCCGCAGCTATGTGTCAACAATTTTGGCCAAATCTGCCCACAATTCAAATGGTTTACTACTGAATGTCATACAAGACTTAAAACAACATTTTTCATGCATTTCCAAGCATTATTTGCTAATGAAAAATTCCAGAAACAACTGCAAATTCTGGTTTCACTCCCTTGGCAAGTCACGTAAATTTTCCAGCATTTACTCAGTCATAAACAAAATTTTCCTTCTGTTAAAACCTTGTATTTGGCACTTAAATCTCACATGCACAACTACTGAACTAATTAACTAGCATTTCCAGTCCAGATTCGGCTCAGTTGTTACCAAAAGTTCATCAATCAACCAGCAAGTTGTTCGGCCACTCTCGGATGAGCTTGCAGGCTAGCCGATTCTGTTTCATCTCTTCTTTTCTAGCTTAATCCGAACTAACTAACTTCATGCAAGACTTAATCACCTAGTTCTTAGTTAATTAACAACATTTAAAAGCTCAGATTACTCCAAAGAAACAAGATTAAAGCTGCATTTCTGTTTCAGCTCCTCGGCATAACTATTTTCATCAAAAATCAGATTTTCCTTTTCTTTGATTTCCTCATCCGGACACTCCAACCTCACATGCAAGTCCATATACAGCTTAATCAACCTATAATCTATTGGTTTCAGTCCAGAGATTACCTCTACTGGAAGCTTACTCACGCGGCAGAAGCTGAAGTTGTCTTACTCTCCTCACGGCTAAATCACGCACGCGATGGATGACTGGCTGCCATCTTGGTTGCCGGTGGTTGCAGGTGTGGTGGTGTTGCGGTTGGAGATGGATTGCAGCTGGTTGAAGTGAAAGTGGAGAGTGCAGCAGCAACTCACGCACTGTCTCTTCCCTCAAGCTCACGGACAGAACCGAAGACTCGCAGCTCGCACGCTTCCTTTCTTTTCTTTTCTCTCGGTTGCAGGTTGCAGCTCTCTCTCCCTCGCTGGTTTCCTCACTTCGATCCTCTCGACTTGCAGAGTACAGAATGCCACTTCCTCTCTCGCACTTCGTCGATGATAACAAGGCAAAGGAAATTTTGTTGTGAGTTTTGTTTGGAGTTCACACACACGGCTAGCAGCAGAAATAATTTCCTCCCTTCGGCAGTCCAGAAATGCAGCCGGCTAGCTCTTCCTCTCCCTTGCTCCAACCTGCGACTAGGATGAAGATAATGTGGCTCTCAATCTCTTCACCAACTCACGGATGAAAGGAAGACAGTCAGCTAGTCTCTCTCCTCTCTTTCTAGTTTACGGACAGAAAAGAAATGAGCAAGGAATTCAGCTCTCTCACTCGGTCGTTATTTCCAAGGAAGGTTGATCACTTCACAGCTCACGGCAGAAAGAAAAATGGAATTGCTATTGTAGTGCATTGGGAATGGTATATTGTGTAGTGTATGGTTAATGGAATGTTTATATTGAGGTTATTGTGAGTGGGGTTGGTCGGCAATAGCAATGGAAGGTGCTAGATTGGGAAGTGAAATGGAAATGGATTCGGCAGAAATGGAATTATAATTTTTGATTTTTTTTTTTTTTTAAATAATAATTTAACACAATATAATTAACTAATTAAGAAAAATAACTAATGAAGACAGATTGAATAAAATGAGCGAAACTAGGCATAAAAAAAATAAAAATGAAATGCTAATTTTTCTTTCTTTTTCCTTCTTTTTTTTTTTCAAAATAAATTAACAAAAATAAACCAAAATGCCAAAAAATTAAATTTGAACGTATTTTTGTGAACAATTTTCCTTTTTCTCTTTTTTTCATGATTTTTCTACGCTAAAACTCAAAAATAAAAATAAAAATAAAAATAAAAACTAGAAACTAAAAAAAACTAAAAGCAACCACGACAAAATGAGAATAAAAAGTAAAAGAAATTACACCAAAAATTTGGTGTCTACAATGATGGTAAAAAATTGGTCCACATTAAATGGAAACTCATAGAATCATTATCAACCTGTCTAATAGTCGAATTAAATTTACCGAGCAGGGCTCAATGGTGATTAACATATACACTAACAAAATTTCTAATGAAAAAGAAATAAGGGAAATGATTTTTGCACTTCCAAATTAACCTCTTGCATTTCTTGGAGGCATTATTATTTAGTGCATAGATTGGATTGCAAGAAGTTAAATTAGGACTGAGAATATCAATTCCCAGAAACAATCTTGGTAAGCATATTAAATGGGGAGTACTAATTCTAAGAACTCTCCATTGACTTGCGCTAGTTAGCTAAAGAACTTACTTCATCACCTAAAACATACTAACAACTATTATAAAATCTCCAAAACATTCCCAAGCTTCTTGACTAATAATTTGAAGAATTTGTGAATTTTTATGCAAACATTCGAGAGCAAACTTGAAAAAACAAAAAGGAATATCATTAAGGTGCAGAGAAAATAGAATGGTCTCTTTGAATTTTAAAGAACACCACTTTGAAAAAGTACCACCTTGAAATTGTTTCGCAGGGTTTAATTGTTGCCTTGAAATGGTTTTGAAAGGTTTAATTGTTAGTTCTTGTAAAGAGTCCATTCAACGGTTCAAGACTGCATCATGAGTTTTAACCTCTCTTCATTAGGCTGTCAAGCCACAACCTTGATTGGGACCTCTAGAATTGGAAGACAATTCTCAAATTATGGTGGTCATTGAAGCCATGTTGCCTAGAAGAAAGATTGGTCATCTCTTTGCTCTTTCTACACAAAATGAGAAATCAATATAGGCTGAATTAAGTCTCATCCTAAGTGCATAATATGCAGAAACCTCTTAATTATGGCTCTCTCCAATCCAGCCCGGAACTGCTTGCCTTTCCTTCTGAAATATCGAGCTTATACATGGTCTGAGGTGAAATGAGCGAAGTTTGTACCGAGCATCGATTCCTCATGACTCAGCTGCCATAATTTCTTGAAAAGTGGATGTTTTTAGTGTGGTTATCTAAATTCAAACTATATGATATTCTTGCCGTATTTCTTCAAATAGTCAATCTAAATCCAACTTGACGTTTCTGGTTGGTATTGGAAAAGGATCAAGCAATACCCGACTGAATTCAACGGAAAAGTTTGTCCCTAGCCATGTTCCATAGATTTGTCATGGTCATATGCGGTATGAAAATAGACAATTTAATATGGCAGCAATACTAAAAGTCTGACCAAATGAAGGTTTTGGTGGGGTCAATCACGTGAGTTGGTGACAAGGGACTTCCTTATCAAGGGTTTGAGTTCTACATCAACACTAAAGGGGTAGCAAGTGTATATTTGGCTTTGCAACAAGATAGAACCAGTGCCTCTTATTGGCCCGGTCACTGGGAAAGGACAACCACCGTTCAGCAACCTTCTATGGTTGAAGATAGCAATTTGGCTGAGATTTAAAAAAAAAAAAAAACGAATCAGATGGAAGAAAAAGCTATCTCAAAGGCGGGAAAAAAATAAAAATGTTTGGAAATGCAAGTGTGCACGTCCATCCAAATCTCATGACCCGAATATTTTACCCAACTAAATCACACATTACATCATTTCCAATTCCCCCTTCACCTAAAACACAAAATAAATAAATAAATAAAGAGATCCTTTTTTTTTTTGGAAGCAAAGCTTAAATAAATCCAATGACCAAAATGAAATATGAGAGCGCACTATACTTCACCCAATCTTTCGCTCATATATTTTTAATCACAAACTACTACGAAAGTGTCTTCTAAAAGTACATTTGACAATTCACTCAATACCTTGACACACCATTCACCCATCCC
Organism: Coffea canephora; assembly: GCA_036785865.1. Classification (NCBI taxonomy): domain Eukaryota; kingdom Viridiplantae; phylum Streptophyta; class Magnoliopsida; order Gentianales; family Rubiaceae; genus Coffea; species Coffea canephora. Next base: position 30,759,666 of record CM071913.1, read on the forward strand.
ATCATAGTAAGAAAAGAGTACTAACATTTAATCAAAATGCTAAACAATCTCCGAGAGTGCTTTTCTTCCCCAGCTTCAGGGACATCAGAACCTTCATTAATTATACGAGATCAGATGTTTTGTCACAAAATTCTGTTACACGAGTACAGACAAATTTTAGAAACAAGCATTCATTCATATCACGTGTCGCGGACGAAGAATCGTAATATTATGTATTACTACTAGTCAACAGACGTACTATGGATTAGATAACTTTCTTTATTCTTATATTACGAATTTCTACCACCAGTGAAAAGTTAGGCCAAACCAATCTAGCGCACTCACACAGCTTGAACCTTCAGAGGTTTTTCGTAAGATTGCAGTAGCAGTGACGAACAAACCACACTAACAGATGAAGCAGCCATGCAAGCACCAGCGAGCCAAGGTGGTAACCGAATTCCGGTGAATGGGAACAAAATTCCAGCAGCAATAGGCATGGCAAGCACATTGTACCCAAGAGCCCATACATAATTGAGTCGAATACGCAACATTGTCTTTCTAGAGAGATCTATTGCAGTGACAACATCTTCCAGGTTACTCTTAATAAGAACTACATCAGCTGCTTCTATGGCTACATCAGTGCCCGCACCAATTGCCATGCCAACATCAGCTGCAACTAGTGCTGGTGAATCATTAATCCCATCTCCAACCATTGCCACAGTCAAACCTTTCAACTGTATCAATGTTCAATTATCCATATGTTAATAAAATATTGGAAGTCAAATGTCTTTCAAGTAAGATATAAACTTCCTACTTGTTTGTGTGAATCCCGGTATCAATGATGGCTAAGTATTTTTCAGGGGTGCCAAGTCAAATGTCTTCTTTTAAGATAGAAACTTCCTACTTTTTGTTTGCATCCAGGTATCAATGATGGCTAAGTATTTTTCAAGGGTGTTTTGATCTGGTAGTGAAAAGTTAGACAATGTTCAAATAAATTCTTTTTTTTTTTTGGTAAGACGGAGGTCTTGAACCCAAGACCTGCTATTTACAATCCCTCCCACCTTACCACCCAACCCAACCCTCCCCTCAAGAATAAATTCTTGAAAGTCATTCTTTTCTTGCTATCAAAGTTCCAACTTGTTTTCTCAGAGAGTGAGGATTCCAATTAGCTAGCTAAGGACTAGACTCCTATAAACCTAGCCTTTACAGTTTTGTAACAATTACTTTGATTACTGACATTCAACGAAATCACCTCTTCTGAGCGTATCTCAACCTTTTAGCCTCCTAATCAAGGTTTTCTCTTAGTTTTTCACAGAAATCATGACCTGAATCAACAATCAAAGTACTTGTCTCCATTGCACAACCACTGGCCTCACTAGACTACGCGCAATTTGCTACTAAACTAAAAGTTCCGGTGGAAATTTTCTTCTTAAAGATATCTGTGAAATTTCATCAACTTGCCTACTGCAAGATTTTAATAATAGTATAAAAAATTCAATATATAAAGGAGAAAAATATGAGATCTATCATCAGCCAAGCCAGCCATCATTCCGGATTTAGTAACTTAAATTTCTAGTACAACTGCTTTCCTTGTTTAGGCTGATAGAACTCTCTTCAAGTTGTCGCAGGAAAATGTTATCAACTTACTTTTTACTATTTATAACTCATTTATAACCAACATCAGTTATTCCATCCAATTCACTACTCATGGAAAGGAGAACCTACCTGCAATTCTTTAATCTTATCCGCTTTTCCTATGGGATCTGTCTCAGCAAACACCTTTTGAATTCCAACCTCCTCCCCTATTGCGGTTGCTGTCGCCCAATTATCACCAGTGACCATAACACTTACAATGTTCATTGAGTGGAGGAAAGATACAACACGTGCAGCCTCTGGTTTCACTGGATCAGTAACAGCAAAAGCTCCTGCAACTGTACCATCAATGGCCACTATCACGCAACTACGAGCAAGCTTCTCATTTTCTGAAATATAAGCTTCAACCTCGCCACCAAGAGCAACATTAAAAAGCCTCATGAGCCTCTTATTCCCAACGAAAATAGTTTTTTCTCGAACTTTCCCACTCACACCAGCTCCAGTGTGAACCTCAAAGTCCTTTACCTCTGTGAGACACTCCTTTTGGGTCCCAAAGTTCAGGCAGAACTTCTTAGCATGCTCCACCACTGCTTTTCCAATAGGGTGCTCACTATTGGACTGCAGATAATTTTGAACCAATTATGTGACTAAATTATACAAGTTTCTAAGATAAGAAAATTCTTCTATGTCATATCAACTCAAACTTCTTCTCTCAGCATTATTCTGAATTTCATGGTGACAAAAATATAATCTCACCTCCGCAGCAATTGCCATATCACAGAACTCTTCCATAGAAATGTTGGAAAAGAGTACAGCACTCACTACAGCAGGCTTTCCAACAGTTAATGTCCCAGTTTTATCAAAAACAACTACCTTGACCTGCAGAATAAAAATACGGCTCTATTACAACTAAAACCAAAAAAACCATACTCATAAATTCACCAAAAAGAAGGAAAAAAAATGAAAACATTGGCATTCATAATGGTACAAGAAAAATTATATAGTTCGGTAAGGCAGAAATAAACCCATATAATTGCAGATATACATATAAACCCAGAGTGAAGCTTAAAAATATCATACAGAAATAGATACATGACCAGATTTACAGACCTTGTGAGAGGCATATGAACTGGCCGAAAAAGCAAGTCACTTATTAATGGTGTCCAGAACTTTTAGGGCAACAATTCCCAAGCATGTGAAGCATCCAAAATATTTTCTATATAGAATGAAGCCATCCTAATAAAATTAATTTGTAAAGTGACATGAAAGAAATAGTCAAGATTTTAAAACCCTTCTTTGACTTAACAAATAAGCAAAACTTATGATATAATTCACCTACTAGAAGATAGACAATGAACATCAAAGAACTTCAGGAAATGAACAGATGTTCCAAAAAGTAAAAAGGAAAAAAGCAAATTCCTTGCAACTAGTAATGGCAAAGGCATGATAGAATTCAGAGACATTCTGCTACTAAAACAATGGATGTATAAATCTCATGGTAATGAAATAAATGACCTCCAAAAAAATGAAAAAATAGTAAAGTTGAGTTCTGAAAACAAATATGGTATAATTGTGAGAGAGAGGATTCTGCGTCATTCTAGTACTATCTTGCCCTTTGTGGTATATTTCATGCAAAGAGTAACTTAGTATTCTGTCCATAGGCTTCACTTAAGGGGTCCTGCACTAGTAATGCCTGTCTAAGCTTATTACAGAAAAGGCTAGTTGTAAACAATATTTATGAGCATCTGTGTGTAGTCATTTTGCCAAAACTTGGCACTTAAGCTTACTTGAACATTGAGTATTCTGAGTCCAGTTTCACTAGTCCAATAAAAGCTTGAATGTATCAGCTTATATGGGTAACTCAAGAAACAAAGAACAACTGAACAATTTCAAGGATGAAATGTTTGTCTCTTAGATACAGTGCCTCAGATCTCACAACTCTTCTCATTTTCCCGGCCCTTTTTTTAGTTCTCTACATCATGTGCACTGCTTAAATTTCATATCTATTGTCTGCACTGTTCATACTTCTGAAAGCTACCTTCTGCATGGAGATCACCAACAGAAAAGCATCTAAACTCTTTCCATCATGCTATTCCATATCACTACTTGCCGCCAGCCCCTCTTGTGGATGCTTGACTTAATTCAGTAAATAAGCAAAGCAGGTCATGCAAATGAGGCCAATAGACATATTAATGGAACACTTTAGCTGGACCATACCTTGTGTGCCTTTTCAAGAGCTTCCCCTCCCTTAATGAGCACACCTTGCGAAGCTCCTTTCCCCGTGGCCACCATCACTGCAGTAGGAGTTGCTAATCCCAAAGCACAAGGACATGCAACTACTAAAACTGAAATACCAAACTGCAATGCAAGCTCAAATGCATCCATAGCTTTAGGTATCCACCACTTCGGATAAATACCAGCTTCTCCAGATATAAACCATCCAAGCCACGTAGTAAATGCAGCCACAACAACCTGTCATTCAAAAACACGAGCAACTTGTCACGAGACAAAACTCGAATATACCAAAACAAGGAAGATACATCCAACTATGATGACTATGGTCATAGTAACTAGATTCTTTCGCACTGAACATTTTGTTAGCTAATAAATGAAGATAGCTTCTCTAACACTTAAATCTCATAATAAGTTGCCATATTCAGAAAAACTAGGTATTTGCTATTGACTTTCAAGTAAATAGATGAGTGACACAGACAACAAATGGCTGAGGGAAATTTCAGGTTAAGGAAAAATCAAGTAGAAAGAGAGCAGGAGAGAGATGATTATAGGTTAAGGAAGAATCAAGTAGAAAGAGAGCAGGAGAGAGATGATTATTTCAATAGATTAATTTTGCTGATTAAATTCCACAGAAATTGCTTCTTTACTTCTTATGTTGCAGAAAAAATAAAACTACACCAAGTGGATTGCTGCTACTCAATATGCTGTTTTCTTTGATGCCAAAACCATCATAGTCAACTATCTTCTTTTTCTTTGTAACGTTGTAACATTGCAACGGTTGATTCATGAAGTGCCTATTTTGACAACTAAAACCATATTCCTCTAAAGATGCATAAATAGTCATTAAACAGAAATAGTAGAAAAAAGCAGGAAGATCATTTTTAGAAACAATAAACCTTCAGAGGAACCAAAACTTAATCTGAAAATTCCAGCTGTCCAACATTTAAGACAAACAGAAAAAGGAAGCGAAGAGGAGGGATAAGAGAATCAAATATATGTTTTAACTTGACAGCAAATACAAGTTAAGGAAGACTCGAAAATATATCCTTTTAAAGAGAAAGTAATAAACATGCAGAACCCCAAATTAATTGATGTTAGATGAAAGTAGAAGAATGTTGTTAATGTTTGATTAATTTATCTTAGATAAGTAGGAAAACATTGGTTCACTATATTTGAGTGCATCAAGTACTGAATACAAAACAATATGTATTGTTGAAACTATCATTCCAGGGAAAGTGGGCATACTTTTAGTATTAAGCCAAAAACAAAACTAAGAATTTATTTTGCACCAGAAGAAATAAAAATTTTGCAACATCCATAACTGCAGCTCCCCACAACTGGTAACAGCATGTTCACTTCTCCACAATAAATGCAAAATAAGTTGTCCAACACCAGGAGTGCCTTTTTGAAGTGTCGCCGAGAGTCTACATACATAACAAGAATGGCTGACAGAATCAAGCTGCTTCACATTAGTGGTAAAAGTAACTCACCGTGGGAACAAAAAACCTTGATATCTGGTCAGCCAGCTTCTGAACAGGAGCTCTGGCAAGCTGAGCAGCTTCAACCAATTGAACTATCTGTGAAAGTGCCGACTCTGAACCAACATGTGTAGCTCTAATGACAAGACAGCCATTCTCGTTTACAGTCCCACCAATTACCTGCAAAAATAGAAAACTAACCTGGTTTCAATGGTGTACTTAAATGAAAGGAAAAAATTAAAATCTACAATGGACTAGTAGTCTATACCTTATCACCAGGTCCTTTAGCAACTGGCCTTGCTTCTCCGGTGATCATACTCTCATTCACAAAACTCTGACCATCAACAACAACACCATCAACAGGAACTTTTGCTCCAGGAACAATCTTAAGTATGTCATTTTTCTGTATCAGCTGAGTGTTAATTTCCACATCTGAAAGAACATTCCCATCACCGTCCATTGTCAGAAGGTAAGCTGTATCAGGTGCAAGGTCTGCCAACTTTGCCAAAGCATCTGATGTCTTTCCTTTAGCAAGGACTTCCAAGTACTTTCCCAAGAGGATAAAAGATATCAACATGGCACTGGTCTCAAAAAAATCTTGACCCTCAAATGATTCTGATGTCAATGCTTTTATAATTATGTATATTGAATAGAAGTAAGCAGCATTTGTGCCCAATGCAACCAGAACATCCATATTTGCAGATTTTCGACGGAGTGCATGATAGGAACCAGCATAGAACCTGAGAAGAACATTAAAAATTAGTATGATTTCAAGGAATTTTCTACAATTTGAGAGAAAACTACAAAAACTAGTACCTTTGCCCTATAATAAATTGCAAAGGTGTGCAAAGAATCCACCTTAGAAGTAATCCAATTGAGAGCATATTCAAGACCTTATATTCTAGCCAATTCCCATAAGGGGGAAGCATTGGGAGTACCATGGATGAAATGAAAATTGGAACAGAAAACAAACAGCTCCATAGAAACTGATTCCTATACATTTGGACTTCATGCCTTCTTTCCTTATCTTGTGGTCTTGGTGGAGTAAACAAACTTGCCTGATAAGAGCTTAATCCTTTGCCAGCTTCTTGGATGCACTGTATAAGATATCTTGGCCCAATGATATCTGGTTCATAGCTGACACTGACCACATGCTCTTTGATGTCAAATTCAACATGATTCACACCTTCCAAGTACTCCAATGAGCACCGAATTACATTAAGATCATCCTGTGAACTGATTCCTTCTAGTTTCAGATGCACTTTATTCAAATCACTGCCTGAGCTTATTAGATTGGCTCCAAACCCAGAATCTTCTATTGCTTCAGTTATAAGGTCAGTATTGGTAATACTTGGATCATAGTGAATCTTTGCTTCTTCAAGAGCCAAACCAACCACCGCTTTCTTCACTCCATCAACCATTAAAAGGGCACGTTCAACAGACTCAGAACAACTTGTGCATGCCATTCCCTTGATTCTGAGTCTGCATACTGCAATATCTTGCTCCGGAAACTCATCAACTTGAAAACCTGTTTCTTCTGCGGCTTCTTTTATTAATTTAGCCTAAATGTTGAAGTAAAAGGGAAAAAAAACATATTCAGGAAAATCAAATGACTGCAGTATATTCTTTTCCCAATTCAACAATGTGTTTATAAAGGGTAGGCATTCTACTGAACTTCTTCAGATCTGGTGGTAGTGCATGCCTAACCTCCTTAGATGAGTAAGTTAAGACATTAAAAACTAAAGGCTTATTTAACTAATTATTAATATATATTTTGATAACATCCACAATACTGTAAACTCTATACACACTATAAGTGCAATAAAGCACAAAAAAAAGGCGAATGATGGAATGTGTGTATTCCAACTCCACTAATATTCAAGGAGTAGTTTAGTAGAATTTTTTATAAAAATATGCACCAGTCAAAGAAACTGATGGTTAAATTGCATAAGACTTTGAAAACACCATAGCCCAAAATTCTGATGGTTATAATACTGACAAGCAGTTTATTAATTCTCAAATAAATATCGTAACCTTGGCAGCACAAATTTGAGCTAAACTGTTTTCATTTGACTCACACTGATACTTTCAGGGTTGTACTTGACTACAGCCTGGCCTTGAAGTGGCGAAACCATAACACTCTTGATACCATTCAACTTCATAAGTGCAGATTCCATAGATGTCGCACAAGAGGAACATGTCATGCCAATTACTTTGAAAACAATTGTTCGGATTTTCACCTCATCTCCACAACGGTTTGTATGAGAAACAGGGACTCCAACACCCTTAGGATGCAGCAAAAGTGCAGCTTTCAGATCTTCCTCCCCAATTAATTCCATATCCTCGTCCATAATATCACAATCAGCAAATCTGACCATCACATGAAATTCATTGAATCTATCAATCAAATTGTCCGAGGCAAAATAAAAGAATATAACAAAAAAAATGGCATTATAACCATTTTATTCGGAGATCCAATATCAATTAAATCTAAATCAGAAGAAAAAAGCCCAAAATCATAAGTTCTTCTTTAATTAATCTATAAAAACCAGTAGACTACGCAAACTTAGCAGTTTAACATATCCAATATCAATCCAAACAGGTTGATACTAGCAGAATATATTATAAAATGTATAATTCTTCCCATTCATGCTCAATATACAATAATAAATTAAAATTCAACACTCCCATGAACTACTTCACAAGAAATTACACCCAAAAAAAAAGAAGAAAAACTGAGTTATCCCCAGTCGTCTTAGAGAACAGGGATACGACTGGACTTCGCAAATTCTACATATATAAGAAAAGCATCTAAGTGAGAAATAACAACAAAAAATACATAAAAAATTCTAACAACTCGATTATCGAAAACTAACCAATTAAAAGATTTACAACTTTCTTTTTCCTGTTTCGGTTGGTGCCCTTTTTGGCAGAAAAAGTTGGGGATACCAAGGGCTTATTTGGATAAGAGTAGAAAGATCGTGGCGGATTTGATTAGGGTTTTTGGGTGGAACGACAGAAAGAGAAGAGACAATCTCTTCGTCGTATTGCCGAAAGCAAGACGCTGAAAATAGGAAAGTCGAATTTGAATGTGTTGTCCTTATATATAAATAGTACACGTTTTCACTTTTTTTTAATTTTCATTTTTGGTGAAAGAAGACGAGCCTGGCGGGTTCTTTTTTTATTTTGGTTTTTTAAAATTTCGAATAGAGCGACCGTCTCAGTGCCTTTCCCACCAATAGCTGACGTAACTGGTTAGAGTGCCGATATCCTCTGTATTGTTCGTCATTTTACCTTTTTGCCCCAGCCTGTGGTGACCGGTGGATTTACATTTTTCCCCTCAGGGAATTGTTTAGAATTTTAATATGACCCTGGGGTCTAAACTACAAAGATCAAAAAGTTTTGTTCACACACCGGTGTGCGAATTTTAGACCTCAAGATAAACACAGGACAATTAAGTACAGCGAATATTTAACTGCAAAGAACCCAAAAAGTAAGAGCCCGTTTGTGAGTACGGTACTTTTGCAAAAAAATAATTTTAGGTGATAAAAATACTTTTTAGGTGTTTAATGAGCATTACCTCACAAATTTATGAGTAGAGCTTCCGGTGTTAAAATACATCTAGCAAATTATGTGAGACCTCGAAAATTTACTTGCCTTTATAACCCTTATGTGAACTCACTTGCCTTTGATTTTTGGTTGTTTTAATGGTTGAATTTGAGCCAAAGAAGTGAATTTTGTTAAGAAAAGATTCATAATCTCAAGCTGTTAGAAAATCTAGAAATTTTCGCAAGAGGCCCTGCACAGTTTTGGAAAATTTGCTATAACTTTGTATAGGAAAGTCGGAATTTAGTTCCGTTTGTTGTGTTTGAAACTAGACTCATAAGGCTTCCTACAATGTAAAATTCAGAATTTGATTCAATCTCTATAAATTCCAAAAAATTGGCAAAGTTGACTAAAAATTCTGCCCTGCACAAGTAAACATAGGAATGTTATAGTAGCTTATGGCTCAATTTGGACCAACTTATGAACTAAATCTCTTTGAGGTGTCTTCCAAAGATTCTTAGCATTTGAAGTCTAGTTTTTAACAAGCTAAGTTGTATGAATTTTTGATATTTATAACTCAAGTTATGATTTTTCTAAAGGAAGGGTATAAGTTAGGGTTTTTGTGCATACTAGGATTTTGATGTGTATTTTTGTGTGCATTTTGGTAGTGTGATTGTGAGGACTTGTAAAATCCCTCATATTTTCTTAAATTCCCTTTTATTTGGAATTTATTACTTTACAATAGCTTTACTACTCATTTACTCTGTGAGGACTCGCAAATTCCTTGCATATTTCTCAAAAATTCCCTTTTATTTGAAAATTATTTGGAAATTATTATTTCATGTTATCCATGGTTCAATCACCCTAGAAAAGTGCCAATGACCATAGGAAATTAGGGTTTTCCTATTCGTTTTCAATTCAAGGTGAAATCGGATTTTTCGTGTAACCGCAGTATAATTATCCGGTACCGAGTAAGGATCAAATTTGGTGCTTAAGAGTGACTTTTAAGTGAGAAATAATATGTGATTAGGAGCAATGATATAAAGTTGGTGAATAGGAAGTAAAAATCCTAGTACGGGGGATTTAAGGAAAAACAGTGCGAACCGACATGTACCGCGTACTACCGATTGAACCACCACTTGATCACCACTTTCTTGCCATACAAGTTTATCATTAATGGAGCAAAATATCTTCCCCCTCTTAGCCCTCCTATTGGCCCAAAATTAGAGGTTAGAAATGCAACAAGAGAGAGAAAAATTTGTGGTCAAGATTAGTCCAAGTGTTAGCCAAACTTGTGGCTAGAATTAATCCTTAGCTTTCCAACCTTCTTATAACACAAGCTTAGCTTAATTTCCTTCATTAATTCTGCATCTTGGCCGAAATAAGAGAGAGAGAGAGACAAAGAGAGTTCATCTCATTCTCCTTCATTTCTTCTCCAAATCTTGAAAAGTTTCTTCTATTCGCGCAAATCTACTCCGATTAAGTTGTTATCTAGCACAAAGGCTACCTACCGGTGTAATTTTCTTGAGGAACAAAGGCCTTGAACACTTGTTTCTAGTCTCCTTGGAAGGTATACATGCTGGAACCTTGACTCTCCGATTAAATTCACGATTAGTTGCTAAATATGTCACATATGGTTGAATTATTGAGGTATGTGGTGAAATAGAGGCTTGGGTCATGATTTTCCATTTTATTGGAATATTTTTCAGCTTTCCTATGATTTTTCTAGTGCTTAAAATTTGGGGCTTTGATGTTTAAAGTCTAATATGGGAAGTTAAGATGGTGAAGCAAGCCAAAAATAAAGAAATTAGCATTTGATTTCAAGAATTTCCAGATTTCAGGGACTTGAAAATTCAGTTCTGCCCGTTTCTATATCACCTAGTTAGAGGCCGAATTTGGCTTGGCATAAAACATAAAAGTTGTAGAGAATGATATTTTATAGTTTCCCACAAAATTTTAGCTCAATCGGAGCAACGTAGCTTGTGAAAAGACGAAAATACCCTCACTGATCTAGGTTACTTTCCAGAATTCCGCGTGGACAGTTTAGTCTCTTTGGTTGTGTTTGTTCACTATAATCCGTTCAGATTTAGCCAATTATTAAAACATAAAAGTTTTAGTGTCCTGTCTTAGCTTTCCAGTGCCGCCAAGAACGCCTTAATCGGACCTCGGTAGACTGAGATATGGTCATTTGAATGCATTACGGTTGATTAGCCGAATAGTTGGAACCAGGTTATATGAATTGAGGAATTTGATTAGATTACACTGAAAATTTGATTAAGTGCTCTTCATGAAAATTGTAGACTTTTGTTTTAGCTTCGAATTGGTATAAGTTGCACCTCAATCCGATAAGCGTAGCCTCGGATGTGTTCTATCCATGACCACATGTCAAATCTGTCTTTTGCTAAATCGTATTTCTGCACTTGTTATTATTGTGATTCTTATTCTTATGATATTATGAGCCTATGGAACGGCTTTTGACTTGAATTGCTGATATGTGTGACTTTGGGATTTGGTTGAGGAAAAATAATGAAGCCTAAATGGCTGGAAATTAGGTAAACACAAAGGGCGTGCTGCCCAAATTTTCGCCCGAAAGCTAAGTTCTATTTGAACTTGTATAATACTATGACCGTTTTTCCATCTTAAAAACATGATCCTTCTTCAATTGGAAACTCCAAATGTTTACTTACTCTTACCAAATAAAGAGGAGTGGTTTAGGATTTTCTTCAGTATTTTGTCCTTTCTTTTTCATGAATTTCATTAAGACAATTAGTCTATAATATCCACTTGAAAATGAGATAAGTTTCAACCATATAAACGATTCCGAAAACGGTATTTCTTAGTCTATCTAGTTGGATTTTGACTTGTCTTTAGTTCAAGTGTTTCCATTAGAAAATTTTATAACCCTTTTGAGTTTGATTTTACGTTTGGTCTATGAAACCCTAGTTATTTTGTCCACGGGTCTAAATGTCCTCGTTTCGCTTTAAAGTCTTTTATACATTCTACTCTATAATTGTCAAGTTTCTTGGATTGCACCTAATTGTTTGTGCTAGGTGAGCTGTAATATTCTTTTCGTTTAATCTTAGGTTTTCTCGGTGATTAAAGATAATATCCGGAAAGATATTTTGCCGTTGTTTTTCATACATAGGTGAGTGTTCTATATACGTTTTGTTTCTATGACTATGTGGATTGTTGGGTTTATGTGATTATTTGTGACTATTTGATTAAATGTTACTTGTTTTCTATGATTTCTAAAATGAACTTTTTCTAGGTGAGTGTGTACTTTATCGCACTCGACCTAAATAAATATGAAATTTTCAATGATTTAATGATGGAAACATTAGTTGTGCATGATGTAAGCCTTTTGGCTGAATTGGGCCCTGCCCTTCGTTACCGATCGACTCGAGCCAGAAGCGGACTCGGTCGGGCGATATGGTGACCCTGGGTGAATTTGGTATACTCGAGTATTACCTTGTAGTCCGGCTACGTCCGGATGGGTGGAGTCCGGCCAATGTCCGGATGGGTGGAGTCCGGTCAACGTCCGGAAAAGGGGATGAACGAACAAAAGGATGAACGAGGAATTCTACTTACAAAACATGTATTTTCAAACGATTGGAGGAATAAGGGGAAATGTCAGGGGAACGAACGAACAAACAAATAGCTCATCGTGAGCCTGTATCCTTTTAATGAATGTATTATCATTGCTTTATATTGAACATGTTTTCTGGATTAAATGTTATTACATGACTAATGTTCCTTGTTTAATTACTTGTTTTTATATATAGAACCTCACTGGGCTTTTTAGCTCATACCACGTCAATTGTTTTCCTTAGCAGGGGAAGGCGAGCAAGGACGAGCGTTCTGTATAGTCTAGTTGATCTAGTTCTTTGGCCTTGTAATGGTTCTCGCCCTAGTGCTTGGCACGGGTTGGTTGTATGAGGAATGAGAACCCTTGTATATTCGATGTTTGTACTTGAATGGTAAAAACTTTGAGGACTTCTGGTGTGTAGAAGTTTCTTATCTTTTACTTGAGCATCTATTGTCTATGGATGTATATACATGATTTGAGTTCCATAGTGAGTGAGTCCTGGCAAGAGCTGGGCAGGCGACCCGCTGAACCCTGGGGTACGCCCTAGGGGGAAGTGGGGCCGTCACATACTCCCTCAATAGTTGTAATGAATAAGAGATTTAAGAGTTTTACCCTTAATTTTATAGTTCGGGTAAATTAGGATTTTTATGTCTTTTGGTAGTGTGAGCAATCGGTACAGAGCGCATACTAAATTTGGTGGTTAAGAGTGAGCTTTAGATAAGACAAAGTGTGTGATTAGAAGTGTTAATAATAAGTGAGTGAACCATAAGTAAAAACACAAGTATGCGCAAGTTAGAGAAAAACGGCTCGAACAGACGTGCACCGTTTGTTTCCGAATGAGTGCACCACTTGAACACTACTGTATTATCTTAATCTCCTTGTTATTAATTGAGCAAAATCAGCCCTAAATATCTCCTTAAACCAACCGAAATTATTGACCAAAATAAGAGAGAGAAAGCAAATTTTGAGATTTCATCTTGGAGTGACAAGTGGCAACCATCCAATGGTTGTTTGACCAAGCAATTTTCTTTCCTTCTTATCTTTCTCTTGGCTCCATTTTCTTCATTTCTTCACCTTGTTGGCCGAAATTCATGGAGAGAGGAAAAACTAGAGAGCAAAGTTCATCTTCACCTCCAACTTCATGCTTGAATCTTGAGTTTTAACCAACCAAATTTCAAACCACTTCATAAAGTGCTAACTAAGGGAGATTCCAAGGTTTTGGTGGAGTGCTTTGGGAAGAGAAAGGTCTTGGCAGCCCCTTTCCATAGGGTTTAAGGTAACCTTGGCTAGCAACTTTCTTCTACTTCAAATATGTGCAAACTAGTAGTTTAAGATTTCAATTTTTGGTAGCTTTGTGAGAAAATTTCATGGGTTGAAGTAGTATTGTGGTAAATTTCAGTTTTATGATGAATTTTCTGCCTTTATATGATGCTTAGTGATTGGTCATGGTTTAATAACTTTGCCATGTGTAATATTAAGGAATTATATGCTAGTTTGACTTACCTAAGAGATTTCTAGCTTATGTGCACAAATTCCAGCTTTAAGGATTGAAACTGCCCTGTTCTGACCAACTTCATTCGTCCATGTTAGAGGCCGAATTAAGTTTAGGTTAAAACATAAAAGTTGTAGGAAATGATGTTATATAGCTTCCTGTAAAATTTCAGCTCAATCCGAGCACTGTATCATGTGAAATTACAAAAATACCATTGACTGCCAAATGTATAGTTTTTCAGACAGTTTTGAGATTACACAATTCTGGCTTCGTTTTCACTTTGATCCGTATCAAATCAGCATTTGGACAAAACAAGAAAGTTTTACCCCCATGTTTTAGTTTTCCAATGCATCTGAAAACGCCTCAATCAGAATTGTATAGCTTGAGTTATTACCGTTTGAATCCAGTGCTGACAACCAGACCGACCATGAACTTCTGGTTCTGTAATCTGAAAATTCAACCTCTATAAACTATGAAATGGGTTGAGTTATTGTGACAGCCCCACCTTCCCCTAAGGCGAACCAAAGGGGTTAGCGGACTGCCTGCCCAGCTCTCGTTAGGACTAACGGTTCAGTTCACATCGATCTAATACGTTCCGGAACATACTAACGCGCGTAAACAAGTCAAAATCACAAAATTTTTAAAAAAAAATGAAAATTGGAGCCGGTCATGAATAGTACCGGCCACGTCAAAATCCGGCCAAACATCACGTAAACATACACATCTTGAAATTCAACATTTATATTCCAAAATGGCATACAAAATTATCCCATAAGTTTATACATGTACGGTTTGCCAAATCAAAAGAGAAAAACGGACCCAAAAGTGCATTCGGGGTTTCAATCAATGAGCTATACAAAAGATATGTACATCTAACTCAATTCGGCAACCAACTATCAAATCCAGTCCAAAAGTATTTATTTTCCTATAAGGAAAAAAAAAGGAACAGAGTGAGCTTACGCCCAGTGGTATACTATCACATAAGCAACCAAGTCATATAGGCATAAAGCGATCAAGGAAGAAATACCAAGATCACACATTAACAAGATGGTAAAAGGATACGGACGGCTCTCAAGAGCCCCTTTTCCTCGCTTGCATTCTTGATCCAACCTCATTGACCCTCCGTCAATGTTCAGGAGTAACCAACCGTAGGCTCCACTTTACTTCCATTCCTTTCACCCAACATACCCCTACCGGGCCCGAACTCCAAACAGTAGAAATTTGGTAATACTCGAGTATACCGGAATCAAGAGTCTCACTACTACAAGATTCCATATAACAGTCCCCATGGCTCGTCGACCTTCACGACCAAACCCTCGCTGGCTCGATTCAATCGACCACCAATGGGGTTGAGCTCAGTAGTATCAGTAAGGGTCGTTGGATACTCGTCCAAGCAACACCCAATTCATGAATTAAATTCAGTATTTCATGTATCATTCAATCATTACAGTGAAACAGTAGACAGTCATATGAGATGGGCGATCAAGTACACCCTCACTTAATCAATTTCAACGGAGCAAATAAGCCTTCAAGGCATCAAGTTCACATATACCAAAGCCACATTGTAAACAACAAGTGAGTAGTACACTCACCAATCAAGCAAATGATAATTCATGCACTTCTGCCTAAGAGTGTCTTGCACCACCGTCACGTCCTAACATATTCAAATAAGCACAATAAAACTCGCTTACAAGTCATAAATCAATCCCAAATACTATCAAAATAGAGCTTCATAAGAATGTATAAGCACTAGAGTAAACCAGGGAAATCCGGAAATGGAATTAAGTTCTAAACCAGAAAAACAGTTTTTTGACGTCGTTTTGCGGTTTTGGCACCATTGGCACTACAATTATCGGATGGAGGTGTAAGATACACCGTTTCGAAACTAAGAGATAAGGCTACAAAGTTGCGGTAGGTCACTTAGTCCAGTTCATAGTGCAACTGGGTCAAAAATGCAAGATACTAAACCAGAACCGCGAAAACAGGTGAACAAACCGCATTCTGGTTAACAAACTGTAATTCAGGCTACCTAAGTCCAAATCAAGTGATTCCAAAGCCATCCGAAAGCTAAGTGTTATTCTTGGTTTTGATGATCACAAAGTACTTTGAAATGTTTATCTAACTTTCTTCAAATATAAGTGTTTTTGCCTATCAAAGAATCAGGTACGAATATGTCATGAAATGAAAATCAACCAAAAGAAGAAGCAAAAACAGGACACTCATGTCGGACATCTGAAAGGAATCTGTCGGACGTCCGAAAGGATAAAGAACTTCAAGAATGAAGCTCTGTCGGACGCTCATAAGGAAGCGTTGGACGTCCGGAAGGATCGGACGCATGTCTCGGACGCACATCGACCATGTCGGACGTCTGAAAAATTCAAAGAAGACTTGCCAACTCTCTGATGACGATCAGACGCATTTGCCTTCGGACGATGATACAACATCGGACGTCCGAACAATAACTTGGCTGATTTTCGGACGATGGGATCGGACGATGACTAATCTGTCGGACGTCCGACAGCCCCAACGGCTAATTGACTTTTCATCTGCCTTCTATCCGTTGGAAGCATTAATGAAGCTCATTTTTGGTTCCTTTTAAATACAATCGATTCTGAACCTGAGGAAGACTTTTGCACACTTTGTTTATAAGATCTCAAGAGATATTTTAGCTAGAAAATAGTCTCCAAAGTTAGATTTGTTCTCTAAGTGGTGTGAATTTCTTGTGAGCATTTCTTTTGTGGTTGAAAGTTTCATTAGTGTAGTTTTGTTGAGGGTTATCTGAGTGATTGTAAAACTTCTTAGCTTGACTAAGTGAGATTTAGGGCAAGGAGGAAGTGCTCCCTCCATTGTACATCTAGTTGATCATCTTTCATCAAAGAGAAGTTGCTCAACCTAGTGATTGGTTTTCAAGTTTGAGGAAAGCTTGGTAGACAATCGGTTTGATATTCTATCTTATTTTTTTTGGTTAATAAAATTTTCATTGCTTATCTATACTTATTTTTCTAATCAACATTACTTTTTTCTTCTAATCTATTTGGTTGATCATTACTAGAAAAGAAGGTAAATTTTTATTAAAGAAAAAGTGCATAAATTTGATTAAAATTTTAATCAACCTAATTCACTCCCCTCTTAGGTTGTCTTTGGGCCTTACAATTGGTATCAGAGCTTGGTCTCCTAGAGATTAAGTTCAAGCGGCTTGGAGTAAAGATGACAACCAGTCATGCTATGTTTGTTGAGGGGCAATCTGTTACTAGGCCTCCCGTATTCAGTGGCTCCAATTATGTTAGCTGGAAAGAAAGGATGATTATCTTTTTGCAATCTATTGATATTGAACTATGGTTTATTGTGAGTGTAGGACCGCATGAAGCTAACTTTCTTGATGCAGATATAGGTTTGCTTTGGCAAAAAACGAGAGCTGAAATGAATGCTCAAGATAGGACTAACCTCACATTGAATGCCAAGGCCATGAATGTTCTTTATAGTGCCTTAGATTCAAATGAATCAATTAGAGTAAAAGACTGTAAATCAGCCAAAGAAATGTGGGATCAGCTCAGAGAAATCCATGAGGGTGGTGACAACGTGAGAGAACAGAAAAATGCTATCTTGGTCACAAAGTATGAATCATTTAAAATTGAACCTCTTGAGGATATTGATAAAATGTATTGCAGGTTCAATGACTTGATCAAAGATCTCGAGGTGTTGGGTAAAGAGTACACCTTGGGAGAGAAGAACAGGAAAATTCTCAATGCATTGGGCAAAGAATGGGAAAATAAAGTAACTGCAATAGAGGAGGCTAAGGATTTAAATTCTGTGCCTATTGAATCTCTCATTAACTCACTAACCTCTTATGAGTTGAAACTAAAATCTAAAGTGCAGGAGGAAGAGGATGCTAGAGCAAAGAGAAATATTGCTCTAAAGACTACTCAAGGTGAAGATGATCCAGCTCACTTGGATGATGAAGACTCGGATGGTGATGATAATGATCTTACTCTCATCACAAGAGGCTTCAAGAGAATCTTGAATAAAAGGAAGTTTAGAAAGGGAGGACCTAGCAATCAATTTCAAAATTATTCATCAAATGCAAGGATCAAAAGAAAACAAGAATTCAACAAGAAACTAGTGGACAAATGCTATGAATGTGGACAGCCTGGACACTATGCAAACGAATGCCCCATGAAGAGAATGAAAGATGGGAAAGCTGATCAAAAGCCAAGATTCAACAACTTCCAGATTACTTGGAATGAATGCAACTCCGAAGGGGAAGTTGAGGAAGAGGAAGAATCAACTCAAATGGCCTTTATGGCTATTGGAGATAATGAGGTAACTTCCATTCACTCTCAATCTGAAAGTGATGATGAAGAAGATGATGATCTTGAATCCTTTGTTGAAAAACTGCATAATGCCTTGAAGGAATCTTATGATAAAAACAAGCAGGTAAAACAGAAAATTGCTTTTCTCATTTAAGAAAATACAAGTCTTTTTCAACAAAATAAACAACTAAAGACTGACAATGAATGTCTTGTAAGAGTCGGATGTGATGTTCAAAATGGGCTTGATAGAAAGACAAATATTTGTGAAATGCTGAAGGAAAGACATGGTGATTTGAAAAAAAGAATGGACAACTTGGATGAGACTTTGAAAGCAAGAAAGCAAGATTTTCTCAAAAAAACATGTCATCTACCTATCTTACTGCTCATCAAAGAACATTAGCACACAACAAAAATGCACATGGTTTCACAACATATAGAAGAGGTGGATTGAGATATGTCAAACCATTACATATTAAGGACTCTTCCATTATGTGTGGTTTTTGTTGTCAAAAAGGGCATTTTAAAGGAGATTGCTATGTGAAAAGAAATCTGAACAAAGGGATGAGATGCATGTGGTTAGTTAGACACAATGCTAACTATTGTGGACCCAAAAATTAAAAAGGGTACCAAACACTTTCTCTTTTCAGGAAAAAGGCTCAAACAAGTCCAAATGATTTATTGATAGTGGCTGCTCAAGGCATATGACCGGTGATCCCTCTTTGTTCATAAAGCTGAAATCAAAATCAAGTGGAAAGGTGACATTTGGTGATGATGTGAAAGTTAAGACAATTGGAATAGGTGATGTTGGTAAGGATGGTGAAACCTTTGTTCATAATGTGCTCTTAGTTGATAATTTAGGTTATAACTTGCTTAGTGTTAGTCAATTGTGTGATAAAGACTTGAATGTGTTGTTTAAAAAGCATGAATGCATTGTGCTTGATTCCAAATATAATGTTGTGTTCAAAGGAAAGAGGTTTAACGACATATATATTGTGGTTCTTGATAGAATTGATTCATCTAGTTTCAAATGTCTTAAAACTTCAAATGAAGATCCTTGGTTGTGGCATAGGAGACTTTGTCATTTTAACATGGAATTACTAAAGGAAATTTCGAAAAAAGAGCTGGTTAGAGGCTTGCCAAAAATCAATTTTGAAAAGGATAAAATTTGTGATGCATGTCAATTTGGAAAGCAAACAAAAGTTTCTTTTAAACCAAAAAAGTGTGTATCAACTTCTAAACCTTTAGAACTCTTGCATCTTGACTTATTTGGTCATACTCAAATCACTAGTTTGGGAGGTAAGAAATACTGCTTTGTTATTGTGGATGATTATTCTAGATATACTTGGGTGATATTTCTTACTCATAAGGATGATGCCTTCAAGAATTTCACTTCACTGTTTGCTAAATTGCAAAATCTGCTTGGTTTAAAAATTGTTAGAATTAGAAGTGATAATGGAACGGAATTCAAGTATTGTGGTTTCCCAGAATTTTGTGATCATAATGGCATAACACATGAGTTTTCTATTGCAAGAACTCCACAACAAAATGGTGTTGTAGAAAGGAAAAATAGGACACTACAAGAGGCTGCTAGAACCATGTTAAGTGAATGTAGTTTGCCAAAATACCTTTGGGCTGAAGCGGTAAACACTGCATGTTATGTGATGAATAGAATCCTTTTGAAACCCATTTTGAATAAAACATCTTATGAACTGATTTTTGATAAGAAACCTACGGTTGGATATTTCAAAGTCTTTGGTTGTAAATGTTTTATTTTAAATCTAAAGGAACATCTTGGTAAGTTTGAGAAAAAATCTGATGAAGGAATATTTTTGGGTTATTGTGAGAACAAAAGAGGATATAGAGTCTTTAATAGAAGGACTCTTGTGATAGAAGAAGCCATTCACATAACATTTGATGAAACTAATGATGATAATTCCAAAAGTTCGTGTGAGGATGATGATGTAGGTGTTCGTGAAGGAATGGAAAAGCTGAATATTGGTGATGAAGGAATTTCTAAACCAGCAGCAATGGAAATGATGGATGAAGCTCATAATGATCAAGAAAAGGATGATGAAGACGAGAATGATGATTCAGTCAAAGACCTTCACAATGCTTGGAAATTTTGCCAAAATCATCCAAGAGAGCTTATAATTGGTGATCCATCCGAAAAGGTAAAGACTCGTTCTTCATCTAGAAAATTGATAGACAATTTTGCTTTAGTTTCTCTTTTTGAACCAAAAAATATCAATGATACTTTAAAGGATGAAAACTGGATTTTGGCTATGCAAGAGGAACTTAATCAATTTGAGAGAAATAAGGTTTGGATACTTGTTGATAGACCTCAAAATCAACCTATCATTGGCACAAAGTGGATATTTAGAAATAAATTGGATGATAAAGGTGTTGTTGTAAGAAATAAAGCCAGATTAGTTGCTAAAGGATATGCACAAGAAGAAGGAATTGATTTTGATGAAACATTTGCTCCCGTAGCGAGATTAGAATCTATTAGAATGCTTCTTGCTTTTGCTTGTTTCAAAGGTTTCAAATTGTTTCAAATGGATGTTAAAAGTGCCTTTTTAAATGGTTTTATTGATCAAGAAGTATATGTGGATCAACCTCCCGATTTTGAAAATACAAAATTTTCAAGTCATGTGTTTAAACTATCTAAAGCATTATATGGTTTAAAACAGGCTCCAAGAGCTTGGTATGAAAGATTAAGTGGTTTCTTGATTGAAAATGGTTTCAAAAGAGGTATTGTGGACACCACACTTTTTACTAAGCAAGTGTTAAATGACCTTCTTATTGTGCAAATATATGTTGATGATATTATTTTTGGTGCTACTAATGAGTATCTATGCAAGGATTTTTCCACCACTATGCAAAGTGAATTTGAAATGAGTATGATGGGAGAATTAAATTTCTTCGTTGGACTTCAAATACATCAAACCCTTGAGGGAATTCTTATAAATCAAGCAAAATATACCAAGGAATTGCTGAAAAAGTTTGGCATGGAGGACTCAAAGCAAGTTGGAACTCCAATGTGCACTTCTACAAAACTTGACAAAGATGAAGAAGGTAATCATGTGGATGAAAAGCATTATAGAGGTATGATTGGAAGCCTACTCTATTTAACCGCAAGTAGACCTGATATTATGTTTGCTGTTTGCTTGTGTGCTAGATTTCAATCTTGTCCAAATGAATAACATTTAAATGCTGTTAAAAGAATTTTTAGGTATTTGAAAGGTACATTAGACTATGGTCTTTGGTATGCTAGATCTTGTGAATTTGCTCTATATGGGTATTCGGATGCGAATTTTGGTGGTTGTCGTGTGGACAGAAAAAGTACTAGTGGAACTTGTCACTTTCTTGGTAATTGCTTAGTTTCTTGGTTTAGCAAAAAGCAAAATGCAATCTCTTTGTCTACAACCGAAGCGGAATATATTGCCGCTAGTGCATGTTGTGCTCAACTTTTATGGATGAAGCATACCTTGAATGATTTTGGATTGTTATATGACTGCATGCCTATATTCTGTGATAATTCTAGTGCTATCAATTTGACCAAAAATCCAATTCAACATTCTAGGACAAAGCATATAGATATAAAGCACCACTTTATTCGCAATCTTGTTCAAAAAGGTGAAGTATGTGTAAATTATGTTTGTTCTAAAGATCAATTTGCTGATATTTTTACAAAAGCCTTGCCATTAGATCAGTTCATTCATCTAAGATCAAAATTAGGGATAATCGAAAAATCATCTTAAAATTTTTCAAAGCCTTCGGACGTCCGAAAGAAGATGAACGGACGTCCGATGATGTTCTTCAGCTATTTTCCCAGAATGCACCTGTTCGGACGAAACTGTCGGACGCACGACTTCGTTCGGCCGTCCGACAGTACAACGGCTCATTTTTTAAAAGTAACTTTCTTCCTCATTTGCTTCAAACTCTTCTTCTTCTATTTCCTCTCGAACGAAAACTCTCTCATCTCTCACTCTCAAATTCATACTATTCTGAAACTCTCATTCCCAAATTGACTCAAACAAAACTTTTCCTGATTGATTGCGATTCATTTCTCCTGATTATTTCACCGAATCGCATAACATTTCGCAAATTTCCTAATTCCCCTCAAAACCCTACTTTCTCATAACAGCTCTGTCAAATCTTGTTCAAGGCCTTTTTGTCCCAAAACTTCTGTGTGATTCACTTCCATACTACTGTGTGCATCATTTGCATCCTTCATTCCACACATTTCGTACAATGGTGAATCTAAGAGGAGGGAAGGTCACTGCCGGACGCAAGCACCCACTCAGGGATGAGGATGATGATCTTCCTACGGTCAAACGATCATCCAAACGCTTCAAGAGAGGAGCTGTAAAGGGTCGAATGTCACAGCCTACACCACAACCCACCCCTCAGCCTGAATCAGGACAGGGAACCTCATCTCAACCGCCTCCAAAATCAACCACACTCCCTACATTCTTTGATGATGCTGCAAAAGACAAACACTCCTGGATATCCCAAAAAGGTGTCATCCCTCAACGCACTGTAAATTCTTCTGAATTTCGCCAAATAGATTTAGAATCCATTCTGAGTCTATTTGCTTTCCAGAAATGGTCACATCTCATTTCTGTGCCCAATGTTTATTACCCTGAAATGCTGTATCAATTCTTTACCAATCTTAAGAAAGGCACTGACCAAACTGAGATTATGTCCAGGGTTAATGGGGTAGACTTAGTCTTTGATTCTGAAACTGTGAATGCCATCTTAAATACTACTATTGAACGTGGATGCAAGAGTAAAATTGTAAATTTCTTTTCCTATGAAGAGCACCCTACTGCTGATAATCATTTTGATGGGACTAAGATGTTGACTTATTTCAAAAGAAGTTTTTCTTCCCCTGCTGATGCTAAACTGAATGATCTTGCTCCTGTGAATCTAATTGCCTTTTCAATCATTTCAAACCTGCTTGTGCCTACTGATGGCTATAGAACAGATGTAAACAAAATGGAGTTGTATCTCTTTTACTGTTTTCAAGAAAAGATTCGTATTGATTTTGGTTTTGTCACGTGCAAGTTTTAACTTCGCTATGCCACTGATTCTCGCAGAAAATTATCTTATGAAAAATTTCTTCAAAAGATTTTTGAGTTTTACAAAGTACCAATTCTAGATGTTTGTTCCAAAGAAGCATCTTCTTATGCATTTACCAAAGGATATTTTGAAAGGAAAAATCTTGTCTTTAAGGATAATCTATGGGCTTATAAGGGGGCATCATCCAGTGAACCTAGGTCTAAGGCTGCACATGATCCACTACACAATCCTTCATCTATTGCACTCACTCCCATTCATCCCAGGAAGTCTGCCACTAAGGCATCTTCCTCCTCCAATGATGAAGTGATTGAGCTGCTTCGTGAACTCAAACAGCATGTTCTTCTTCTGGAACATGGTCTAATGCTCACCATGTCCTCTGAACACCAAACAGCCTACCTAGACAAAAGAACCTTTTTTCCCCCACCTGTGGTTGAGGAAATTTCACATGGCAAAGAGCCACGTCCCACTGATCCAAGTTCATCAATTCCAGACCCGAACTCATCAACTCCTGTGACTCCTCATGGCCCTTCCACATCAGATAAAGGCAAGGCACCAATTGAAGAAACTGCTGAAGATGATGAAGAAACTGAAGAGGAGGATCTCTCCCAATATCAGCTCTCTCGAAGAACACCTGGATCCACATAGTTCACCATTTAGGACATTTGCATTTTTTTGTCTATTTCATGTTTTCTAGTGTTTGTGGTGTTCAACAATGGATATGAAGATGTTATGCTCAATGTTTATGTTGTGTTCTTTTGGTATTTTTTTTTTGGAAGATTTTGGCTGTAATGGTTATGAATATGTGGATGGATGTTTAAGTATTTTGAATGATGAATGTGTGGATGTGATGAATGTTTTTTTTTGTTATTAGTTCTCCGTGATATGATTGATGAATGTTTTTGTGGATGTGATGGATGTGATTGATTGCCCTTTTGTGATGACAAAAAGGGGGAGGGGACTGGATTGGATTGATTGATGATTTAATTGAAACTGGATTGGCTGATGGATTGAATTGGTAAAATGTTGGATGTTGGCTGCTTAATTGTTATGTTTTTGGATAATTGATTAATTCGGTTGGGTAGCCAAGTGAGGGGGAGTTTCTCAAAATTTTTGCTCTATGATCCACTAAGTAAGGGGGAGTTTTTGTCAATTGACAAAGAGGGAGCTTATATTGCATTCATCAAATCTCATTTCAAACTTTTGTTTTGTCATCATCAAAAAGGGGGAGAATGTTATTCTTGATTTTGATGATCACAAAGTACTTTGAAATGTTTATCTAACTTTCTTCAAATATAAGTGTTTTTGCCTATCAAAGAATCAGGTACGAATATGTCATGAAATGAAAATCAACCAAAAGAAGAAGCAAAAACAGGACACTCATGTCGGACGTCTGAAAGGAATCTGTCGGACGTCCGAAGGGATAAAGAACTTCAAGAAGGAAGCTCTGTCGGACGCTCATAACGAAGCGTTGGACGTCCGGAAGGATCGGACGCATGTCTCGGACGCACATCGACCACGTCGGACGTCTGAAAAATTCAAAGAAGACTTGCCAACTCTCTGATGACGATCGGACGCATTGCCTTCGGACGATGATACAACATCGGACGTCCGAACAATAACTTGGCTGATTTTCGGACGATGGGATCAGACGATGACTAATCTGTCGGACGTCCGACAGCCCCAACCGCTAGTTGACTTTTCATCTGCCTTCTATCCTTTGGAAGCATTAATGAAGCTCATTTTTGGTTCCTTTTAAATACAATCGATTCTGAACCTGAGGAAGACTTTTGCACACTTTGTTTACAAGATCTCAAGAGATATTTTAGCTAGAAAATAGTCTCCAAAGCTAGATTTGTTCTCTAAGTGGTGTGAATTTCTTGTGAGCATTTCTTTTGTGGTTGAAAGTTTCATTAGTGTAGCTTTGTTGAGGGTTATCTGAGTGATTGTAAAACTTCTTAGCTTGACTAGGTGAGGCTTAGGGCAAGGAGGAAGTGCTCCCTCCATTGTACATCTAGTTGATCATCTTTCATCAAGGAGAAGTTGCTCAACCTAGTGATTGGTCTTCAAGTTTGAGGAAAGCTTGGTAGACAATCGGTTTGATATTCTATCTTATTCTTTTTGGTTAATAAAATTTTCATTACTTATCTATACTTGTTTTTCTAATCAACATTGCTTTCTTCTTCTAATCTACTTGGTTGATCATTACTAGAAAAGAAGGTAAATTTTTATTAAAGAAAAAGTGCATAAATTTGATTAAGATTTTAATCAACCTAATTCACCCCCCTCTTAGGTTGTCTTTGGGCCTTACACTAAGACATCAGGCTACATTTATTCAGAAGATCTCAACAACCAAATCAGAAGTATTCCCAACCAAATTAACCAATTACCGAAGCAATTCTCAAGTTCGGGTGAAACCAGGACAGCAGGGGTATTTCGGTCTTTTCATAATCTACGCTACTCCGATTGGCCTGAAATTTTGCAGGCATCGTTAAAATATCATTCCCTACAATTTTCATGTTTTAACCCAAGACTAATTCGGCTTCTAGCTATGATGAACAGTGCCAGGCAGAATGAAGGAAATGAAACCCTAGCTTTCCAAATTTCCTTCCAAAACAGAAATTTCCTGCAATTAACCACTTTTTCCACCTTCTAACTTCCTTAAATATCATTTCCAATCATCATACATGACCACATAATAATAATTATATGAAAACAGAAAAATCACCAATAATTATAAAATTTCACCAATTCAACGAAAATCAAGATATAATCCATAAAATTACATTTTAAACTACCACAAATCATGAATTAAACATCATTAGATGGAGGAGAGGGGTTCCTTCACTACTCACATTGGCAACACAAGAGAGGGAGCAACTAATCACCTTAGCCTTCCAAACAACTCCACTAAACACCTCACAATCACTCACTTAAGGTTTTCTATGGAACAAAAGCAAGATTAAGTGGTTGATTTGGTAGATTTGAGCAAGATTGAAGCAAAAACTTGAAGAGTTTTCTTTCTTTCTTTCTTGGAGAGGGCCGGCTATGAGCTTGCGAATTTGGAGTGAATTTTGGTCAATTTTTGAGTTATTTTAGTAAAAAGGTAAAAGTATAAATACTAGTCAAAAGTAACCACTAACCATATGGTGACACTTGTCACTATAATTAATGCATCTCTATCTCTTTGTTTCCTCTCACACCAATCCAAATAGCAACCTCTAATTATCTCATAACACTCAGTAATTTAAACCCAGTATCCAAAACTTAACCTAGTTGGCCGAATTTTTCCGAACTTTCCGCACTAGCGGGTCCCACGTCCGGTATACGCTCTTAATTTCTCAAAACCTAACCGATACTAGAAAAATTATCTAAAAACTATATTTACTCATAAAAATTATCGAAAAAATTTTCCTAATAAAGAAAATGCAGAAAACATGCCATTAACAAGAAAAACCCTAGAAAAATGAGAAAATTACCGGTTCTCACACTCTCTCCCCCTTAAAAAAAATTTCGCCCTCGAAATTTCTCACCTTAACTCCCGAAAAGGTCAGGGTATTTCCTTTGCATCTCTTCTTCCACCTCCCAGGTAGCTTCCTATACCCCATGGTTTCTCCACAGTATCTTAACCAACGGAATCTGCTTGTTTCTTAGCTCTTTGACTTTCCGGTCAAGCATTTGGATAGGTTTCTCTTCATAAACAAGCGATTCGTCTACATCGATCTCCTCTGGTTGTAGGATATGGGATGGGTCGGGATAGTACTTCTTAAGCATCGAGACGTGGAAGACGTCGTGAATTCGAGAGAGACTGGACGGCAGCTCTAATCGATACGCGACCGTTCCTACCCTCTGGAGGATCTTGTAGGGTCCAATGAACCTCGGTTGGAGCTTCTTCCCTTTGCCTGCTGTGACGCTCCATAAGGGTGTGACCTTGAGAAACACATGGTCTCCAACTTCGAACTCCAAGTCATTTCTTTGATTGTCGGCGTAACTCTTCTGTCGGCTTTGAGCTGTTTGGAGTCGTTGCCGTATCAACTTGACCTTTTCTCGATCCTCTTCCATCCATGGAATAGTTTCCGGGTCTAGTGCCTTCTTTTCACCAATTTCGTCCCAATAGATCGGTGACCGACATTTTCGTCCATATAGTGTCTCGTATGGAGCTATTTGAATCGACGAATGGTAGCTGTTGTTGTACGCAAACTCTACTAAAGTCATGTGTTGACCCCAGTTGCCTCCAAAATCCAGAATGCAAGTCCGTAGCATGTCCTCGAGAGTTTGGATCGTCCGCTCCGATTGTCCATCCGTCTGAGGGTGATAAGTCGTACTCAAGTTGAGTTTAGTCCCCAGGGTTTCTTGGAACTTCTGCCAAAACCGAGATACGAACCGGGGATCTCTATCGGAAACGATGCTCACAGGAACGCCGTGTAGCCTCACGATCTCATCCATGTACAGTTGGGCCAACTTGTCCATGGAGTACTTCATGTTTACTGGCAAGAAATGGGTCGATTTGGTTAATCGATCGACGATCACCCAAACGGTATCGTGCCCTCTTTGCGTCCGCGGCAAACCTGAAACGAAGTCCATGGTGATGTTTTCCCACTTTCACTCGAGTATCTCAAGGGGCTGTAACAACCCCGATGGTTTTTGATGCTCTACTTTCACCTGTTGGCAAACGAGACATTTTTGCACGTACAAAGCGATTTCCTTCTTCATATTGTCCCACCAATAGGTTCCTTTCAGGTCTTGATACATCTTACTACTACCCGGATGGATTGTATACTTGGACTGATGAGCTTCCTCTAGAATCTCCGTTTTCAACACTTCTTCCTTCGGCACCACTATCCGATTCCGGTATTTCAAAATACCCTTAGGACTAAAATTGAAATCCATTGTTTCTCCTTTCTCCACTTTCTCTCCCCACTTCCTTACCATTAAATCTTCTTTTTGCGCCTCCTTAATGCGTTCCAGTAGAGTGGAGGTTACTTTAACATTGCCAAAACTCACCTTATGACTCCCAAGATAGGGTTTCCACTCACATACAGATTCTAATAAATCCCACTCTTTGATCATCAACCCTGCTACTTGAACCTTACGACTCAAGGCATCGGCTGCCACGTTTGTCTTTCCCGGATGGTAGTTGATTGTATAGTCGTAATCCTCCAGAAATTTCATTCATCGTCGTTGTCTCATGTTCAATTCCTTCTAAGAGAAGAGGTGCCTAAGACTTTTATGGTCCGAGTAAACTTCAAAGGTCACCCCATATAAGTAGTGTCTCCACTTTTTCAGCGCGAAAACAACGGCGGCTAGCTCCAGATCGTGGGTTGGGTAATTTTGCTCGTGAAGTTTCAACTTTCTAGAGGCAAAAGAGATCACATTACGGTTCTGTATTAACACGTAACCCAGGCCTTCTCGTGACGCGTCAGTATACACAGCAAATCCGTCCACTCTGTTTGGCAAGACTAGCACTGAAGCCATGGTCAACCTTTTCTTTAGTTCTTGAAAACTCGTCTCACATCGGGCATTCCATACGAACCGACCATGTTTCTTCGTCAGGTCAGTTAAAGATCCTGTTAATTTGGAGAAGTTTTTAATGAAACGTCGGTAATACCCAACTAGCCCTAGAAAACTACGAATCTCTGTGGGGTTTTCTGGCCTCTTCCAATTGGTCACGGCCTCTACTTTTGCCGGGTCAACCGAGATACCTTTTTGGGAGATTACGTGCCCTAAAAAAGCGATTTTCTTCAGCCAAAACTCGCACTTACTGAACTTGGCGTACAACTGATGCTCCCTTAGGGTCTGCAACACCACTCTCAAATGCTGCTCATGCTCCTCGCGTGTTTTGGAGTAGACCAAAATGTCATCAATAAAAACAACGACAAATCGATCTAAATAGGGCTTAAAAACCTTATGCATAAGGTCCATGAAGGTGGCAGGAGCATTGGTTAGTCCGAAGGGCATAACTGCGAACTCATAATGCCTATATCTCGAGTTGAAGGCGGTTTTCGGAATGTCCTCCCTCCTAATCAACAATTGGTAGTACCCTTGTCGGAGGTCCAGTTTTGAGAAGACCACTGCTTCTTGCAGCTGGTCGAACAACTCATCAATGTGGAGCAGTGGATATTTATTCTTAACCATGGCATTGTTCAGGCCCCGGTAGTCGATACACATCCTCAAGGTTCCGTCCTTTTTCTTTACAAACAGGACAGGAGCTCTCCAAGGAGACCCACTCTCTTGAATGAATCCCCGCTCCAGAAGGTCTTGCAATTGCAACTTTAGCTCCTTGAGCTCTGCAGGGGCAATTCGGTATGGTGTTTTGGAGATAGGTGAGGTTCTAGGTAGCAGGTCTATCTTGAATTCTATGTCTCTTTCCGGAGGTAGGGCTACTAACTAATCAGGAAATACATCCAGAAATTCCTTTACTATGGCCACGTCCTCCACCTTTAACTTATCAATAGGGGTGTTAATAAAAAAGGCTAAAAATCCTTGCGCCCCTCTACTTAGCAGTTTTCTAGCCCTAATGTCTGAAATCAAAGCAGATGAGGCTAACCTACCCCTTATGTCCAACCTTAAGATTGCCTCATCATGAATGCGGAATTCTACCACTTTTGTTTTACAGTCCAGTTGGGCATTATATTTGGCTAGCCAGTCCATACCCAAAATTACATCATACCCTTTGATGGCCAGACTAATTAAATTCCCTAACAACCTTTTCTCTCCTACCCAGACTTCGCAATCCCTATAAACTATACTAGTAATCAAACGTTGATTCCCCGTAGGTGTACTAACTTCTAGGTCGTACGGTAAACTAGCAGGTTTTATATCAATGCCACACATGAAAGCAGGATTAACAAAGGAATGAGTGACACCAGGATCTACTAAAACTTTGGCAAAGCGGTGGAAAACAGGGATCGTACTTTCTACGACTTCGGAAGAGTCTAGGACCTGTTGGGGCTCTAACGAATACACACGAGTCGCGACTTTAGGTTTTGTCCCCTCTCCTTTGGCAGGTCCAGAATTAGTCCTCAGCGGTTGTTGACTCCCCTTTTCATCTTGTTTTAGGACCGGACAAGTGGCCAATTGGTGGTCTGCGCTCCCGCAGAGTAAACACTTCCCTTCCTTCCTCCAGCAATTATCCTCCGTGTGGTTTGGCTTCCCATAATGCCCAAAGGGACCGCGAGGTGCTGAAGCTGAGCCTCCTTGAAAATTGCCTCTTTGTCCTCGCCCAGCTTGGCCACCCCTCGCCGGAGTCCCTCTGCCTACTTCCGCTCGTCCACTGCCAGACCCCTGTCCGTACTTGGGAGGAGCACCCTTCTCCCCCTGACCCGAACTGCTTCCAGGAAAGCTTCGCTTCTTGACCTAGAAGTTCCTCACTTGAAGTCTAGCGTTTTCTACCCGCTGCGCCTTCTTAACGGCCTCGCTAAACGCGTTAATCTGGGCCACTGCGAGGTCCTTCTGGATCTCGACATTCAAACCCTGGATAAAACGCCTGACCCGCCGTTGCTCCGTCATAATCAACTCAGGGGCAAATTTCGATAAGCGGGTGAACTGGCTTTCGTACTCCGCTACCGACTGCGCCTCTTGACGAAGTCGGATGAACTCATCTTCTTTCCTCTCCTGGACCAGAGGAGGGAAAAATTTGGCATTGAATTCTCTCATAAATTTCACCCATGTTCTAGGCGTTTGTTCCCTCTCCCATTTTTGCCGAACGACGTTCCACCAGGAACGAGCTACCCCTTCTAACTGGAAAACGGCAAAGGTCACCTGCCGTTCGTCGGTATAGTGCAAGGCCGCGAAGATATCCACCATCTTCTCGAGCCACCTTTCAGCGACATCCGGGTCGGGCCCCCAATAAACTTGGGTGGAGCAAACTTTTGAAATCGTTCAAGAGCTCTGTCTTCGTTCTCGATGTGGTTGCCAAGGTTTTCAGGATTAGAGTTTGGGTTTGGACCCTGTTGCTGCACCACTTGTGCTAGCTGGTTGGTCATTTGCTGCATAGCGGCAGCTATTTGCACGTTGGGGTTCACTTGCGATTCAGGATTAGGTCCAGAGGAGGTTTCCCCAGCACCTCGGTCTGACGTAGGTTGCCTATTACCCCGCCCACATCCCCGTCCACTACGTGTCCCTTCCATTGGTCTAGATCAAGCTAGGCAAAAGTAGCTATACAATAAAGAGCATGATAAGTAAGCACTCAAAAGCTTTTCACACACACACACACATATATATATCACATCAAACAGTCACATATTCACAGTCAGTCAAGTCAAGTACAAGCATAGACAATCCACAAGGGAAATTGCCTCATCAAAAGAATATACACGTAGCTAAGCCAAACATACCAAACGGCTAGCTTAGGCTCTTTCCCTATCCCTATATACAAGAAACAAAACTATCCCAAAAACCTAGGAGTCAAGACCTAGTCCGTCGATGGGCTAGTAAACCCACTCGATGGGGTGGATCCAACCCCAGCCTCGGGTCCCGTACACGAGTCCTCGTCACTCACGCCATCGACCACGTCCGCGCAGAGGTTCAGGATCGATGCGGTTCGAACCTTAACTTTTCGAGCTCGCCTAGTCTCATGCTCACGAACTTCCTTAAGTTGAGTGTAGAGGTCATCAACCCTATCCTCTACCTCAAGCACGTCATACTCCAACCCCTTAATGCACTCAGCCTGTTTCTCATTGGCCGCCCTAAGCTGGGTCATCTCGGCCTCAAGTCTAGTACTATCCGCGGCCAACTCTTTCCGTTCCTCGGCCACGGCCAACACCAAAGCGTTAGGGTAAGCGTACGTATGTCGACACTCGCAACGTCGGAGGCGGTTAGCCGGGTCTGACGCACAACAGCCCCTCTAGGCCGGATCTGGTACGGAATCACCTGAAACATCCCACGGGGTAGCTCTCTAGCAGGGGGACTACTAGGCTCACCATGACCGTCCAACCTACACCAAAAGAAGAAATAAGTATAATAATCTTAAAGGACGTAATCAAAATAATCCTCAAATCAAGCATTTCTAATACACCCAGGCCAATTCAAACCTAGGCTCTGATACTACCTATGACAGCCCCACCTTCCCTTAAGGCGAACCAAAGGGGTTAGCGGATTGCCAGCTCTCGCCAGGACTAACGGTTCAGTTCACATCGATCTAATACGTTCCGGAACATACTAACGCGTGTAAACAAGTCAAAATCACAAAATAAAAAAAATGAAAATTGGAGCCGGTCATGAATAGTACCAGCCACGTCAAAATCCTGCCAAATATCACGCAAACATACACATCTTGAAATTCAACATTTACATTCCAAAATGGCATATAAAATTATCCCATAGGTTTTTACATATACGGTTTGCCAAATCAAAAGAGAAAAATGGACCTAAAAGTGCATTCAAGGTTTCAATCAATGAGCTATACAAAAGATATGTACATCTAGCTCAATTCGGCAACCAACTATCAAATCCAGTCCAAAAGTATTTATTTTCCTGTAAGGAAAACAAAAGGAACAGAGTGAGCTTACGCCCAGTGGTATACTATCACATAAGCAACCAAGTCATATAGGCATAAAGCGGTCAAGGAAGAAATACCAAGATCACACATTAACAAGATGATAAAAGGATACGGACGGCTCTCAAGAGCCCCTTTCCTCGCTTGCATTCTTGATCCAACCTCATTGACCCTCCGTCAATGTTCAAGAGTAACCAACCGTAGACTCCACTTTACTTCCATTCCTTCTACCAAACATACCCCTATATGGCCCGAACTCCAAACAGTAGAAATTTGGTAATACTTGAGTATACCGGAATCAAGAGTCTCACTACTACAAGATTCCATATAATAGCCCCTATGGCTCGTCGACCTTCACGACCAAGCCCTCGCTGGCTCGATTCAATCAACTACCAATGGGCTTGAACTCAGTAGTATCAGTAAAGGTCGTTGGATACTCGTCCAAGCAACACTCAATTCATGAATTAAATTCAATATTTCATGTATCATTCAATCATTACAGTGAAACAATGGACAGTTATATGAGATGGAAAATGGTATGAAAATGGGTTGCACGGTTTTGATCATAATTGGAGCTGTGGTTATCAAATCAAGGTGTACTAGGTAGAGTTTCGAAGCTAAGAGAAAGGGTTACAACTTTCATGAAGACAAGTCAACCCAGTTCACAATTGATCTAGGTCGAATTTGCAGATTGCAAAACCAGAATTTCATTGTCAGTCTGGTTGTCAGCACTGGATTCAAATGGCAATAACTCGGGCTACAAAATTCCGATTGAAACGTTTTCAAATGCGTTGGAAAGCTGAAACATAGAACTAAAATTTTTGTGTTTTGAAAAGCTGATTTGATATGGATCAAAGTGAAAAATGAAGCCAAAACTGTGAAATCTCAAAATTGCCTGTGAATTAGGGCAATTGGTAGTCAGGGGTATTTTAGTCATTTAACATGCTACAGTCATTGATTTGAGTTGAAATTTTATAGGAAGCTATATAACTTCATTTCCTACAACTTTGATGTTTTGACCTAAGCCTGATTCGATATCTAACATGGACGAATTAAATAGGTCAGAAACAGGACATATTGGTCTCAAATTTCTGGAATTTGATGATTCAATCCCTGAAATTCACATTTATCTCTTGAATCAATATCCCAAGTCCCTATCCAAGCTTATCAACATCATATACTAGATAAAAACAAGAGTCACAACTAAAAATATCAAACCCTAACTAAATATTCCACCATATCATGCAAAACTCACTAATTAACCGTCATAAGCCAAGAATATGAGTTTCTATCCAAACTTAAACAAGATTAAGGAAGAGGAAAAGGATAGGCAGCCATGATACCTTCCAAAGGTCCCTTATAAGTGAGAAACACACCACTTTCTACCCAGGTTTTTAGCACTCCAAGGCTTCCAAGCACCAAAAGGAGAGGTTAAATGGTTTAGTTCGGTTGTTTGCACTCAAACAAGGATGGATTCAAGGTGAGGGTTGCTAGTTTCTCTCTTGTGTTTTTCTCTCTTGAAGCTTAGCCACCATGGAGGAAATGAGGAAGAATTGAAGCCAAAAGAAAGATAAGATGATAGGAAATTAGCTTGGTCAAAGTTAGGTAGATGGCCGCCAAGTGTTGCCGTAGGATTAACTCTCAATTTTTTTCTTTTTTTCCTCTTTTCTTTGGTCAAAGATTGTGGCTGGTTTAAGAGATATTTTAGGGTTAATTAGCTGAAATAAAAATAAGGATATTAAGGTAATAAGGTAATGTTCAAGTGGTGCACTCAATCGGTAACGAACGGTATACATCGGTTCAACCCGTTTTTCCTTATTTCGCACGTACTAGGGTTTAAACTTATGATCCACTCACTTATTATTATCACTTCTAATCACACATTTTCTCTTATATAAAACTCACTCTTAACCACTAAATTTAGTACACACACCTCACCAAGTGATCACACGGCCAAAACACGCAAAAACCCTAATGTACGCGAACTAGGAACCTAAAGGAAAATCCCTTGATTCTATTGAGGGAGTGAATGTGTAGTAAAGCTATCATAACCTAATAGATTCCAACTAAAGCAAAATTTGTAAGAAAAACATGGGAGATTTTTACAACTCCATAGATCACCAACTTAACGTAATCCAACAATCCAACAAGCTTAATTACCCCTCATGAGCCTACTAACCACCCACCTATTATAATTACTTATAATAAAGCATGCATTGTCATACATAAACTCAATTAAACAATAACCTTTTAATCACAAGTAAAACTAGGGTTTTTGATTAAAATTTAAGGTTTCTAGTCATTTAAAACAAAACAAAATAAATAAATCTTAATATCCTCTTTGAAAACAATATCCTAAAATTCGGTGCATCACAATCTCCTCTTCTTAAAAGAATTTCGACCTCGAAATTCATACCTTTACTTGAAACATTCTTGATATCTCTTCGCATTCTGCTTTTTCTTATTGAAAAACCTATTCCAAACTTGATATCACGTAAATCGTGCATTCTTAATCTTTTCCCGAGCTAAGGGGTGGAATACTCTAATACCTTATTAACGAGTTCATCATTAATAGTAAAAGATCACCTCAAGAATTTGTCACTCTATGTATTCCAATCCAAGAACCAACCACGTAATCCTTATCTCAAAGTCTCAATGGTCTTTATTCGCAATGAACTTCAAATGTCTCGTAGATCAAATTCTATAAAATCTTAACAACATAATACTTCCGTTGTACTCAGCCTCAATCCTAGTAATCTTCCAAAACAATTAGAAAGAAACCTCAATAGGGCTATTAAAAGTTCTGCGGTATGATGGAAGATAGGGAGTGTACCTTCGATGATTGCCAAGAGGTCATTCACCTCTTGATGTCCCATTGCATAGGCCCTTGCCGGCATTTTAGATCGATTACCCACTGCATTGGTCGGCTTAGGAGTGTTCCCTTCTCCCCTCGGCAAATTTCCTTCTTTGGATAGGTGAGGACACTGAGCAATCAGGTGCTCAGCACTACCACTTCGGTAGCATTTCCGAACTTGTTCTTTCTTCCAACAATTATCTTCCATGTAGTTAGCAGCCCCACAAAACCCACATGTCATTCTGGGTCTTGATGTCGGACCTCCATGTGAGGTACCACTCTGGGTCTCTCTCCCTACCTGACCTTTATCAAAATTTCCCTGATTTGGGATCCCTACTGATCGTGGACCACCGACTCCTCGACCCATCTTAGATAGTAGCTCGCTCCTCGAGCTCTATACCTCAATGTAACTGCTTGTGTCAGGTTGTCTTCTTTTCCTATGATGAAAAGCCTTTACTTGACTCTTAGTATTTTCAATTCTTTGTGCTTTTTCAATAGTTTGATTATATGTCTCCAATTGAGCAGCCACCAGTGCCTCTTGAATCTCCACATTCAAGCCCTGGACAAACTGATGAATTCTCTTTTGGTTTGTCAGTACTAAATCCGGAGCAAAATGAGAGAGTTTGGTAAATTGCGTCTCGTACTTCGCCACACTCATAGTTCCTTGAAGCAGTCGTATAAACTCATCCTCCTGCCTTTCTTGAACAAGTGGCTGTAGGTACTTCTCATTAAACTCACGAGTGAAGTTACCCCATGTCCATGGGGTCTGCTCCTATCCCATTTGGCTCGAATCACATTCCACCAGGCACGAACAGCCCCCTCAAACTGAAAAACGGCGAAAGCTATTTGCCATTTCTCCAAGTATCCTAATGCAGCGAAAATATCTAACATTTGATCCAACCAACTCTCCGCTATGTCAGGGTTAGGCCCACCCAAAAATTTTGACGGTAGAAACTTCTGGAACCGTTATAAGGCACAATCCTCTTCCTTATGATTTTCGGGATGCTGTACCTAGCCTTGACTTTGTTGGTTGACTATTTGTTCTAACAAATCAGCCATTCACTGTATGACAGTAGCTATTTGGGTCTCGACTTGTCTATTTGCATTTTCATGGGTTACCCCTTCAGTTCCTTGTCCTCGTCCTCTACTCCTACCTTGAACACGAGTCTCCATTTGATTGTTTTATAACTTCTATAATTGGAACAAAATAGGGTATGAGTTCAAAGCATTGAAAATTATAAAATGCACGAAATAACCAAAATATCAAAATATTATACACTAAACTATATACATATATATACAATTCATGCCAAAAATATACACATATCAGTCCACATAACAGCCAATATCCAACCAGTACAAAACATGTTAGTTGATGAGCACATCGGCTCCAAAAAGAGTCAACAAAACAAGTCAGAGTAACGGCTCTAGCGGAAATCCCCTACAGAGCCCATAGAGTCTATTGCATCCATCGGCCACGTGCCGCCAACCCTAAGTGGCGCCTCTGCAGCCACATCCAAGAGAACCTCACAGTTTTGGATAATACCCCGGGCTCTCTCTCTCATCTGCCTCTTCAAAGTGAAGAGGTGGCGGTGGGTCTCCTCAAGCTGATGACCGAGAGTATACGTCCACTCCTTCTCAACAAGTAACCCCACCTCGAGGTCACGCAGGCGCATGGCCTGTCCATGGCCCACTCCTTTGGCCTCCTCCAACTGTGCCCTCAGAGTGTCAACCGTCTTACATAGGCGACCACGCTCGTTATCTATAGCCATAACAACCTTGTCAGGGTATTCATATGTATGTCGACACTCACATGATCAATTTATCCGACCCAAGGGAGAATACAGAAAATAGGGTTTCCAGACCCTTCTCTGATATCTAAGTACTCATCAGCGTACCACCTGGTTCACCGGTCCACCCATACTCTTAGATCTTCCTCCGGTACCACTAGGTCCACTAGTATCGCTAGATCCAATAGCCTCCATACCTACACAACAAAATATTACTTAATCAGTCCTCCGATATTTCATCGTAATAGATACGATTCAACTTAAAGATAATCAAATACTTATATGTCCTATAACACATTTTCCAACTGCCCAAGTCCTTTAATCTAGGCGCTCTAATACCACTTGTGACAATCCCACCGTACC
Source organism: Coffea canephora (assembly GCA_036785865.1). Classification (NCBI taxonomy): domain Eukaryota; kingdom Viridiplantae; phylum Streptophyta; class Magnoliopsida; order Gentianales; family Rubiaceae; genus Coffea; species Coffea canephora. Next base: position 30,797,470 of record CM071913.1, read on the forward strand.
CAAAGGTTTACCAAAGGGTTTAGCAGATCGTCTGCCTAACTCTTGCCAGGACTCGATACTTAAAATGAGAAAATAGACTTCATGCACAAGAGAGTTTCATTTACACTATTACATCTTCAAAAATTGTATAAAATATTACATCAAGCCATACACATCACTAGTACCAGAAAGTAAACCCTAGAGAAGTTACTAACTATAACCACCACAATAAATATATATATCTTACCAATCAACTTATAATAAGTACTAGGGCAAAATGTAACTATTTTATAAACCAAAAGTCACTTATACTATACACCTTCCCGAACGATCCCCGCGTTGGCCCCTGCTAAGGAAAACAAATGGAATGGGGTAAGTTATATGCTTAGTGAATAATCGGGGTAAAACATAAAATCACATCCAAATAAACATGTAAACCAAGACATTTCACATCAATAAATAGAAATGTAACATCACAATGGTAGAATACAAATGACTTCAAAGCCAGTTCAATTCCCCGCTTGACCACCTGTTGACACTCCATCAACCAAAATACTCATAGTTCGTAGACTCCACTTACTTCCCCGTTCACCTTATCAACCCCCGCTGGCCAATCAACAGTACACAGCAGCTCGAGCAAAACAAAATCACTTTGCTTTAACAAAGAACGAAATCCCAAGGTTAGCATAGAACTAACTTCGACCAAACCCTGGCTGACTCGAATAGTCCGTCTATTCTTGGAACTGGGCTGGAACCAAGCCCTAAGATATCCAATCTCTCAACAAAGGATACCTCTCAACAAAGTACTCATCAAAATACTCAAGTCACGTAATCACCCCAATAGCACACAACAGGTGATACTCAACATAAGGCATGTATTCTCGCATATGAAATCAAGAGCAGAGAATGGGCTTAGGTCAAGTGAAATAAAGTATACCCTTGCCTAAGTACCCATTTAACATATACAAAGCACTTTGACAATTTATCACATAAACAAATCCAATTACTCATCCAAAATAAGTAGCACGCAAATCAAGGCAATTTATATGAGTCCACCGACTCCGTCCGGATCGTCACTGCCTGTGATAAAAGATTATACTTAACTATTACTCAAAAAACCATCAGAATGGAAATAAGGCCTAAAATGGCCAAAACAGCAAAAAAGGTCAAGAAATGCATGCGCATGCGCGCGGAAATGAAAACGGTGCGCACGATGGAAAACTGTATGAAAATGGGTTGCACGGTTTAGACCATAACTGGAGCTGTGGTTATTGAATCAAGGTGTACTAGGTAGAGTTTTGAAGCTAAGGCAAAGGGTTACAACTTTCATGAAGACAAGTCAACCCAGTTCACAATTGATCTAGGTCGAATTTGCATATTGCAGAACCAGAATTTCATTATCAGTTTGGTTGTCAGCACTGGATTCAAATGGCAATAACTCGGGTTACAAAATTCCAATTGAGACGTTTTCAGATGCGTTGGAAAGCTGAAACATAGAACTAAAATTTTGTGTTTTGATAGATTTGATATGGATCAAAGTGAAAAATGAAGCCAAAACTGTGAAATCTCAAAACTGCTAGTGAATTAGGGCATTTGGCAGTTACGGGTATTTTTGTCATTTCACATGATACAGTCATCGAATTGAATTGAAATTTTACAGGAATCTATATAACTTCATTCCCTACAACTTTCATGTTTTGACCTAAGCTTGATTTGACATCTAGCATGGACGAATTAAACAGGTCAGAAACAGGACAGATTGGTCTCAAATTTCTGGAATTTGATGATTCAATCCCTGAAATTCACATTTATCTCTTGAATCAATATCCCAAGTCCCTATCCAAGCTTATCAACATCATATACTAGATAAAAACAAGAGTCACAACTAAAAATATCAAACTCTAACTAAATATTCCACCATATCATGCAAAACTCACTAATTAACCGTCAAAAGCCAAGAATATGAGTTTCTATCCAAACTTAAACAAGATTAAGGAAGAGGAAAATGATAGGTGTGATGCCCCGCAAGAATGAGGGTTCCATTATATATATATGAGTGTGTGTTGAGTATATTAAGTGTAATTGTGTGAGGATGTAGGTCTCTTTGTTGGAAAAACTGTGACAGCCCCACTTTCCCCTTAGGCGAACAAGAGGGTTCAGCGGACCGCCTGCCCAGCTCTCGCCGGGACTCAGTCGTTCACTCGCACAAATCAGAAATAGAACCACAAGAAAGAGCAAAACGAGGATCCAAAACTTAAAACGAAACTTATATACATTGCTATCTCAGAAAGAAGTACAACCGTCGAGAATACAAAAGTTCTCAAGTTACCATACAACCAGCCCATGCCAAGCACTAGGGCGAGAACCAAAACAAAACCAAAACTAGACCCAGCCAGTCGATACAGAGCTCTCGCCCCTGCTCGCCTTCCCCTGTTAAGGAAACAAAACTAAAGGGATGAGCTAAAAGCTCAGTGAGGTTCTGAACATAGGATCAAGCCATAAATCAAACAATAAGTCAAGAAACATTTACAACATTTACAATAAGTCACACATGAAAAGGATACGTTCGTTCATTCGTTCGTTCTCCTGTCATCCCTCTTATTCCTTCATTCGTTTGAAAATGCATTTTTCATTTATCAATAAAACCCTCGTTCGTTCATTTCATTCAACCCTTCCTGGACATTGGCCAGGCTCCACCAACCTCCACCAACCTTCAAGGTAATACTCGAGTATACCAAACGTTCACCCAGGTCACCAAATCGCCCGACCGAGTCCGCTTCTGGCTCGAGTCGATCGGTAACAAGGGGCAGGGCCCAGTTCAGCCAAAAGGCTTACATTCATGCACAAGTAACGTTCCAATCATTCAATTTTTGAAAATTTCACATTTATTTAGGTCGGGTGCAATAAAGTATGCACCCGCCTAGAAAACTCGTTTTTATAAATCATTGAAAGCACTTAACACGTTATCAAACAATAATACAAGTCATGAAGTCAAGAAAATATAGCAAACAAGGAACACTCACCGAATTATGCAAACTAACGTCCAAAATGTCCTATCAGATCTTACCCTCGATCACCGAGAAAACCTATGATTCGACGAGAAAGAATATTACAATTCATCTAGCAAAACAAGTAAGTGGAATCAAGGAACTCAACTAGTTACGAGTAAAACGGATAAAGGTGACTTTAAAGTGAAAACAAAGCCATTTGGATCTGTGGACGGAAACAACTAGGGTGTCATAAACCAAACTCAAAGGGTTATAACAGTTCCAATTGAAAACACTTGAATCAAAGTCAAGTCGGAATCCAACCAGATAGGCTCAGAAATATTATTTTTCCGGAATCGTTTATGTGGTTCAAAATCAATATACATTCAAGTAGGTATTACGGCTTACATGTCTTGACTGAGAAAACCTTAGGTCATACCTCTATATTTTGGTATGAAGTAGTAAATAAACATTTGAAGGTTCAAATGGAAAAGGTATCATGTTTTAAGATTGGAAACAGTCATAGTATTTGCCAAACGAAAAATATACAAGTTCAAATAGAACTTAGCCCTCGAGCAAAAATTTGGGCAGCACGCCCTCTGTATTTTTCTATTTCCAGCCATTTATGGCTTCATTATTTTTTCTCATTCAAACCCAAAGGTACACACACAACAATTTAATTTCAATAGCCGTTCAATAGGCTCAAGACAATACAAGGACAAAATCAAGCTAATAACAAGTACGGAAATGACATTTAGGTTAGAAAACAAAAGGCAAATTTGCTATTGTTTAGCGGAACTAACAAAACTGAAGCGACACTAGTCGGATTGAGGTACAATGTACACCGTTTCGAAGCTAAGAGAAAGGGCTACAATGTTGAAGAAGGCCACTCAGTCAAGTTTGCAATGTATCTAGGTCAAATTTGAAATATACGAAACCAGAATCTCACAAACAGGTTGGCTAACCGCACAATTGTTAAACAGCAATAACTCAGGCTACCGAAGTTCGATTGAAGTGTATCTTATCGTGTTTCGAAGCTAAAACACAACCCTACATTTATTATGAAGACCTCCAAGGCCAAATCATGCATTTTCATGATCAAAAATGGAAAACTACACGAAAACAGAATTCTGGGAACGAAACAGGTTTCATGGACAGTCAAGGGTATTTTGGTCATTTCACATGCTATAGTGGTCAGATCAAGCTGAAATTTTTCAGGAAACTATTTTATACTATTGGCTACAACTTTCTTGTTTTGGCCAAAATCTAATTCGGTAAGGATCATGGTGAAAAGTCTCGGTCAGTTTGGGTGAAATGACAACCCTGTTCGCTGAACTCCTACCTAGACCAGTCTGGGTATTTCCGTATTATCTCAGGTTACCAAGCTCGGATTGGGTTGAAAATTTACATGAAACTAGAAAACATCAATCTCTACAACTTTTATGTTTTGTGCTAAGGCCAATTCGGCCTCGAACTAGGTGTAACAGTACCGGGCAGAATTGAAGAAACTAGAAACCCTAATCTGAAATTAATGCATTCAAGTGCTAATCTTCCATAAAATCACATCTTTAACCAACATAAACCATTAATTTGACATTAACAAGATCAAAGAGGGAATTACTTAGCTACTCACCATGAAACCTCAAGAAAAGAAGCATTTTAGCACCTCCTCTTTCCAAACCACTCCACCACTTTCCACAATCCTACCTAGCTAGGGAGTTTTATGGAGTGATTTCAAGTTTGGATGGTTGGATCACAAGATTTGTGCAAGAAATGGATGAAGTAGTTGAAGCCTTCTCTTTCCTTTCCTCTCTAAGAAATTCGGCCAAAGCAAGACAAAATGAAAATGATTTTTGGTCCAAATTGGTATTTAGTAAAGTTAGGAATTAGTAGTCAAAGTCCAAGTTCCAACCATGTGAAGACACCTAGCATCCCTTTTTGTTAAAACTTATCCTTTTGTCTCTCCATCATTAACCATCTAAGCAACCTCTAATTATCTCTTAACATCTAGCAAATTAAACCCAGTACACAAAACTTAACCTAATTGGCCCAATTTTACCGAACTTTCCGCACTAGCGGGTCCCACGTTCGATATACGCTCTTAATTTCTCAAAAACTAACCGATACTAGAAAATCTTCTGAAAAAGAATATTTACTCATAACAATTATCTAGAAATTTTCCTAATAAAGAAAATGCAGAAAAATATGCCATTAAATAGAATAAAACCTAGAAAATGAGAAAATTACAGGGTCTCACACCCTCTCCCCCTTAAAAAAAATTTCGCCCTCGAAATTTTACCTTCATTTGCCTTAGACGAATCCGGAACTGTTTGGGTGCCTAACGTATAAGCTTTTGCTGGCCCACTAGTTCGGTTCCCTCTTTCATTTGCTTGTTTTGTTTTAGTTCCCTCCAGTTGCGGAATACTACCTCCGCGTGACTGTCTCCTCGGACAGTTGCTAACTTGGTGCTCACCACTCCCACAGATCAAGCACTTCCGCCTTTTCCTATGATTGGCCTTTTCGCAATAGCCACAAGTCAAGTAGGAAGCCATCTTTTGGCTTTCTGGAGAAGTCTTCCCATATCCGGTTTGGCTTCTTTTGGTAGACCTTTCATCTCCTGCCCCTACTGTCCATGGCGGGTAGGACAAAAAGTTCATTTTCTGCATTTTAGAAGGTGCTATTGATTCAATAGGAGGTTCTTCAATCACACTACCAACTGCACCTTTTTTCTGAGTTTGGGAGGCTTTTACTTGTGCCTTTGCATTCTCGATTCGTTGAGCCTTCTCAAGGGCCTCCGTAAAAGTATTCATTTGCGCCGCGGCTAACGCCTCTTGGATGTCCAAATTCAGTCCCTGTATAAACTGTCTTACTCTTCGCCGTTCAGTGGCTACCAGTTCAGAAGCAAACTTGGATAATCTTGTAAATTTTGTTTCATATTCGGCCACACTTAACGTTTCCTGGCGTAACCCAATAAACTCCTCCTCCCTCCTTTCTTGGACTAAAGGTGGGAGGTACTTCTCGTTAAATTCTCTTATGAAGTTCGCCCATGTCCAGATAGTCTGTTCTCTTTCCCACTTTGCTCTAATTACATTCCACCATGATCGGGCCGGTCCCTCAAATTGAAATACTACAAAGTTCACTTGCCTTTGCTCAGTGTAGTTTAGGGCTGTGAAGATATTAACCATGGTTTCTATCCATTGTTCAGCCACGTCCGGATCGGGCCCTCCAAGGAATTTTGGCGGAGCAAACTTCTGGAACCTTTCAAGCGCCTTATCCTCGCCCATCTCAGGGTTTTGATTTTAGTTTACGGTTATTTGGCCTTGTTGATCCACCAGTCTTGCCAAGATATCCGGCATTTGTTGCATTGCCGTTGCCATTTGGTCTCCAGTCGCAGCTCTTGATCCCTGCCCTTGCTCGGCTGACGTTTCCCTTTCTCCTCTTGATTCCGGGGTCCGCTTAGTTCCCCGGCCTCGACCACGTCCACGACTACGTCTCCCGTCCATAGATATATTTTTCCCTCTCTCTTTTCTTTTCTTTTTTCCCAAAAGGTAATTTTAGTGAATAATCACAGTAAATTGACTAAACACCAATTCCAGCATACCAAATACACAAGTAATCATATATGCACATAACACGCCATATCAAGGAGGCAGATAATCAAATACACAAATACATGTCACAAATGCATATGAAGTTTGACAGATAATCATATACACGAATTCACAGGCTAACGTCATGTAGTAGCCATATATAGGTGCATCAAAAGAAAAGGGATACGTTGTCCCACACCCTGTTAACCCCGTCCGGTCTCTCACGTCACTTTCTATCCAACTAGATGTCCATTGGCCTCTTGAAATCATTCGAGCCAGACAAAGCCTGTTCATTTCCCAAAATGCAAATCTCAAAAACTGAGCATCGCCTCAACGCTAGAGTACTCGGGCACAAGAATCCGAAATAAGACAATTCATATCTCGAGCTGGCCAGTCCCAAGAGTAAACTATCTATAATCGAAATTCCTGCCAAACGTACCTCTCTCTGATCCTCAAATACCACAAGAAAGTTAAGGCCTATCACATTCACAATTCAGAGCTTAGGCTCAAATGAGCACTTATTCCTTCATATCTATTCACCACTCAGTCCAGGCTCACTCCGCGCAGAGACCACGCGACGCAGGCTCTGATACCAACTGTGACAGCCCCACTTTCCCCTTAGACGAACCAGAGGGTTCAGCGGACCGCCTGCCCAGCTCTCGCTGGGACTTAGTCGTTCACTCACACAAATCAGAAATAGAACCACAAGAAAGAGCAAAACGAGGATCCAAAACTTAAAACGAAACTTATATATATTGCTATCTCAGAAAGAAGTACAACCGTCGAGAATACAAAAGTTCTCAAGTCACCATACAACCAGCCCGTGCCAAGCACTAGGGCGAGAACCAAAACAAAACCAAAACTAGACCCAGCCAGTCGATACAGAGCTCTCGCCCCTGCTCGCCTCCCCCTGTTAAGGAAACAAAACTAAAGGGATGAGCTAAAAGCTCAGTGAGGTTCCGAACATAGTATCAAGCCATAAATCAAACAATAAGTCAAGAAACATTTACAACATTTACAATAAGTCACACATGAAAAGGATACGTTCGTTCATTCGTTTGTTCTCCTGTCATTCCCCTTATTCCTTCATTCGTTTGAAAATGCATTTTTCATTTATGAATAAAACCCTCGTTCGTTCATTTCATTCAACCCTTCCTGGACATTGGCTAGGCTCCACCAACCTTCAAGGTAATACTCGAGTATACCAAACGTTCACCCAGATCACCAAATCGCCCGACCGAGTCCACTTCCGGCTCGAGTCGATCGATAACAAGGGGCAGGGCCCAGTTCAGCCAAAAGGCTTACATTCATGCACAAGTAACGTTCCAATCATTCAATCTTTGAAAATTTCACATTTATTTAGGTCGGGTGCGATAAAGTACACACCTGCCTAGAAAACTCGTTTTTAGAAATCATTGAAAGCACTTAACACGTTATCAAACAATAATACAAGTCATGAAGTCAAGAAAATGTAGCAAACAAGGAACACTCACCGAATTATGCAAAATAACGTCCAAAATGTCCCATCAGATCTTACCCTCGATCACCGAGAAAACCTATGATTCGACGAGAAAGAATATTACAATTGATCTAGCAAAACAAGTAAGTGGAATCAAGGAACTCGACTAGTTACGAGTAAAATGGATAAAGGTGACTTTAAAGTGAAAATAAAGCCATTTGGATCTGTGGACGGAAACAACTAGGGTGTCATAAACCAAACTCAAAGGGTTATAATAGTTCCAATTGAAAACACTTGAATCAAAGTCAAGTCGGAATCCAACTAGATAGGCTCAGAAATATTATTTTTTCGGAATCGTTTATGTGGTTCAAAATCAATATACATTCAAGTAGGTATTATGGCCTACATGTCTTGACTGAGAAAACCTTAGGTCATTGTGACGGCCCCACCTCCCCCTAAGGCGTACCAAAGGGTTCGGCGGGTCGCCTGCCCAGCTCTCGCCGGGACTCAGTCGTTCACTCAAACGAATCAGAAATAAAACCTCAAGAAGAGTAAAACAAGGATCTAGTTCATTACAGTCCTTAATCAAAACCCGAATTCAACCACAGGAATAAATAGTACGAGAAGTCAAAACTTAAAGCGGAACTTATATACATTGCTATCTCAAGAGGAAGTACAACCGTCAAATATACCAAGGTTCTCAATTCACCATACAACCAGCCCGTGCCAAGCACTAGGGCGAGAACCATTATAACAGAAAACCAAGAGCTAGACCAAGCTAGTCTATACAGGCTCTCGTCCTTGCTTGCCTTCCCCTGTTAAGGAAAACAAAACTAAAGGGATGAGCTGGAAAGCTCAGTGAGGTTCCGATCACATAGGCAAACAAGAAGTTCAATGCATTCATTACACGTAGCCAATAATTCAAGATACAAAGAAAAGATAAAGCGATAAACACATTCATTAAAAGGATACGGGCTCACATGGAGCTATTCGTTCGTTCGTTCGTTCATTCATTCTCCTTTCATTCCCTTATACTTTCAATCATTTGAAAATGCATTTTGTATAAGTAAAATGTGACGCCCCGAAAGAATGAGTGCGAGAACCCAAGAATTTTTTTTAATTTTCTAGGGTTTATTCTATTTAATCGCCCATTTTTTTCTACATTTTCTTTATTAGAAAATTTCCCAGATAATTTTTATTGACTAAACATAGATTTTAGATGATTTTTCTAGTATCGGTTAGTTTTCGCGAAATTAAGAACGTATATCGGATGTGGGACCCACTAGTGCGGAAAGTTCGGTAAAATTCGGCCGATTAGGTTAAGTTTCGGATACTGGGTTTAATTTACCGGGTGTTATGAGATATTTAAAGGTATCAAGTGGATAGGTGGAAGAGAGAGAAAAAGGTTAGGCAAGTCATTAAATGAGGTGACAAGTGTCACCATAGTATTGTTTCTTACATAAGACCACTATTCAACCTTTTACCAATTGCTAAATAAAACCAAAAATTTACCAAATATCTTCCATTTTTCTTCAAGCTTGGCCTGCTCTCTCTCTCAAAAAGAAAGGAAGAAACTCTTCAAGTTTTGCTTCCATTTTGCTCCAAATCATCAAAACCAACCATTGAAACTTGAACTTACTCCATAAAACCTCTTCAATAAGTGTTAGTAAGTTGATTGGTGGAGTGATTGGAAAAGCTAGGAGGACCTATAGCTCTCTCTCTCTTGTTTTAAAGGTAAGTCATGAAGAACCACCCTCCTCCCTTACTTGATGCTTAGTGGTTGTATGAGATGCAAATTTATGGGTTATTTCTTGATTTGTGGTTGAAATGATGAAGTTTTATTATTTTTGGGGATTTTTTTCTGTTTTAATATGAACATGATGGTGTGGCTATATATGATGATTGGAAATGGTATATAATGATTCTAGAGGGTGGAAAAAGTGGAAGATTGCAAGTAATTTCTGTTTTGGAAGAAATCTGGAAAATTAGGGTTCCTTGGTTCTTCATTCTGTCTGAAAATTTTGGTCCTAGATAGAGGCCGAATTGGCCTTGGCTTAAAACATGAAAGGTGTAGGGAATGTTATTTTAGAGGTGCCTGCAAAATTTCAGGTCAATCGGAGTAGCGTAGAGTGAGAAAAGCCAAAATTACCCTTGCTGTCCTGGTTTTATCCGAATGTAAGAACTGCACCTGTAATTAGTGCTTTTGGTTAGGAATGCTTCCGAACTGGTTATTGAGGTCTTCTGATGAAATGTAACCCTATTTCTAAGATTTCATGTGGCTTTGGAATTTCTGGATTTGGACTTATATAGGCTGTTTTATGATGTGTGCACTAGAATACGGTTTGTGAACCTGTTATGAGATTCTGGTATAATATGTTACATTTTTGACGTAGTTACACTCGAAATTGGGTTGAGTGGCCTTCTTCAAAATTGTAGCCTCTTAAGTCCTGAATCTACCTGTAAAATCTCAGGTCAAACGGATTAGAGTATCCTGAGTTATGGACCAAACCCTCAGGTCAAACGTATTCGATCGTTCAAGTTATAAACTGCTATTGTATGGCCATTTCACTTATGTGTGTATATAATCTTTCAATACATATTGTAAGCCTTTTGACGGTGACGGTCAAGCTCAGTGAATTGTATCATTTTTCGTGCCAAACTTTATCAAGTGAGTAATTGGGTTGTTTATTGATGTGAAATTGTTAAAGTGCTTTGTATATGTTAAAGGGGTACTTAGATAAGGGTGTACTTTATTTCACTCTGTGACGGCCCCACCTCTTCCTAGGGCGTACCCCAGGGTTCGGCGGGTCGCCTGCCCAACTCTCGCCGGGACTCAGTCGTTCACTACAGTTTTCAATTAAAATCGGAATAAATCACAAGAATAAATAGGGCAGCGATCCAAACTTAAAGCGAAACTTATATACATTGCCATCCCAAAAGGGAGTATAAAGATCGAATATACAAAGGTTCTCAATCCTTCATACGTCCAGCCCGTGCCAAGCACTAGGGCGAGAACCATTACAAAAAAAAAACAAAAGAACTAGACTAGGCTAGTCTATGCTCTCATCCTGCTCGCCGTCCCCTGTTAAGGAAAACAAAACTAAAGGGGTGAGCTAAAACCTCAGTGAGGTTCCGAACACATGGTCAGATAGTCAATTCAATACGTTAAACATGGAGTATCAATAATCCTAGAAATTTTTACAATAGAAAGTGATAGTAACACATTCATTAAAAGGATACGAGCTCACATGGAGCTATTCATTCGTTCGTTCGGTCCCCTGACATTTCCCCTTATTGCTCCAATTATTTGAAAATTTCCTTTTGAGAAGTAAAACCCTCGTGCCTGCGTTCGTTCATTCATCCCCTTCCGGACGTTGACCAGACTCCACCCATCCGGACGTTGGCCGGACTCAACCCATCCGGACGTGGCCGGACTACAAGGTAATACTCGAGTATACCAAATTCACCCAGGGTCACCATATCGCCCGATCGAGTCCGCTTCTGGCTCGAGTCGATCGGTAAAGAAGGGCAGGGCCCAATTCAGCCAAAAGGCTTACATTATGCGCAACTAATGTTTCAATCGTTAAATCATTGCAAAATTTCACATTTCATTTAGGTCGAGCGCGATAAAGTACACGCTCGCCTAGAAAATTCGTTTTGGAAATCCTTGAAAACACTTAACACATCATCAAACAACAACAACAAGTCATGAAGTCATGGAGAATATAACAAACAAGAAACACTCACCTATATACGCAAAACAACGGGTAAAATATCCTTCCGGATATTATCCTCAGTCACCGAGAAAACCTAAATTAAACGAGAAAGAATATTACAGATCATCTAGCACAATAATTAGGTGCAATCAAAGAAACTCGACAATTATTGAGTAGAATGTACAAAAGACTTTAAAGTGAAACGAGGAAATTTGGACCTGTGGACAAAAATAACTAGGGTTTCATAGACCAAATGTAAGTATACAAGTTCAAATAGAAACTTAGTCCTCGAGCGAAAATTTGGGCAGCATGCCCTTTGTATTTTCCTATTTTCCAGCCATTTATGGCTTCATCCTTTTACTCAATCAAACCCAAGGTTATCCATAACACAATTTTATTTCAATAGCCATTCCATAGGCTCAAGACAATACAAGAACAAAAATTAAGCTAATATCGAGTGTGGAAATGAAGTTTACAAAATACAGTTTTGATGGGTTCTTGCAGAATGGGCACATCCGAGGCTACGCTTATCGGATTGAGGTACAACTTATACCCTTTCGAAGCTAAGACACAGGGCTCCAATGTTCATGAAGATCACTTAGTCCAATTTCCAGTGTAACCTAATCAAATTCCCAATTCACATAACCTAATTTCAACTAATCAGCTATTTAACCATACTGCATTCAAATGGCCATATCTCAGTCTACCAAGGTCCGTTTAAGGTATTCTTGGTGGCGTTGAAAAGCTAAGACAGAGTAATAAAACTTTTATGTTTCGGAAAATGGCTAAATCGGAACGTATCATAGTGAATAAACACAGCCAAATAGACTGAACTGTCTACACGGAACACTGGAATACAACCTAGGGCAGTGAGGGTATTTTGGTCTTTTCATAGGTTACGTTGCTCCGATTGAGTTGAAATTTTGTAGGAAACTATAAAATACCATTTTCTACAACTTTTATGTTTTATGCCAAGCCTAATTCAGCCTCTAACTGCACAAACTGGAACCGGACAGAACAGGGTGAAATTTTTCCAGAAATCTGGAATTTTTTATTCCAATGATAACTTTCTTCATTTCTTGCTTCACTTGCTACCAAAACCCCCTATACAATCTTGGATACAACATATATTAATCATACATCAAGTTTGGCAGCAATTCATCAAACTCTAATTCATGTATCCACAAGGAAAAACAACACCCAAGACATGATAACACTCATTATTCACCACAAATTTGAGATGCTAAGCTAATTTAAACAAGATCAAGAGTAAGAAATGAAGAAATCATCATCCTTACCTTGCTTAAGTGTCTACAAGAGCAACCCTTGCTTTCCCCTTCAAAATTTCACCAACACCTCACTAGATAAACACTCAAGGATGACATTAATCGGTTTAGTTTTCTTTCTTCCTCACTTGATGACTAGATTTCAAGAAGAAATGGTGAACTCTTTCTTGGGGTTTTTCTCTCTCTCTCTCTCTCGGCCAAGACCAGAAAAAATGAAGAAGAAAGATGGCTGAAATGGAGGATAAAAAGGCAAGAAAAAAAATTAATCAAGGAGCCATGAGGTGGTGACACTTGGCACCACCAAAGCCATGCAAATTTTCTCTTTCTTTCCTTGCATTTTTAGCCCTAAATTTAGGTCAAAGCCAGCTGGAAATAAGGAGATATTTTGCTCAAATATCAATGAGCTCATGTGGTAAGAAAGTGGTGGTCCAGTGGTGTGTTCAATCGGTAGTGCGCGGTACACGTCGGTTCGCACTGTTTTTCCTTAAATCACACGTACTAGGGTTTTTTCTTCCCAATCACTAAATTTTTATCATTGCTCCTAATCACATATTATTTCTCACCTAAAATTCACTCTTAATCACCAAATTTGATCATTGCTCCGTACCGAAAAATCATCATTCGGAAAATCGCGAAAACCCTAACTTGCTCCAACTGAAAACGAAAAGTGAAACCCTACTTTCTAGGTTCATTTGCACTTATTGGGAAATGATTGGGTAGTAGGGCTATAATAAATGAATAATATCTAAATAAAAAGGCATCTTTGAGAAAAATATAAGAAATTTGCGAGTCCTCACACACTCGACCTAAGCCCATCCTTTGTTTTGATTTCTTATGTGAGAATATATGCCTTATGTTGAGTATCACCCTTTTGTTGTGTGTTAATGAGGGTGATTACATGACTTGAGTATCACCCTTTTGCTGTGTGCTGATAGGGGTGATTACATGACTTGAATTAAAACCCCTTTTTGCTGTGTGCTGTTGGGGTAAGTACTTTGTTGTGTACTTTGCTGAGAGATATCATCTATTGAGAGATTGAATATCTCAGGACTTGGTTCCAACCCGGTTCCAAGGGTAGACGAACTATTCGAGCCAGCCGGGGCTTAATCGAAAATAGTTCCATGCTAAACTTGGGATTTAGTTCTTTGTTAAAGTTTTGGCGAAAGTTAAGTTATTTTGTTTCGTTCGAGCTACTGTGTGCTGTTGACTGGCCAGCGAGGGTTGATAAGGTGAACGGGGAAAGTCAAGTGGAGTCTACGGACCATGAGTACTTTAGTTGACAGAGTGTCAACAGGCGTTCAAGCTCGGGGAATTGAACTGGCTTTGGAGCCACCCGTATCCTACCATTGTGATATTACTTTTCTGTTATTAATGTGAAATATCCTGATTTACTTGTTTAATTATGTGAGTTTACATTTTTACCCCTGGTTATTCACTAAGCATATACCTTACCCCATTCTATTTGTTTTCCTTAGCAGGGGGTCGACGTGGGGATTGCTCGGGAAGGTGTTTAGTGTTTTGATTATAGATGAGTTGAACTTGTACTTGTTATAATTTGACGAGTAAGATGTACATAGTTGTCGTGGTGGTTGTAGTTATCAGTTTTTCTAGGGTTTACTTTCTGGTACTCGTGGTATGTATGACTTGATATACTAGTTTATGCAACTTTTGAAGATGTAATTGTTTAAATAGAACTTTCTTTTGGCGTGAACTCTATTTTCTAGTTTTAGAATATCGAGTCTTGGCGCGAGCTAGGCAGGCATCCCGCCGATACCCTCGGGTTCGCCCTTGGGAGAAGTGGGGGCGTCACAGGTGGTATCAGAGCGCCTAGGTTAGAGGATTTGGGCAGTTGGGAAATGTGTTATAGAACATATAAGTATTCGATTGTCTCTAAATTGAATCGTATCTATTAAGATGAAATGCCGGAGAACTGATTAAATGATATTTTGTTGTGTAGGTATGGAGGCTGGTGGACCTAGCGATACCGGTGGATCTAGCGGTGCCGGAATATGATCTACGGGTGGAGACGGTCTGGTGAACCGGGTGGTGTGCCGACGAGTACTCAGATACCAGAGAAGGGTCGGGGAACTCTATAGGATATATTCTCCTTTCGGCTAGAGGAGTCGATCGTGTGAGTGCCGACATACGTATGGATACCCAGACGATGTGGTTATGGCTATAGATGACGAGCGTCGTCACCTAGGCAGGACGGTCGACACTTTGAGGGCACAGTTGGAGGAGGCCAGAGGGGTGAGTCATACACAGGCCCTGCACCTGCGTGACCTCGAGATGGGGTTACGAGCTGAGGAGGAGCGGACGCATACCCTTGGTCGTCAGCTTGAGGTGACCCGCCGCCTCCTCTTCGCTTTGAAGGGGCAGATGTGAGAGAGAGTCCGGGGTATTATGTTAGACTGTGAGGTTCTCTTAGATATAGCTGCAGAGGCGCCACCTAGGGCTGGCGGAGCGGGGTCGATGGATGCGATAGACTCTATAGGCTCCGTAGGGAATTTTCGGTAGGGTCGTTACTCTGAGTTGTTTTGTTGATTTGTTTTGGAGCCAGGGTGCTCATGAACGAACATGTTTTGTACTGGCTGGATACTAGCTGCTATGTGAACTGATATGTGTATATTTTTAGCGTGACTTGTATATATATGTACATATTTTGATCTCTTGATTTTTCGTGCATTTTATAAGTTTTCAACACTTTGATCTTGTACCATATTTTGTCCCAATTATAAAAGCTATAAAACAATCAAATGGAGACTCGTGGTGGGGGTAGAGGACGAGGACGAGGACGAGGACAAGGAGCCGAAAGGGTAACCAATGAAAATGCGAATACACAAGCCGAAACTCAGGTAGCTACAACCATACAGCGAATGGCTGATTTATTAGAACAAATGGTCAACTAATAGGGTCAAGGCCAAGTACAGCATCTTGGAAATCATGAAGGAGAGGACCGTGCCTTAGAACGGTTCCAGAAATTTCTACCGCCAAAATTTTTGGGTGGACCTTGCCCTGATATAGCGGAGAGTTGGTTGGAGCGAATGTTAGACGTTTTTGCTGCGTTAGGATACTCGGAGGAACGTCAGATAGCTTTGGCCGTTTTTCCATTTGAGGGAGCGGCTCGTGCCTGGTGGAATGTAATTCGAGCCAAGTGGGATAGAGAACAAACCCCATGGACATGGGTTAATTTCACTCGTGAGTTTAATGAAAAGTACTTACCGCCACTTGTTCAAGAAAGGCGAGAGGATGAGTTCATACGCCTACGTCAAGGGACTAGGAGTGTGGCGGAGTACGAGACATAGTTTACCAAACTCTCTCGTTTTGCTCCAGAGTTAGTACTGACAGACCAAAGGAGAATTCGTCGGTTTGTTCAGGATTTGAATGTTGAGATTCAAGAGGCACTGGCAGCTGCTCAATTGGAGACTTATAGTCAAGTGATTGAAAAGGCACAACGAATTGAAAGTACTAAGAGTCAAGTAAAGGCCTTTCATGATAAGAAAAGAAGGCACCCAGATACAACTAGTTATATTGATGAACAGAGCTCAGGAAGCGAGCCACCACCTAAGAAGGGTCGAGGAATAGGTGGACCACGATCCACAGGGATCCCAAATCAAGGAAATGTTGAGAAAAGTCAGGTAGGAAGAGAGACCCAAAAGGGTACCTTACGAGGAGGTCCGATATCAAGACCTAGAATGGCATGTGGATATTGTGGGGCTACTAACCACATGGAAGATAATTGTTGGAAGAAAGGACAAGTTCGGAAATCGTACCGCTGCGGTAGTGCTGAGAACCTGATTGTTCAGTGCCCTCACCTGCCAAAAGAAAGAAATTTGCCAAGGGTAGAAGGGAACACGTCTAAGCCGACCAATGCTACGGGTAATCGACCGAAAGTGCCGGCAAGAACCTATGCAATGGGACATCAAGAGGTGACAGACCCATTGGCAATCATCGAAGGTACACTCTATCTTCCATCGTATTGAGGTTCCTTCTATTCGTTACTACCATTAAGGCCGATCTACGAGACATTTGAAGTTCATTACTAAGGATTACACGGTTGGTTCTTGAATTGAAATACATAGAGGGACAAACTTTTGAAGGGAATTTTATTGTCAATGATGAACTCGTTAATGAAATATTAGAGTATTCGAACCTTTAGTTCGTGAAAGGATTAAGAAGATCTGACTTAAAGGTTGCAACTTCGAGGACGAAATTCTTTGAAGGAGGGGAGATTGTGATACACCAACTTTTGGGATACTCTTGTTGTTTAGTTTCAAAACGGATATTATGATTTCTTTGTTTTATTTTACGACATTGTTTTGTTTTAAAAACTAGAGGACTAACCTAGCCTTTGGAGTTCTAGTTCTATATTTTGCAAATGCGACTGGAATACACTAAAAACTGGGTCGAGGTATCTTCATGGAAGTTGTAACTTTTTGTTTAAGTTTCGAGATACTACCTAGTACATTTTGATTTGATAACCACATCTCCAGTTATGGTAAAAAATCGTGTAACCCATTTTATACCATTTTCATTTCCGTGCACGCACTCGTGCATTTCTCAACCATTTTTGCCATTTTGGACCATTTAGGATTATTTTTGTTATTTTGTTACCATTTCAGCCGTTTCGGTCAATTTCGACATTCTTTTGGCCTTAACGTCATTTTTGACCATTTTTTATTATTATTTTTGACTGTTTTCGACCTTATTCGATCGTTTAAGTTATAAACTGCTATTGTATGGCCGTTTCACTTATGTGTGTGTAGACACCAAATTTCTGGTGTAATTTCATTTGTTATTTTTTATTTGTCGTGTTCGTTTTTTAGTTTTTAGTTTCTAGTTTTATTTTTTATTTTTAAGTTTTAGCATAGAATTTCTTGAAAAAAAAAGGAAAAAGAAAAAGGAAAAACATTCAAAAAATATACTTTAGTCGTTTTCTTTCTTATTTAAATTCAATCTTTTCTTGAAAAATAAAAAAAAAAGAGAGGAAAAAGAGGAAAAAGAGAAAATTGTTCACAAAATATGTTTATTTCTTTTAAATTCAACCTTTTGGCATTTTATTTATTTTTATTAAGTTATTTTGAAAAAAAAAGAGAAAAAAAGAGAAAAATGATGAAAAATGAAAAATGAAAGAAAAATTGAAAAATGATCATTTTTGTTGTTTCCATTTGTTTAGTTTTTTAATTAATCTGTTATTATTATTATTATTACCTGGTTTTTGTCATTTTGTTATTATTATTATATTATGTAATTATCAGGTAAAAAAAAAAAAACACGCGGCATGCAAGCTGCGTTTTGTTGCAGCTTGCAAAGAAAGGTTGAGACGGCTCCTTTGGCTGCAAATATGGAAAGATGATGAGTTGGTTTAGGGATTGGAGAGGCCTCATATAAATAGATAAAGGAAAGGCAGCCGGCAAGAGGGAGTTTTGAGAGAGTGAACGGCAAAAGGAAAAAAGAGAAGTCTAGGAACGGAAAAATTAAAAGGGAAGAGAAGGCATCAGCCGCAAAGGTGACATTTTGGCAGCAGCCGAAAGAGAGAAATCGAGGGAGGAGCTTGACTGAACAAAAAGAAAATCTGAGGAAGAGCATCGAGTGGCGGCTGGAAGCAAGGATAGGGGAAGAGAGGGCCGAGAGATTGGGAGAGCTTCAAGAGAAGTCTGAAGACCAAGGTGAGAAAAGAAACGGGAGAAAAGGCTGAACCAAAAGAGAGGTTTTTCGGCTAGCCAAGAAAAGAGTCAAGGAAGAGAAACGGTGGAGCTGTGTTCTCGCAAAGATCTGCTCTTCTAATCACCTTCCATCTTGCTTCGCCTTTTACAAGGGCCAAAGGTAATGTTTTTCATTTTCTTCTTCTGCCATAGATTATAAGATTCATTTCAGAAGTATCTAAATCTTTGCTGCGATGCCTGTTTCTGTTCTCCTCCCTGTGCGTCGGCTATTGTAAATCTGGTAGGAGATATGATGGACTTAGACTGGGATTTTAATCTAGATTTTCTATAGGGTGGTGTCATGGTTTCCTGTTTTGAGTGCATGAACATATGTATGCTTCAAACAAAATCAGAAAACTGCAGAAAACTTTCGGCTTTTATGATTTGCGTCATGTGGAAATTCTTAATGCTCACTCGGTTGCTGTTTCTGTTTGTGTTTCTGCGATGTTGATAATGGATTTTAACAATGGAAGGTTTAGATAACACAGTTCTTATTGGTTTGGAAATGGCTTGGAATTTCTGGTTTCGAACGTTGCATATTTGAACAGCTAGCTCGTGTTACCTCTTTGCATTTTGTGTCCAAGTTTGTCTGTTGGACGTCTTCCTTCTCCTTGGCTTCATGTCCTCTCATTTCGGGCCTTAGATAATGTGGGATCTGCATTAAATCATTTCCTTGGTATGTTGAAATTAAAATCTGCTGCTGCAACAAGCTTGGAGGTCTCGGCTTGCTGCAGCAGTGAGGCTTGAAGTTTTCACCCGTAACTTGGAGTCTATGATCTGGGTTTGCTTGAATGTTTGGGTTTGTTTGCTATTTTTGGGTTGCATTTCTCTTTTCTTTTACTTTGGGGTCAGTGTTTGGGTAAGGGGTGAGTAATGGAAATAGTTTTCTTGCAAGCGTTTTTCAAAACCAGAATTTCAGATGAAGCTTGAGTTTTTACAGTTTCATGTTCTTTCTCCTGTGTTTTGTCATGCTCTAAGTCTCACAGTTCATTGCCAAAGCTGTGTTATTACCATCTTGATGGAAATCATGGACCCAAATCATTGGTTTTCTTTCATGCGCATGTTGGTTGCAGCACCAAAACCGGCGAGTAGTTAAATAAATTCTTTGAGAACTACATGTTTTGTCTTGAAACTCTTTGTGCAAGAGCTGTCAAGATTTTTGGTTACATGTTTTACGCCTCCTCACTCTCTTTGCCTAGGTATGTTTAGTTGATTGATGAAGGAGGATTAGGTGAGTTTGAGGGTGGTGAGATTGCAGGTCTGGTTGAAGTCCTTGCACGGACACAATTGCGTGCGATGAGCTGCAGAGTTGCAGCAAGGATTTGAGCTTGTGTTCTTTTTCTTTTCTGTTTTGATTCCTTTAGTTTTGTATGATCAATTGTTGTATGTGATATTGGTCTTATGGAAGCTAATCAATATTGAGTTTGAAGTTTTGTTTGAAATGTTTGGGTGATTAGTAAGAAATATTTGCAGGAACATAGCAACCAGAAAATGTAAAAATCTGTTCGTATGCATGCATGAAAATGTTTAAAAAATTTTCGCTTTGACCCCTTGGCTTCCAATTAATGCCGGAATGACCCAGAAAATTGAGAAAACTAATCAATTGGGTCCCTGTGACTTTTGCAGCAATGTATTATGGCCCAATTACATTCCATTTTCTTGCAATTAGGTCCTAAGGTGGATGCAAGTTGAGTCGTTATTTGACTTTTTATTATCTCTTGGGACCTTTGAAGCTTTTAAATGTTTCAATGGGCTTTGATGGTTTGATTAATGGTTGCTTTTGAGATCCTAAGATGCAAGTGAAACCACTCATTGACCTTTCTTTGCCCCTGGACCCTTGAAGTTCCTTAAAATGTGTGATTTGGCTTGAATGTTTGATTAGCGCTCACAATGGAGTCTTTGGCAGCACTAATGTTTCAATTCAATTGCTTGCTCGCCTTCATTGGTTATCATGTTTTGCTAAGGTGATGCTTAATGCATGGATTGTGAAACTTGGTGTCTAAATGAGTATGTGGTTGCCTATTTTCTTGAATTTTCTGAAAAAATTGGTTACTTGACCATTTCTTGCTCATTGGACCTGTAAAGTTCCTAAAAATGTTTTCAAGTAACCTTGATTGGTTGATTAATGATTGCTATTAGGTCTTTAGTCGTTTTACTATTTTAGAAACTTGATCAATGTTCCACCTTTGTTTGGAATTCATACATTATTTGATCATTTCTAAGTTGCAAAGTGAGGAAACATTCAATGTTTGATGGATTCCGATTTGTCTTATTACCTTTTTGTTTTGATAGTCTTAGCCCAAGCCACCCTTTTCTTTGGTGACTTTGTCATACTTTACTATTTGTGGTACCTTGACCCTTTTATTATTTTGGAGGATACATTAGTAACTTCACTACGTTAGAGCTTCAACTCAAGGGAGGTATAACTTCTTTTATCTTTTTTGTCTCTCCTTTGTGAACCAACATGCTACGTGAGAAATACATGTCTACTTTGCTTTCCTAGCCTATCTTTAATTTCTTTTATTTATGTCATTTACTTTTGCTTTTTATTTAAGATATTCTTTATGGGGTATGTGTACACCTCTTGGCTTGTAATAGTTAGGGATTTAATTATTTTATTCCTTTTCCCCCTTTTAGATTTTAGTAGGGTCTCCCTAATGTAATAGATAGGGCTTGGAGGAGCATTCAGTGAAGACCTATCGAAGACGTGTGCCTAGCTAGCAAATGTAATAGTTAGGGCTTTAATTGTCTTATGTGTCTTGCATGCTTAGTTGCTACGTGTTAATTTGCTTTGTTAGGGCCTTGCATCTAGCCGAGCATGCTAAATATTATGTGCTATGTGTTTATGAGTGTTTGGCATGTCTACTCGCTTTCCATAGCCATGAATGAATGCGACGGATGAATGTACGTTTCCGCTAGTCCAACGCTAGTCGGAATTCATAGAATGGGCTAGTCCAACGCTAGACCCTTAGGGATTCCCCTCGTTAGTACATGTTTGCATGTTCATTACATGTCATGCATTCTTTTTAGTTTTATCATTTTGCATGCCCCTCGAACCCCTTTTCCCTCCATTTTAGGATTTTTGCATTTCATGCTAGTTATAGGGTTCATTTGCTTGAGAGTCCCCTTAAATATGGGATATAGACGAGTGTGGCTTTTTCTAAGCCTTAGCACGCTTGTATTCCCTCTATTAAAGGGCAAATTGAGTCACGATTTAGGTCTCCCCCGTACCCAATATGCATGAATTCCCTAGGCTCATGCATTTTTTCCACTCTACCATTTTATATCCTCATCACACTTTCATTTTTCCTCCTATTTTGCACACGTGCACCTTTATGTTTCTTCACTTGCACACGAACACTTTTATCATCACTTGCACACATGCACTTCATATTATCATTTCACATACCGCACCTTGCCCACTCACGTGCACACTCTCACTTACACATTATTGTCTTTTATTATTTTTTCAAACTCATGCCGTCACATTGCATACATGCATTCCATTCATTTGCATCCCAATCGCATTATTCGTGACTTCTTCAAAGGATCGTTATTGGGCTTCACAATTAATGTGATTGGCACCATTCAACCTTTGAAGAGAAATTTCCCCCCAATACCCCTAGGTCTAGGGTTTGCATTCATGTAGTGCATCCAAGTGTAATAAATTCTTTGGTTAAAACAAGAAAATCTTTGATTAAATCATGCAACTAGCCTTGGCTAGGTCAAAGGGGTGCCTTGGATTTTATCCTTGCCTTCCCCGTTGTCAAATGTGACTCCCGAACCTTTTTCTTTGGTTTACGTGGACTAGGAATCGTTTAAAAGGGGTTTCTTACTATTTTTTCCTATTTTTCTTTAAAAATTCATTTTTAAGTGACTTGGTACACCTTAACTCATTACCAAGTGGCGACTCCGATTTTGATTTCAAAAAACCCTTTTTAAACTACATTTTGGGTCAAATCGTCGCATTCTCAAAACCCCATTTAGACCCATTTTTCTTTTAAATTACAATTCATTTTCCAATCACAAAAAATACATTTTTTAAACCATTTATTTATTTATATCAAAAAATGGGGCGCGACAGTTGGCGACTCCACTGGGGACATTCAAGAGTCCGAGCAAATTTGATTTAATCAATCTTTTTCTTCTTTTAACCTTTTCATATATCACATTTGGGTGTTTAGGATTGCATTTTTTTTCTTTTCTTAAGATTTTGCATTTCACGCGTGTCCAACTACTCCCTCGCTCACGAATGTATGATTGGTTGATTGGATGTATGTTTACTTATTTATCTCGCGCTTGCATTACATTTTGGGTGGGGGACATCACCCTAGATGTGAGGACTCGTAAAAACTATTATTTTATGCCTAATTTATGGCTTAATAAATTATTTAATTGGATTTTATTTCCAAGGAATATTTTCTAGTCTTATTAGACCTAAATACATGGTAATATAACTTCGTTATATTTTTAAAATGATTCGTTTCGAAAATTAATTTCCTAGAGCGCGTTTAGTAAAAATAGTGAATAGTACTTGGAATTCTATCCGCGTAGTAGCACAATAAGCTTGGAATATTGAAGACTTGTACTATGGTCCTAAAATAGTTAATCTTATGAATGAATACTCAAGTGATAGTTAGTAGTGCAATCGTTATAAGAATTTCTCGGAAGTTTCGCGTTATAACGTTAAATTTGACGGTACGCGTTTTCACACGCGCGACTTCATTTGAGGGACTTTAGACCCTTATTTCGGGACAATTAAGAGTGAATAATATTTACATGAATATATATGCATTAGAGGTTTAGTGCACTAGTGAAACAAACGCGCGAGAAAATCAAGCCGTAATCGCACCAAACGGCCCCTAATGAGAGTTGACTTTTGGGTGAATTTCCACCACTTATTTCACCTTCTCTTGGAAGCTAAAGGAAAGTCTGATCACTCTCTCTCCTCCTCTCAAGACTGCCGACCAAACACCCTCCTCTCTCTCACTCATTTGCTTCAAAATTTCTGCTCACAAATCTCACTCAAAACCACCCCAAATCCTCTCCAAATTTAACCAAACTTGCACCACACCTAGCTTGACACTTGAGGATCATTTTGAGCTGCAAACAAGGGCTGGAAATCACGGTTTTTCTGGGATAGTAGAGGGCCGAAAATTCTGCTGAACATCAACCCAAAGTAAGTGATGATCCACTCTTGGAAACTTGAAGTTTGGAAGCTATCCTACCTTGTTAAGTTCATGCATGCATTTGGTTAGCTTGTGTATGGTGTAAAAATGTGATTGTGGGCTCTTGGAATTCCCACACTTGGGTTGTTGTTGCTGATTTGATGATTGATGGTGATTATATTGTTGGGTTAGTGATTATAATGATGCATTAGTGGTGGGTAATTAGTAGGAACTTCATTGGGTGTAAGAAGCAAAAACTTCCGATTTTGCCCCTGCCATGTTCGGCCATTTCCAGGCCAATTTTTAATGGTCTAACAGCTTGAAGTGGATGTTTATAGGATGTATTAGATGTGTGAAAAATTTCATTGGAAAATATTGAGGTTTGATTGAACAAATGAATTTTTCTTGAGAAACTAGCAATCTGGAAAACTGTTCGCGTATGATTCTGACCAGTGATAGTATTTTGGCTATAACTCTGTCCTCGGATGTCGAAATCATGTGTCGTTGGTGGTGTTGGAAACTAGATATTCCTGGATTTAATTTGATATATAATGCACGTTCTGATTCTTTGTGAGCAAGCCGAACCAAATGTTTTAAGTTCGCTGTCCTGTTGCTCTGTTCGTCTGGAATGAAGTGTTCAGGCAGCAACTTGATGCCCGATTTTGAACCAGATGGGTGCCAAATTTGGAAATGATTTCTTCTGTGATATTTTAGTCCTATGAATGTGTTTTCCAACGGCATAAGCCATGCTCGATTTCGTGTTAAATTGACTGAGTTGTGATTGAAACAAGTGGACTGCTCTGTTTTGGAAAAACCCTAATGTTGGACTGGTTTAGAACAAGATCTTGGAGTGAACTTGTTAATTGATGTTCTTGATACTAAACACTTACCAAAGGCATTATGGATGTTTCTTAGGCCTTTATTTCACAAATGAACCATGATTGGATAGTTTGCTTGATTAAACGTTTTGAAATGGGTAATGAAAGTTTGAAGGCAGATTGCCTTATAATTTTTCTGAACTTTGGTTGACTAATTAACTATCTTTCCGAAAGTATTTTTCCCTGAAATTTGATAGAGTGGTACCTTTCATATGGGAGTAAAATACTGCCAATTTTGGTACCAATCCAAGTTCGTTTCGATACCCAATTAAATTGCTAGAGTTGGAGGTTCAAATCTGGAAATTCTTCTCCAGTCTTGAATTTCCCCAACTTCGGGCTACCGTATCTCGGTACTCGAAACTCCGATTCTTGATCCGCTTGTTTTGTTATAAACCTCACTTGTAACACTAATTGAGCTACAAATTTCAGAGGCCGGTTTGCAACGTGTGAATCGTGCCGAATTTCCAAAGTTGGCCGAAATCCAACTTAATTCTGCCATGTAAACCAACCCTGCATCTTCAAGCTCATTTTTGAACACTTTTCACTTCGATTCATGGAAAAGTGTCTTCTAGGAACTTATAGTACTTTCTAAAAGGTTTCCAACGGTATAAAGTTTTCCAATTCTTGACTTATAACGAGCGAGTTACGATTTTTCAAAGATTCATAATAAAACTGAAAATTTTCCAATTTCAAAGAAATAGAGTTTTTCAAGAACTCTTTATTCTTTTAATATTCTTAAACGTTTTGCTCACGATTTTCATGATAAAAACTCAAATAATATTGTACATAATAAAAGACAAGTTGAACCTCGATTTACGTGTAATTGAGGTTCCTTTTTTGCGAAATAATCCTTAGATTGTACTAGTGTACAATCTTCTTGATAAGTGGGTTAATTGTGTGATTATCCACTGTTAAATTGCCAGGCGCACAATGAGACCTTCAAGAGGATCTCACAGTGGACACTTGAACTCCCAGAAAATAATTCTTATTGAATTACTCGGTGAGTGTCAGGTGTATGAATTTGATACTTGCTTATTTGTGGTAATTGTTGGAAGTTTTAAAAATAAGGGCGGGTGCGTACTTTACCGCACTCGTTCTAATTTCAAATGAATGAATGAAATGTATTGAATGAATGAATGAATGAAATGCAATGTTATGTCATGAATGCTTATGTCGCTGGAGTGAACCTCCTCGACTTTCAAATGAATGGGGGACGCCCAAACTCATAGGCCGTCCTTAGACTCGAGCCAGCAATGGGCTTGGTCGGGGATTTGGGCGAGCCATGAGATACATATAAGCTCGACCTAATAAGAGGTCTTGCTTGGCATACTCGTAGAGTATCGCCCAATAATAGACTTGTGGGCCCTTGGGGTGTACGGTGGACGGAGGGAAGTAAGTGGTGATCTACGGAAATGGAAATACCGACCCGGTTGACAGGAGGGTCAATGCGGGAAGGTATACGAATGACATCGGCAGATCGAGTGGAACTTAGCTCCTGAGAGCTACTATATCCTTGATTTGTTTCTGATCACTTTTCCTGTTTGAATGATTGATTATTGAAAAGTCATGGTTTTATTTATTAAATTTGGGATTGTTATTTGAATAAGTGCTTGCATGTGTGTTCTTGGCCTCACGAGCGTTTAACTCACCCTATAGTTTTGTTTTCCTTAACAGGACCGAATCTTGGAAAAATATGGAGAAACCATCCGTTGTACTTTTGTTAAGACTCCTGTTATATATTTTGACTAGGCCCTGGTTTGGGTTGTACTTTTGGAAATTGTAAACTTGAAAAGTTTGGGCCCTGACGTGTACTTTGAATTTAAGTCGCTTTATGATTACCCGATGTACTGGTTATACATTAAGTGACTTGTTAAGCTTGAACGCTTCCGCATTATTGTATTCATGTTGCTCTCATCGAAGTGTTTAGTTCGGTTTTAAATTGAATGGAATTGCTTGAGTCCTGGCGAGAGCTGGGCAGGCGTCCGCGGATACCCTTTGGTCCGCCTTAGGGAGATGTGGGGCGTCACACTAGAGCCTCGCGTTGGTTCTTGATCCCTCCCCTCCAAACGAGCACTAGCATACGTGCATACGCTTTAATTTTTCACCCCTCATTTATTTTTCTTTTAGTGGCTTGTCACGCCACTCCACCCTATTAGGATTTTAGGCGACCCACTTGGACATGTGATCGTGACACGACGTGTGCGTAGCATGATCCGAGGGGTCACTTAATCTTCCTCTTTAAGCTTTGGGTTAATAGCCTTTAGCTTTTAGTCGAGGATTGAGGGTTTTTGATAGATTCACTCAGACATGTGGCCGTGACACGACGTGTGCGTAGCAATGTCTGGGGAATCGCTCGAGCCACCGACAAGGAACCTTGGGAGTGATGACCCTTGGTTTCCAAGTCTGAAGGCTCGGGGACCTGAGCTTATCGAGTCTAGATGCATTAGCGAACCCCAACCTCATGCATCCATATTAGAATTGCCTAGGATAGAGTCGACCTTACCCTATTAGGAACACCATTCACGAGGGGAGGGATCCCACCCTCTTTCCTTATATATCTTTGTTGCTTTTTATATCATCTAATTGTCCAACGTGTTATGTGATTATGTGTTGAACTAACGTTTCCCTGTTTCTTATCTTTTGCATTCACAAACGTTAGGAAATAAGAGGTCTGGCATGACCTCCTTTTAGGACCTACCCTTGTCGATAGGCTATTGCACGTTTGAAAATTGTGGTATATTTTGTTCATAAATTAATAATGCCATACCATTTTAGGCCTACCCTGGCAAATAAAAGGTTCCTTAGGTCACGTTTCATTTCGAATTGCATATTTACATCGCTTTAATAAATGGCATCATGCATAACCCTAGAAAGGGAATGCCATTTAGGGGATCCCGTGTTAGGAATAAACCGTCCTGTGTCTCGGATACTTAATCCAAGGAGACTTGCACGTTTACATTTATGTATCATCCAAAGAGGTAGTGCACAAGGTAAGGTGGGATCCGATCATTTTCATAAAGCAATCTTTGGAATATGAGCGTTTAATAATCACTTTTTGGCCATTCTATCAAAATTGGTAAAAATCCCTTGCACAAAGGACATTAATTTGAAGAAATTCCAAATGATTCTTCCTATTGAAACGATAAATAAATTGAGGCCAAAATTTGATTTTAGAAGGCTCATAGGCCAATGCATCATAATAAATTTTTGAAACTACCAGTGGATAGTTTGATTTTTTAATAAGCTCCCAATTCCATTCAATCCATTGGGTCATTTCATTCATCAATTTCATCCAAGCCATTTCATTAATTTGTTCATTCTTAGAGCAATTTAGTCGACTTCGAATTCATTTGACCAATTTACCCTTTTTAGGGTGATCTGGTCGATTTTTTGAAAAAATCAAATTTCATTCAATTCATTTGTCCAATTTACCCTTTTTAGGGTCATCCAGTCGATTTCGAATAAATCACTAATTCAATTTCAATTCATTTGACCAATTTACCCTTTTTAGGGTCATCCGGTCGATTTCGAATAAATCACTAATTCAATTTCAATTCATTTGACCAATTTACCCTTTTTAGAGTCATTCGGCTGATTTTTGAATAAATCACTAATTCAATTTCATTCATTTGGCCAATTTACTCATTTTAGGGCAACCGAGCCGATTTTGAATAAATCAAGTTTCGTTCAATCTATTTGATCAATTTACCCTTTTTAGGGTGATCTGATTAATTTTGGATAAATTAAATTTCATTCACTTCATTTGACCTGTTTCCCTTTTTAGGGTAATCCGGTCGATTTTTAATAAATTGTCAATTTCATTTGATCAATTAGGGTTTCAGTGTCGAATTTCAAATTGAGAAACCTAGTCGATTTTGAGAAAACCATCCATTGCATCCAGCCATTTGATCAGTTGGGGTTTTTTGACCCGTGCTTTACTGAGAAAATTTGTCAACGAATTTCAATCTCTTCGATAGGGAGTTTGTCAAGGTCAAACCCGTGCGTTTTTGCAAATTCTTGTATCGATCAAAAGTGATTAATTCATTCAGACATTGACCTCATTTTGACACATGTCTCTCGTCACTCTAGTTGACCAATTTTTCAAAATTATTTTTCACTCAATGAGTTGATCAGATCCATCAGGTATGGTATAGTGCCTACCTCAGAGGATTGCATTTTCATGCTAGGCCTACCCTTGGCACAAAAAGGGTTCCCCCATAGGATATGCATCCGAATTTTCTGGATATCTACTAACTCTTGCCTTTTTCTCTTTCTTTTCTTTATTTTTATTGTAATAACTAAGCAAGGGTTAAATCTAAAGGCAATCTTTTCAAAAATTTTCAGGTAATATTTAAACATAGCTTCTCGTCGAAGCCCCATCATAACACGATCCCGTAGCCAAGCTCAAAGGAGCCGTGTAAACATGAGTTCACAACCGGAACAATCAGATAGGTCTGCTACTACCGCTCAACCCGAGACCATGAGTTTGGGGGTTCAGTTGACTGAGATGCTCACTAAGTTCGACAAGATGACCACTGAGATGGCGGCCCAAAGGAAATTGATTGACGAGCTAATCAGCAGCGGAGTTCAACCCGAACCTATACCCGTCAAGCAGGCTGAGCAAGAGCCATTTGTTATCCCTTCAACTCAAGTCACCGTTACTCCATTTTTTCCTATTCCACCCGAAGGAACTTTCACATATCCCACCATACATTTGCCATACACTTGCCCTCCTGATCCTTCATTTTTCCCTACTTACATGCAAGGCCCACAACCTCACATCACCTCAAATATACCCCCTGAGCCGCACACTTTTTATCACGCTACTGCTGAGCCTTTCTTGCCAGACCATACCATTCAAAACAAGCCAGAGATAGGAAAATGTTCTGCTCCTGTTGATATGAAGTTGCTCAAGCGCCTTGACCGTTTTGATGAATTTATGAGGAAAAGTCAGGGTTTAAACAAGCAAGGAGTATTGGACTATGATGAGCTTTGTCTCTTTCCAAATGTACAATTGCCTGAGGGGTTTAAAACTCCGAAGTTTAACAAGTATGATGGGACAGGCAATCCCAAGACACACCTCCGATTGTTCGCCAACAAGTTGGGTAGGCCAACAGATGATGAAAATCTGCCTTTGAGGCTATTCCCAGAAAGTCTGGAGGGGGATGCACTCGACTGGTATTCCAAGCTGAAACCCGAAGAAGCGAAGACCTGGCTTGACTTGTCCAACGCTTTTGTAAAGCAGTACGAGTATAATTGCGAGCTGGCTCCAACACGAACCACGTTGGAAGGGACAAAGAGGCAGCCATCTGAAAATCACAAGACTTATGCCAAGAGGTGGAGGAAATTAGCTGCAAAAGTCGAGCCACCAATGACAGAGGACGAAATCATACGCACTTTCATTAAGGCACATGATCCGCCGTACTTTGAAGAAATTTTTCGCATGACGGGATGCTCATTTGCTGCAATTGTTAATAAGCTTGAAGAGTTCGATGACTTCGTAAAAGCTGGGAAGATTGTTAATGTCTCTGCCCTCAAATCCCAATTGGATGCCTTGCAAAGCCAAGGTAGTAATGGGAAGAAGCAACAGTCCAAAAAGCAAGAGGGGGAAACTGCTTTCGTCTGGGATCGAAACCCTATCTCAAAGCCCAGACCTCGACAATACCCTACCTACTCAAACCCTTACTGTGAGGCCCCAGTCCGATCGTAAGTCGATATTAGGGTTAGTTGATATTCGGTATGGAAAAATAGGGTTTTATGGCTAGGAAGGAAACCCTAACTCGGTTAAGTTTGGAAATCCTAGTTTACGTATTATTATTATAAGGTTCAAGCTATAGTTTATATTCGGTATTCTAGTGTGTGCCTTGACGTAAGTAAATATAGGATTTGTTTTAATTACAAAGGTTTAGTAAGTTTGAATGGTTAGCAAACCTCTAGTGTTACAATATTAGAAAGCTTAAGTAGAATTTTTTTTATCGCCCGTCTTTTCCACATTTTCTTTATTAGAAAAATTCCCCAGATAATTTTTATGAGTAAATATAGTTTTTAGAGGATTTTTCTAGTATCGGTTAGATTTTGAGAAAATAAGAACGTATATTGGACGTGGGACCCACTAGTGCAGAAAGTTCGGAAAAATTCGGCCAATAAGGTTAAGTTTCGGATACTGTGTAAAATTTATCGGGTGTTAAGAGATAAGTAGAGAGTGAGATTTGATTGATGTGAGAGGAAAAAGAAGTGATAAGATTGCATTAATGGAGTGACAAGTGTCACACAACCATTAGTTGGACTTTGTTGGCAACTATTCACACTTTTGACTTTTGACCAAAATTGGTTAAATATCTAAAAAAATTACCAAAAATCACAATTTTTCCTCTCCTTGTGGCCGGCTCTCTTCCTTGCAAAGAAGAAAGAAATTCTTCAACTTTCTAGCTTCCATTTCACTCAATCTTCCACAACTAATCACCTAGATTAGATTCTACTCCATAAAAACCTTTCTTCTAGTGCTAGTAAGTAGTTTGGTGAAGTTTGTTTGAAGAGCTAAGGTGTCCAACATCTCTCTCTCTCTTGATTTCTTGGTAAGTGATGCTTGAACACTCTACTACACCTAATGATGTTCATGTTATGCTTAGAAGTAGCTTGAGTGATGGAATATGTGATTTATTTCCTGATTTGAAGAGTTTTGGTGAAGTTTTCCATTTTATGATGAATTTTCTGGTTTAATATGAATGGGATGTTGTGGCCTTGTATGATGAATGGTAATGGTTTAAAATGACTCTAGTAGGTGTGAATTGTTGATAAATGCAATCAATTTTGGATTTGGATGGAAAAATGGAAAGTTAGGGTTCATAATCCCCTAATTCTGTCCGGTTTAGATCATAGGGTTAGAGGCCGAATTAGACTTTACTCAAAACATAAAAGTTGTAGGTATTGATGAGTTTGAAGTGCCTGCAAAATTTCAGGTCATTTGGATTAGTGTAGAGTGAGTTATGTCGGAATTACTGTAGCTATTCTGCTTTGGTCAGAATGCGAAAACTGCGTTGGTATTTGGCCATTTTGGCTGGAATCACTTTGGATTTGGATGTTAGTGTCTTCTGATGAAATGTAGCTGGATGTCTTAGCTATCATATGCCTTTAGAATTTCAGCATTTGGACTTGTATAGACTGAGTTGTGTTCTTTACAGCGTTGTGTGTTTTGCAAACCTGTTTTGGTAATTCTGGTTTCATGTTTTGCATATTTGACCTAGTTGTGCTAGGATTTGGACTGAGTGACCTTTTACATTGTTGTAGCCCCTTAAGTCCTGGATATCCCTGTAAATTTTCAGGTTAAACGGATTAGTATATCCTGAGCTATAAACGAAATACTCAGACCTGTTTTGACCGTCAAATTCTGTTACGTTTTTGGACAGTTTATGACTGGAACTTTGGCTTCACATTTGACTGGGTTACAAGCTGTTTGGGCTTGCGACCAAAACACTAAACTTATAGCCCTATATCAGAGCTTTCTAACGCCCTTGGAATTTCATGAATCGGATTTATAAAACCTGAGATATAGCTGAGCAAATAAGGCCTGGCCGTGAAGATGACCATTTTCTGGTCAGATCTGTTTTGGTCCTGATGACCAATTTCCGTTCCAAATTTGGATTGCCGACCTTCATGAAAGTTGTTCCATTTGGAATGAACTATCTAACTGCCAATTTTCAGCTCTTTTGATCATGTGTAGCATAGAAAACAGTTCGCACTCAAAACTGACCATTTGTGCATTGGCCAGATTTCGTAAGTGTTTGTGTTTGGCTCATTTGGGACTGAAGCCTCCAGTTTCAGTTCTGGATGTCTTCATAACATTTGTTGTTCATCCTTTAAGCTTCGATATGGCATCTCATACGCCTTAATCCGATATTCGTAGCTCAACTCATGAGTAAACTAGAAATGAGTGTCAAATCTGCCGTTTCCGCTAACGGCCGTTTCCGTTTCCGTCCGTCATATTTACGTGCGCGCGTGTCATTTTTGCTGTTTTGCTTGTTTTAGGCACGATAGTAGCCGTTTCCGATATTGTGTGACACAATCTTCTATTTCAGACGGTGGTGAGCTGGGCGGAACTGGTGGGGCCCACTACTAGCTGTTCATTTCGATCCGATTTCGTACTTTTGCTATTTCAGTTTCTGAGTAAGTATTCAGGCCAGTTTGATGTGTTTTCTTTGCTATGTGTTTGAGATATGTGAAAAGGGTACTTAGGCGAGGGTGTACTTTATCGCACTCGACCTAAACCCTAATGTGAATGTATAATTGTACTTGGCATATGTATATGAACCTTTTGGAACCAAAACCCTTGAGTTTGTGGCTCGGGGCGACTTTCGAGTAAAGTTTGTGAAGTTTGCAAAGTTTGTGAGTTCGTGGGCCCGATCTAAGACCTGTTTGGACTATTCGAGCCGGTTAGGGCTTGGTCGAAGTCATTCCAACTTAGTCTGAGGTCACCAAGTTTGTAGGTTCATGTTATGAACCAATTTTGTGAATCCGGTTCACCGAGAAGGTGACCAAGTTTGTGACCCGAGCTTGTGACTCAAGCTCAAGTTTGTGATTTCGTTCGCCCGGGCAAGTTTGTGAGGTGACTGGCCAGTGAGGGTGATAAGGTGTCGGTGGGTGTACAAGTGAAGTTCTACGGACCATTGAGTGTGGTCGACGGAGTGTCGGCAGGAGATCACGCATGGCAGATGAATTGGCTTTGGAGCCACCTGTATCCTTATTATGTGATGTTACTTTTCTGCTTTTGCTTTACTCTTACTGTGTAACTGTTATGTGAAATTTATGCTTTCGCTCCTGTTTACTTACTAAGCATATAGATTACCCCTTTCCTTTTGTTTTCCTTAGCAGGGGCCGACGCGGGGACTTTTGGCTCGTACACTAGTATAGTTAGATTGGCTTGTAATAGTTGGACAGTTAGGATGTTTGTTTTTGTTTTGGTGGTTTGTATAAGGACCCTTCTTAGGGTCTATCTTCTGCTGGTGGTGGTTATAGTGTATTAGAGTGGTTTGACTCGAGACTTTTGAAGATGTAAATATAACTTTTGGGATTGTATATATTGTATATAGTGCTCTTTCGATCTATCTCGTTTGATTGCTTTAAGTTTTGAGTCCTGGCGCGAGCTAGGCAGGCGGCCCGCCGATACCCTTGGGTTCGCCCTTGGGAGAAGTGGGGTCGTCACACTTACCCTTATTATTCAAGCCCTCATCCTGTTTACCATACCAACACCAATTATCCTTGACCTCGCCCTAACTACACCAACTCGCCTTTAGCCCCTTTTCAAATTTCTCAACCAATTTCTCACCAAAACCGTCAGCGGCCTCCATTCAATCCAAGAATGCCTCCACCAAACAGACCCGTTTACAACTATTCTCAACCCCCTAAAGCCAACAATCCGGGACGTAACCGCACATTCACCAATCTCGACAGGCCTTTGGATCAATTATATGACCAATTGAAGGCTGCCGGGAAAATAGATTTCATTCCCCCTCCAACCTATCCGTATGGCATACCGGTTGGGTATAACCCACAAGCTGTATGTGCTTATCATTCAGGGGCACCCGGCCATCCGGTTGCTGAGTGTAAAGCACTCAAGCATAAAATTCAAGACATGATTGAAGCTGGAGAGATTGTGATTAGAAGAAAAGAGGCACAAGCGCCAAATGTGGATAAGAACCCCCTGCCAGAGTACGATAACACCATTGGGGTTATTATGGACAATACAGAATTTAAGGAGCCTGCTAAAAACCTGTCAAGTGAGGCTGAGGTGTTTGGAAATGATGCAGAATTCTCCTACATCCCTGAAGGATCAATTTCCAATTGAACAGCTAAATTTCTACCCATTCAAAAGGAGTTTCGGTAAACCTAAAAGGGGTTTGTCATTCATGCGAATTCATGAGGAAAAAACTTTTGCATCTGTAATTAGCTAATGAAAACATCTTTACTTTTGACCAAAATTTGCGCATGTAAATATTTTTAAGTTTTCATTTCATTTCCGTTTGTTTTCAATCAAAGGTTTTATGAAAATGAACAAGTCATTCTTGTCATGTTATTTTGGTTTATTCGTTTGTTTATATTTCGGTCATATTGCTTGTTCATTTGTTTGTTGTATATTTGTTTGCTTATTATTCCAAATTCGTTAATTCTTTCAAATGGCCAAAGATGAAATTGTTTGACCCTTTGGATATCACTTTTCTGGAATTCAATAATGGCAATCTTTATCACTCACGACTTGAGAATTTTGGAACCCAGATTTCAAAGCGAGAGTGATAAAGAGAAAGTATTTGATTCTTTTTCAAAAATCTTGAACAAAACGAGGAGAAATTCAAACCAAACCTAGAAGCCATAGCAATTGTTCGCATTGGCACTGAGAATGAGGTCAAAAGGCCATAAATCAGCATTCGTTTGGACAAGAGCAGAAAAGGAGATGATTAAGAGTTTGACTATGTGTCAAGGTGTACAGATGGTTGGAGGCAGTCTCGTTTGCAGTAGCAGAAATTCAATCTTTGCACACTCTAATGGGAGTTCAGCCAAGAATGCCGTTTGTCATGAAATGTTACAAACATGCCTGGCCTGAGCCTACGACAAGAAGTTTCATCAGCATACATTTTGAGGAAGGCGACAAAGCACTCAAGCGAACTTTGCCAATACAAGACGAAGGCAGAGATAAATTCGCTCAAAATCAGAAAGGGTCGTTCATTGTCCAAAAGGTATTACCTGGCGGAACACTTATTTTGACGGAAATGGATGGTCAAACATTCTCTCAACCCATCAAATCAGATATGTGCAAGAAGATTTTCATTTGATCATGCAAATTTTCCTTAGAAATTCATGCAAATGACGAAATGCAAGTCAGGCCCTCTTCTTTTTACATTTAAAGCATTTTATCTCTACTTGTCCCCTTTGAGCCATCAGAATTGACAAATTTCGTTTGATAACCCTTGAGAATTGCAAACCCCACACTGGGGCAAATTTATTTCGAAAAAAAAAGAAGAAAAAAAAAAGAAGAGAGAACCCTTACACTGGGGAAAATTTAGTTTTCAAAGAAAAATACAAAAGTGAGGAAAATGCAATGAAAAATGCAAAGAGAGAAAAGCTGATCAAACTGGGGCAAATTTTCCTCAGTTTTGGAGTTGTTTTCAAATAGTGCAATCTCAAGTTATTTCACTCCTCGTATCAAATCTGCTTTCAAGTTTCAACTTTTTTTCAAAGCACCCTACCGGACCTCATTACAAAGCCCAAAGTCCTGGTTTTCGTCACTTGCTGCATTTCTATTAGAAATTTGCTAATCAACTGGCAGGTGATGTCCGTGATGCCTTCACTTAAGTCTATAAGGGAAGCGCATTTTACTGATGTCAGCAATTTTTCAACTTACATTTCTGAGTCGATCATGGTTGAGCTCTTCCATTTGCTTCCTTAGGTGAAAACCCGAAAGGACACCTCAAAAGAAAAGGAGGAAAAGAAAGAAAAGAGAAAAACACGAAAAAAAACGGTGGGGGCAACCTTGGTGAAAACCAGAAAGGGCGCCAAGGCAGGTTTTTGCAACGAGCAAGCACGAGGAGGAACAGCTGGTGACTTGGTTCATTTGGATTTCTTCTCATTTTTGTCATACTTCTGCCAATATTAAATTCCAGAACAAAGATATCTAGAGATTTGAATATGACATCTGTTGGCCAAAACTGTGTCGCTTTGTAAAAACATTTTTTTTTCCAAATACATTCTTATGAAATACATCTTTTCTCATTTGTTTGTATTCATGGCATTTTGTAGGATTAATCATAGTTGGATGTGTTTTACATTCTTTGGCATACTCATTCCATGTATAACATAGGAAATCATCTTGCATTTTTCATGCATCATTCTTTTACCATTGGATTCGGATGAATGATAAACCCTAAGGTTTGTGCAAGAATATGGGATTCAATCATCTATTAAAGTGAGTAAAATGCAACAAAGCTGCTACATGGATTTGGTGACATGGTAAATGCTGTGTGTAACGACCCCATTTTCTCCTAAGGCGAACCAGAGGGGTCAACGGGCCGCCTGCCCAGCTCTCGCCAGGACTCAGTCAATCACTACAGTTTCCCAACAAAATTCCAATATAAATCTCAAATATATAAATCAAATTCTCTAAGAACTACATATCACAAACGCTGCGTAATGTACACGTACGTCCATTCAAGTCCAATCATTCATTACAAACCATATCCACAAGCTATTACACAAGAGGCGATCCAAATTCAAACCGTACAAGGTGTAATTCCATCCATTTCAATTCCCCTAGCCCAACAATTACACAAACGATTCCAAATCTAAACTATACAAATTACAAGCCATCCAGGTACACAGATAACGTAATACAGCTCTTCCTTTGTTCGAAACCGGTACTCGCATAAACACATCAAACACGTAATGCAGTTTATCCAAGACTTGATAAGGACATATATATATACACGAGAAAGGTTCAATTGTACACTTCAAAAGTACTTGAATTCATTTACATCAAAATTTCAAGTTTTCGAGGAGCAACTCAAAACTAGCTACATAACTAACTCAACTCATTTCAAAACTTGAGTCCAACAGTGTCCCTGTAAGGAAAACAAAACAACGGGGGTGAGCTTGCGCTCGTGAGGTACCAAATGCACAAATACATGATATGGCCAAATAACATATATGCATAAGTGCCTTCATTCAAACATCCATTTATAAAAGGATACATTCGGCCCTCAAGGGCCGTTTCCGAGGTCCATACTTGATCGTACTCGTTGACACTCCGTCAACCATTGAGGATAACCAAAAACCGTAGACACCACTTCGCACCAATTCCTTCCACCCTTCACCCCCTATTCGGGCCCGCACACCTCATAGTTTCAAAAGGTAATACTCGAGTATACCACAAGGTCGAGGAGATAACACTCCACTCGCCTATCAGAGACCCGAAGGCTCGTTAACGAATCGCCCAAGCCCTTGCCGGCTCGACTCAAATAATGGTCCAAGGGAATGAGCTCAGTTTTCACAGAAATAATAGGGCATTGCCCTAACAAATATCAAATCACATATTCATGAAATTTCACAGTCCAACAGTAACAATAGTGCAAGCAAATGGTCAAGAGCGGTAAAGTACACCCTCGACCTATTCAAGTCATATAACAAGTACATTGAACCATTTAATGATACACTCACCAAGCACGGCTCACGAAGCTTATCCGGCAAACCTCATTATCTTGATCAAGTTGAAATCCTAAAACCAAATATCAAGTCAAGCAAAGGAAAATTCTAACATTAACAAGTTTCTATTGCCTTTTGGCATTTTAAAGCTACACCCATCCGATCGAAACAAATCTTATGGCGTTACAAAGCTAAAACATATGCCAACATTTCTTATGAAGACCTCCAAGGCCAAATTATACATTTTCAGGGTCAAATATCGAAATCCAGGAGAAAGAGCGAAAACTGTCATAAAACAGGGGTTACGGGGCAGTCATGGGTAATTCAGTCAATTCACAAGCTACAGTACTCCAATCAATCTGAAATTTTGCAGGCAAGTAGTCAACTCATATATCTACAGGTTTCATGTTTTGAGCAAGAGCCGAATCAGTCTTTAACATGGTCAAATGTACAGTACGAAAACAGGGCAGAAATAATACAACAAAAGCTGAAATTACACTTCCAAGCCAATCTTTGCAAATAACCATCACTAACCACAATTAAGGGCTAGAAATCCTCACTTAACATGAGACTAGCCTATACTAGTCATGTACATGCCAAAACAAGGATGAATGAACTTAAACAAAGCTTAGAAATGTCACCATTATGGACTCTTAACAACCCAACATCCAATTTACACGAATTTCCATAAATTTAATCAAGATCACACAACTTCAAATCAATCATATACTCTCCAAAAATGGGACAGCATTACCCCTTAATTTAACACATTTCCAACCTACCATTCAATACCAAATATATATCAATTCAACTCCATTTGTACATACAATTTATAGACTAGTAAATATACTCAATTAGGGCCACAATGCCCCTCAAGCAAGCCAATTAGAAGCTTATAAGCCAACTATTAGAATTTTCCCCAAATCGAAACCCTAGAAACCGGGATTCACACCACAAGCGTAAATTTTCCGCAATTGATCACAATTAACGCATAAAAGCTTCAATTAACACCATTTCAATCCATCAATCCAACCCTAATCATAACTTTCATATAAAATCAGGAAAATACCCAATAAATCAACAATTCACCATCAATTCCTTCAACCCATGAAATACTTCACAATATAACACATTTAACCACCACAAATCATTAATTAACCAATATTAGACCAAAAGGAAACTTGTTTATGCCACTTACCTCAAATTCAAGAAAACCATCAACATAGAGCCTCCCCTCCAAAAACAATCCATCAAAAGCTCTAAGCCACCATAGCAAGCCCATGTGTGAATTATTGTCCAAAACCACCGGTGAAATCACAAGATTTAAGAAGAAATCAAAACTAGAAAATGGAAGAGTTTTTCTCTTTCTCAAGGCCTCGGTTGAGCAACAGCAGAAAATGAAGACAAAAGACAGCAAAACATGATATTTAATGAAGGAAACAGCCGGTCAAAGCTGCTGACCGGCTGTGCCACGTCAGAATCCGGCCGGAATCTGGCCGGATTTCCGGCCGGATTCTTGGCCGGATTCAAGGCAGAGAGCTCCTCAATTTTTTTTCAAAACGGCTGGGCAATCCAGCCAGAAACTGGCCGGATTTCCGGCCGGATTCGGCCCCCTTCACATTTCCAAAAATTTTTCTTCTTTTCCAAGTTCAAAAATGGTACTATTCCGCTCGTTCAACAAAAACTTGTATAAAAGGAAACCCTCCTTTGGCCGGGGCGTCACACTGTGACGACCCCACTTCTCCCAAGGGCGAACCCAAGGGTATCGGCGGGCCGCCTGCCTAGCTCGCGCCAGGACTCAAAACTTAAAGCAATCAAACGAGATAGATTGAAAGAGCACTATATACAATATATACAATCCCAAAAGTTATATTTACATCTTCAAAAGTCTCGAGTCAAACCACTCTAATATACTACAACCACAACCAGCAGAAGATAGACCCTAAGAAGGGTCCTTATACAAACCACCAAAACAAGAACAAACATCCTAACTGTCCAACTATTACAAACAAACTTAACTACACTAGTGTAAGTGCCAAAATCCCCGCGTCGGCCCCTGCTAAGGAAAACAAAAGGAATGGGGTAAGCTAAAAGCTTAGTAAGTAAACAGGGGCGAAAGCATAAATTCACGTAGCAACCATTACACAATAAGAGTAAAGCAAAAGCAGAAAAGAACAACATCATATAATAAGGATACGGGTGGCTCCAAAGCCAATTCATGTGCCATGTATGATCTCCTGCCGACACTCCGTCGACCGCAAATAATAGTCCGTAGAACTTCACTTGTACACCCACCGACACCTTATCACCCTCACTGGCCAGTCACCTCACAAACTTGCCCGGGCGAACGAAATCACAAATTTGAGCTTGAGTCACAAGCTCGGGTCACAAACTTGGTCACCTTCTCGGTGAACCGGATTCACAAAATTGGTTCATAACATGAACCTACAAACTTGGTGACCTCAGACTAAGTTGGACTGACTTCGACCAAGCCCTAACCGGCTCGAATAGTCCAAACAGGTCTTAGATCAGGCCCACGAACTCACAAACTTCACAAAATTCACAAACTTTACTCGAAAGTCGCCCCAAGCCACAAGCTCAAGGGTTTTGGTTCCAAAAGGTTCATATACATATGCCAAGTACAATTATACATTCAAATTAGGGTTTAGGTCGAGTGCGATAAAGTACACCCTCGCCTAAGTACCCTTTCACATATCTCAAACACATAGCAAAGAAAACACACCAAACTGGCCTGAATACTTACCCAAAATACCGAAAGTAGTACGAAAGCAAAATCGCTTCGCGCGTTCGCTAGTAGTGGGCCCCTGTGACGACCCCACTTCTCCCAAGGGCGAACCCAAGGGTATCGGCGGGCCGCCTGCCTAGCTCGCGCCAGGACTCAAAACTTAAAGTTTGAAAGAGCACTAAAAACAATATATACAACCCCAAAAGAGTTATAATTACATTCTCCAAAAGTATCGAGTCAAACCACCAAAACAAAAAAAAACAAACATCCTAACTGTTCAACTATTACAAGCCAATCTTACTATACTAGTATACGAGCCAAAAGTCCCCGCGTCGGCCCCTGCTAAGGAAAACAAAAGGAATGGGGTAAGCTATATACTTAGTAAGTAAACAGGGGCGAAAGCATAAATTTCACGTAACAGTTACACAATAAGAGTAAAGCAAAAGCAGAAAAGTAACATCACATAATAAGGATACAGATGGCTCCAAAGCCAAGTCATGTGCCATG
Source organism: Coffea canephora (assembly GCA_036785865.1). NCBI lineage: Eukaryota > Viridiplantae > Streptophyta > Magnoliopsida > Gentianales > Rubiaceae > Coffea > Coffea canephora. Next base: position 30,838,676 of record CM071913.1, read on the forward strand.
CGTGATCTCCTGCCGACACTCCGTCGACTGCAAATAATAGTCCGTAGAACTTCACTTGTACACCCACCGACACCTTATCACCCTCACTGGCCAGTCACCTCACAAACTTGCCCGGGCGAACGAAATCACAAACTTGAGCTTGAGTCACAAGCTCGGGTCACAAACTTGGTCACCTTCTCGGTGAACCGGATTTACAAAATTGGTTCATAACATGAACCTACAAACTTGGTGACCTCAGACTAAGTTGGACTGCCTTCGACCAAGCCCTAACCGGCTCGAATAGTCCAACCAGGTCAAGAGTTCGCCCCAAACTCACAAACTTCACAAAAGTATTCAAAATCATAAACTTTGCAAACTTCACAAACTTTATACGAAAGTCACCCCGAGCCACTAGCTCAAGGGTTTTGGTTCCAAAAGGTTCATATACATATGCCAAGTACAATTATACATCCAAATTAGGGTTTAGGTCGAGTGCGATAAAGTACACCCTCGCCTAAGTGCCCTTTTCACATATTTCAAACACATAGCAAAGAAAACACACCAAACTGGCCTGAATACTTACTCAAAATACCAAAAGTAGTACAAGATTGCTTCGCGCGTGATCGCTAGTAGTGGGCCCCACCGGCTCCGCCTAGCTCACCACTATCTGAAATACAAGATTTTATCACTTATGTCACAAACGGCTACGAACCGATCCAAAACAAGTAAAACGGCAAAATTGGCACACGTAATTTGCGGAAACGGCAAAAAAGGGCGCACCCGCGCGCGCGGAACGGCAAACGGAAACGGCCACAACTGCCATCTCAAACCGTTTTGGTCAAAAGTTAGGCTAGGAGTATCGGATCAAGGTACATGAGGTACCGTTACGAAGCTAAGAGGAAGGGCTACAACTTCCCTTTAGACATCTCAACCCAGATCTCAATAGGTATAGGTCAAAAATGCATGAAATAGTGCCAGCTGTTTCATTGCGGTTTACCCCACAGGCCCTGTTTACAAGGCCATAACTCACGGCTCAGGAATCGAAATCAAGAAATTCCAGAGGCGTTAGAAAGCTGAAATATAAGGTTAAAACTTTGATGTTTTGACCAAGACTTGAATCCACTCAGAACAGAACGAAAATCGAGTGCCAAGGTACCCGTCAGAACTGTCCAGATACAAGGCAGTTCTGACGAGCGATATTGTTTTGATCATAACAGGGGCTACGGAACTCAGATTTCGGCGTACTTTATACCGTTTCGAAGCTAAGATCAAGATCTAAATTTCTTATGAAGGGATCAGCACCCAGTTCGTACGGGATCAAAACCGAAAAATCACGGGCAGAAGCTAAAATTCAAAACGTACACAAACCAATGTCTAAAACAGGCCTGAGGCTTTTGTCTATAACTCAGAATACGCTAACTTGTTTGACCTGAAATTTTACAGGCATACTCAGGACTCAAGGGGCTACATTTCCTAAGAAGGCACCAAAACCCAAATCAGAAGTAATCCCAACCAAAATAGCCAATTACTGAAGCAGTTTTCAAGTTCGGGTAAAAACAGGACAGCAAGGGTAATTCCGTCGTTTCATGAGCTACGCTACTCCGATTGGCCTGAAATTTTACAGGTACCTCAAACACATCAATACCTACAACTTTCATGTTTTAAGGAAAGGCCAATTAGGCCTCTAATCCTAAGATACAAAACCGGACAGAAATTGGGGGTATGAAACCCTACTTTGCTGAAATTTCCTCCAAACCCAAAATTGCTTGCAATTATCAATCATTTACACTTACTAGAGTTATTAAACCTCATTTCCACACATCACACAAGGCCACACCATCAAGTTCATAATAAAACAGAAATAATCCCAATAAATTGAAAACTTCATCAATTCATCCAAAAACAAGAAATAAACCACAATTTTCATCACTTTAATTCCTACTAAGCATCAATTAAGCTTCACAAGATGAAGGAGAGAGTTCATACACCACTCATCTAGAACACAAGAGAGAGAGAGCTATTGGTCTCCCTACTTTCCAACAAACTTCACACAACAACTCACCAACACTTCCTTAAGTGATTTGATGGAGCAAAAACAAGTTTCTATGGTTGATTTGGTAGATTGGAGCAAAGCTTGGAGTGTTTTCTTTCTTTTTCTTAGAGAGAGAGGGAGGAAAGGAGAGAGAGAGAGTCGGCCACAATGTGCTGAATTTTTGATGATTTTTAGTTGATTTAAATCAAATGGTAAGACAAGAAATAATGGTCAAAAGTTTCTTCCAACCATTTGGTGACACTTGTCCCTCATGATGACTTGCCTACCTTTTTTTTTTCTCTCTCCTCCACCTATCCACTTACTACCTATAAATATCTCTTCACACCCGATAATTTAAACCCAGTATCCAAAACTTAACCTAGTTGGCCGAATTTAAACCCAGTATCCAAAACTTAACCTAGTTGGCCGAATTTTTCCGAACTTTTCGCACTAGTGGGTCCCACGTCCGATATACATTCTTAATTTCTCAAAAACTAACCGATACTAGAAAAACCATCTAAAACCTATATTTACTCATAAAATTTATCTGGGAAATTTTTCTAATAAAGAAAATGTGGAAAAAGACGGGCGATAAATAAAACTCCACTTATGCTTTCTAACATTGTGACACTAGAGGTTTACTAATCCAGAGTTTACTAACCATTTTCAAACTTATTAATCCTCTGTAAACTATAACGAATCCTATTTTTTTCTTGTGCCAAAACACACACTAGAATACCGCATAAACTAGGGTCTTATCGTAAGCAAAGTTAGGGTTTTCAATCTTGGCCGAGATTAGGGTTTCTCCTTAGCCCTAAAACCTTAATTTAACCGTACAAATAATGAATAACCCTAATCTCAACGTACGAACGGACTAGGTCCTCACAATCTCCCCCACTTAAAAGAATTTCGTCCTCGAAATTCCAACTTGCACTAATCAGATCAAATAATCCTCAAAAGCAGTCAAGTACACAACAGGTAATTCCTCAAAAGTTCAACCACACGAGTAGTAGCCGGTCTACAACCACTCAAGTACTCAAATAAGTTCAAAAGCCGGGTTCAAACAAATAAGCTCAAAAGATTATACTCAAATATACATATTTTTACAAAGTCACACTAAAAATATACAAGTTATCCGACATCCGGTTGGTGCAAAATCCATTATTTACGTGAGCACTACGGCTCCAAAAATGTAGTCAATCACCGGGTAACAAATGAAACCAGGCATACTGGTTATAACAAAATAACAGGGCAGATATAACAAAATAAACATATCAGATAGTCAAAAGGAAATCCCATCAACGGCCCTACGCGCCTCCCCTACGGAACCTACCTAATCCACTAGCACCGCCCCGGCAGCCCTAGGGTGCAAACCTAAAGAATAGGCCCAAATAGCTAACTTCAATATTAAGTAAGAACCAAATCGATTCACACTGGGACTGGCCATCTCCAAGTGCAATCAACTCAATCCCCACTTTGCCTTATGGAAAAAAATTACAAAAGTCAATATCAAAATCTTAGCATTCAATATTTACCTTAATAGCCAAGTATCCCACAGTCCGGCATCCTAAACTTCAAGCCTAGGATACACTACAGAGATCGGAAGCCTAAGCTCTGATACCAACTGTGACGACCCCACTTCTCCCAAGGGCGAACCCAAGGGTATCGGCGGGCCGCCTGCCTAGCTCGCGCCAGGACTCAAAACTTAAAGTTTGAAAGAGCACTAAAAACAATATATACAACCCCAAAAGAGTTATAATTACATTCTCCAAAAGTATCGAGTCAAACCACCAAAACAAAAAAAAACAAACATCCTAACTGTTCAACTATTACAAGCCAATCTTACTATACTAGTATACGAGCCAAAAGTCCCCGCGTCGGCCCCTGCTAAGGAAAACAAAAGGAATGGGGTAAGCTATATGCTTAGTAAGTAAACAGGGGCGAAAGCATAAATTTCACGTAACAGTTACACAATAAGAGTAAAGCAAAAGCAGAAAAGTAACATCACATAATAAGGATACAGATGGCTCCAAAGCCAAGTCATGTGCCATGCGTGATCTCCTGCCGACACTCCGTCGACTGCAAATAATAGTCCGTAGAACTTCACTTGTACACCTACCGACACCTTATCACCCTCACTGGCCAGTCACCTCACAAACTTGCCCGGGCGAACGAAATCACAAACTTGAGCTTGAGTCACAAGCTCGGGTCACAAACTTGGTCACCTTCTCGGTGAACCGGATTTACAAAATTGGTTCATAACATGAACCTACAAACTTGGTGACCTCAGACTAAGTTGGACTGCCTTCGACCAAGCCCTAACCGGCTCGAATAGTCCAACCAGGTCAAGAGTTCGCCCCAAACTCACAAACTTCACAAAAGTATTCAAAATCATAAACTTTGCAAACTTCACAAACTTTATACGAAAGTCACCCCGAGCCACTAGCTCAAGGGTTTTGGTTCCAAAAGGTTCATATACATATGCCAAGTACAATTATACATCCAAATTAGGGTTTAGGTCGAGTGCGATAAAGTACACCCTCGCCTAAGTGCCCTTTTCACATATTTCAAACACATAGCAAAGAAAACACACCAAACTGGCCTAATACTTACTCAAAATACCAAAAGTAGTACAAGATTGCTTCGCGCGTGATCGCTAGTAGTGGGCCCCACCGGCTCCGCCTAGCTCACCACTATCTGAAATACAAGATTTTATCACTTATGTCACAAACGGCTACGAACCGATCCAAAACAAGTAAAACGGCAAAATTGGCACACGTAATTTGCGGAAACGGCAAAAAAGGGCGCACCCGCGCGCGCGGAACGGCAAACGGAAACGGCCACAACTGCCATCTCAAACCGTTTTGGTCAAAAGTTAGGCTAGGAGTATCGGATCAAGGTACATGAGGTACCGTTACGAAGCTAAGAGGAAGGGCTACAACTTCCCTTTAGACATCTCAACCCAGATCTCAATAGGTATAGGTCAAAAATGCATGAAATAGTGCCAGCTGTTTCATTGCGGTTTACCCCACAGGCCCTGTTTACAAGGCCATAACTCACGGCTCAGGAATCGAAATCAAGAAATTCCAGAGGCGTTAGAAAGCTGAAATATAAGGTTAAAACTTTGATGTTTTGACCAAGACTTGAATCCACTCAGAACAGAACGAAAATCGAGTGCCAAGGTACCCGTCAGAACTGTCCAGATACAAGGCAGTTCTGACGAGCGATATTGTTTTGATCATAACAGGGGCTACGGAACTCAGATTTCGGCGCACTTTATACCATTTCGAAGCTAAGATCAAGATCTAAATTTCTTATGAAGGGATCAGCACCCAGTTCGTACGGGATCAAAACCGAAAAATCACGGGCAGAAGCTAAAATTCAAAACGTACACAAACCAATGTCTAAAACAGGCCTGAGGGTTTTGTCTATAACTCAGAATACGCTAACTTGTTTGACCTGAAATTTTACAGGCATACTCAGGACTCAAGCGGCTACATTTCCTAAGAAGGCACCAAAACCCAAATCAGAAGTAATCCCAACCAAAATAGCCAATTACTGAAGCAGTTTTCAAGTTCGGGTAAAAACAGGACAGCAAGGGTAATTCCGTCGTTTCATGAGCTACGCTACTCCGATTGGCCTGAAATTTTACAGGTACCTCAAACACATCAATACCTACAACTTTCATGTTTTAAGCAAAGGCCAATTCGGCCTCTAACCCTAAGATACAAAACCGGACAGAAATTGGGGGTATGAAACCCTACTTTGCTGAAATTTCCTCCAAACCCAAAATTGCTTGCAATTATCAATCATTTACACTTACTAGAGTTATTAAACCTCATTTCCACACATCACACAAGGCCACACCATCAAGTTCATAATAAAACAGAAATAATCCCAATAAATTGAAAACTTCATCAATTCATCCAAAAACAAGAAATAAACCACAATTTTCATCACTTTAATTCCTACTAAGCATCAATTAAGCTTCACAAGATGAAGGAGAGAGTTCATACACCACTCACCTAGAACACAAGAGAGAGAGAGCTATTGGTCTCCCTACTTTCCAACAAACTTCACACAACAACTCACCAACACTTCCTTAAGTGATTTGATGGAGCAAAAACAAGTTTCTATGGTTGATTTGGTAGATTGGAGCAAAGCTTGGAGTGTTTTCTTTCTTTTTCTTAGAGAGAGAGGGAGGAAAGGAGAGAGAGAGAGTCGGCCACAATGTGCTGAATTTTTGATGATTTTTGGTGATTTTTAGTTGATTTAAATCAAATGGTAAGACAAGAAATAATGGTCAAAAGTTTCTTCCAACCATTTGGTGACACTTGTCCCTCATGATGACTTGCCTACCTTTTTTTTTCTCTCTCCTCCACCTATCCACTTACTACCTATAAATATCTCTTCACACCCGATAATTTAAACCCAGTATCCAAAACTTAACCTAGTTGGCCGAATTTTTCCGAACTTTTCGCACTAGTGGGTCCCACGTCCGATATACATTCTTAATTTCTCAAAAACTAACCGATACTAGAAAAATCATCTAAAACCTATATTTACTCATAAAATTTATCTGGGAAATTTTTCTAATAAAGAAAATGTGGAAAAAGACGGGCGATAAATAAAACTCCACTTATGCTTTCTAACATTGTGACACTAGAGGTTTACTAATCCAGAGTTTACTAACCATTTTCAAACTTATTAATCCTCTGTAAACTATAACGAATCCTATTTTTTTCTTGTGCCAAAACACACACTAGAATACCGCATAAACTAGGGTCTTATCGTAAGCAAAGTTAGGGTTTTCAATCTTGGCCGAGATTAGGGTTTCTCCTTAGCCCTAAAACCTTAATTTAACCGTACAAATAATGAATAACCCTAATCTCAACGTACGAACGGACTAGGTCCTCACAGCCCCACTGGCTCCGCCTAGCTCACCGCTGTCTGAAATAGAAGATTTTATCACAAACGGCCACTAACATGCCCAAAACAAGCAAAACGGCAAAACGACACGCGCGCACGTAAATATGACGGACGGAAACGGAAACGGCAGATTTGATACTCATTTCTAGTTTACCCATAAGTTGAGCTACGAATATCGAATTAAGGCGTATGAGATGCCAAATCGAAGCTTAAAGGATGAACAACAACTGTTATGAAGACATCCAGAACTGAAACTGGAGGCTTCAGTCCCAAATGAATCAATCACAATCACTTACGAAATCTGGCCAATGCACAAATGGTCAGTTTTGAGTGCGAACTGTTTTCTATGCTACACATGGTCAAAAGAGCTGAAAATTAGCAGTTAGATAGTTCATTCCAAATGGAACAACTTTCATGAAGGTCGGCAATCCAAATTCGGAACGGAAATTGGTCATCATGACCAAAACAGATCTGACCAGAAAATGGTCATCTTCACAGCCAGGCCTTATTTGCTCGGCTATATCTCAGGTTATATAAATCCGATTCATGAAATTCCAAGGGCGTTGGAAAGCTCTGATATAAGGCTATAAGTTTGGTGTTTTGGTCGCAAGCCCAAACAGCTTGTAACCCAGTCAAATGTGAAGCCAAAGTTCCAGTCGTAAACTTTCCAAAAACGTAACAGAATTTGCTGGTCAAAACAGGTCTGAGTATTTCGTTTATAGCTCAGGATATACTAATCCGTTTAACCTGAAAATTTACAGGGATATCCAGAACTTAAGGGGCTACAATGTTGAAGAAGGAAATTTTGTCCAATTTTGAATGTAACAAGGTCAAAAATGCAAGACACTATACCAGAATTGCAAAACAGGATCACAAACCGTATTTGACCTTAATATGCGGTAATGGCACCAAATTCACTACGGTTATCGGATGGGGGTGTAAGACCCACCATTTCGAAGCTATGGAACAGGGCTACAACAATGTAGAAGGTCACTCAGTCCAAAACGTAGCACAACTAGGTCAAATATGCAAAATACGAACCCAGAATTACCAAAACAGGTTTACAAATCACACAAAACTGTAATCGGTATAACTCAGTCTATACAAGTCCAAATGCCGAAATTCCAAAGGCATAAGATAGCTAAGACATCCAGATACATTTCATCAGAAGACACCAACTTCAAAATCCAAACCAATTCCAGTCAAAACAAACGATTACAAGCGCAGTTTTCACATTCTGAGCAACCCTGGACAGCAACAGTAAAAACGACATAACTCACTGTACACAAATCCAAATGACCTGAAATTTTGCAGGCACTTCAAACTCATCAATACCTACAACTTTCATGTTTTAAGCCAAGGCCAATTCGGCCTCTAACATGGTGAAATAAATTCGGGCAGAATGTAGCTTCATGAACCCTAACTTTCCAAAATTTATTCCAAATCCAAAATTGGTTGCAAATATCAATCATTTCCATCCACTAGAGTCATAACCCCTCATTATCAATCATCATAAACAACCACAACACCATAATCCAATTAAACCAGAAAAATCATCAATAAAATCAAAACTTCACCAAATCACTTCAAACCAAGATAAAACCAGAAATTTCAGCACTTTAATCACTACTAATCATATCTTAAGCATCAATAGGTGTAGGTGGAAGTTTAAGCTTTACTTACCAAGTAAACAAGAGAGGGGAAGATGTTGGACACCTTAGCTCTTCCAAAAAACTTCACTAAAACACTCACTAGCACCAAATGGAGGAATTTGATGGAGTAGAAACTAGCTTAAGCACTTGAGTTGGATGATTTGAGCTTGTTGGAAGCTAAAATGGTGAAGAGCTCTCTTCCTTTCTTCCTTAAGGTTGGTCGGCCAAAGAAGAGAAAGAAATGGTGATTTTGTGGTAAATTTTAAGATATTTAACCACTTGGTCAAAAGGTCAAAACAAAAGAATAAAAATCATAAAGTCCACCCAATGATCTTGTGACACTTGGCATCTCATTAAATGTAATTCAATCCTTTCTTTTCTCTCTCACATCAATCATTTCACACACTCTACTTATCTCTTAACACCCGATAAATTTTACACAGTATCCGGAATTTAACCTAATTGGCCGAATTTTTTCGAACTTTTCGCACTAGTGGGTCCCACGTCCAATATACGTTCTTATTTTCTCAAAAGCTAACCGATACTTGAAAAATCATCTATAACCCATATTTACTCATGAAAATTATCCTGGAGATTTTTCTAATAAAGAAAATGCGGAAAAAGGCGGGCGATAAATAACTCCACTTAAACTTTCTAATATTGTAACACTAGAGGTTTGCTAATCATTCAAACTTACTAAACCTTTGTAATTAAAACAAATCCTATATTTACTTACGTCAAGGTACACACTAGAATACCGAATATAAATTATAGCTTGAACCTTATAATAATAATACGTAAACTAGGATTTCCAAACTTAACCGAATTAGGGTTTCCTTCCTAGCCATAAAACCCTATTTTTTCCATACCGACTATCAACTAACCCTAATATCGACTTACGATCGGACTGGGGCCTCACAATCTCCCCCACTTAGGACAATTTCGTCCTCGAAATTAATTCGTTGATCAAAGCGTACCTTCAAAACCTGCCGAAGGGTCAATCGCCTCCTGTTGACCCATTGCATAGACTCTGGCTGGCCCTTTGGGTCGATTTTCCCCTGCATTTGACGGCTTAGCTGTAGTCCCTTCAGTCGGTGGCTTAGGTTTCTCCTTTTGTGACTTAGGGCACTGGGCGATCAGATGTTCTGCACTACCACACTTATAGCATCTTCGGATCGAACTGTTCTTCCAACAGTTTTCGTCAGTGTGATTGGCCCCACAGAAACCACAGATTGGCTTAACGCCTGCACTTGGCCCTCCACGCTGGGCACTCCTCTGGGGCTCTTGCCCTACTCGACCTCTTCCATAATTACCCTGGTTTAGGGTTCCTGCGGGTCGGGGACCATCTGTTCCATGACTCTTCTTAGAAGGTAACTCACTTTGCGAGCTCTGTCCAGTCACAAAATGGCTCGAATCGGGTTGTCTTCGTTTCCTCTCATTAAAGGATTTCACCTGTCCCCTAGCTGTCTCAATCCGCTGTGCCTTTTCCAGTGCCTGGCCAAACGTGTCCAACTGAGCAGCTGCCAGTGCCTCCTGGATCTCCACATTTAAACCTTGAACGAAGCGGCGGATTCGTTTTCGCTCCGTTAGCACCAATTCCGGGGCAAAACGGGAGAGCTTTGTGAACTGGGTCTCGTACTCCGCTACACTCAATGTCCCTTGACGCAAACGGATAAAATCATCTTCCCGTTTCTCTTGTACGATGGGTGGTAAATATTTTTCATTAAACTCTCGCGTAAAGTTAATCTAGGTCCAGGGGGTCTGTTCCCGCTCCCACTTGGCTCTGATCACATTCCACCAGGCTCGAGCAGCCCCCTCAAACTGGAAAACAGCAAAAGAAATCTGCCGCTCCTCCGAATACCTAAGTGCGGCAAATATATCTAGCATACGGTCCATCCAGGTTTCTGCTAAATCAGGATTAGGTCCTCCTATGAACTTAGGAGGTGCAAACTTTTGGAACCGTTCTAGGGCACGGTCCTCGCCCTCATGATTATGTCCCGGATTATGTCCAGGGTTTCCAACAGCATTCCCATGGCCCTGACCCTATTGGTCAATCATACGTTCCATCAAGTTAGCCATTCGCAGGATGGTTGTAGCTACTTGGTCTGGTTCTTGTTCATGTTCCATTTCAGGGCTTCGTCCTCGCCCTCTACCTCTACCTCGAGTACCGGAGGCCATCTAAATGTCAAAAGTCTATGGACCCAAGCATAGCGTGTATTTAGTATTCAAACTAGAAACAAAACAAAAACACAAAATAGATACACGAAAGGTACGCAAAGGATAGGTGCAAAAGATAATACTCGAATATATACATTTATTTACAAAGTCACACCAAAAGATTTACACATTACCCGACCTCCAGTCGGTACAAAACCCAATATACACGAGCACTCCGGCTCCAAAATGTAGTCAATCACCGGGTAACAAAAGAAACCAGGCATACTGGTTATAACAAAATAAACATGGCAGATATAACAAAATAAACATATCAGATAGTCAAAAGGAAATCCCATCAACGGCCCTACGCGCCTCCCCTACGGAACCTACCTAATCCACTAGCACCGCCCCGGCGGCCCTAGGGTGCAAACCTAAAGAATAGGTCCAAATAGCTAACTTCAATATTAAGTAAGAACCAAATCGATTCACACTGGGACTGGCCATCTCCAAGTGCAATCAACTCAATCCCCACTTTGCCTTATGGAAAAATTACAAAAGTCAATATCAAAATCTTAGCATTCAATATTTACCTTAATAGCCAAGTATCCCACAGTCCGGCATCCTAAACTTCAAGCCTAGGATACACTACAGAGATCAGAAGCCTAAGCTCTGATACCAACTGTGACGACCCCACTTCTCCCAAGGGCGAACCCAAGGGTATCGGCGGGCCGCCTGCCTAACTCGCGCCAGGACTCAAAACTTAAAGCAATCAAACGAGATAGATTGAAAGAGCACTATATACAATATATACAATCCCAAAAGTTATATTTACATCTTCAAAAGTCTCGAGTCAAACCACTCTAATATACTACAACCACAACCAGCAGAAGATAGACCCTAAGAAGGGTCCTTATACAAACCACCAAAACAAGAACAAACATCCTAACTGTCCAACTATTACAAACAAACTTAACTACACTAGTGTAAGTGCCAAAATCCCCGCGTCGGCCCCTGCTAAGGAAAACAAAAGGAATGGGGTAAGCTAAAAGCTTAGTAAGTAAACAGGGGCGAAAGCATAAATTCACGTAGCAACCATTACACAATAAGAGTAAAGCAAAAGCAGAAAAGAACAACATCATATAATAAGGATACGGGTGGCTCCAAAGCCAATTCATGTGCCATGTATGATCTCCTGCCGACACTCCGTCGACCGCAAATAATAGTCCGTAGAACTTCACTTGTACACCCACCGACACCTTATCACCCTCACTGGCCAGTCACCTCACAAACTTGCCCGGGCGAACGAAATCACAAACTTGAGCTTGAGTCACAAGCTCGGGTCACAAACTTGGTCACCTTCTCGGTGAACCGGATTCACAAAATTGGTTCATAACATGAACCTACAAACTTGGTGACCTCAGACTAAGTTGGACTGACTTCGACCAAGCCCTAACCGGCTCGAATAGTCCAAACAGGTCTTAGATCAGGCCCACGAACTCACAAACTTCACAAAATTCACAAACTTTACTCGAAAGTCACCCCGAGCCACAAGCTCAAGGGTTTTGGTTCCAAAAGGTTCATATACATATGCCAAGTACAATTATACATTCAAATTAGGGTTTAGGTCGAGTGCGATAAAGTACACCCTCGCCTAAGTACCCTTTCACATATCTCAAACACATAGCAAAGAAAACACACCAAACTGGCCTGAATACTTACCCAAAATACCGAAAGTAGTACGAAAGCAAAATCGCTTCGCGCGTTCGCTAGTAGTGGGCCCCACCGGCTCCGCCTAGCTCACCGCTGTCTGAAATAGAAGATTTTATCACAAACGGCCACTAACATGCCCAAAACAAGCAAAACGGCAAAACGACACGCGCGCACGTAAATATGACGGACGGAAACGGAAACGGCAGATTTGATACTCATTTCTAGTTTACCCATAAGTTGAGCTACGAATATCGGATTAAGGAGTATGAGATGCCAAATCGAAGCTTAAAGGATGAACAACAACTGTTATGAAGACATCCAGAACTGAAACTGGAGGCTTCAGTCCCAAATGAACCAATCACAATCACTTACGAAATCTGGCCAATGCACAAATGGTCAGTTTTGAGTGCGAACTGTTTTCTATGCTACACATGGTCAAAAGAGCTGAAAATTAGCAGTTAGATAGTTCATTCCAAATGGAACAACTTTCATGAAGGTCGGCAATCCAAATTCGGAACGAAAATTGGTCATCAGGACCAAAACAGATCTGACCAGAAAATGGTCATCTTCACAGCCAGGCCTTATTTGCTCGGCTATATCTCAGGTTATATAAATCCGATTCATGAAATTCCAAGGGCGTTGGAAAGCTCTGATATAAGGCTATAAGTTTGGTGTTTTGGTCGCAAGCCCAAACAGCTTGTAACCCAGTCAAATGTGAAGCCAAAGTTCCAGTCGTAAACTTTCCAAAAACGTAACAGAATTTGCTGGTCAAAATAGGTCTGAGTATTTCGTTTATAGCTCAGGATATACTAATCCGTTTAACCTGAAAATTTACAGGGATATCCAGGACTTAAGGGGCTACAATGTTGAAGAAGGAAACTTTGTCCAATTTTGAATGTACCAAGGTCAAAAATGCAAGACACTATACCAGAATTGCAAAACAGGATCACAAACCGTATTTGACCTTAATATACGGTAATGGCACCAAATTCACTACGGTTATCGGATGGGGGTGTAAGATCCACCATTTCGAAGCTATGGAACAGGGCTACAACAATGTAGAAGGTCACTCAGTCCAAATCCTAGCACAACTAGGTCAAATATGCAAAATACGAACCCAGAATTACCAAAACAGGTTTACAAATCACACAAAACTGTAATCGGTATAACTCAGTCTATACAAGTCCAAATGCCGAAATTCCAAAGGCATAAGATAGCTAAGACATCCAGCTACATTTCATCAGAAGACACCAACTTCAAAATCCAAACCAATTCCAGTCAAAACAAACGATTACAAGCGCAGTTTTCACATTCTGAGCAACCCTGGACAGCAACAGTAAAAATGACATAACTCACTCTACACAAATCCAAATGACTTGAAATTTTGCAGGCACTTCAAACTCATCAATACCTACAACTTTCATGTTTTAAGTCAAGGCCAATTCGGCCTCTAACATGGTGCAATAAATTCGGGCAGAATGTAGCTTCATGAACCCTAACTTTCCAAAATTTATTCCAAATCCAAAATTGGTTGCAAATATCAATCATTTCCATCCACTAGAGTCATAACCCCTCATTATCAATCATCATAAACAACCACAACACCATAATCCAATTAAACCAGAAAAATCATCAATAAAATCAAAACTTCACCAAATCACTTCAAACCAAGATAAAACCAGAAATTTCAGCACTTTAATCACTACTAATCATATCTTAAGCATCAATAGGTGTAGGTGGAAGTTTAAGCTTTACTTACCAAGTAAACAAGAGAGGGGAAGATGTTGGACACCTTAGCTCTTCCAAAAAACTTCACTAAAACACTCACTAGCACCAAATGGAGGAATTTGATGGAGTAGAAACTAGCTTAAGCACTTGAGTTGGATGATTTGAGCTTGTTGGAAGCTAAAATGGTGAAGAGCTCTCTTCCTTTCTTCCTTAAGGTTGGTCGGCCAAAGAAGAGAAAGAAATGGTGATTTTGTGGTAAATTTTAAGATATTTAACCACTTGGTCAAAAGGTCAAAACAAAAGAATAAAAATCATAAAGTCCACCCAATGATCTTGTGACACTTGGCATCTCATTAAATGCAATTCAATCCTTTCTTTTCTCTCTCACATCAATCATTTCACACACTCTACTTATCTCTTAACACCCGATAAATTTTACACAGTATCCGGAATTTAACCTAATTGGCCGAATTTTTCCGAACTTTTCGCACTAGTGGGTCCCACGTCCAATATACGTTCTTATTTTCTCAAAAGCTAACCGATACTTGAAAAATCATCTATAACCCATATTTACTCATGAAAATTATCCTGGAGATTTTTCTAATAAAGAAAATGCGGAAAAAGGCGGGCGATAAATAACTCCACTTAAACTTTCTAATATTGTAACACTAGAGGTTTGCTAATCATTCAAACTTACTAAACCTTTGTAATTAAAACAAATCCTATATTTACTTACGTCAAGGCACACACTAGAATACCGAATATAATTATAGCTTGAACCTTATAATAATAATACGTAAACTAGGATTTCCAAACTTAACCGAATTAGGGTTTCCTTCCTAGCCATAAAACCCTATTTTTTCCATACCGACTATCAACTAACCCTAATATCGACTTACGATCAGACTGGGGCCTCACAAATGCGCACTTTATTGGTCTCCAGAATCGAAAGGGTTCAAAATTACAAGGTCAACTAAGCCAGAGGTCGCAGAACAGAAGCAAAAGCATCATAAGACTCATGTTTACACGATTCTAAAGGCAAACCGGGTCAAATGATGGTGGCAAGTCCATTATTTCTTCTTTTCTTGCAGGAACGTTGCATTTACAAACACAAACAACCACACTTCTTTTCGCACCTAAATTGACGTCAGAAAAAGCTCCCCAGTAAGCAAAGACGAAATGATAATTTGGCAAAGGTTGGGTCATAAGGAACAACATCAGCTATCGTTCTAGCCATAAAGATCCAAATCTCCCTCTTGGTACAAAAGTTTGAACTATTCTCAGGTAAGAACTCAATTCACTGTTTAAAAAAAAAAAAATTCCCCAGCGAAATCCCATTTACATTTCTGTGTGGGTCTATCCCATTTACGTTTCTGTTCGGGTCTATCCCGTGGGTCTATCCCATTTAAGTTTCTGTCTAGGTCTATCCCATTTAAGTTTCTGTCTGGGTCTATCCCATTTAAATTTCTGTCCGGGTCTATCCCGTGGATCTATCCCATTTACATTTCTGTTCGGGTCTATCCCGTTTACATTTCTGTCCGGGTCTATCCCGTGGGTCTATCTCATTTAAATTCCTGTCCGGGTCTATCCCGTGGGTCTATCCCATTTAAGTTTCTGTCTGGGTCTATCCCATTTAAATTTCTGTCCGGGTCTATCCCGTGCGTCTATCCCATTTACATTTCTGTTCGGGTCTATCCTGTTTACATTTCTGTCCGGGTCTATCCCGTGGGTCTATCTCATTTAAATTCCTGTCCGGGTCTATCCCGTGGGTCTATCCCATTTAAGTTTCTGTCTGGGTCTATCCCATTTAAGTTTCTGTCCGGGTCTATCCCGTGGGTCTATCCCATTTACATTTCTGTTCGGGTCTATCCCGTTTACATTTCTGTCCGGGTCTATCCCGTGAGTCTATCTCATTTAAATTCCTGTCCGGGTCTATCCCGTGGGTCTATCCCATTTACATTTTTGTCTGGGTCTATCCCATTTACATTTCTGTTCGGGTCAATCCCGTTTAATTTTCTGTTCGGGTCAGTCCCGTTTAAATTTCTGCTCGGGTCAGTCCCGTTTTAATTTCTTGTTTGGGTCAATCCCATTTCAAAAAAAAAAAAAAAAAATTTTAGAGGTCAGTCCTCATTTCAGAAGCGTCCATTGCAGCCGAATAACGCAGGTAAGTATTTGGTGTCTACTTCTTTGTCTCAAGTTTTTTCAAAACTCAGACAAAGAGGGGCAAACTGTAAACACCAAATTTTTGGTATAATTTCATTTGTTGTTTTTTATTTGTCGTGTTCGTTTTTTAGTTTTTAGTTTTATTTTTTATTTTTAAGTTTTAGCATAGAATTTCTTGAAAAAAAAGGAAAAAGAAAAAGGAAAAACATTCAAAAAATATGCTTTAGTCGTTTTCTTTCTTATTTAAATTCAATCTTTTCTTGAAAAATAAAAAAAAGAGAGGAAAAAGAGGAAAAAGAGAAAATTGTTCACAAAATATGTTTATTTCTTTTAAATTCAACCTTTTGGCATTTTATTTATTTTTATTAAGTTATTTTGAAAAAAAAAGAGAAAAAAGAGAAAATGATGAAAAATGAAAAATGAAAGAAAAATTGAAAAATGACCATTTTTGTTGTTTCCATTTGTTTAGTTTTTTAATTAATCTGTTTTTATTATTATTATTACCTGGTTTTTGTCATTTTGTTATTATTATTATATTCTGTAATTATCAGGTAAAAAAAAAAAAAAAAACGCGGCATGCAAGCTGCGTTTTGTTGCAGCTTGCAAAGAAAGGTTGAGACGGCTCCTTTGGCTGCAAATATGGAAAGATGATGAGTTGGTTTAGGGATTGGAGAGGCCTCATATAAATAGATAAAGGAAAGGCAGCCGGCAAGAGGGAGTTTTGAGAGAGTGAACGGCAAAAGGAAAAAAGAGAAGTCTAGGAACGGAAAAATTAAAAGGGAAGAGAAGGCATCAGCCGCAAAGGTGACATTTTGGCAGCAGCCGAAAGAGAGAAATCGAGGGAGGAGCTTGACTGAACAAAAAGAAAATCTGAGGAAGAGCATCGAGTGGCGGCTGGAAGCAAGGATAGGGGAAGAGAGGGCCGAGAGATTGGGAGAGCTTCAAGAGAAGTCTGAAGACCAAGGTGAGAAAAGAAACGGGAGAAAAGGCTGAACCAAAAGAGAGGTTTTTCGGCTAGCCAAGAAAAGAGTCAAGGAAGAGAAACGGTGGAGCTGTGTTCTCGCAAAGATCTGCTCTTCTAATCACCTTCCATCTTGCTTCGCCTTTTACAAGGGCCAAAGGTAATGTTTTTCATTTTCTTCTTCTGCCATAGATTATAAGATTCATTTCAGAAGTATCTAAATCTTTGCTGCGATGCCTGTTTCTGTTCTCCTCCCTGTGCGTCGGCTATTGTAAATCTGGTAGGAGATATGATGGACTTAGACTGGGATTTTAATCTAGATTTTCTATAGGGTGGTGTCATGGTTTCCTGTTTTGAGTGCATGAACATATGTATGCTTCAAACAAAATCAGAAAACTGCAAAAAACTTTCGGCTTTTATGATTTGCGTCATGTGGAAATTCTTAATGCTCACCCGGTTGCTGTTTCTGTTTGTGTTTCTGCGATGTTGATAATGGATTTTAACAATGGAAGGTTTAGATAACACAGTTCTTATTGGTTTGGAAATGGCTTGGAATTTCTGGTTTCGAACGTTGCATATTTGAACAGCTAGCTCGTGTTACCTCTCTGCATTTTGTGTCCAAGTTTGTCTGTTGGACGTCTTCCTTCTCCTTGGCTTCATGTCCTCTCATTTCGGGCCTTAGATAATGTGGGATCTGCATTAAATCATTTCCTTGGTATGTTGAAATTAAAATCTGCTGCTGCAACAAGCTTGGAGGTCTCGGCTTGCTGCAGCAGTGAGGCTTGAAGTTTTCACCCGTAACTTGGAGTCTATGATCTGGGTTTGCTTGAATGTTTGGGTTTGTTTGCTATTTTTGGGTTGCATTTCTCTTTTCTTTTACTTTGGGGTCAGTGTTTGGGTAAGGGGTGAGTAATGGAAATAGTTTTCTTGCAAGCGTTTTTCAAAACCAGAATTTCAGATGAAGCTTGAGTTTTTACAGTTTCATGTTCTTTCTCCTGTGTTTTGTCATGCTCTAAGTCTCACAGTTCATTGCCAAAGCTGTGTTATTACCATCTTGATGGAAATCATGGACCCAAATCATTGGTTTTCTTTCATGCGCATGTTGGTTGCAGCACCAAAACCGGCGAGTAGTTAAATAAATTCTTTGAGAACTACATGTTTTGTCTTGAAACTCTCTGTGCAAGAGCTGTCAAGATTTTTGGTTACATGTTTTACGCCTCCTCACTCTCTTTGCCTAGGTATGTTTAGTTGATTGATGAAGGAGGATTAGGTGAGTTTGAGGGTGGTGAGATTGCAGGTCTGGTTGAAGTCCTTGCACGGACACAATTGCGTGCGATGAGCTGCAGAGTTGCAGCAAGGATTTGAGCTTGTGTTCTTTTTCTTTTCTGTTTTGATTCCTTTAGGTTTGTATGATCAATTGTTGTATGTGATATTGGTCTTATGGAAGCTAATCAATATTGAGTTTGAAGTTTTGTTTGAAATGTTTGGGTGATTAGTAAGAAATATTTGCAGGAACATAGCAACCAGAAAATGTAAAAATCTGTTCGTATGCATGCATGAAAATGTTTAAAAAATTTTCGCTTTGACCCCTTGGCTTCCAATTAATGCCGGAATGACCCAGAAAATTGAGAAAACTAATCAATTGGGTCCCTGTGACTTTTGCAGCAATGTATTATGGCCCAATTACATTCCATTTTCTTGCAATTAGGTCCTAAGGTGGATGCAAGTTGAGTCGTTATTTGACTTTTTATTATCTCTTGGGACCTTTGAAGCTTTTAAATGTTTCAATGGGCTTTGATGGTTTGATTAATGGTTGCTTTTGAGATCCTAAGATGCAAGTGAAACCACTCATTGACCTTTCTTTGCCCCTGGACCCTTGAAGTTCCTTAAAATGTGTGATTTGGCTTGAATGTTTGATTAGCGCTCACAATGGAGTCTTTGGCAGCACTAATGTTTCAATTCAATTGCTTGCTCGCCTTCATTGGTTATCATGTTTTGCTAAGGTGATGCTTAATGCATGGATTGTGAAACTTGGTGTCTAAATGAGTATGTGGTTGCCTATTTTCTTGAATTTTCTGAAAAAATTGGTTACTTGACCATTTCTTGCTCATTGGACCTGTAAAGTTCCTAAAAATGTTTTCAAGTAACCTTGATTGGTTGATTAATGATTGCTATTAGGTCTTTAGTCGTTTTACTATTTTAGAAACTTGATCAATGTTCCACCTTTGTTTGGAATTCATACATTATTTGATCATTTCTAAGTTGCAAAGTGAGGAAACATTCAATGTTTGATGGATTCCGATTTGTCTTATTACCTTTTTGTTTTGATAGTCTTAGCCCAAGCCACCCTTTTCTTTGGTGACTTTGTCATACTTTACTATTTGTGGTACCTTGACCCTTTTATTATTTTGGAGGATACATTAGTAACTTCACTACGTTAGAGCTTCAACTCAAGGGAGGTATAACTTCTTTTATCTTTTTTGTCTCTCCTATGTGAACCAACGTGCTACGTGAGAAATACATGTCTACTTTGCTTTCCTAGCCTTTCTTTAATTTCTTTTATTTATGTCATTTACTTTTGCTTTTTATTTAAGATATTCTTTATGGGGTATGTGTACACCTCTTGGCTTGTAATAGTTAGGGATTTAATTATTTTATTCCTTTTCCCCCTTTTAGATTTTAGTAGGGTCTCCCTAATGTAATAGATAGGGTTTGGAGGAGCATTCAGTGAAGACCTATCGAAGACGTGTGCCTAGCTAGCAAATGTAATAGTTAGGGCTTTAATTGTCTTATGTGTCTTGCATGCTTAGTTGCTACGTGTTAATTTGCTTTGTTAGGGCCTTGCATCTAGTCGAGCATGCTAAATATTATGTGCTATGTGTTTATGAGTGTTTGGCATGTCTACTCGCTTTCCATAGCCATGAATGAATGCGACGGATGAATGTACGTTTCCGCTAGTCCAACGCTAGTCGGAATTCATAGAATGGGCTAGTCCAACGCTAGACCCTTAGGGATTCCCCTCGTTAGTACATGTTTGCATGTTCATTACATGTCATGCATTCTTTTTAGTTTTATCATTTTGCATGCCCCTCGAACCCCTTTTCCCTCCATTTTAGGATTTTTGCATTTCATGCTAGTTATAGGGTTCATTTGCTTGAGAGTCCCCTTAAATATGGGATATAGACGAGTGTGGCTTTTTCTAAGCCTTAGCACGCTTGTATTCCCTCTATTAAAGGGCAAATTGAGTCACGATTTAGGTCTCCCCCGTACCCAATATGCATGAATTCCCTAGGCTCATGCATTTTTTCCACTCTACCATTTTATATCCTCATCACACTTTCATTTTTCCTCCTATTTTGCACACGTGCACCTTTATGTTTCTTCACTTGCACACGAACACTTTTATCATCACTTGCACACATGCACTTCATATTATCATTTCACATACCGCACCTTGCCCACTCACGTGCACACTCTCACTTACACATTATTGTCTTTTATTATTTTTTCAAACTCATGCCGTCACATTGCATACATGCATTCCATTCATTTGCATCCCAATCGCATTATTCGTGACTTCTTCAAAGGATCGTTATTGGGCTTCACAATTAATGTGATTGGCACCACTCAACCTTTGAAGAGAAATTTCCCCCCAATACCCCTAGGTCTAGGGTTTGCATTCATGTAGTGCATCCAAGTGTAATAAATTCTTTGGTTAAAACAAGAAAATCTTTGATTAAATCATGCAACTAGCCTTGGCTAGGTCAAAGGGGTGCCTTGGATTTTATCCTTGCCTTCCCCGTTGTCAAATGTGACTCCCGAACCTTTTTCTTTGGTTTACGTGGACTAGGAGTCGTTTAAAAGGGGTTTCTTACTATTTTTTCCTATTTTCTTTAAAAATTCATTTTTAGGTGACTTGGTACACCTTAACTCATTACCAAGTGGCGACTCCGATTTTGATTTCAAAAAACCCTTTTTAAACTACATTTTGGGTCAAATCGTCGTATTCTCAAAACCCCGTTTAGACCCATTTTTCTTTTAAATCACAATTCATTTTCCAATCACAAAAAATACATTTTTTAAACCATTTATTTATTTATATCAAAAAATGGGGCGCGACAGTGTGTATATAATCTGTCAATACAGATTGTGAAGCTTTTGACGGTGACGGTCAAGCTCAGTGAATTGTATCGTTTTTCATGCCAAGCTTTATCAAGTGAGTAATTGGGTTGTTTATTGATGTGAAATTGTTAAAGTGCTTTGTATATGTTAAATGGGTACTTAGGCGAGGGTGTACTTTATCTCACTCGACCTAAACCTATCCTTTGTTTTGATTTCCTATGTGAGAATAAATGCCTTATGTTGCGTATCACCCTTTTGCTGTGTGCTGATGAGGGTGATTACATGACTTGAGTATCACCCTTTTGCTGTGTGCTAATGGAGGTGATTATATGACTTGAATTAAACCCTTTTTTGCTATGTGCTTTGGGGTAAGTACTTTGTTGTGTACTTTGCTGAGAGATATCATCTATTGAGAGATTGAATATTTTAGGGCTTGGTTCCAACCCGGTTCCAAGGGTAGACGAACTATTCGAACAAGTCGGGGTTTGGTCGAAGATAGTTTCATGCTAAAATTGGGATTTAATTCTTTGTTAAAGCTTTGACGAAAGCTAAGTTATTTTGTTTCGCTCGAGCTGCCGTGTGCTGTTGACTGGCCAGTGGGGGTTGATAAGGTGAACGGGGAAAGTTAAGTGGAGTCTACGGACCATGAGTACTTTGGTTGACGGAGTGTGTGACGCCCCCACTTCTTCCTAAGGCGAACCAAAGAGTATCCGCGGGACGTCTGCCCAGCTCTCGCCAGGACTCAAGCAATTCAATTCAAGCTTATAGCGGTATTAGAAGTCAACAACCAGAACATATACATACAAACAGTGCAGAAGCGTTCAAACTTAACGATCGATAATAATTACCCAATCCTTACATCGGGTTTCCATAATACAGCCCAAAATATACAATATCCAAAAGTTTAGGTAAAAGAGTTGGAACCCTATTATATGAGTACAAAAAAGAGAAGTTCCTCCAAACCTCATTCCAAGCCTAAACCTGTTAAGGAAAACAAATCTACAGGGTGAACAAACGCTCGTGAGGCCAAGAACACACATGTAAGCACATTGATGAAGTAGTAATCCCAATTTAACAAGTACAGCACCAATATTGCAATAAATAACAATTTGAGTGGAACAGTAAGCAGAAACAATTCAAGGATATCGGAGCTCTCAGGAGCTAATTTCCACTTGCTTTGCCAATGTCATTCGTATACCTTCCCGCGATGACACTCCGTCAACTGAGTCGGTATTTCCATTCCGTAGATCACCACTTACTTCCCTCCGTCCACCGTGTACCTCCCGGGCCCGCAAGACATTTATAAGGTGATACTCCTCGAGTATGCCAAGCAAGACCTCTCATTAGCTCGAGCTTCACTATCTCATGGCTCGCCAAAGTTCCCGACCAAGCCCGTACCGGCTCGAGTCCAACGTCGGCCTGTGAGTTTGGGCGTCCCCATTTACTGAGAATCGAGAAGATTCACTCCAACGACGTATGCAGCCATAGCATACCATTATATTTAATTCCATTAAGTCATTTATAAAGCATTCATTTCATTTGAATCATAAGTCATTTATTTCAAATAAGAACGAGTGCGGTAAAGTACACATTCGCCTCCATTTTCAAAATCTCCAAACAATTATAATAATTAAGCATGTATCAAGTATTCATATACTTGACACTCACTGTGAGTCAATAGCAAAGTGTCCCTGGGAGGTTCCATCGTGGGATCCTCTTGAAGGTCCTCGTGTGCGCCTGAGCAAATAATAGTGAATTATCATTCACACATCCCAATTATCAAGGAAGATTATGCACTAGTACAATCTAGGGAAATTTCGTGATAATGAACCTCAATTACTCATAAATCGAGGTTCAAGTGGAGTTTCTTAAAGTACAAGAGCAATCGAGTCTTTTTGTCTTGGAAATCAAGCATAAACGTTCAAGTACTATCGAAGGAATAAGGAGTACTCGAAAAACTCCATTTCCTTGATATTAGGAAAATATCAGTTTTGATGCGATACATTAGAAAAATCGTATCTCACGTTCCACATGTCGAAAATTGAAAAACTTGGCGTTGTAAATTTCTTCCAAAGTACTAAAAGTTTCTAGAATACATTTTTCTAAGATTCCAAATGGAAAACATTAAAAAATGAGTTCAAAGTCGCTGTTTTGGTTTATAAGGCAGATTTAAGTTGGTTTTTGACCAACTTTGAAAATTCGGCAAAATTCACATGATTGGAACTAGCCTTTGAAATTTGGAACTCTATTAGAGTTGCAATCCAAGTTTACAACAAAACAAGTGGAATGAGAAACAGAGTTTTGAGCACTAAGATATGGCAACTCAAAGTTACCAAAATTCCCTTGTGAAACAAGGGTTTTCCAAACTCGAATAATGAATTTTAGAAATTTATTTGAGCCATGAAACAGCCTTAGAATAACACCAAAATTAGTAGTATAATACTATCATAGAAGGGCTGTTCCTCTACCAAATTTCATGGAGAAATAACTTCGGGAAGGTAGTCAACCAAACAACCAAAGTTTCAAAAAATCCTAAGGCAAAACTGCCTTGAGCTTTTTGTTTTCCATTCCAAACATTTGGCCAAGGAAAATCCTTCAAACATGGTTCATTTGTATAGGAAAATCCTAATGAACATTCATGGTACATTTGGTAAGTGTCTTAACTCCAAGAAATTCAATTGGCAAGTCCACACCAAGTCTAGCATCAATTCTGTCCAACATTTAGGGTTTTCAAGAACAGGGCAGGTTTTGTGTTTTGATCACAAATCACTCAATTCAACTTAAAATTGAGCATGGTTGGTGGCGTTGTAAAATACATTCATAAAACTATAATTTCATAGATAAATCGTTTTGAAATTCAGCACACAACTAGCTCAAATTCGAGCCTCAAGTTGTAGCTTCTGAACTTCGTTCCAGGAAAACAGATAAACAGGACAGTCATTTTTAAACGGTTGGTATGGAATATTCGGGTGGAATTAGGGGTTGTATTTTATACCATTGGAAATGTGGGAATATCTAGTTTCAAATGCCACTGACGGTACTTGATTTCGATATCGGAGCACAGAGTTATGGGCAAAACAAGAAGACTGTCTGAGCATTATGGGAAAATTTTCCAGGTTTGCTAGCTTTGTGAGATTAATCCATTTGACCAACCAAACCTCAATATTTTTTTATTAAACTTTGTACACCATCTATACAACATATAAACATCATATACAAGCCATTAAAACCACAAAATTCTGTAAAAAGTGGCACGATCATAACAGGGGCAGAATTGGAAACTTTACACCCATGCACTCCTTGAAGTTTATACTAGTTATGCACCATTAATCTACCAATTTGAGTACTAAACCAACATTAAATCCATCATCAATCATCACATCAGCCATCAATCCAATAGTGGGAGTTCATAGAGCCCACCTTCAACGTTTTCCAATAATTACTAGCCACCCACATGAATATCTAAGCTCATAAGTGTAAATCAACTTCCATAGGCTAGGAATTTGAAGGTTGATCGTAACTTACTCGTATGGGTGAACAAGACAGAATTTTTGGCCCTATCTCAGCTCAAGAAAATCGTGCAAAGCTCCTCCTTTTTGTAGCTGAAAATGATCTCCAAGTATCAAGCTATGTGTGTGTGAAATTTGGAAGGAATTGGAGATGATTTGTGCAAGATGTTGAGATGAAAAACGAAGAACTCCTTGGGTTGTTTTTGCAGCTGATGGCCAGCCACTTTGTGAGGAAGAGAGAGAGTGTTTTGATCTAATTTAGCTTCCTAAGAAAGCTTTATTTGTGGGGCTAGGATTGGTGCAAAAGTCAACTCTTCAATAGTGCGCGTACGCACGCGTTTTGTACTCGATTCCTCTCACGTTCATTTCACTAGTGCACTAAACCTCCAATATACTTATAATCATATTAATATTATTCACTCTTAATTGTCCCAAAATAAGGGTCTAAAGTCCCTCAATTAAGTCGCGCGTGTAAAAACACGTATCTCCAAATTAAGCGCGTTAAAGCGAAACTTCCAAGAAATTCTTATAACGATGGTACTAATAATTATCACTTGAATATTTAAGCACATAAATACCTATCTTAGAACCATTATACAAGTCTCCAATTTTCCCAACTTACGGTATCCTTGAATCGATTATTGACTCCAATCGCGTATTCACTATTTTCAATTAACGAGCTTCCAAAAATTAAATTTTGAAACGAATCACTTTAAAAATATAACGAAACTATGAATCCATGTAATTAGGTCTAAAGAGGTTAGAAAATAATATTCAGATTAAATGGGCAATTAAATATTTAAATAAACTCGAAATGGAATTTTAAAATAATAAAAATTTTGTGAGACATCACATTCTCTCCCCCTTAAGAAAATTTCGTCCTCAAAATTTACCTTGATTGATGAACAGGTCTGGATATTTTTCTCGAATTGCTTCCTCGACTTCCCAAGTCGCTTCCTCTAGATCGTGGTTCCTCCAAAGAACTTTCACCAACGGTATCTGTTTATTTCTCAATTCTTTCACCTTCCTATCCAGAAGTTTCACTGGTTTCTCTTCATAGGTCAAAGTTTCATCAATTTCAATCCTTTCCAGTTGCAAAATGTGAGAAGGGTCTAAATGGTACTTCTTAAGCATAGATACATGGAACACATTATGAATTCGGGATAAACTCGGTGGCAACTCCAACTTGTATGCCACATTCCCCACACGTTGGATAATCTTAGTTGGATAATCTTATAAGGTCCTACAAACCTCAGTTGTAGTTTCTTTCGTTTCCCAGTCATCAAACTTGCTTTCAGAGGTGTAATATTAAGAAAGACTAGATCTCCAACCGTGAATTCCAAATCCTTCCTCCGATTATCCGCATAGCTCTTTTGACGGCTTTGTGCGGTTTGAATTCTCTGGCGTACCAACTTTACCTTTTCATTAGTTTCCTCAATCCAAGACACTGTAGTCGGGTCTAAAATCTTCCGTTCACCTACTTCATCCCAACAGATCGGAGACCTACATTTCCGACCATAAAGCGCTTCATACGGAGCCATTTGTATAGATGAGTGAAAACTATTATTATAGGCAAATTTCACTAGAGTCAAAAACTTACTCCAACTTTCTCCAAAATCCAGAACACATGTCCTCAACATATCTTCAAAAGTTTGGATTGTCCTCTCAGACTGTCCATCGGTCTGAGGATGATAAGTGGTACTGAAATTCAATTTAGTTCCCAACATTTCTTGCATCTTCTGCCAGAACCTCAAAACAAATCTCGGGTGTCTATCGGACACGATACTCACAGGAATTCCATGTAACCAGATGATTTCATCCAGGTACAGCTTAGCTAGTTTCTCCAATGGGTATTTCATATTAATCGGCAGAAAATGAGCCGATTTGGTCAGTCTATCTACTATTATCCAAATAGCATCATGGCCTCTTTGTGTCCTAGGTAAACCCGATACAAAATTCACAGTAATATTTTTCCATTTCCATTCAGGTATCTCTAAAGGTTGTAAAAGTCCCGATGGTCTCTGATACTCGGCCTTAGCCTGTTGACAAACCAAGCAGGTCTGAACAAATTGTGTGAGACCCCGGTTGCCCTAAATTGTGATTTTATGTGAAAATAATAAGTTAGTGTGATTTTATTCCAAATAATCCGAAAATCCCTAATTGGGAATTTGAGAAACCCTAATTGCTCAAAAATAAAAAATTTTTAAGCGAAACCCTAGATAGCCATTTCTATTGCAATTGCATGTTTGAATGTGTATTAGACATGTGTAGGTATGTGTTTGTATAGATTGATATAGGGTTAAGTGGGTTTAAAAGGTTAGAAAACCCTAAACGAGGAGAAACCCTAGTTAACCCTTGGTTTAAAGTGTTTAAGTTAGTTTATACTCTAATTTTGGCCTTGACATAAAAGTGGTTATTTGGTTGATTTTAAGTGTGATAAAGATTGATTTAGAATAGGTAAGTAAGGTTTAAGGGTGATTAGTGCAATTGCTAAGTGAGATTAGGACATTTGGATTAAGCTAAGATTAAGTCCTATGGAGTAAAATGATAGAAAATGAAAGTTATTAGGGCAAGAGTGGAGGATTTGGCAAGACAAGGTTGCAAGGACTTAAAGGCAATTCCTATGCTATTTTGTGATTGGTTGATGTAGGAAAATATCTTTAGTTGTTGGATGGGTTTGTCTTATAACCCTTAAGTCATAAGACATAAGTGTCATAAGCCAAAACAACAAGAGAAAGAAAGAGAGAGTGAGCCAAGAGAGAGACAAGAAAAAAGGAGAAGAAACTTTGCAAAATTCTTGCACTTAGAGCTTTCATCTTTGGTCTTGAAGCTTGCTAGGAGCATCTTGGAGCTTGGTGGAGGTTGTCCTATTCTTGTACTATATCTTAGTTGGAGGTAAGAAACTCCTCTTGAAAGTTGCTTGGTGTCGCGCCCCATTTTTTGATAAGAAAAATAAATTGTTAAAAATGGTTTGAGAAAGATGTGTTTGATTCAATTGTGATTGGAAAATGATTTTTGTGAGTTGAAAAAGATATGGGTCTAATATGGGACTTGAAAAAGCGACGATTTGACCCAAAATAGTTTTTAAAAAGGGTTTTTGAATGAGAAATTGGAGTCGCCACTTGGTTATGATTTAAGGTGTACCAAGTCACCTAAAAATGAGTTTTAAAGTCAAGTAGTAATAAACCCTTTTTAAAACGACTCCTAGTCTACGTAAAACAAAGAAAAAGGTTCGGGAGTCACGTTTGACAAAGGGGAAGGCAAGGATAGACTCCAAGGCACCCCTTTGACCTAGCCAAGGCTAGTTGCGTGACTTAACCCCAACTTTCCTAACTTTCTACCCAGGGTATGTATTGCATGTTGGATTATGCCTATATGAATGCAAAAACGAAAAAAATGCAATCCTAAATTCTACAATGTCTCTCGTGAGGTTTTTGGTCCCAAACCACATGAATTGTGGCGGCCAATAAAGGGAAACCTCATAGAGGTCGATTGATGCAAATGATGACTCAAATGCAAGTGTGCAAGTGTATGAAAAGTTTCATGTATGAAATGGTGTAAAAACAAAGTGTTTGTGTGCGCATGTGTAAAGAAAGTTCACGTGTGAATTTGGATGAAAAATCATAGTATTAGTGTGTGCAAATGAATGAAGATAGGATTATAAATATATATGTGAAATTTGAATTCTACTTGTGGAGTAAGATGAGTAAAACATAGTGAAAAATATGGATTGAGAAATGTGGGAAAAAAAGGTGATTAAAAGAGCATGGAAGTGAGAAAAAATGAAAGTATGTCCCTAAGGGAATGCAACAAATTGGGTACGGGGATGACGCCTAATTTTCGACTTTTATTTTCCCTCGGATTAGAAGGTAAAACTAGCGTGCTAAGGCTATCGAGTAGCCACACTCGCTCGTTTCCCTTATCAAGAGGGGATTTTCACGCAAATGAACCCTAACTAGCATGAGATGCAAGTCCTAAAGTGAAGGGGAAGGGGTTTGAGGAACATACCAAATGATAAACTAAGGAAAAATGCATGATATGTGGTGATCATGCACTTAATGAAAAAGGGAAAAAAGAACCTATTGGGTCTAGCATTGGACTAGCCCATTCTATGAATTCCGACTAGCGTTGGACTAGTGGAAACGATAAAAGAAGCCACAACTAGCGTTGGACTAGTGTGGTGACGTACATTCATCCATTCCATTCATCTATACTACAAAAAGCGAGTAGACATGCAAATCACCTAAATCATGTAGCACTTATCATGCTCGACTAGATGCAAGATCCTAATAAAGCATTTAACATATAACACATAGGCATGCAACCATTACATTTGCTAACTAAAACAAAGGGGAAAAGGAAAATGGACCAAATTACTTGCTACGCCCTATCTATTACAAGCCAAGAGGTGTACACATACCCCATTAAAAGAATAACTTAATGAAAACAAAAAGTAAATGACATAAGTAAAAGGAATTAAAGAAAAGCTAGGAAAGCAAAGTAGACATGCAATTCACTTAGCACGTTGAGTCACATAAGAGAAACAAAAAGATAAAAGGAATTATACCACTCCCTTTTGTAGTGTTAAATGGACGAGACTTAAACTGGGCTCAGTCACCAACTAACGGGATAACATGTGCTAAAACCATTCAAAGCAAAGGATTAACGCACCAATTTAGTTATAAGATATAAACAAAACAATTGGAATCCACCAAATCATCAAATTTTCCCCCAATTACAACTTAATGAAGTCAAAACTACTTAAAGACCAAGGCAAAAGGCATGATCATCCGATCCCCAAGCATAACATCTACTAAAGACCCAAAAGCAAGCACTACTCAATCATTTGAACCTAATTGAAACATTTAAAAACACAAAAAGTTCCCCAAGTAAATAACAAGATCCAAACAAACATTATGGAATTTTGAAGGTCCAAGAATGAACAAGGGTCCATGAATGATTTAAACATGCATTTTGAAAACTCAATAGCAACCATTAATCAACCAAATAAAACCAATTGAAAAATTTAAGAGCTTCAAAAGTCCCAAAAACAATGAAAGGCCAAATGATGACTCAAAATACACCCACCTTAGGACCTAATGCAAGAAAAAGAAATGTAATTGGGCCATAATGCATTGCTGCAAAAGATCTCAGGGACCCAATTGATTAGTTTTCTCAATTTTGTGGGTCATAATAGCATAAGGTGAAACTTGAGGGGGTTAAGAGGCAATTTTGAAGAATTAGCTCAAGCATGCATACGTAGAAGCTTAAAATTCTGCAAAAAAAAAAAAAAAAAAAAGGCTGCTTCCTTGTATGCACAAAGCTTCGGCAATGTCTAGCAACAACTACTCCCAATTCATCATACAAACAAGTTCATCAAAACAGAAATTATTGACCCAAATCAAACATGACAATTTGTTTGCAAGATTAAGATGGCAAATCTAAGTTGATGACCGCCCAAGATAAAGAAAAACAACAAGACAGCATGCCGCAAGAATTTCTGCAAAGCTAGGAAGCTTTCGACAACCCATAATGAATCAGGATTTTCAACCAAGCATCAAAGGCTTTAGATTAAACAACAGCTAGCCAAACCGCAAGCCCAAACAAGGAAACAAAAAAACTCAAGAAAGCTATCACGCAAATCTGGAAAATCAGAAGCTTTGCTGCAGTTTTCAGCCGCGACTTGTGTCCAGAATTTCTAGTTTATCATGCAAACAGATTCAACAAGGAACCAGAATTCTACCTATCCATCATCAACTAAACACGCAACTTTGTAGCAGGATCGAAAACAGAAAAATGAAGCTAACCAACAAAACATGAAAGTAAACAGCAAAAACAACGATAGGAAGAAAGAAACAAAGTGCCGCAAGTTTTTCTGCAATTTTACCCAGCCGCGGCTTTCCATTTCATCAAGCAAACCAGATTCAGGTAACCAAACCACAAGCTGCTTAACTTTAAAGCTCCAAATAAACAAACAACAATGAAAGAACTGATTGCAACAAAGAAATTCTGAACAATACATTCACATAAAATGGTTTAGTAGCCCAAAAGATCAAATTTTTATCAAGATTGCTGCTAAGGGGTTTTGATCAACGGAAAAAAAAAAATCTAGCCTTTCCCATAAGATCCTTGACAACGGAAGCAAGATAAACAATCCTGACTTCAGGTAAAAATCTAAAACATAGCTTTGATGGATAGCTTGGAAATATACCTTGAAAGACGGATAGAAGCTAGTGTAGTCTGTGAAAGAACAAAGACAGCCGATGAAGAAAGTTCCGGCAATCCCTCCTCCTCTCTGCTTTGGTTGCTGCTCCCTTTCTCTTTCAGCCGTAGCCTCTCCCTTTTCTTTTGCTCCGAATCTATCCCAGCTTCATTCTCCACTCTCTTTCTCTCTCAGACCTCAGCCCAGATTTCTCTCCTTTGCTCTCGGTTTTTCCTTAGCCGTTCCTCAAAGAAAAACTTCCTCTCTTTTTTGTTTTCTTCTCCCCCCCCGACTCTCTCTCTCTATCGTCGGCTGCTGCCCTCTCTTTTCTATTTATATGGAGCTCCTAGGTTCCTAAACCCTCATACGAAGGGTGCTGATGAGGGGTTTGTCCTTGCCTTCCATCCAGCCCTTCGATGGTGCTGCTGAAATTATGCTTGGCACGCTGCAAAAAATTGCAGCGTGCATGATGCAGTTTTTTTTTTTTTAACTAATTAATTAAACAACAAAAATGATAATAATAAAACAATAATAATTAATGATGAAAACAACTTAATTAACATTAGATAAAAATAAACTAAAAACAACAAAAAATGCAATTTTCCATTTTTTCATTTTTCTCATTTTTCACTTTTTTTTAAAAATAACTTAATAAAATAAAATGCCAAAAAGCTGAATTTAAAAGAAATAAACATATTTTTGTGAACAAATTTTCCTTTTTTTTCTTTTTTTTTCATTTTTCAAATCCAACTAAAGCCTATTTTTTTGAATTTTTCTTCTTTTTCCTCTTTTCTTTAATTTTCTCTTTTCTCCTTTTTTTTATAATTTTTCATTTTCATTTTTCCTTCGAGAAAGCATTGAATAAAAACAAAATGACTAAAACATATTTTTGATGTTTTCCTTTTCTTTTTTCTAAAAACTCTATGCTAATCTTAAACTTAAAAGCTAAAACAAAAAACTAAAACTAAAAGTAAATAAGAATAAATAGCAAATGAAATGGGTCAACTAAAAGGGCGAAAATGAATAAAACTAAAATATCATAACAACTAATAGTGCAAAACACTCTATAACGAACTAAAATGCAAGCAATCTAAAATGAAAATCATGAAATAGATGATACATACAAATTATTCAAATTTTGGTGTCTACAGTTTGCCCCTCTTTGTCTGAGTTTTGAAAAAATTTGAGACAAAGAAGTAGACACCAAATACTTACCTGTGTTATTGGGCTGCAAAAGATTCCAACGAACAGGAATTCTAACACGGGACTGACCCGAACATGAAAAATAAAACGGGACTGACCCGAACAAGAATTGAAAACGGGACTGACCTGAACAAGAATTGAAAAACGGGACTGACCCGAACAGAAATTTAAAACGGGACTGACCCGAACAGAATTTAAACGGGACTGACCCGAACAGAATTTAAACGGGACTGACTCGAACAGGAATTTAAACGGGACTGACCCGAACAGAATTTAAACACTGACCCGAACAGGAATTTAAACGGGACTGACCCGAACAGAATTTAAACGGGACTGACCCGAACAGAATTTAAATGGGATGCACACTAGTGGGACTGACCCATGGCTAGTGGCAGTGTGAAATGAATTGCACACTAGTGGGACTGACCCACGGCTAGTGGCTAGAAAATGAAAGGCTCACCAGTGGGACAAACCCAACGACTGGTGGCAAAGAGAATGAAAGGCTTTTGACAATCGGACAGTGGGATCAAACCCGAGTCTGCCGAGGTCACCCATGCCCAAACGAAAATAAAAGCGGTCAGTGGGATAAAACCCGAGCCTACCGAGGTTGGAGGGATAAAATTGGGTGTAGTTGTTGCTAGACATTGCCGAAGCTTTGTGCATACAAGGAAGCAGCCTTTGTTTTTTTTTTTTTTTTTTTTTGCAGAATTTTAAGCTTCTACGTATGCATGCTTGAGCTAATTCTTCAAAATTGCCTCTTAACCCCCTCAAGTTTCACCTTATGCTATTATGACCCACAAAATTGAGAAAACTAATCAATTGGGTCCCTGAGATCTTTTGCAGCAATGCATTATGGCCCAATTACATTTCTTTTTCTTGCATTAGGTCCTAAGGTGGGTGTATTTTGAGTCATCATTTGGCCTTTCATTGTTTTTGGGACTTTTGAAGCTCTTAAATTTTTCAATTGGTTTTATTTGGTTGATTAATGGTTGCTATTGAGTTTTCAAAATGCATGTTTAAATCATTCATGGACCCTTGTTCATTCTTGGACCTTCAAAATTCCATAATGTTTGTTTGGATCTTGTTATTTACTTGGGGAACTTTTTGTGTTTTTAAATGTTTCAATTAGGTTCAAATGATTGAGTAGTGCTTGCTTTTGGGTCTTTAGTAGATGTTATGCTTGGGGATCGGATGATCATGCCTTTTGCCTTGGTCTTTAAGTAGTTTTGACTTCATTAAGTTGTAATTGGGGGAAAATTTGATGATTTGGTGGATTCCAATTGTTTTGTTTATATCTTATAACTAAATTGGTGCGTTAATCCTTTGCTTTGAATGGTTTTAGCACATGTTATCCCGTTAGTTGGTGACTGAGCCCAGTTTAAGTCTCGTCCATTTAACACTACAAAAGGGAGTGGTATAATTCCTTTTATCTTTTTGTTTCTCTTATGTGACTCAACGTGCTAAGTGAATTGCATGTCTACTTTGCTTTCCTAGCTTTTCTTTAATTCCTTTTACTTATGTCATTTACTTTTTGTTTTCATTAAGTTATTCTTTTAATGGGGTATGTGTACACCTCTTGGCTTGTAATAGATAGGGCGTAGCAAGTAATTTGGTCCATTTTCCTTTTCCCCTTTGTTTTAGTTAGCAAATGTAATGGTTGCATGCCTATGTGTTATATGTTAAATGCTTTATTAGGATCTTGCATCTAGTCGAGCATGATAAGTGCTACATGATTTAGGTGATTTGCATGTCTACTCGCTTTTTGTAGTATAGATGAATGGAATGGATGAATGTACGTCACCACACTAGTCCAACGCTAGTTGTGGCTTCTTTTATCGTTTCCACTAGTCCAACGCTAGTCGGAATTCATAGAATGGGCTAGTCCAATGCTAGACCCAATAGGTTCTTTTTTCCCTTTTTCATTAAGTGCATGATCACCACATATCATGCATTTTTCCTTAGTTTATCATTTGGTATGTTCCTCAAACCCCTTCCCCTTCACTTTAGGACTTGCATCTCATGCTAGTTAGGGTTCATTTGCGTGAAAATCCCCTCTTGATAAGGGAAACGAGCGAGTGTGGCTACTCGATAGCCTTAGCACGCTAGTTTTACCTTCTAATCCGAGGGAAAATAAAAGTCGAAAATTAGGCGTCATCCCCGTACCCAATTTGTTGCATTCCCTTAGGGACATACTTTCATTTTTTCTCACTTCCATGCTCTTTTAATCACCTTTTTTTCCCACATTTCTCAATCCATATTTTTCACTATGTTTTACTCATCTTACTCCACAAGTAGAATTCAAATTTCACATATATATTTATAATCCTATCTTCATTCATTTGCACACACTAATACTATGATTTTTCATCCAAATTCACACGTGCACTTTCTTTATACACTCACACACTAATACTTTGATTTTTCATCCAAATTCACACGTGAACTTTCTTTACACATGCGCACACAAACACTTTGTTTTTACACCATTTCATACATGAAACTTTTCATACACTTGCACACTTGCATTTGAGTCATCATTTGCATCAATCGACCTCTATGAGGTTTCCCTTTATTGGCCGCCACAATTCATGTGGTCTAGGACCAAAAACCTCACGAGAGACATTGTAGAATTTAGGATTGCATTTTTTTCGTTTTTGCATTCATATAGGCATAATCCAACATGCAATACATACCCTGGGTAGAAAGTTAGGAAAGTTGGGGTTAAGTCACGCAACTAGCCTTGGCTAGGTCAAAGGGGTGCCTTGGAGTCTATCCTTGCCTTCCCCTTTGTCAAACGTGACTCCCGAACCTTTTTCTTTGTTTTACGTAGACTAGGAGTCGTTTTAAAAAGGGTTTATTACTACTTGACTTTAAAACTCATTTTTAGGTGACTTGGTACACCTTAAATCATTACCAAGTGGCGACTCCAAATTCTCATTCAAAAACCCTTTTTAAAAACTATTTTGGGTCAAATCGTCGCTTTTTCAAGTCCCATATTAGACCCATATCTTTTTCAACTCACAAAAATCATTTTCCAATCACAATTGAATCAAACACATCTTTCTCAAACCATTTTTAACAATTTATTTTTCTTATCAAAAAATGGGGCGCGACACTTGGAGGATGAAAGCTTGTAGCCTTTGAAATTGTTGATTCTTGTTGTGTTATGTTATGGTGAATTCATGTTGTTTGGCTTGCATTTGGAGTGGTCTTATGGTTTAATTTTGCTCAAATTGGATGTCTTGAATTTCAGCCAAGATAAGACAAATTAGGGTTTATGTTAGATTAATGCTTTGGTGGTGAAATTGAGCTTGTAAATGACTTGCTTAAGTTGTTAATTTCGTTTGTTGGGTGAGGTGTGATGGTGTCCGAAATTTGGGTAAGGAACCCTAGGTTGAGGGGCTGATGTTTTGGGTTTGATTAGGGCTTAAATGATTATGCCTTGGTTAGATATGATTAGCTTTGGTTAGAAATGTTAATGAATGTAGAACTTGCCTTTTGGTTAGAAAAGGTTAGGGTTTAGGGGCTGTTTTCATGAGGTATTTCGGGAGTCTTGTTAGGGCAATTAGGGAGTGCTTTATATGTGTTAGAATGGTGTAGTCATGGCTTAGAATCTTGTGTGTGTGGTGCGAATTCGTTTCACGCGATTGCGCGCGTTAGTCCAGCAAAACAGCAAACCAGGACAGTTTACAACTGGAACTTTGGCTTCGAATTTAACCAGGTTACAAGCTGATCGGGCTCGTGACCAAAACATCAAACTTATAGCTCTATATCAGAGCTTTCCAATGCCTTTGGAATTTCATGAATTGGATTTATAAAACCTGAGATATAGCCAATCAAACAGGGCCTGGCCGCGAAAATGACCTTAATCTGTCCGAACCTGTTTTGGTCTAGATGACCTATTTACGTTTGGATTCAGGTTTTCCAGCCTTCATGAAAGTTGTTCATCTTGGAATGAACTTTATAACTGTCAAGTTTCAGATCAATTTGATATGTGTAGCATATAAAACGGCCAGCACCCCTGAAACTGACCATTTGACCTTGGACAGCTTTCGTGACCCAATTTGTTTGGTTCGTTTGGTACTGAAGATCCCATTTTCAGTTCTTGAGGTCTTCACAAACGTTATAGTGTATCCTCTTAGCTTCGAAACGGCATCTCATATGCCTTAAACCGACACTTGTAGCCCAACTTATGATCAAAATGAAAAGAGGTAGCAAATCTGCCATTTCCGCACTAACGGCCGTTTCTGTTTCCGTCTGTCGTTTCCGCGCGCACACGTGTCGTTTTTGCTGTTTTGCTTATGATTTGCTATTTGATAACCGTTTATGGTCTAATGTGATGCAATCATCTATTGCAGACAGCTACGAGCTAGAGGCGGCTGCTGGGGCCCACTAGCGGAATGGACGACGCTTTTGCTTAGTTGTAGCTCTTTTGTACTTTTGTAAGTATCTAGGGCTATGTGTCTAAGTCAACGCCCTTATGTGTTATGCTTTGAATGAAAGGGACTTTAGGCGAGGGTGTACTTTATCACACTCGACCTAAACCCTAAAATGTACCTGTACTTGTACTTGATATGTGTAAATAGCATGCTGTTGGGATTGAACCCTAGAGCTTGTAGCTCGGGGTGACATTTGTGATATGTGTGGGGCCTGGTCTCAGGACCTAGTTGGACTATTCGAGCCGGCAGGGGCTTGGTCGGAGCTAGTCTAACTTAGACTTGAGATCATCAGGTTAACTAAGGATGTGAATTGGTTTGTGAACCAAATATGTGAACCTGTGTGCATGAACCAACCTTGCTCGAGCTATTATGTTTGTGCGGGTGACTGGCCAGTGTGGGTGCTAAGGTGGACGGCAGGTTGACAAGTGGGGCTCTACGGACCATAAGTTGCGGTCGACGGAGTGTCGGCAGGTGATCAATCATGACAAACGACTTGGCTTTGAAGCCAATCTGTATCCTACATCTGTGTTATTATTTTGCTTTTAACTTGGCACTATGTGACTTTAATTGCTCCTATCATGTGAAATTTACGTTTTTACCCCTGCGTACTTACTAAGCGTTTAGCTTACCCCTTCCCTTTGTTTTCCTTACAGGGGTCGACGCGGGGACCACATTTGGACGTTCGACTAGTTTAGTTAGGTTTAATACCTTTCTTTGGACAATTGAAATGCGTGTAATAGTAATAGTGATACGTGTTCGGACCCACCTTAGGGTCCACCTTATGGTTATAGTTGTAGTGATAACATGAAGCAGTAGGCCGGATTTCTACTTTTGAATTGTACATAGAACACTTTTGCTGCTGTATATGATGTACATAGTGAACTTTTGAGCATGTATATAATGTGTATAGTAACCGTTTGGGTGTAAATAGTTGTTATTAGTTTTTATTTCGAGTCCTGGCGCGAGCTAAGCAGACGGCCGCTAAGCCCTTTGGTACGCCTCTGGGTACGGTGGGGTCATCACAAATTGGGCAATTTCTCTCTTTATATTCTCCCAACAATACAGACTCTTCAGGTCTTGGTACATTTGATTCCCACCAGGATGTACCGTAAATTTCGATCGGTATGCCTCTTCTAAAATCTCCTTCTTAAGTTCCTCATCGTTTGGCACCACTATCTGATTCCGAAACTTCAAAATACCGTTCGATCCCAGGTTAAAATCCGACTTTTCTCCTTTTTCAACTTTTTCTGACCATTTCTGTACTTCAGTGTCCTTTTCTTGAGATCCCTTGATACGTTCCAATAAGGTGGAATTCACTACAATATTCCCCAAAATTACTTTCCTCGGTTCCAGTCGAGGATTCCAATAACTAACCGTTTCCAACAAATGAAGTTCCTTAATCATCAACCCCGCCATTTGCACTTGACGACTCAAAGCATCGGCCACTACATTAGCTTTTTCTGGATGGTACTTGATCGTGCAGTCATAGTCTTCCAAAAATTTCATCCATCTACGTTGCCTCAAATTCAGCTTCTTTTGAGAGAACAGATACTTAAGGCTTTTGTGGTCAGTTAAAACCTCAAATGTCACTCTGTACAAATAATGTCTCCATTTCTTCAAAGCAAAAACCGCAGCCGCTAACTCCAAGTCATGAGTCGGGTAATTCCTTTCATGCGGTTTCAATTTCCTAGAGGCATATGCTATCACTTTGTCATTTTGCATTAAAACACATCCCAATCCTTCCTTAGATGCATTTGTATAAACCACAAAACTATCCTTCCCATTGGGTAGAGCTAACACTGGGGCTTTGGTTAAACGTCTTTTCAATTTCTGGAAACTCTCTTCGCACTTACTACTGCAAATAAACTTCCCACTCTTCTTGGTTAGCTCGGTCATTGGTCCAACAATTCTAGAAAAATCTTTGATAAATCTCCGGTAATACCCCGCTAATCCAATAAAACTTCGGACCTCAGTAAGATTTTCCGATCTTTTCCATTTCAAAACAGCTTCAACTTTAGCTGAATCCACTTTAATCCCATCCTTAGAAATTATGTGTCCCAAGAAAGTCACTTCTTTTAACCAAAACTCACACTTGCTAAACTTAGCATATAACTGGTGTTCCTTCAGGGTTTGTAAAACAATTCTCAAGTGTTTCTCATGATCTTTCACATTCTTAGAATACACTAAAATGTCATCAATGAAGACCACCACAAACTGATCTAGATAAGGCTTAAAAATCCTTAAAAACCCTATGCATTAGATCCATGAAAGCTGCAGGAGCATTAGTTAACCCAAATGGCATCACTGCAAATTCAAAGTGCCCGTACCTCGAGTTAAAAGCAGTCTTGGGTATGTCTTTTCCAAAATCCTCAATTGATAATAATCCTGTCTCAAATCCAACTTCGAAAATACTACCGCCCCTTGCAATTGGTCAAATAATTCATCAATATGAGGCAACGGGTACTTATTCTTAATTGTGACATCATTCAAGCTTATATAGTCTATACATAGTCTTAAACTCCCATCCTTTTTCTTAACGAACAAAACCGGGGCTCCCCACGGAGAATCACTCTCCTTTATAAAACCACTATCCAACAAGTCCTGCAGTTGCAATCTCAACTCATTCAATTCCGCTGGTGCCATTTGATATGGTGTCTTAGAGATAGGTGCTACTTCGGGAGTCACATCAATCTTAAAAGTTATTTCCCGTTTCGGGGATAAAGACTCTAACTCTTCAGGAAAAACATCTGGAAAGTCTTTTACTACAGGCATGTCCTCCAATTTCACCTTATCACTAGGGATGTTAATAAGAAAAGCCAAATATCCTTTAGCTCCTTTACTTAATAATTTTCTAACCCGAATCCCTGAGATAAGTGCGGACGAAGCCAATTTATCCCTTACATCCAACTTCAGGGTTGCCTCCCCTGAAATGCACAATTCTACAATCTTTGTTCGGCAATTTAACTGGGCATTATAATGGGTTAGCCAATCCATTCCTAAAATCACATCATATCCCTTAATTGCTAAACTTATCAGGTCGGCCAATAATTTTCGCTCCCTAACACAGACTTCACAGCCTCTATATACCAGATTAGCAATTAAACTTTGATCTCCAGTAGATGTTTTAACCTCCAAGTCATACGGTAACTTAACTGACTTCAATTCTATCTCACTCATGAAATTAGGATTTACAAAAGAATATGTTGCACCCGGATCAATTAAAACTCTAGTTAAACGATGAAAGATTGGAATTGTACCTTCAACCACTTCAGTCGTTTTAGGGATTTGTTGATAATCCAGCACATAAACCCTAGCCGGTACTTTCGATCGACTTCCTCCAGCACTGGTCTGCTTAGAGTTTCATTTTTCTGGTCTCTGAGGGTTACCTCCTGTTTTTAGTGATTTCGAACAGTTGGCGACTTGATGTTCAGCACTACCACAAAACAAACATTTCCCCAATTTCCTCCAACAGTCATTTTCAGAGTGGTTGGATTTACCACAGTATCCACAAGTAACTTGAGGAGTCACAGCCGAACCAGTAGAAGGCGCTCCTCTAGCTTGAGCCGGTCCACTGCGACCTCCTCTGGATAAACCTCCCCTAGAAGCTCCAGTGGTCCTT
The DNA here is from genome assembly GCA_036785865.1 of Coffea canephora. Taxonomy (NCBI): domain Eukaryota; kingdom Viridiplantae; phylum Streptophyta; class Magnoliopsida; order Gentianales; family Rubiaceae; genus Coffea; species Coffea canephora. The sequence continues at coordinate 30,879,081 of CM071913.1, forward strand.
ATTCCTCCCATTCCTCTTCCCATCTTGGAAGGTTGTGCACTTTTACTAGCCTACCCAGACGCAGAGCTAGAAAAACTCCTCTTTCTATTGTGAAAGTCCCTCATGATGTGTGCACGAGCCTCAGCCCACACAATGACCCAGTCCGAGTCGCATTGGGCCCAGTCATATGTGCACGGGCCAAGCTCTTCAAAGAATCACTCCAAGCCCTGGTTAGGGTCGTCCAAGACCAACATGGAGTTCACAAAGATATTGAGGGCTTGGAGAGGGACAATCGAGTCATTTACACCATGATCCAAGCCCACGAAGAGTCAAGCGGGCCACCAAGAGAATAAGGCCTTAGGCCCCATCAATTAGTTAGCAATTAATTAATGATTAAGTAAGAGCATGGGCCGGCCCATCTTGTTCCAAAAGGCATGGCCGACTCTTTCCTTTTTCCTAGCCCCTTTTAGGGTTTTAGTCACTTAAGCCTATAAATAGGCTTGCTTTGTAAGGTTTAAGGTAGACGTTTCATCAATAAAATTAGTTTATTTTCGTTCCTTCTTCTAAGAAGAGAGAGTCGAGCACTTTACTTGCTTTGGCAAGGGTTTTGAGCAGTCTTGCGTCCCGTCCTAGATTGTTCTACCGACCTATCCCCTGGAGTAACCACCTTCATCGGAGTCGTCGTCCTACCGTCTTGAATCAAATCGTGTCATCCGTTTGGTTCTAGATCCTGCAATTCCAAACGTTGGACAATCTCGCTAGATCCTTGGGCAAACGTGCTACGTGTCTCGAAACAAGTTGATCGAGGAACGTATCAGTTGGCTTCAGAGCTTTGGTTGAGGTATCTTCCGTTATATCCGTAGCTTTGTCTTAGTTTTAATTGATTCCACTGCCTTGTTTTTACAAAAAATTCTGTCCGTATAAGTTTCTTGTTGTGTGAGTCGTTATTCCTAATCTGTCCGAAGTCCCTTTGGTGTGTGTTTGCATTCTGTTCGGTTAAAAAAAAAGGAATTTTTCTGTTCGTTAGTTCTTGTCCTTGCCGCATTAATTTTTGTTCTTGATTGCGCGGTTTACTTTGAAAGATTCTGCCCGCTATTGGTGAGTCGTGTTGCATCAACATTCTGGCCGTAGACTGCCCCCAATCTGACCTTGATTTGTGCCATAACTTGGTGGAAAAATTTCTGCCCAAGTAGTGCTACAAATCTGGCCGTCACTTGGTTGGAATCGTTGAGCTGCAAACTTGTTTGTTGTGCACTCCAATTCTGTCCAAAGTTGTGCGTATTGTTGCTAGTTCCAATCTGACCAGACCTTGTACTCTTTTTACGTCAATTCTGCCTAGCAATTGGTCATAGCCGAAAGTACAAAAAAAAAAGGTGCGGCTAGGGTTTGCGCGGCTAGGGTTTTCCTTGGGTTGTCCAAATCTGTCCAAGTGTTCAATTGCTTATCTAAGTTGTTTTAGTTAGTTTTTCTAAATTGATTTGTGGATCAAACTTGTTGGAGTTGAGAATCTTGAAGGAAACTACAAGCATCTAGGGTTTCTTGAGTTTCTTGAAATTAAATCTTGAAGTTCTTGAAAGTTCTTGATCAAATCTTGGAGTTTTGGGGCTGTTGTTTGTAGTAAGTTAGGGGCTTACCAGAATTTGGTTGTGAACCTTTTCAGCCAGGTGTAGTTACATTGCTAAGTAAAAAAAAAAAAAAAAAAACAGGATCGAAACAAAAACAAAAAAGAAAGAAAGAAAGCCTTCGGGTGGCACAAAGGCCGAACAAGAAAAGGGAAAAGAACTTGGTTCTTTTATTGCCAAACAACAACCATTACATATTGTTTCTAAGCAAACCAGAAAATTCGAACAAACAAAAGAGAGAAACTCAAAGGTTTTGGCCTACCTCTTCTTGATCACCTTGAACTTTGATTACTTGTACTACCTTTTGGGATTCTTGAGGTTCTTGATCATCTTGGGTCTTGAAGACTTGCACTTCTCTCCGAATAAAAAGTTTCTTGTAAGATCTTGCATCCATACGAGGCTTTCTTGTTTTTGGAGTAAATTTCTTGGGAGTGTCTTGAGCAAGTCACTTGGGGGATTCTTGAGTAACATTGCTCGCATTATCTTGGGAGGCCATTGTCTTGGAATAAGAACCAAACCTGTCTTGAAGGAGGGAGGCCGAATTGCTTGTCTCTTGGGAGTAGAGAGAGCCGACTTGCTTGGGGCAAGTTGCAGCTGTGAGACAGGGAGTTTTATAAGGGTGTAGCCGACTTGGGGGAAGGGTTTTAAGGGGAAAAGAATTCTGGAAAAATTTCGGTTGAGAAAGGAAAGAAACCAATCTGTTTTTGGAGAAGGATTAGAAAGTTGGTTAAGAGAGGTCTTCAAGGGAGCTTCCAACTCTAACTTGTTTTCCAAGTTAGTTTAGGAGACTAAGTAAAATACTTGGATAACTCTTGGACACTTCCCTATATTTTCTCATCCACTTTAGGAAACTCTCCTACCTTTTCTCATCTATTCTGGGAAACCCTCCTATATTCTCTCATCCACCTTAGGAAACCACTCCTACTTTCACTCCTACGTTTTAGGAACCACTCCTACATCTTAGGGATCTAGGGTTTTGTTTTCTTCTTAGCATTATTTTCCACATTTGTCCGCCCCAATAAACCTCCAAAATTCGTCCACTCCATCTCAAAAATATCACCCAATTGTGTCCTTCACTCTTGCTTACTCTTGTGGGAAAAGTTGGTGACGATTGTTGGACTCGAGCGACATTTCTCAACTACCTAAACCAATAGGTAAAGGTACTTGGTAAGTCTAATAGAGAGAATTGAGCACTACACACGAGTATGAGGGATACACTAAGGGAGTGAAGTGAGGTTATACTTGCACTTTCTTTGCTTGTTACTAACCTTTTGCAGGGGCATCACGAAAGACATGGAGCAACAACAAACAACCACCAATCACTCATTGTTGTTCGCCGCAATGAAGAATGAGCTCAGGCAAATTAGTGAGCAACAAATAGGAGCGTTGCACACTCGTTTTGACGAGTTGTTCAGGAGTCTTACATGAGGCTCTCGTTCGAGATCCCACAACCGGAGTAACCATGGCACCAAAGAGGCACATAGCGAAGACTACTCCGCTAGTGAGGATGAGGAGCGACCCGAGAAGACTAGGAGGGACACGCCTAAGAGCGAACTCAAGGGGCTTAAGATTCAAGTCCCCGCATTCAAAGGCAAAAGTGACCCTGAAGCTTACTTGGAGTGGGAAGGTCGTATCGAGATGGTCTTCGACTGCTACGACTACAGCGAGGAACAAAAGGTTAAAGTTGCCACCGTGGAGTTCACCGACTATGCACTAGTCTGGTGGGACCAAGTAAGGACCAATAGGAGGAGGATGGGAGAACCACGTGTCCAGACTTGGCGAGAACTCAAGGCACTGATGCGCAAGCGATTTGTTCCTAGCTACTACAATCGCGATCTCCACTCTAAGCTTCAAACCCTCAAGCAAGGCAACATGAGTGTGGAGGACTACTACAAAGAAATCGAGATGGCCATGATGAGGGCCAACATTCATGAAGACAATGAAGCCACGATGGCTAGGTTTCTTAGAGGTCTCAATCCTGACCTTCAAGAAGCCTTGGAGCTCCAACATTACTTGGACATGCACGACCTTTTAGAACTCGCTATTAAGGCCGAGTGGGGGAAGAAATTAAGACAAGGAGTACATACTTTCCAATCCTCTAACACCACTTCATGGAGGGGCAACCAACCACGAAGAGCGACCCACGAAGTTGGGAGTGCGGCAACACCAACCCCTTCTAACAGACTCCAAGGTAACGCTTCTAACTGCAATCCCTATTCTACCCTTAACAAGGGTTCCGAGGCATCCAGGGCCACTTCGAAGTCACCGCATGAAACTCCTAAGACTAGGAGTAGGGACATCAAGTGCTTCAAGTGCCAAGGGTTTGGACATATTCAGTCTCAGTGTCCAAACCAACAGGTCATACTCATCACTCACAATGGCGAGATCGTGTCTGACGATGACGATTGTGAGGAGATACCCCAACTGGTCAAGGACGACTGCCTGGAAGAGGAGTCAACTGAGGAGGATTGCTCGCCTACATGAGGAGAAGTAGGTTGCTTGGTGGCACGGCGAGTGCTAACAACCCGAGTTAAGGAGGACGAGCAGCTGCAACCGAAAACCTCCCGCTGTAAGGTAGGCGACAAGGTATGTAGCCTCATCATCGACAGTGGGAGTTGCACGAACGTGGCCAGTTTGCTCATGGTTGACAGTCTAGGACTCCCAACTACCAAGCATCCAAACTCTTACCGTCTCCAATGGCTAAGTGAGGATGGCAAGGTACGAGTCTTCAAACAGGTACACGTTCCCTTCTCAATTGGTACTTACACTGATGAAATCATGTGTGACATAGTGCCAATGCATGTTATGCATATCATCCTAGGGAGACCCTGGCAATTTGACAAACACATCACATTCGATGGAAGGGCAAATAAGTACACACTTGTGCATGATGGCAAACGTAAGGTCCTTACGCCTCTCACACCTGCACAAGTATATGAGGACCAACTAAAATTGCAAAAGGAGTGTGAACAAGACCGTCAAAGGAGGAAACTAAAGACGGTCGACCCTAGTAAAAGCGCCACTTCTACAAGTGTGCAAGCAACCAAGGGACCAGTGAGTACACCTAGTGTTATACATGACAAATCACCCACTGCACCTACCACTAGGAAGCACAACATGATTATTAAGGCCAGAGATGTTAGAAAAGTTGTGAACTCTAATCATCCTATACTTCTCATGATTTACAAGCACGTGCTCTTAGATATTGCTGAGCTCGATAAGGCATTGCCTTCGAGCATAGTTGCTCTCTTGCAGGAGTTTGAAGATGTATTCCCTGATGAGGTCCCTGATGGCTTACCACCCATTCGAGGGATCGAACATCAAATCGACCTGATTCCTGGAGCACCACTACCCAACAAGCCTGCTTACCGCATGGGTCCTTAGGAGACCAAGGAGCTTCAAAGGCAAGTTGATGGCCTCTTAGGTAAGGGTTGGGTGAAAGAGAGTCTAAGTCCTTGCGCCGAGCCTATGATACTTGTCCCCAAAAAGGATGGTACTTGGCGCATGTGCACTGACTGCCGGGCTGTAAATGCTATCACTGTCAAATATCGGTATCCCATTCCTAGACTTGATGATATGCTTGATGAACTCGATGGTGCTATTATTTTCACCAAGATTGACTTAAGGAGTGGCTATCATCAAATTAGGATGAAAGAAGGTGATGAGTGGAAAACGGCTTTCAAAACCAAACATGGTCTCTATGAGTGGTTAGTTATGCCTTTTAGCTTGACTAATGCCCCTAGCACCTTCATGCGACTAATGAACCATGTTTTGAGATATTTTATTGGCAAATTTGTCATTGTTTACTTTGATGACATCCTGATCTACAGTCGTAGTGAGCATGAGCACTTAGAGCATGTAAGATTAGTTCTTGAGACACTTCGACAGGCGCGTCTATACGCTAACCTCAAGAAGTGCACCTTTTGTACTAACGAGCTTGTGTTTTTAGGCTATGTGGTAAGTTCGCAGGGCATCAAGGTGGACAAATCCAAGATTGAGGCCATCGAGCAATGGCCAACTCCCACATCCGTCCCTGACGTGCGCAGCTTTCTTGGATTGGCGGGTTTTTACCGGCGATTTGTCAAAGATTTTAGCACCATTGCCGCCCTGTTGACCGCCGTGACAAAGACGAATGACAAGTTCCATTGGGGAGAATCACAAGAACAAGCATTTCTCACCCTCAAGAACACACTCACACATGCACCTGTGTTAGCATTACCAAACTTTAACAAGACCTTTGAAATTGAATGTGATGCTTCTGGTGTAGGTATTGGATCAGTCCTCATGCAAGACAAGAGGCCTTGTGCCCTCTTTAGCGAGAAGTTGAGAGGAGCTGCATTAAACTACCCCACGTACGACAAGGAGTTGTACGCCTTAGTGAGGGCCTTGGAGACCTGGCAACACTACTTTCGCCCTCGAGAGTTCGTGATACACACTGATCACGAGTCATTGAACTATCTCAAAGGGCAACCCAAGTTGAGTAAGAGGCATGCCAAGTGGGTAAGCTTCATTGACACCTTTTCTTATGCCATTAAGTATAAGACTGGCAAAACGAATGTGGTAGCTGATGCCTTATCACGTAGACATTTCTTGCTTGCCTTTCTTGATGCCAAGTTACTCGGGTTCGAAATGGTTAAGGAACTCTACACAAATGATCATGACTTTGGTGATATCTATGCTGCTTGTGTTAAGAACCCGCATGGAAAGTACTTTTTGCATGATGGATTTCTATTCCATGTAGATAAACTATGTGTGCCTAATTCTTCCATTCGTGATCTTTTGATTCGAGAGGCACATAGTGGTGGTCTCATGGGCCACTTTGGCATTGCCAAGACTCTAGCCATGTTACAAGAGCACTTTTTCTGGCCCCACAAGCGTAGAGATGTTGAACGCATGGTTGGTAGGTGTGCTACTTGTCACAAGGCAAAGTTTACGACAAACCCATATGGCTTGTATACCCCATTACCTATCCCTCACCATCCTTGGATTGACTTGTCTATGGACTTTGTACTAGGTTTGCCTCGATTGTCAAGGGGTAACGATTCCATATTTGTGGTGGTTGATAGATTTTCTAAGATGGCTCATTTTATCCCTTGTCACAAAACTGACGATGCATCTCATGTTGCTCCTTTATTATTCAAAGAGATTGTCCGTGTGAGATCCCGATTCGTCCTTAATTTTGAATAAGAATTATTAGTGCTAAATTTTGCTATAAAATTTGATTTTAAGGATGATGGTAATTCTTTACATGTGATTTGCTTTTAGAATCGAAAAAACCTTAATTTGGAATTTTATTAAAACCCTAATTTTGCCAATGTTATAAAGGTTGTTGTTTTATTGTTTATGGACAAAGAATGATTAAGTATGAAAGGTTAAGATAGGAAGGTGATTAGTGAAATGATTAAGTGTGACTAAGTATTTTAGACTAGATTAAGTGTATGAAAGCTTTTATTATAATTGTGAGCCATAGTGTAAATTTTGGAGTAAATTGGTAGGATTATGAATTTAATTGGGCCATAGTGTGGCTTTTGGTTTAAAATAATTGTTGGACTTCCTAAAGGTTCCATGAAGTTCCTAAGCGTAATTGTGATTGGCTAATCAAAAAAGTGTTGGACTTTGACCAAGACCTTCTTACTTTACTAAAACTCAAAATTGACCAAAATTTCTCCATTTTATTGCTTGCTTTGGCCGAACCTTGGAGAGGAAACATCAAGCAAAACCTTTCAGCTTGCATCTTCAATTTCTTGCCCAATCTTGAGTTCCAACCATTAGCATCTTAAATTACTCCATAAAACTTCTTGCTAGAAAGGATTAAGAAGGATTGGTGGAGTTGTTTTGGAAAGGGAAGAACTAAGCTACCAACTTTCTTGGGGTTTTAAGGTATTTTGCCAAGAACCTCCTCTTTACTTCAATTAATTGGTGATTAGTGGTTTTTAGTTGTTTTAGATGTTGGTTTGTGGAAGATTAGCACTTGAATGCATGAATTCTAGATTAGGGTTTCATTTTTTCCCCAATTCTGCCGGTACTGTTACACCTTGTTAGAGGCCGATTTTGTAACAGCCCCACTTTCCCCTAAGGCGAACCAAAGGGGTTAGCGGACTGCCTGCCCAGCTCTCGCCAGGACTACGGATCAGATTAGAGCTATCCGCTTCAATCCGGAACTTACAAACTCGCGTAAACAAATCAAAATAGTAAAACAACCCAAGATAAAATGAAATGAAATCCGGAGCCGGCCATGAATAGTAACCGACCCATCAGAACCCAACCGAAATAGCTAACAAACATTTACATCTGAACTTTAGCGTTTACAAATCAAAATGACATACAAAAGCTTTCAAAAGATAATACATATACACGGTTTGCCAAATCAAAAGAGAAACGCCCCAAAAGTACACTTAGGGTTTTAATACATGAGCTATACAAAAGATATGTTCAATTAGCTCAAGTCGGCAACCGATTATCAAATCCAGTCCAAAAGTATTTATTTTCCTGTAAGGAAAACAAAAGGGACAGAACGGGGTGAGCTTGCGCTCAATGAGGTACCAAACAGATAGCAGAAAAATCATGGCATTTCACATTTTTCAAATCAGATACACATGCCAGATGTAAAGCAAAGGAACCAATGATTCAAATCAAAAGGATACGGGTGGCTCTCAGGAGCCAAATTTCCAGCGCAGTACTTGATCCAAATTGGTTGACTCTCCGTCAACGTATATAGAACCAAAACGTCCGTAGACCCCACTTTACCCCAAATTCCGTCCACCAAACACCCCTTTACCGGGCCCGCTCACCTCAACCGAACAGAAATGGTAATACTCGAGTATACCCGGAATCAAGGGTCTCAATACCCAAAATCCCCGAACAGACTACCGTGGTTCGTTATCTAATCGTCCAGGCCCTTGCCGGCCCGACTCGAATAACTTAGCCACAGGATTGAGCTCATAGATCATAGAAATCCGAACAGATGCAGATACAGATAACAGATTCAGATACAGATACAGAATAACAGATTCAGATAGCAGATTCAGACGGCAGATTCAGATAGGCACTCAAAATTGGCATATGAACAGATAAAAGAACGAGTGTGATAAAGTACACCCTCGTCTCAAACAAATTTAACAGATTACAGAGCAGAAATCAAGTTAAACAGCAATGAAGGGGAGTGGTACACTCACCAATTCAACTTCAAAAAGTTTCACTTCAGATTGGCCTTAATCGCCAAGAAACCCTAAAATAATCAAAATAAACCAATTGAAGGTTTCATATCTAAAATCGAATAAACGGAATGCACAAGTGAGACATACTAATGCAAGGGTACAAAAACATGATTTTCTTGAAAACGAAAAGTTAGTATGAAGACTTAGGCACAAACAACCCAAAAGCCTTTCATTTCCACAAAAAGGCCAATCCAACTTAAAGAAACCAAACGGCCTAGAAAATTGGGCAGCACTTCCCCTAAATTTCTTACTTTTCCAGCCATTAAGGCTTCATTATATCCTCAAATCAGTCCCAACATTTCACACAAAAGTCATCTCATTTCCCAAAAGCCGTTCACTAGGCTCAAAGTAGTACAAGTACAAAACTTAGCTAGGAAACAACCGAAATGAAAGCAAGCCCCAAAAGAGACTCGATAACGAGTCATATAGCCATGCCAACCACAACCCCAATAAGGTTTCATATGCATAAATAAGCATTAAAGCAAACCAGAAAATCAGGAAATGTAACTCATTTGTTCCAACAATAAAAACAGTTTTGACCTCCTAATGCGGTAATGGCGTCAATTTCACTACGATTATCGGATGGGGGTGTAAGACCCACCGTTTCGAAGCTATGAAACAGGGCTACAACAACGCAGAAGGTCACTCAATCCAGTTCCTAGCTTAACTAGGTCAAAAATTCCAGATACTAAACCAGAATGACCAAAACAGGTTTGCAAATCACACAAAACTGTAATTACTATAATTCAGTCTATATAGGTCCAAATGCCGAAATTCCAAAGGCATATGGTAGCTAAGACATCCAGCTACATTTCATCAGAAGACACCAACTTCAAAATCCAAACCGATTCCAGTCAAAATGGCCAATTACCAGTGCAGATTTCGCATTCTGTCCAAAGCAGAACAGCTACAGTAATTCCGTCATAACTCACTCTACACTCATCGAAATGACCTGAAATTTTACAGGCACCTCAAACACATCAATACCTACAACTTTCATGTTTTGAGCAAAGGCCAATTCGGCCTCTAACCACAAGATACAAAATCGGACAGAAATTTGGGGTATAAAACCCTATTTTGCTGAAATCTCCTCCAAACCCAAAATTGCTTGCAATTACCAATCATTTACACCTACTAAAGTCATTACCCCTTATTACCAATCATCATAAACAACCACAACACCATGATCACATTAAACCAGAAAATTCCTCAAAAAAAATAAAAACTTCACCAATTCATCACAAATCAAGAAATAACTCACATAATCCATCACTTTAGCTCCCATTAGGCACAAATTAAACATCATTAAGTGTAGGAGGAAGTTCAAGTACCACTTACCTAGTAAACAAGAGAGAGATAGTGGTGGAACACCTTAGCTTCTCCAAAAACTTCACCAAGTCACTTACTAGCACCTAATGGAGTGATTTTATGGAGCAAATCTAAGTTTAATTGGTTGGAATGGAAGATTGAGCTAGTTTGAAGCTTGAAACTTGGAGAAGTTTTCTTCCTTTTCCTTGCAAGAGGTTCGGCCATGAGAGAGAGAAGAAATGGTGATTTTTGTGAAATTTTAAGATATTTAATCACTTGGTAAAAAGTCAAAAGGTGAATAGTGTCCATCCAATCAAATGGTGACACTTGTCACCTAATTAATGAATCTCTATCTCTTTGTTCCCCCTCATACCAATCCAAATGACATCCTCTACTTATCTCTTAACACCCGATAAATTTCAACCAGTATCCGAAACTTAAACTTATTGGTCGAATTTTTTTCCGAACTTATCGCACTAGTGGGTCCCACGTCCGTTATCTATCCTTAATTTTTCGAAAACTCTCCAATACTAGAAAATTCATATAAAAACTATAATTACTCATAAAATGCATCAGGAGAATTTTCCTAAACCAGAAAATGCAGAAAACATGCCATTAAAGGAAATAAACCCTAGAAAATTATTAGGGAATTTACGGGTTCTCACAGATTTGGCCTTAGTACAAAACATGAAAGTTGTAGAGAATGATGTTTTATAGTTTCCTACAAAATTTCAACTCAATCAAAGCAACGTAACCTATGAAAAGACTGAAATACCCCTGCTGCCCTGTTTCTGTCTGAAAATGAAAATCAGCCTCTGTAAGTGGTTAGTTTGACCAGGAATATTACCGAATTGGTTGATGATGTCTTCTTAAGAATTATAGCCTTGTATCTTAGCTTCCAAATGGCTTTGGAATTACCTGAATTGGAGTTGTGTATACTGAGATATGAGTGAATAAAGCAGGACTGCTAGTTGATTTCTGCAGTGAATTTCGAACTGGAAAATCTGGAGTTTTTTTTGGTAAATTTGACCTAGTTAGGGTGAGCACTGGACTGTGTGGTTTTCATGAAAGTTGTAGCTTCTTAAGTCCTTGATGTGCCCGCAAAATTTTAGGTCAAACGGATCAGTGTAGCCCGAGTTATGGGCAAAAACCTTGAACCTGTTTTGTACACTGGATTGTGTTACGTTTTTGAATTTTGCTTCTGACCATGCTCTGTCCGTTTTGATAACGTGCCATCTGGGCATTGACCCCTTCATAAGAAATGTAGATCTTGGTCTTAGCTTCGAAACGGTATAAAGTGCATCAAAATCCGAGTTCCGTAGCTTCAGTTATGACCAGAATAAAATCGGTTGTCATAATTGCCTTCGAATTTGGACAGTTCTGACAGGAACTTTGAACCCCTTTTCCCCTATGCTCCGTACTGATTCAGTTTTGGGTCAAAATACAAAGGTTATAGCCTTATGTCTTAGCTTTCCAACGCCCTTGGAATTTCTTGATTTGGATTTGTGAGCTGTGAGTTATGGTCCATCAAACAAACCCTGTCCGTCACCCTAAAATGCAAATTTCTGGTACTGTTTTCCATAATTTTGACCTACTTCCATTCAGATCTTGTGAGGACTTGCAAATTCCTTACATATTTCTTGAAAAATTTCCTTATTTGGAAATTATTATTCTATACCATATTGCTACTTAATTACCCTAGAAAAAGTGCCAATGATCATAGAAAATTAGGGTTTTCCTTTCCGATTTCAATTCGAAGTGAAATAGGGTTTTTCGTGTATCCGTAGTGCGACTATCCGGTACGAAGTGTGAATCCAATTTGGTGATTAAAAGTGAGTTTTAGATGATATTAAGTGTGGAATTAGAGGTGATAATAATAAGTTAGTGAATTATAAGTTAAAACCCTAGTATACGCGATTTAAGAAAAAACAGCCCGAACCGACGGGTATCGATCACTACCGATTGAACACACCACTTGATCCCTACTTTATTACCTTAATCTTCTTATTTTATTACAGCTAATTAACCCTCAAAATATCTCATACATCAGCCACAATTGTTGACTTTAAATACCAAGAGAGAGAAGGGAAAAAAGGAATGGAATTGGTGGCGACAAGTGGCGGTATTTCATTGGATGGTTGACTAACTAATTTACACCATATTTATCACCAAAAAACCAACCTAATTCCTCCATTATTTCTGCATATCAGCCGTGAGTTGAGGGAGGAAAACCAAGAGAAAAGGAAACTTCAATCAATCTTGGTTTGAGCTTGAATGAGTGAAAACAAGAAAAACTAAACCGATTAATCATTAGTTTGGAAGCTTGGGAAGCTTAAGGAGCTAAATTTTGCCGAGGGAAGTGAAGGATAACTCTTGAAAGCTCTTGTTTTGAGGTATAATGGCTGACTAACTTTTCTTTTCCCTTAACCATGAGTTGTGTAGTAGCATGTAATTTTGCTTGTTATGCTTATATCAAGTGGATTTGGATGATTGGGGTTGATGTATTTAAGTCAGGGTTTGAATAATTTCTTTCTCATATTTGTTGTATGGATGATATATGATGTATATAAGCATGTATAGGAGGTAGTAGGGGTGTTTCAAGTTCAATTTGTGAGGATTAGCACTTATATGCTTGGAATCCAGATTTCTGAAATTCTAGGTTCCAGTTCTGCCCGTTTCTGTTTGACAATGTTAGAGGCCGAATTGGCCTTAATACAAAACATAAAAGTTGTATAGAATGGTATTTTATAGTTGTCTAAAAAATTTTAACTCAATCGGAGCAACGTAGCCTGTAAAAAGACCAGAATACCCTCGCTGTTCTAGGTTACATTCCAGAGTTCCACGTGGACAGCTTAGTCTATTTGGTTGTGTTTATTCACTATAATCCGTTCATATTTAGCCATTTTCCAAAACATGAAAGTTTTAGTACCCTGTCTTAGCCTTTTAACACCACCAAGAATGTCTTAAACGGACCTCGGTAGACTAAGATATGGTCATTTAAATGCAGTACAGTTTATTAGCCGAATAGTTGGAACCAGGTTATATGAATTGGGAATTTGATTAGGTTACACTAAAAATTAGACTAAGTGCTCTTCATAAAAATTGTAGACCTTCGTCTTAGCTTCGAATTGGTATAAGTTACACCTCAATCCGATAAGCGTAGCCTCAGATGTGCCTGTTTCGGAAAAACCCGTCAAATCTGTCTTCTATAAGCTTTGTTTCCGCACTTGATATTAGCTTAATCTTTGTTCTTGTATTGTTTTAAGCCTATGGAATGGCTATTGAACTGACTTTGAGTTATGGATAACTTTGGGTTGGATTGAGTAAGATAATTAAGCCATAAATGGCTGGAAAAATAGGTAAATACAAAGGGCGTGCTGCCCAAATTTTCGCTCGAGGGCTAAGTTTCTATTTGAATTTGTATATTTTCGTTTGGCAAATACTATGACCGTTTTACCATTCCAAAACATGATACCTCTTCGATTTGAAATGCCAGATGTTTACTTACTCCATACCCAAAATATCGAGGTATGATTTAGGGTTTTCTCGGCCACAAGTGAACCACGTTTAAGTGAGGTTTTAAGTGTGAACGTAAGGTAGTATTGTCCTCCTTTTCACATGATTTTATCATGACGTGTCGTCTATACTAGCTGCTTGGGTATGAGGTGATTTTGAACTATCTAAACGATTCTGAAAACAATATTTTTAGCCTATCTCGTTGGAGTCCGAGTTGTCTTTGATCCAACTGTTTTCCGCCGGACATTTTATAATCCGCTTGAGTTAGTTTTGTGTTTGGTTTATGAAGCCCTAGTTATTTTCGTCCTTCGATCCAAATATCCCCTTTTTCACTATAAAGGCGTCTTTATACGTTTTACTTATCAATTGCCGGTTTTTCTTTGATTTCACTTACTTGTTTGTGCTAGATAGATTGTAATATTCTTTCTCATTTACTCTTAGGTTTTCTCGGTGACTGAGGTAATATCCGGAAGGATATTTGCACGTTGTTTTACGTAAATAGGTGAGTGTTCCTTGTTTGTTATGTTTCTTGATTATATGGCTTATATATGACTAATAACATGTTAAACGCTTTCAATGATTAGCCAAAACGAGTTTTCTAGGCGAGTGTGTACTTTATCGCACTCAGCCTAAATGATTGTGAAATTTTCAATGATTGAACGATTGAAATGTTACTTGTGCATGAATGTAAGCCTTTTGGCTGAACTGGCCACTGCCCCTTGTTACCGATCGACTCGAGCCAGAAGCGGACTCGGTCGGGCGATATGGTGACCTGGGTGGTATACTCGAGTATTACCTTGTAGGTTGGTGGATTTTGGTGGAGCCTGGCCAATGTCCAAGAAGGGTTGAATGAAATGAACGAACGAACAAACGAAGGTTTCATTGATAAATGAAAAATCCATTTTCAAACGAATAAAGGAATAAGGGGAATGACCGGAGAACGAACGAATGAACGAACGTATCCTTTTCATGTGTGACTTATTGTAAATGTTGTAAATGTTTCTTGACTTATTGTTTGATTTATGGCTTGATCCTATGTTCGGAACCTCACTGAGCTTTTAGCTCATCCCTTTAGTTTTGTTTTTCTTAACAGGGGAAGGCGAGCGGGGCAAGAGCTCTGTATCGACTGGCTGGGTCTAGTTTTGGTTTTGTTTTGGTTCTCGCCCTAATGCTTGGCACGGGCTGGTTGTATGGTGACTTGAGAACTTTTGTATTCTCGACGGTTGTACTTCTTTCTGAGATAGCAATGTATACAAGTTTTGTTTTAAGTTTTGGATCCTCGTTTTGCTCTTTCTTGACGTTCTATTTCTGATTTGTGTGAGTGAACGACTGAGTCCCGACGAGAGCTGGGCAGGCGGTCCGCTGAACCCTCTGGTTCGCCTAAGGGGGAGGTGGGGCTGTCACAGATCTAGATTAAGGTGTCTTCATGAAAATTGTAGCCCTTCTTCTTAGCTTCGCAACAGTACCTCATGCACTTCGATCCGATAACCGTAGCCTGAAATTTGATCAAAACGGTTCTAGGTGCCAAATCTATCGTTTCCGTTGCTGGCCGTTTACGTTTTCATTTGCCGTTTCCACACATGCATGTGCCAATTTTGCCGTTTGCTTAATTTGTGCACTTTAGCAGTTGTTTGTGTGATAATATGGCTCAACCTTCTGCTACAGGCGGTGACGGGCTAGACGGAGCCGGTGGGGCCTACTAGCCGGCGATTTGAATTCATTTCCGTACTTTCTCTTGTTATACTTGCTCTTTAGGTGAGTAATTAGGGTTTCTGTGTAACTCAATACTAATATGAGTTTACTATGAAAAATGGGCACTTAGACGAGAGTGTACTTTATCGCACTCGATCTAAAACCCATTAGTTGCTCTTGATACCTGTGAAATATGATTTTGTGATTTGTTATGGAGCATTTATTGCTTGTGAAA
Source organism: Coffea canephora (assembly GCA_036785865.1). Lineage (NCBI taxonomy): Eukaryota > Viridiplantae > Streptophyta > Magnoliopsida > Gentianales > Rubiaceae > Coffea > Coffea canephora. The sequence goes on from CM071913.1 coordinate 30,894,650, forward strand.
CATTTGCGGAGCATTTATTGTTTGAACTAGAGCATTTATTGCTTGAACTACGATTTTAGAGCATTTATTGCTTCAAAAATATTTTGAGCATTTATTGCTCGTGACTTGAGCTGAGGCTCATGGTCTCTCTATCTGGGATCCTTTAAGAGAAGCGAGCCATGTGGCTCAAGATCTCAAGGGTCAACCAGTGATCATGTGACGCCCCACATCTCCCTAAGGCGGACCAAAGGGTATCCGCGGACGCCTGCCCAGCTCACGCCAGGACTCAAGCAATTCCATTCAATTTAAAATCGAACTAAACACTTCGACGAGAGCAACATGAATACAATAATGCGGAAGCGTTCAAGCTTAATAAGTCACTTAATGTATATCCAGTACATCGGGTAATCATGAAACGACTTAAATTCAAAGTACACATCAGGGCCCAAACTTTTCAAGTTTACAATTTCCAAAAGTACAACCCAAACCAGGGCCTAGTCAAAATATATAACAGGAGTCTTAACAAAATTACAACGGATGGTTTCTCCATATCTCTCCAAGAGTCGGTCCTGTTAAGGAAAACAAAACTATAGGGTGAGCTAACGCTCGTGAGGCCAAGAACACACATGCAAGCACTTAGTCAAATAACAATCCCAGATTTAATAAATAAAGCCATGTCTTTTCAATAATCAATCAATCAAACAGGAAAAGTAATCAGAAACAATTCAAGGATATAGTAGCTCTCAGGAGCTAAGTTCCACTCGATCTGCCGTTGTCATTCGTATACCTTCCCGCATTGACCCTCCTGTCAACCGGGTCGGTATTTCCATTTCCGTAGATCACCACTTACTTTCCTCCGTCCACCGTACACCCCAAGGGCCCACAATGACCATTATTGGGCGATACTCAACGAGTATGCCAAGCAAGACCTCTTATTAGGTCGAGCTTATGTGTATCTCACGGCTCGTCCAAATCCCCGACCAAGCCCATTGCTGGCTCGAGTCTAAGGACGGCCTATGAGTTTGGGCGTCCCCCATTCATTTGAAAGTCGAGGAGGTTCACTCCAACGACATAAGCATTCATGACATAACATTGCATTTTTCATTCATTCATTCAATACATTTCATTCATTCATTTGAAATTAGAACGAGTGCGATAAAGTACGCACCCGCCCTTATTTTTAAAACTTTCAACAAATCCCACAAATAAGCAAGTATCAAAATTCACACACTTGACACTCACCGAGCAATTCAATAAGAATTATTTTCCGGGAAGTTCAAGTGTCCACGGTGAGATCCTCTTGAAGGTCTCCTTGCGCGCCTGGCAATTTAATAGTGGATAATCACACAATTAACCCACTTATCAGAAAGATTGTACACTAGTACAATCTAAGAATTATTTTGCAAAAAGGAACCTCAATTACACGTAAATCGAGGTTCAACTTGCCTTTTATTAGGTACAATATTATTTGAGTTTTTATCATGAAAATCGAGGGCAAAACGTTTGAATAATACTAAGAGAATTAAGAGTTTTGGAAAAACTCCTTTGCCTTGAAAAGTGAGAATTTCAGTTTTATCCTAAATCTTTGAAAAATCGTAACTCGCTCGGTATAAAGTCGAGAATTGGAAAACTTTATACCGTTGGAACCCTCTGAGAGAGTACTATAAGTTCCTAGAAGACACTTTTCCATGAATTGAAGTGAAAAGTGGTCAAAAATGAGCTTGAAGACGCAGGGTCGGTTTCATGGCAGAATTAAGTTGGATTTCGGCCAACTTTGAAAATTCGGCACGATTCACACGTTGCAAACCGGCCTCTGAAATTTGCAGCACAATTAGGGTTGCAAGTGAGGTGTATGACAAAACAAGCGGATCAAGAATCGGAGTTTCGAGCACCGAGATACGGTAGCCCGAAGTTGAGCAAATTCAAGACTGGATGAGAATTTTCCAGATTTGAACCTCTAACTTTAGTAATTCAATTGGGTATCGAAACGAACTTGAATTGGCACCAAAATTGGCAGTATTTCAATACTATATGGAAAGTATCTCTCTATCGAATTTCAGGGAAAAATACCTTCGGCAAGGTAGTTAATTAGCCCACCAAAGTTCAAGAAAATCCTAAGGCAATCTGCCTTTGACTTGCATTTCCCAATTTCCAATCGTCTAACCAAGAAAGTTATCCAACCATGGTTCATTTGTGAAATAAGGGTCTAAGATACACCCATAATATCTTTGGTAAGTGTTTAATATCAAAAACATCAACTAACAAGTTCACTCCAAGATTTTGTTCCAAACCAGTCCAAAGATTAGGGTTTTCCAAAACAGAGCAGTCCACTTGCTTCAGTCACAACTCAGTCATTATAGCTCGAAATCGAGCATGGCTTATGCCGTTGGAAAATACATTCATGGAGTTAAAATATCACAGAAGAAATCGTTACCAATTTCGGCACCCATCTGGTTCAAATTCGGGCATCAAGTTGCTGCCTGAACACTTCATTCCAGAAGAACAGAGTAACAGGACAGCGAACTTAAAACATTTGGTTAAGCTTGCTCACAAAGAATCAGAATGTGCATTATATACCAAATTAAAGCTAGGAATGTCTAGTTTCAAACGACACTGACGGCACATGATTTTGACATCCGAGGACAGAGTTATAGCCAAAATACTACTGCTGGTCAAGCATACGCGAATCAGTTTTCCAGATTTGCTGGTTTCTAAAAAAAATTCATTTGCCCATTCAAACCTCATTATTTTTCAATGAAATTTTCCACACCTCTAATACATCATATAATCATCCAGTTCAAGCCATTAGTTCATTAAAAACTGGCCTTAAAATGGCCGAATAAAACAGGGGTAGAATCGGAAGTTTTTGCTTCTTACACCCAATGAAGTTCCTACTAATTACCCACCACTAATACACCATTATAATCACTAAACCAACAATATAATCACCATCAATCATCAAATCAGCAACAACAACCCAAGTGTTGGAATTCCAAGAGCCCACAATCACATTTTTACACCATAATCAAGTAACTAAGTGCATGCATGAGCTTAATCTTGCCATATAATCTCCAAAAGATAAGAATCCAAGGGTTGATCATTACCTACTCCTTTGGTTTGCAGGTCAGAATTTTCGGCCCTCTTGAAGCTCCAAGAAACCGTGAAAGCTCCCCTCCTCCTTAGCTAGATATAGTCTCCAAGTGGTTTGCTAAGTGGTCTCCAAGTTTGGTGTGATTTGGATGAATTTTAGTGCATGAATTGAAGATGAAAATGAAGGACAATGGAGAGCTCTTCTCCTTTCTTGTTGCACGGCCAAGTGAGGTGAGGAGAGAAGGAGTGTTGGTTCAATTGTGGCTTCCTAAGGAAGATTCATTGTGTGGTGCAAAATGCATCTCAAAGTCAACTTGAAATAGTGCAATTAGGATGCGTTTGGACTCGATTTTTCTCGCGCGTTTGGTTCACTAGTGCACTAAACCTCCAATGCATATACATTCATGTAAATATTATTCACTCTTAGTTGTCCCGAAATAAGGGTCTAAAGTCTCCCAAATAAATTCCGGCGCGTGAAAACGCGTACCGCCAAATTTAACGCCATAACGCGAAACTTTCGGGAAAATTCTTATAACGATTGCACTACTAACTATCACTTGATATTTATTCATAAGATTACCTATTTTAGGACCATAGTACAAGTCTCCAATATTCCAAGCTTATCGTTGCTACTACGCGGATAAAATCTCCAAGTACTATTCACTATTTTTTACTAAACGCGCTCTAGGAAATTTAATTTTCGAAACGAATCATTTTAAAAATATAACGAAGATATACTACCACTTATTTAGGTCTAATAAGAATAGAAAATATTCCTTGGAAAAAAAATCCAATTAAATAATTTATTAAGCCATAAATTAGGCATAAAATAATAGTTTTTGCGAGTCCTCACATCCTCTCCCCCTTAAGAAAATTTCGTCCTCGAAATTTACCTTGGTCGATGAACAAGTCTGGATACTTCTCCCTGATTGTCTCTTCAACTTCCCATGTTGCTTCCTCTACTCCATGGTTCTTCCATAAAACTTTCACTAGTGGTATCTGCTTGTTCCTCAATTCCTTTACCTTTCGATCCAGAAGTTTTACTGGTCTCTCCTCATAGGTCAGGGTTTCATCAATCTCAATATTCTCCGGTTGTAAAACATGAGAGGGGTCTGGATGATACTTCTTAAGCATGGACACATGAAACACGTTATGGATACGAGATAAACTCGGTGGTAATTCCAGCTTATAGGCTACATTCCCAACTCGCTGAATAATCTTATAAGGCCCTACAAACCTTGGTTGTAGTTTTCTTCCCTTTTCCGGACATCAAACTTGCTTTTAAAGGCGTAATCTTGAGAAATACCATATCTCCAACAGTGAACTCCAAATCCTCCTCCGATTGTCGGCATAACTTTTTGTCTATTCTGAGTGGTTTGAATTCTTTGCCGTACCAATTTCACCTTTTCATTATCTCCTCAATCCAAGATACAGTAGTCGTGTCTAAGATTTTCCGTTCACCCTACTTCATCCCAACAAATTGGGGATCTACACTTCCGACCATAAAGTGCCTCATACGGAGCCATTTGAATAGAAGAGTGGAAACTATTGTTATAGGCAAATTCCACTAAAGTCAAGAAACTTACTCCAATTCTTCTTCCAAAGGTCCAGTTACTAACAAAGTCCTCAACATGTCCTCAAGAGTTTGAATTGTTCTTTCAGATTGTCCATCAGTCTGGGATGATGGTACTAAAGTTCAACTTAGTCCCAACACTTCTTGCATCTTTTGCCAAAACCTCGAAACAAATCTTGGATCCCTATCGACACAATACTCACAGGTATACCATGTAGTCTGATGATCTCATCCAAGTACAATCTGGCCAACTTCTCCAATGGATATTTCATATTAATCGGCAGAAAATGAGCCGATTTAGTCAACTATCTACTATCACCCAAATGGCATCATGGCCTCTCTGTGTCCTTGGTAAGCCTGATACAAAATCCATGGTAATATTTTCCCATTTCCACTCAGGTATTTCTAGAGGTTGCAAAAGCCCAGATGGTTTCTGATGTTCGGCTTTAACCTGTTGACAAACCAAGCATGTCTGAACAAATTGGGCAATTTCCTTCTTCATATTTTTCCACCAATATAGACTCTTCAAGTCTTGGTACATTTTATTCCCTCCTGGATGTACTGTAAACTTTGATCGGTGTGCCTCTTCCAAAATTTCTTTTCTAAGCCCTTCATCCTTTGGCATAACCACCCGATTTCGAAATCTTAATATTCCATCTGATCCCAAAGTGAAATCGGTCTGGCTTCCCATCTTGACTTTCTCCACCAACTTTTGCATTTCAGGTCCTTTTCCTGAGATTCCTATACGTCCCAATAAAGTGGAGGTTATCACAATATTCCCCAAAATCACTTTCCTTGGTTCTAATCGAGGATTCCAATAGCTAACTTCCTCCAACATCGAAATTCCTTAACCATCAATCCAGCCATTTGTACCTGACGGTCAAAGCATCGGCCACTACATTGGCCTTCCCAGGATGGTAACTTAATATGCAGTCATAATCTTCCAGAAATTCCATCATCTACGTTGCCTCAAATTAGCTCCTTCTGAGAAAATAAGTACTTAAGGCTTTTGTGATCTGTAAAAACCTCAAAATGTCACTCCGTATAAGTAGTGTCTCCCATTTCTTCAAAGCAAAACCACAGCCGCTTAACTCCAAATCATGGGTCGGATAGTTTTCCTTCATGGCGGCTTCAATTTTCTATTTTGAATAATCACTAAGAAGAATTAGAGTTTTGGAAAACTCCTTTGCCTTTGAAAAAGTGAGAATTTCATTTTATCCTAAATTCTTTGAAAAATCGTAACTCGCTCGGTATAAGTCGAGATGGAAAACTTTTATACCGTTGGAACCCTCTGAGAGAGTACTATAAGTCCTAGAAGTACAACTTTCCGAATCTGAAGTGAAAAGTGGTCAAAAAATGAGCTTGATAGACGCCACTGTGGTTCGGTTTTCATGGCATGAATTATGTTGGATTTCGGCCAACCTTTGAAAATTCGCCACGATCTCACTACGTTGCAAACCGGGCCTACTGAATACATTTGCATGCACAATTTAGGGTTGCATAGTCGAGGTTGTTATGATACAAAACAGCGCGATCAAGAATCGGTTTTCGAGCACCGAGATACCGTGTTAGCTCCCGAAGTTGAGAAATTCAAGAACTGGATGAGAAATTTCCAGATTTGAACCCTCTATACTTTAAGTAATTCAATTGTTACGGTATCGAAGACAACTTGATTGGCCCACCAAAACTTGGCAGTATTATTCAAAATACTATATGGAAAGTATCTGCTCTATCCGAATTTTCAGGGAAAAAATACCTTCGCAACGGTAGTTAATTAGCCCACCAAAGTTCAAGAAAAATCTAAGGCAATTGCCTTTGACGTTGCATTTCCCCAATTTTCCAATCGTCTAACCAGGAAATTATCAACCCATGGTTCAGTTTGTGAAATAAGGGTCTAGATACACCCGAGCTAATATCTTTGGAAGCTGTTTAATATCAAAAACATACCAACTAACCAAGTTCAACTCCAAGTATTTGTTCCAAACCAGTCCAAAGATGAAGGGTTTTCCAAAACGAGCAGTCCACTGTGCTTCAGTCAGCCAAACTCAGTCATTATAGCTCGGAAATCGAGCTATGGCTTATGCCGTTGGAAAATACATTCATGGAGTTAAAATATCACAGAATTAATCGTTCACCAATTTCGGCACCCAGCTCTGGTTTCAATTCGGGCATCAAGTGCCTGCCTGAACACTTCATTCCAAGAAGAACACGAGTAACAGACAGCGAATTAAAACAATTTGGTTGAGCTTGCTCACAACGAATCAGAACTGGCATTAATAATATGTCCAATAGAAAGCTAGAATGTCTTAGTTTTTCAAACGACACTGACGGACATTTGATTTCGACATCCGATGGACAGGTTATAGCCAAATAACTACTGCTGGGTCAAGCATACGCGAATTCATTTTCAGATTTGCTGCGTCTATTTTAAAAATAAATTCTTGCCCATCAAACCTACCATTATTTATTCAAATGATTTTCCACAACCTCTAAAATAATCATATAGATCATCCTCAAAGCCATTTAGTTCATTAAAAACTGGCCTTAAAAGCTGTGCCGGTGACATACCAAAACAGGGGTAGAATCGAGAAGTTTTTCTCTTACACTCCATATGAACGTTTACCCTACTAAGTTACCCACCACTAATACACCATTATAATCACTGAAATCCAAACAGATATAATCAGCCATCAATCATCAAATCAGCAACAACAACCAATGTGTTTGGAATTCAAGAGCCCACAATTCACATTTTTACACCAAATCAAGTAACTAGTGCATGCAGTGAGCGCTTAATCTTGCATATAATCTCCAAAAGATAAGAATCCAAGGGTTGAATCATTTCACCTACTCCTTTGGTTGCAGGTTCAGAATTTTGGCCCTCTTGAAGCTCCAGAAACCGTGAAAACTCCCTCCTCCTTAGCTAGATATAGTCTCCAAGTTGGTTTGCTAAGTGGTCTCCAAGTTTGGTGTGATGTTGGATGAATTTTTAGAGTGCATGAATTGAAGATGAAAAATGAAGGACAATTTGGAGAGCATCTTTCTCCTTTTCTTGTTGGCACGGCCAAGTTGAGGTGAGGAGAGAAGGAGAGTGTTGGTTCAATTGGTGGTCGAACGAACAAACGAACGTTTCATTGATAAAATGAAAAATCCATTTCGAATGAACGAACGTATCCTTTTCATGTGTGACTTATTGTAAATGTTGTAAATGTTTCTTGACTTATTGTTTGATTTATGGCTTGATCCTATGTTCGGAACCTCACTGAGCTTTTAGCTCATCCTTTAGTTTTGTTTTCTTAACAGGGGAAGGCGAGCGGGGCAAGAGCTCTGTATCGACTGGCTGGGTCTAGTTTGGTTTTGTTTTGGTTCTCGCCCTAATGCTTGGCACGGGCTGGTTGTATGGTGACTTGAGAACTTTTGTATTCTCGACGGTTGTACTTCTTTCTGAATAGCAATGTATACAAGTTTTGTTTTAAGTTTTGGATCCTCGTTTTGCTCTTTCTTGACGTTCTATTTCTGATTTGTGTGAGTGAACGACTGAGTCCGACGAGAGCTGGGCAGGCGGTCCCTGAACCCTCTGGTTCGCCTAAGGGGGAGGTGGGGCTGTCACAGATCTAGATTAAGGTGTCTTCATGAAAATTGTAGCCCTTCTTCTTAGCTTCGCAACAGTACTCATGCACTTCGATCCGATAACCGTAGCCTGAAATTTGATCAAAACGGTTCTAGGTGCCAAATCTATCGTTTCCGTTGCTGGCCGTTTACGTTTTCATTTGCCGTTTCCACACATGCATGTGCCAATTTTGCCGTTTGCTTAATTTGTGCACTTTAGCAGTTGTTTGTGTGATAATATGGCTCAACCTTCTGCTACAGGCGGTGACGGGCTAGACGGAGCCGGGTGGGCCTACTAGCCGGCGATTTGAATTCATTTCCGTACTTTCTCTTGTTATACTTGCTCTTTAGGTGAGTAATTAGGGTTTCTGTGAACTCAATACTAATATGAGTTACTATGAAAAATGGGCACTTAGACGAGAGTGTACTTTATCGCACTCGATCTAAAACCCATTAGTTGCTCTTGATACCTGTGAAATATGATTTTGTGATTTGTTATGGAGCATTTATTGCTTGTGAAACATTTGCGGAGCATTTATTGTTTGAACTAGAGCATTTATTGCTTGAACTACGATTTTAGAGCATTTATTGCTTCAAAAATATTTTGAGCATTTATTGCTCGTGACTTGAGCTGAGGCTCATGGTCTCTCTATCTGGGATCCTTTAAGAGAAGCGAGCCATGTGGCTCAAGATCTCAAGGGTCAACCAGTGATTCATGTGACGCCCACATCTCCCTAAGGCGGACCAAAGGGTATCCGCGGACGCCTGCCCAGCTCACGCCAGGACTCAAGCAATTCCATTCAATTTAAAATCGAACTAAACACTTCGACGAGAGCAACATGAATACAATAATGCGGAAGCGTTCAAGCTTAATAAGTCACTTAATGTATATCATACATCGGGTAATCATGAAACGACTTAAATTCAAAGTACACATCAGGGCCCAAACTTTCAAGTTTACAATTTCCAAAAGTACAACCCAAACAGGGCCTAGTCAAAATATATAACAGGAGTCTTAACAAATACAACGGATGGTTTCTCCATATCTCTCCAAGAGTCGGTCCTGTTAAGGAAAACAAAACTATAGGGTGAGCTAACGCTCGTGAGGCCAAAAACACATGCAAGCACTTAGCAAATAACAACCAGATTTAATAAATAAAGCCATGTCTTTTCAATAATCAATCAATCAACAGGAAAAGTAATCAGAAACAATTCAAGGATATAGTACTCTCAGGAGCTAAGTTCCACTCGATCTGCCGTTGTCATTCGTATACCTTCCGCATGACCCTCCTGTCACCGGGTCGGTATTTCCATTTCCGTAGATCACCACTTACTTTCCTCCGTCCACCGTACACCCCAAGGGCCCACAATGACATTATGGGCGATACTCAACGAGTATGCCAAGCAGACCTCTTATTAGGTCGAGCTTATGTGTATCTCACGGCTCGTCCAAATCCCCGACCAAGCCCATTGCTGGCTCGAGTCTAAGGACGGCCTATGAGTTTGGGCGTCCCCCATTCATTTGAAAGTCGAGGAGGCACTCCAACGACATAAGCATTCATGACATAACATTGCATTTCATTCATTCATTCAATACATTCATTCATTCATTGAAATTAGAACGAGTGCGATAAAGTACGCACCCGCCCTTATTTTTAAAACTTTCAACAAATCCACAAATAAGCAAGTATCAAAATTCACACACTTGACACTCACCGAGCAATTCAATAAGAATTATTTCCGGAAGTTCAAGTGTCCACGGTGAGATCCTCTTGAAGGTCTCCTTGCGCGCCTGGCAATTTAATAGTGGATAATCACACAATTAACCCACTTATCAAGAAAGATTGTACACTAGTACAATCTAAGAATTATTTTGCAAAAAGGAACCTCAATTACACGTAAATCGAGGTTCAACTTGCCTTTTATTAGGTACAATATTATTTGAGTTTTATCATGAAAATCGAGGGCAAAACGTTTGAATAATACTAAGAGAATTAAGAGTTTTGGAAAAACTCCTTTGCCTTGAAAAGTGAGAATTTCAGTTTTATCCTAAATCTTTGAAAAATCGTAACTCGCTCGGTATAAGTCGAGAATTGGAAAACTTTATACCGTTGGAACCCTCTGAGAGAGTACTATAAGTTCCTAGAAGACACTTTTCCATGAATTGAAGTGAAAAGTGGTCAAAAATGAGCTTGAAGACGCAGGGTCGGTTTCATGGCAGAATTAAGTTGGATTTCGGCCAACTTTGAAAATTCGGCACGATTCACACGTTGCAAACCGGCCTCTGAAATTTGCAGCTCAATTAGGGTTGCAAGTGAGGTGTATGACAAAACAAGCGGATCAAGAATCGGAGTTTCGAGCACCGAGATACGGTAGCCCGAAGTTGAGCAAATTCAAGACTGGATGAGAATTTTCCAGATTTGAACCTCTAACTTTAGTAATTCAATTGGGTATCGAAACGAACTTGAATTGGCACCAAAATTGGCAGTATTTCAATACTATAGGGAAAGTATCTCTCTATCGAATTTCGGGGAAAAATACCTTCGGCAAGGTAGTTAATTAGCCCACCAAAGTTCAAGAAAATCCTAAGGCAATCTGCCTTTGACTTGCATTCCCAATTTCCAATCGTCTAACCAAGAAAGTTATCCAACCATGGTTCATTTGTGAAATAAGGGTCTAAGATACACCCATAATATCTTTGGTAAGTGTTTAATATCAAAAACATCAACTAACAAGTTCACTCCAAGATTTTGTTCCAACCAGTCCAAAGATTAGGGTTTTCCAAAACAGAGCAGTCCACTTGCTTCAGTCACAACTCAGTCATTATAGCTCGAAATCGAGCATGGCTTATGCCGTTGGAAAATACATTCATGGAGTTAAAATATCACAGAAGAAATCGTTACCAATTTCGGCACCCATCTGGTTCAAATTCGGGCATCAAGTTGCTGCCTGAACACTTCATTCCAGAAGAACAGAGTAACAGGACAGCGAACTTAAAACATTTGGTTAGCTTGCTCACAAAGAATCAGAATGTGCATTATATACCAAATTAAAGCTAGGAATGTCTAGTTTCAAACGCCACTGACGGCACATGATTTGACATCCGAGGACAGAGTTATAGCCAAAATACTACTGCTGGTCAAGCATACGCGAATCAGTTTTCCAGATTTGCTGGTTTCTAAAAAAAATTCATTTGCCCATTCAAACCTCATTATTTTTCAATGAAATTTTCCACACCTCTAATACATCATATAATCATCCAGTTCAAGCCATTAGTTCATTAAAAACTGGCCTTAAAATGGCCGAATAAAACAGGGGTAGAATCGGAAGTTTTTGCTTCTTACACCCAATGAAGTTCCTACTAATTACCCACCACTAATACACCATTATAATCACTAAACCAACAATATAATCACCATCAATCATCAAATCAGCAACAACAACCCAAGTGTGGAATTCCAAGAGCCCACAATCACATTTTTACACCATAATCAAGTAACTAAGTGCATGCATGAGCTTAATCTTGCCATATAATCTCCAAAAGATAAGAATCCAAGGGTTGATCATTACCTACTCCTTTGGTTTGCAAGGTCAGAATTTTCGGCCCTCTTGAAGCTCCAAGAAACCGTGAAAGCTCCCCTCCTCCTTAGCTAGATATAGTCTCCAAGTGGTTTGCTAAGTGGTCTCCAAGTTTGGTGTGATTTGGATGAATTTTAGTGCATGAATTGAAGATGAAAATGAAGGACAATGGAGAGCTCTTCTCCTTTCTTGTTGCACGGCCAAGTGAGGTGAGGAGAGAAGGAGTGTTGGTTCAATTGTGGCTTCCTAAGGAAGATTCATTGTGTGGTGCAAAATGCATCTCAAAGTCAACTTGAAATAGTGCAATTAGGATGCGTTTGGACTCGATTTTTCTCGCGCGTTTGGTTCACTAGTGCACTAAACCTCCAATGCATATACATTCATGTAAATATTATTCACTCTTAGTTGTCCCGAAATAAGGGTCTAAAGTCTCCCAAATAAATTCGCGCGCGTGAAAACGCGTACCGCCAAATTTAACGCATAACGCGAAACTTTCGGAAAATTCTTATAACGATTGCACTACTAACTATCACTTGAATATTTATTCATAAGATTACCTATTTTAGGACCATAGTACAAGTCTCCAATATTCCAAGCTTATCGTGCTACTACGCGGATAAAATCTCCAAGTACTATTCACTATTTTTACTAAACGCGCTCTAGGAAATTAATTTTCGAAACGAATCATTTTAAAAATATAACGAAGATATACTACCACTTATTTAGGTCTAATAAGAATAGAAAATATTCCTTGGAAAAAAAATCCAATTAAATAATTTATTAAGCCATAAATTAGGCATAAAATAATAGTTTTTGCGAGTCCTCACATCCTCTCCCCCTTAAGAAAATTTCGTCCTCGAAATTTACCTTGGTCGATGAACAAGTCTGGATACTTCTCCCTGATTGTCTCTTCAACTTCCCATGTTGCTTCCTCTACTCCATGGTTCTTCCATAAAACTTTCACTAGTGGTATCTGCTTGTTCCTCAATTCCTTTACCTTTCGATCCAGAAGTTTTACTGGTCTCTCCTCATAGGTCAGGGTTTCATCAATCTCAATATTCTCCGGTTGTAAAACATGAGAGGGGTCTGGATGATACTTCTTAAGCATGGACACATGAAACACGTTATGGATACGAGATAAACTCGGTGGTAATTCCAGCTTATAGGCTACATTCCCAACTCGCTGAATAATCTTATAAGGCCCTACAAACCTTGGTTGTAGTTTCTTCCCTTTTCCGGACATCAAACTTGCTTTTAAAGGCGTAATCTTGAGAAATACCATATCTCCAACAGTGAACTCCAAATCCTTCCTCCGATTGTCGGCATAACTTTTTTGTCTATCTGAGTGGTTTGAATTCTTTGCCGTACCAATTTCACCTTTTCATTATCCTCCTCAATCCAAGATACAGTAGTCGTGTCTAAGATTTTCCGTTCACCTACTTCATCCCAACAAATTGGGGATCTACACTTCCGACCATAAAGTGCCTCATACGGAGCCATTTGAATAGAAGAGTGGAAACTATTGTTATAGGCAAATTCCACTAAAGTCAAGAACTTACTCCAATTCTCTCCAAAGTCCAGTACACAAGTCCTCAACATGTCCTCAAGAGTTTGAATTGTTCTTTCAGATTGTCCATCAGTCTGGGGATGATAGATGGTACTAAAGTTCAACTTAGTCCCCAACACTTCTTGCATCTTTTGCCAAAACCTCGAAACAAATCTTGGATCCCTATCCGACACAATACTCACAGGTATACCATGTAGTCTGATGATCTCATCCAAGTACAATCTGGCCAACTTCTCCAATGGATATTTCAAATTAATCGACAGAAAATGAGCCGATTTAGTCAACCTATCTACTATCACCCAAATGGCATCATGGCCTCTCTGTGTCCTTGGTAAGCCTGATACAAAATCCATGGTAATATTTTCCCATTTCCACTCAGGTATTTCTAGAGGTTGCAAAAGCCCAGATGGTTTCTGATGTTCGGCTTTAACCTGTTGACAAACCAAGCATGTCTGAACAAATTGGGCAATTTCCTTCTTCATATTTTTCCACCAATATAGACTCTTCAAGTCTTGGTACATTTTATTCCCTCCTGGATGTACTGTAAACTTTGATCGGTGTGCCTCTTCCAAAATTTCTTTTCTAAGCCCTTCATCCTTTGGCATAACCACCCGATTTCGAAATCTTAATATTCCATCTGATCCCAAAGTGAAATCGGTCTGGTCTCCCATCTTGACTTTCTCCACCAACTTTTGCATTTCAGGGTCCTTTTCCTGAGATTCCTTAATACGTCCCAATAAAGTGGAGGTTATCACAATATTCCCCAAAATCACTTTCCTTGGTTCTAATCGAGGATTCCAATAGCTAACTTCCTCCAACAATCGAAATTCCTTAACCATCAATCCAGCCATTTGTACCTGACGGGTCAAAGCATCGGCCACTACATTGGCCTTCCCAGGATGGTACTTAATAATGCAGTCATAATCTTCCAGAAATTCCATCCATCTACGTTGCCTCAAATTCAGCTCCTTCTGAGAAAATAAGTACTTAAGGCTTTTGTGATCTGTAAAAACCTCAAATGTCACTCCGTATAAGTAGTGTCTCCATTTCTTCAAAGCAAAGACCACAGCCGCTAACTCCAAATCATGGGTCGGATAGTTTCCTTCATGCGGCTTCAATTTTCTAGAGGCATAAGCTATCACTTTATCATTTTGCATCAAAACACATCCCAAACCTTCCTTAGATGCGTCTGTGTAAACCACAAAACTACCATGTCCATTTGGTAGAGCTAGAACAGGCGCTCTAGTCAACCGTCTTTTCAACTCCTGAAAACTTCCTTCACACTTAGGACTCCAAATAAATTTTCCATTTTTCTTGGTCAACTCAGTCATAGGTCCAGCGATTTTCGAAAAATCCTGGATGAATCTCCGATAATACCCTGCCAATCCTATAAAACTCCGAACTTCCGTTGGATTTTCCAGTCGTTTCCATTTCGAAACAACTTCCACTTTAGCTGGATCCACTTTAATCCCATCCTTAGAAATTATATGCCCTAGGAAAGTCACTTCTTTTAGCCAGAATTCACACTTGCTAAACTTAGCATATAGCTGATGTTCCCTCAAGATTTGTAAAACCATTCTCAAATGTTTCTCATGATCTTTCACATTCTTAGAATACACCAAAATGTCATCAATGAAGATCACCACAAATTGATCCAAGTAAGGCTTAAAAACCCTATGCATTAAATCCATGAAAGCGGCAGGTGCATTGGTTAACCCAAAAGGCATTACTGCAAACTCGAAGTGCCCATACCTCGAGTTAAAAGCAGTCTTAGGTATGTCTTTCTCCAAAATCCTCAATTGATAGTAACCTTGCCTTAGATCCAACTTTGAAAACACTACCGCCCCTTGCAGTTGGTCAAATAGTTCATCAATGTGGGGTAGTGGGTATTTATTTTTAACCGTAACATCATTTAAACCTCGATAATCTATACATAACCTCAAACTCCCATCTTTCTTCTTTACAAACAAAACTGGGGCTCCCCACGGAGAATCACTCTCTCGTATAAAACCCCGTTCCAACAAATCCTGTAATTGTAACTTCAATTCCTTTAATTCAGCTGGAGCCATCCGATATGGTGTCCTTGAGATAGGTGCTGTTCCCGGAGCTAAATCAATTTTAAAAGCTATTTCCCGTTCCGGAGGTAGAGACTCCAATTCTTCAGGAAAAACATCAGAAAATTCTTTTACTACCGGTGTGTCCTCCAGATTCACCTTATCGTTAGGGGTATTAATAAGAAAAGCCAAATACCCTTGAGCTCCTTTACTTAACAACTTTCTAGCCCGAATTCCCGAAATAAGTGCAGACGAGGCTAACTTACCCCTTACATCCAATTTCAAGGTCGCTTCCCCTGGAATACACAATTCTACAATTTTCGTCCTACAATTCAGTTGGGCATTATAACGGGCTAACCAATCCATCCCTAGGATCACATCATATCCTTTAATCGCTAAGCCTATCAAATCGGCCAGCAATTTTCTTTCCCTCACGCAAATTTCACTATTCTTATACACCATATTAGCAATTAGACTTTTGTCCCCAGTGGGTGTTTTAACCTCCAAGTCATATGGTAACTTAATTGGCTTCAAATCTATTCCACTCATGAAATCAGGGTTTACAAAAGAGTGCGTTGCTCCCGGATCAATTAAAACCCTAGCTAGGCGGTGAAAGATTGGAATTGTACCTTCGACCACTTCGGTCGCCTCTGGAGCTTGTGGATAGTCCAATGCATAGACCCTAGCCGGTATTTTCGGTCGACTCCCTCCGGCACTGGTCTGCTTAGAGGTTGATTTTTCAGGCCTCTGCAGGCTTCCCCCTGTCCTCAACGATTTCGGACAATTCGCGATTTGATGCTCAGTGCTCCCACACAGCAAGCATTTTCCCAGCTTTCTCCAGCAGTCATTCTCAGAGTGGTTGGATTTACGACAATACCCACAAGTAACTTGAGGGGTCACAGTCGATCCAACAGATGGTGTTCCCCTAGCTTGAGTCGTCCCGCTACGACCTCCCCTAGATAGAGCTCCCCTAGAAGCTCCAGCAGTTCTCTTTCCTCCTTCCCCTCTTCCCTTTTTAGAAGGGTGTACAAACTTACTGGTCTGCCCAGTAGTGCGACTAGGGAAATTCCTTTTTCTATTGTGGAAATCCCTCACTTGAGATCTTGCATTCTCAACCCTTTGCGCTTTCTCTAAAGCCTCAGTAAAAGTAGAGATTTGGGCTGCAGCCAGGCCCTCCTGAAGTTCCACATTAAGTCCCTGTATGAACCTTCTAATCCTTCTCCGTTCATTGGCTACTAGCTCAGGAGCATATTTGGAAAGTTTAGTGAACTTCCCTTCATACTCTGCTACAGTAAGGGTTCCTTGTTTTAACTTAATAAATTCATCCTCCCTCTTCTCTTGAATTAAGGGCGGAAGAAACTTTTCATTAAACTCCCTTGCGAAATTCTCCCAAGTCCAAGGGGTTTGAGCTCTTTCCCATTTTCCTTTTATCAAATCCCACCAAGCACGGGCTACTCCCTCAAATTGAAAAGCAGCAAAGTTCACTCGCCTATCCTTAGTATAGTCTAGAGCGGCGAATATGTTGGTCATCCTTTCTAACCAATTCTCCGCTATCTCGGGGTCAGGTTCACCCATAAACTTAGGCGGGTTAAACTTTAGGAATCTTTCCAAGGCTCTATCCTCTCCTCTATCCTAGCCCCCCAGGTTGGTTAAATGGTCCAGGACCCTGTCTCTCCGCTAGACGTTCTAGGATATCAGTCATCCTATTGATGGCAGTAGCCACTTGGTTACCCTCAACGTTTTCCTGTCCCTGGGTCGGTCCAGTTGCCGATCCCTGGTCATCCCCCTAAGGTTGGGCCTGTCTAGACGCTCGCCCATGGCCTCGACCACTCCTTAATCCTTCCATTAGTCTAAACGTGCCTAGTGCAAGAAATAAATTAATTTAAGCAGAAAACAAGAATTATATCGAATTTAGAACTAACCAAGAAAGCATTGAAATTAACAATAATTTACATTTATAAGCATGTCAAGTTCGTACAATTAGCAAGTTAGGGACAATTCACAAAATATAGCACACAGGTGCTCAAAAGTATACTTTTAGTCATAGAAGACTAAAGTAAGAACAAGTGCCCAAAAGTAGGCCACACAAGCATGCAAAATACAATGGCCTCGGCACCCGCGTCACCCTAACTAGTCCTAACTGTACCAGTCAAAAGTCAAAAGGGAGTCAACGACTAAGATGCTAGTCCACTGCGGGGCTAGCAGGAGGAACCTCCTCCTCGGGGTCCTCCTCCGGATCCTCCTCCTCATCGTCAGGAATCACCGCAGTAGCGTCCTCAACCAGACTAGTAGCATCAACCAGCATCTCGAAAGCCCGAGTACGGACATCCCGTGCTAACCTAATGAGTCGAGCCCTAGCATCCCGAAGCTCCTCGTTAACCACTGCAGATGTGGCTACCTCACCCTCCAGCACCTCCTCGAGCTCAGCAATCCGCTCACCCTGAGCGCCAACCATCTGCCTAAACTCATCTACCTCAGCCTGTAAATCACGGTTGGCATCCACCAACTGACGACACTCGTCGTCCAGAGCATGCACTAGATGGTTCGGGTAGGCGAAAGTCAACCTACACAAACATCGCGGGTATCTGTCATAGGGTGAGTAGCGTACACGAGCTCCTCCTGCTATAGATCGGTAGTAGATAGTCCTAAGGGGCTCGTAATGACCATTCGCATGGCCATTCCCATTAGCTTCCGGGGCTCCATTTCCGTCATCCATACCTGCAACATAAAATAATAATACCTTTCGGGTTAGAAACTTAAATCACTACCTAATTCCAATATCCTGCAATGCATGCCTAACTTAATCGTTGGTTCATCCCAATCATCACTTGAGGTAGGACTAACTTAGTTGCTAGCTCGCCTCAAGTATCACTTAGGGTAGGATTAAGTTATCCCATATCGAGTCTTAAAGGTAGAGTATCTAATATGTCTCCCATATAGACCTCTAACCTAGTGCTCTGATACCAACTGTGACGCCCCACATCTCCCTAAGGCGGACCAAAGGGTATCCGCGGACGCCTGCCCAGCTCACGCCAGGACTCAAGCAATTCCATTCAATTTAAAATCGAACTAAACACTTCGACGAGAGCAACATGAATACAATAATGCGGAAGCGTTCAAGCTTAATAAGTCACTTAATGTATATCCAGTACATCGGGTAATCATGAAACGACTTAAATTCAAAGTACACATCAGGGCCCAAACTTTTCAAGTTTACAATTTCCAAAAGTACAACCCAAACCAGGGCCTAGTCAAAATATATAACAGGAGTCTTAACAAAATTACAACGGATGGTTTCTCCATATCTCTCCAAGAGTCGGTCCTGTTAAGGAAAACAAAACTATAGGGTGAGCTAACGCTCGTGAGGCCAAGAACACACATGCAAGCACTTAGTCAAATAACAATCCCAGATTTAATAAATAAAGCCATGTCTTTTCAATAATCAATCAATCAAACAGGAAAAGTAATCAGAAACAATTCAAGGATATAGTAGCTCTCAGGAGCTAAGTTCCACTCGATCTGCCGTTGTCATTCGTATACCTTCCCGCATTGACCCTCCTGTCAACCGGGTCGGTATTTCCATTTCCGTAGATCACCACTTACTTTCCTCCGTCTACCGTACACCCCAAGGGCCCACAATGACCATTATTGGGCGATACTCAACGAGTATGCCAAGCAAGACCTCTTATTAGGTCGAGCTTATGTGTATCTCACGGCTCGTCCAAATCCCCGACCAAGCCCATTGCTGGCTCGAGTCTAAGGACGGCCTATGAGTTTGGGCGTCCCCCATTCATTTGAAAGTCGAGGAGGTTCACTCCAACGACATAAGCATTCATGACATAACATTGCATTTCATTCATTCATTCAATACATTTCATTCATTCATTTGAAATTAGAACGAGTGCGATAAAGTACGCACCCGCCCTTATTTTTAAAACTTTCAACAAATCCCACAAATAAGCAAGTATCAAAATTCACACACTTGACACTCACCGAGCAATTCAATAAGAATTATTTTCCGGAAGTTCAAGTGTCCACGGTGAGATCCTCTTGAAGGTCTCCTTGCGCGCCTGGCAATTTAATAGTGGATAATCACACAATTAACCCACTTATCAAGAAAGATTGTACACTAGTACAATCTAAGAATTATTTTGCAAAAAGGAACCTCAATTACACGTAAATCGAGGTTCAACTTGCCTTTTATTAGGTACAATATTATTTGAGTTTTTATCATGAAAATCGAGGGCAAAACGTTTGAATAATACTAAGAGAATTAAGAGTTTTGGAAAAACTCCTTTGCCTTGAAAAGTGAGAATTTCAGTTTTATCCTAAATCTTTGAAAAATCGTAACTCGCTCGGTATAAGTCGAGAATTGGAAAACTTTATACCGTTGGAACCCTCTGAGAGAGTACTATAAGTTCCTAGAAGACACTTTTCCATGAATTGAAGTGAAAAGTGGTCAAAAATGAGCTTGAAGACGCAGGGTCGGTTTTCATGGCAGAATTAAGTTGGATTTCGGCCAACTTTGAAAATTCGGCACGATTCACACGTTGCAAACCGGCCTCTGAAATTTGCAGCACAATTAGGGTTGCAAGTGAGGTGTATGACAAAACAAGCGGATCAAGAATCGGAGTTTCGAGCACCGAGATACGGTAGCCCGAAGTTGAGCAAATTCAAGACTGGATGAGAATTTTCCAGATTTGAACCTCTAACTTTAGTAATTCAATTGGGTATCGAAACGAACTTGAATTGGCACCAAAATTGGCAGTATTTCAATACTATATGGAAAGTATCTCTCTATCGAATTTCAGGGAAAAATACCTTCGGCAAGGTAGTTAATTAGCCCACCAAAGTTCAAGAAAAATCCTAAGGCAATCTGCCTTTGACTTGCATTTCCCAATTTCCAATCGTCTAACCAAGAAAGTTATCCAACCATGGTTCATTTGTGAAATAAGGGTCTAAGATACACCCATAATATCTTTGGTAAGTGTTTAATATCAAAAACATCAACTAACAAGTTCACTCCAAGATTTTGTTCCAAACCAGTCCAAAGATTAGGGTTTTCCAAAACAGAGCAGTCCACTTGCTTCAGTCACAACTCAGTCATTATAGCTCGAAATCGAGCATGGCTTATGCCATTGGAAAATACATTCATGGAGTTAAAATATCACAGAAGAAATCATTCCCAATTTCGGCACCCATCTGGTTCAAATTCGGGCATCAAGTTGCTGCCTGAACACTTCATTCCAGAAGAACAGAGTAACAGGACAGCGAACTTAAAACATTTGGTTCGGCTTGCTCACAAAGAATCAGAACGTGCATTATATACCAAATTAAAGCTAGGAATGTCTAGTTTCAAACGCCACTGACGGCACATGATTTCGACATCCGAGGACAGAGTTATAGCCAAAATACTACTGCTGGTCAGAGCATACGCGAATCAGTTTTCCAGATTTGCTGGTTTCTAAAAAAAATTCATTTGCCCATTCAAACCTCATTATTTTTCAATGAAATTTTCCACACCTCTAATACATCATATAATCATCCAGTTCAAGCCATTAGTTCATTAAAAACTGGCCTTAAAATGGCCGAATAAAACAGGGGTAGAATCGGAAGTTTTTGCTTCTTACACCCAATGAAGTTCCTACTAATTACCCACCACTAATACACCATTATAATCACTAAACCAACAATATAATCACCATCAATCATCAAATCAGCAACAACAACCCAAGTGTGGGAATTCCAAGAGCCCACAATCACATTTTTACACCATAATCAAGTAACTAAGTGCATGCATGAGCTTAATCTTGCCATATAATCTCCAAAAGATAAGAATCCAAGGGTTGATCATTACCTACTCCTTTGGTTTGCAAGGTCAGAATTTTTGGCCCTCTTGAAGCTCCAAGAAACCGTGAAAGCTCCCCTCCTCCTTAGCTAGATATAGTCTCCAAGTGGTTTGCTAAGTGGTCTCCAAGTTTGGTGTGATTTGGATGAATTTTAGTGCATGAATTGAAGATGAAAAATGAAGGACAATGGAGAGCTCTTCTCCTTTCTTGTTGCACGGCCAAGTGAGGTGAGGAGAGAAGGAGTGTTGGTTCAATTGTGGCTTCCTAAGGAAGATTCATTGTGTGGTGCAAAATGCATCTCAAAGTCAACTTGAAATAGTGCAATTAGGATGCGTTTGGACTCGATTTTTCTCGCGTGTTTGGTTCACTAGTGCACTAAACCTCCAATGCATATACATTCATGTAAATATTATTCACTCTTAGTTGTCCCGAAATAAGGGTTTAAAGTCTCCCAAATAAATTCGCGCGCGTGAAAACGCGTACCGCCAAATTTAACGCTATAACGCGAAACTTTCGGAAAATTCTTATAACGATTGCACTACGAACTATCACTTGAATATTTATTCATAAGATTACCTATTTTAGGACCATAGTACAAGTCTCCAATATTCCAAACTTATCGTGCTACTACGCGGATAAAATCTCCAAGTACTATTCACTATTTTTACTAAACGCGCTCTAGGAAATTAATTTTCGAAACGAATCATTTTAAAAATATAACGAAGATATACTACCACTTATTTAGGTCTAATAAGACTAGAAAATATTCCTTGGAAAAAAAATCTAATTAAATAATTTATTAAGCCATAAATTAGGCATAAAATAATAGTTTTTGCGAGTCCTCACAGATCAAGCTTGACAAATGAGTTGGCTTGGGAGCCACCCGTATCCTTACCATGTGGTGCTACTTTTCTGCTTTTGCTTTGCTCTCACTGTGCAAATGTTGACATGTAAAAATTATATTTTTACCCCTAGTTAGTCACTAAGTTTCTAGCTTACCCCTTTTCTTTTGTTTTCCTTAGCAGGGCCAACGCGGGGAAATTTTGGCACCATCACTAGTATAGTTAGGTTTCGTTTATAATCACCAAATAGTAAAAATGTTTTTTTTTTCCTATTATAGTGATCCGTATAAGAACCCTTCTTAGGGTCTACTCTTTGGTTTTGGTTATAATCATAAGGATGTAATGGTATGAGTAGTTACTTTTGGAGATGTAAATAGAACTCTTTTGCCGATGTATATAATATGAATAGCTTTTATTTGCTTTTGCCTCTGAGTCCCAGCGAGAGTTGGGCAGGCGGTCCGCCGAACCCTTTGGTACGCCTTAGGGGGAGGTGGGGCTGTCACAATTGGTATCAGAGCGTAGGTTTCAGATGTTTGTAGTGCATCCGAGGTTTCAACGTTTAGGATGCCGGACTGTGGGGTACTTGGCTATTAAGGTAAATATTGAATGCTAGGATTTTGATATTGGACTTTTGTAATTTTGCCTTAAGGCAAAGTGGGGATTGAGTTTATTGCACTTGGAGATGGCCAGTCCCAGTGTGAATCGACTTGATTCTTACTTAATGTTGCAGTTAGCTATTTGGACCTATTCTTTAGGTTTGTACCCTAGGGCCGCCGAGGTGGTGCTGGTGGATTAGGTGGGCTCCGCAGGGGAGTTGCGTTAGGGCCGTTGACTTGAATTACTTTGTTGTCCTGTAGATTTGTCTTGAAATTGATGTGTTCAGTGTTTTGGTACTAACTGCATTTTGGCTAAATTGTGCATATCTTTGGTATAAACCTATATATATATGTCCAAAAATTTTGATCATTTAGTGTGTTTTATATGGCGTTTTATATGGTAAAGTTTTCAAAACAAATGGAAGCCGGTAGCCGAGGTGGAGATAGGAGACGAGGCCGAGGCTGAGGAAAAGGTAGGGGATGGAGACCAGAACCCGAAAGGGTAGAAAATGAAAATGCGAACCACCAAGCTGATAACCAAGTAGCTACAGCCATATAACGGATGGCAGATTTGCTGGCACGAATAGTGGACCAATAGGGTCAGGGTCATGGGAATAATGCCGAAAACCCTGGAAATAATCCGGGCAATCACGAGGGAGTGGACCGTGCCTTAGAACGGTTTCAAAAATTTGCACCCCCGAAATTCATAGGTGGACCAAGCCCTGACCTAGCTGAGGGATGGATGGACCGCATGATGGATATATTCGCTGCGCTCGGGTATCCAGAGGAACGGCAAGTATCTTTTGCTATCTTCCAATTTGAGGGACCAGCCCGAGCATGGTGGAATGTAATAAAGGCTAAGTGGGAACGAGAACAGACCCCCTAGATTTGGGTCAATTTCACCCGTGAGTTTAACGAGAAGTATTTGCCACCAATTGTTCAAGAAAGGCGGGAAGAGGACTTTATCCGCCTGCGTCAAGGGCCGTTAAGTGTGGCAGAGTACGAGACACAATTTACCAAACTCTCCCGTTTTGCTCCGGAGTGAGCACTAACAGACCGAAAGAGAATTCGTCGGTTTGTCCAGGGGTTAAACGTGGAAATACAAGAGGCACTGGCGGCTACCCAGTTGGATACATTCAGCCAGACCCTGGAAAAGGCACAGCGAATAGAGACGGCAAGGAGTCAGGTGAAAGCTTTCCGTGACAAGAAGAGAACACCATCTGATACCTATACCTACACTGGTGGGCAAAGCTTGGGAAGCGAGCCACCTAGTAAGAGGAGTAAGGAAGCCGATGGTACACGACCAGTGGGGACTCCGAATCAAGGTAAAACAAGGGAAGATCAGGTAGGAAAAGGGCCCCAAAGTGGTGTCTCACATGGGAAATCGATGTTCAGAACCAGAAGAGTATGTGATGTCTGTGGGGCCACTAACTACGGAAGATACCTGTTGGAAGAAAGAGAAAAATCGGCGATGTTTCCGATGTGGTAGCAATGAACACCTAGTTGCTCAGTGCCCTCAGAAGTCGAGGGGAGGAAATAAATCAGGGACGAAGGGAACCATTTCTAGGCCGATCAGGGACACCGAAGGTATGAATTTCGAGGACGAAATTCTTCTAAGAGGGGGAGGTTGTGAGATCCCGATTCGTCCTTAATTTTGAATAAGGATTATTAGTGCTAAATTTTGCTATAAAATTTGATTTTTAAGGATGATGGTAATTCTTTACATGTGATTTTGCTTTTAGAATCGAAAAAACCTTAATTTGAAATTTTATTAAAACCCTAATTTTGCCAATGTTATAAAGGTTGTTGTTTTATTGTTTATGGAGAAAGTATGATTAAGTATGAAAGGTTAAGATAGGAAGGTGATTAGTGAAATGATTAAGTGTGACTAAGTATTTTAGACTAGATTAAGTGTATGAAAGCTTTTATTATAATTGTGAGCCATAGTGTAAATTTTGGAGTAAATTGGTAGGATTGTGAATTTAATTGGGCCATAGTATGGCTTTTGGTTTAAAATAATTGTTGGACTTCCTAAAAGTTCCATGAAGTTCCTAAGCTTAATTATGATTGGCTAATCAAAAAAGTGTTGGACTTTGACCAAGACCTTCTTACTTTACTAAAACTCAAAATTGACCAAAATTTCTCCATTTTATTGCTTGCTTTGGCCGAACCTTGGAGAGGAAACATCAAGCAAAACCTTTCATCTTGCATCTTCAATTTCTTGCCCAATCTTGAGTTCCAACCATTAGCATCTTAAATTACTCCATAAAACTTCTTGCTAGAAAGGATTAAGAAGGATTGGTGGAGTTGTTTTGGAAAGGGAAGCACTAAGCTACCAACTTTCTTGGGGTTTTAAAGTATTTTGCCAAGAACTTCCTCTTTACTTCAATTAATTGGTGATTAGTGATTTTTAGTTGTTTTAGATGTTGTTTTGTGGAAGATTAGCACTTGAATGCATGAATTCTAGATTAGGGTTTCATTTTTTCCCCAATTCTGCCGGTACTGTTACACCTAGTTAGAGGCCGATTTGGCTTTAATACAAAACATGAAAGTTGTAGAGAATGATGTTTTATAGTTGCCTACAAAATTTCAGCACAATCAGAGCAACGTAACCGGTGAAAAGACTGAAATACCCCTGCTGCCCTGTTTCTGTCCGAAAATGAAAATCAGCTTCTGTAAGTGGTTAGTTTGACCAGGAATATTACCGAATTGGTTGATGATGTCTTCTTAAGAATTATAGCCTTGTATCTTAGCTTTCAAATGGATTTGGAATTACCTGAATTGGAGTTGTGTATGCTGAGATATGAGTGAATAAAGCAGGACTGCTAGTTGATTTCTGGAGTGAATTTCGAACTGGAAAATCTGGAGTTGTTTTGATAAATTTGACCTAGTTAGGGTGAGAAATGGACTGAGTGGTCTTCATGAAAGTTGTAGCTTCTTAAGTCCTTGATGTGCCTGCAAAAGTTTAGGTCAAACGGATTAGTGTAGCCTGAGTTATGGGCAAAATACTTGAACCTGTTTTGTACACTGGATTGTGTTACGTTTTTGAATTTTGCTTCTGACCATGCTCTGTCAGTTTTGATAATGTGTTATCTGGGCATTGACCCCTTCATAAGAAATGTAGATCTTGGTCTTAGATTCGAAACGGTATAAAGTGCATCAAAATCCGAGTTCCGTAGCTTCAGTTATGACCAGAATAAGATCGGTTGTCAGAACTGCCCTCGAATTTGGACAGTTCTGACAGGAACTTTGAACCTTTTCCCCTATGCTTCGTACTGATTCAGTTTTGGGTCAAAATATAAAAGTTATAGCCTTATGTCTTAGATTTCCGACGCCTTTGGAATTTCTTGATTTGGATTTGTGACCTGTGAGTTATGGTCCGGCAAACAAACCCTGTCCGTCACCCTAAAATGCAAATTTCTGGTACTGTTTTCCATAATTTCGACCTGCTTCCATTCAGATCTATATTAAGGTGTCTTCATGAAAATTGTAGCCCTTCTTCTTGGTTTCGTAATAGTACCTCATGAACTTTGATCCGATAACCGTAGCCTGAAATGTGATCAAAACAGTTCTAGGTGCCAAATCTATCGTTTCCGTTGCCGGCCGTTTACGTTTTCATTTGCCGTTTCCGCACATGCATGTGCCAATTTTGCCATTTTGCTTAATTTGTGCACTTTAGCAGTTGTTTGTGTGATAATATGGCTCGACCTTCTGCTACAGGCGCTGACGGGCTAGACGGAGCCGGTGGGGCCCACTAGTTGGCGATTTGAATTCATTTCCGTACTTTCTCTTGTTATACTTGCTCTTTAGGTGAGTAATCAGGGTTTCTGTGTAACTCAATACTAATATGAGTTTACTATGAAAAATGGGCACTTAGGCGAGGGTGTAATTTATCGCACTCGATCTAAAATCCATTAGTTGCTCTTGATACCTGTGAAATATGATTTTGTGATTTCTTATGGAGCATTTATTCCTTGTGACACAATTTGAGAGCATTTATTGCTTGAACTAGAGCATTTATTGCTTGAACTACAATTTTAGAGCATTTATTGCTTCAAAAATATTTTGAACATTTATTGCTCGTGACTTGAGCTGAGGCTCATGGTCTCTCTATCTGGGATCCTTTAAGAGAAGTGAGCCGTGTGGCTCAAGATCTCAAGGGTCAACCAGTGATCAAGCTTGACAAATGAGTTGGCTTGGGAGCCACCCGTATCCTTATCATGTGGTGCTACTTTTCTGCTTTTGCTTTGCTCTCACTGTGCAAATGTTGACATGTAAAAATTATATTTTTACCCCTGGTTAGACACTAAGCTTCTAGCTTACCCCTTTTCTTTTGTTTTCCTTAGCAGGGCCGACGCGGGAAAATTTTGGCACCGTCATTAGTATAGTTAGGTTTCGTTTATAATCACCGAATAGTAAAAATGTTCTTTTTCCTATTATAGTGATCCGTGTAAGAACCCTTCTTAGGGTCCACTCTTTGGTTTTGGTTATAATCATAAGGATGTAATGGTATGAGTAGTTACTTTTGGGGATTTAAATAGAACTCTTTTGCCGATGTATATAATGTGAATAGCTTTTATTTGCTTTTGCCTCTAAGTCCCGGCGAGAGTTGGGCAGGCGGTCCACCGAACCCTTTGGTACGCCTTAGGGGGAGGTGGGGCTGTCACAGTCCGTCTGCATGCCATGTGATACGCTCCTCGATCAACGCGTTTCGAGACACGTAGCACGTTTGCCCAAGGATCTAGCGAGGTTGTCCTACGTTTGGATTGCGGGACTCTAAATCAATACGGACGGCACGTTTTTTTATTTAAAGGGATAGAACGACGCTCCGATGAAGGTGAATACTCTAGGAGAATAGGTCGGCTGAACAATCAAGGACAGGACACAAGATTGCTTAAGAACCCTTGCCAAAGCAAGTTAAGGGCTCGAATTCTCTCTTAGGAAGAAATCGAAAATACTAAGAATTTTATTCATAAAACTTGTGTCTTTAACCTTACAAAGCTAGCCTATTTATAGGCTAAAGGTAACAAGAAAAACCCTAAAGAAACCCTAAAGGAAAAGTCGGCCATCTTGACTTCAAAATGGGCCGGTCCATGCCTTCTACTAAGCAACTAGTCCAACTAAATAAATAACAAGAACTAAGGTCCTACTCGGCCGACTCATAAAGAGGCCCACTTGATTCTTCATGGGCTTGGATCAAAGTGTAAATTGCTTGATTGTCTCTTTCCAAGCCTTCAATATCTCTATGGGCTCCATGTTGATCTTGGACAACTCAAACAAGGGTTTGGAGGGATTCTTTGAAGAGTTTGGCCCGTACACGTGTGACTGAGCTCAATGGGACTCGGATTGGGCCCTGGTTCATGCACACATCAGTCCCCTCCTCTTGAAAAGGATTTGCTCTCAAATTTGGATCCTCCTCATCAAGAAATGGGCTCAGGTCCGCGACATTGAAGGTCGCGCTAACATTGTATTCCCCAGGTAGCTCCAATTTGTACGCGTTGTCGTTAACCCGTTGGAGCACACGAAAGGGTCCATCTCCTCTGGGGGATAACTTGCTTTGTCACTGCTTGGGGAGCCTATCTTTTCGCAAGTGTAACCAAACCCAATCACCATGCTCGAAAATCATTTTGCGACGGTGCTTGTTAGCCTGTTGGGTGTATTGTTGAGTACGCCTTTCAATGTTTGCTCGAACTGCTTCATGTAACCTGCGCACAAAATCGGCCTTCTTTTTCCCATCTAAGCTTGTGTGCTCAGAGGAAGGTAAGGGTACTAAATCAAGAGGGGTCAGCGGATTAAAGCCATAAACAATCTCAAAAGGTGAGTAGTGTGTAGCACTGTGAACGGCTCGATTGTAGGCGAATTCAACATGAAGCAAACACTCTTCCCAAGTTTTAAGATTCTTTTTAATTAAAGCCCGAAGTAGTGTGCCAAGTGTGCGATTGACAACCTCAGTTTGTCCATCGCTTTGTGGATGACTGGTGGTGGAGAATAGTAACATAGTACCAAGTTTAGACCACAAAGTCTTCCAAAAGTAACTCAAAAATTTTACATCTCTATCACTAACAATGGTCCTAGGTATACCATGGAGACGGACAATTTCCTTGAAGAATAGATTAGCAATATGAGATGCGTCATCAGTTTTGTGACAGGGAATAAAATGAGCCATCTTAGAGAATCTACAACTACCATAAAGATGGAATCATTTCCCCTAGGTGACCTAAAGAGTCCTAAGACAAAATCCATGGACAAGTCTACCCAAGGATAGTTGGGAATAGGCAATAGGGTATATAGGCCATATGGGTTTGTCCTAGACTTCGCTTTGTGACAAGTGGCACATCTACCAACCAAGCGCTCCACATCTCGACGTATGTGAGGCCAGTAGAAATGCTCTTGTAACATGGCAAGAGTCTTAACCATGCCAAAGTGTCCCATGAGACCACCACTATGTGCCTCCCTAACCAGAAGATCACGGATTGACGAATTAGGCACACACAGTTTATCCACATGAAATAGAAATCCATCATGCAAAAAGTACTTTCCATGTGGGTTCTTAACACATGTAACATATATGTCACCAAAGTCATGATCATGTGTATAGAGTTCCTTAATCATTTCGAACCCTAATAATTTAGCATCAAGACAGGCAAGCAAGGAGTGTCTACGTGACAAGGCATCAGCTACCACATTTGTCTTGCCAGTCTTGTACTTAATCACATAGGAGAAGATGTCAATGAAGCTTACCCATTTGGCATGTCTCTTGCTTAACTTGGGTTGCCCCTTGAGAAACTTCGGTGACTCGTGATCAGTGTATATCACGAACTCCCGAGGGCGAAGATAGTGTTGCCAGGTCTCCAAGGCCCTCACCAGTGCGTACAACTCCTTGTCGTACGTTGGGTAGTTTAAAACAGCTCCTCCCAGTTTTTCGCTAAAGAAGGCACAAGGCCTTTTGTCTTGTATGAGGACAGCGCCAATACCTACACCAGAAGCATCACACTCGATTTCAAAAGTCTTGGTAAAGTTTGGTAATGCTAAAACAGGTGCATGTGTAAGTTTATTTTTGAGGGTAAGAAATGCTTGTTCTTGGTCTTTCCCCCAGTAGAACTTGTCATTTTTCTTGGTCACGAGGGTCATTGGGGCGGCAATGGTGTTGAAGTCCTTGACAAAGCGCTGGTAGAAGCCTGCCAATCCAAGAAAGCTGCGTACCTCAGGGACGGATGTAGGAGTTGGCCATTGCTCGATGGCCTCAATCTTGGACTTGTCTACTTTGATACCCTGCGAACTCACTACATAGCCCAGAAACACAAGTTCATTAGTACAAAAGGTGCACTTCTTAAGGTTAACGTATAGACGCGCCTTTCGAAGTGTCTCAAGAACTAGTCTCACATGCTGCAGATGCTTATGCTCACTACGACTATATATCAGAATATCATCAAAGTAAACTATGACAAATTTGCCAATAAACTGCCTCAAGACATGGTTCATTAGGCGCATGAAGGTGGTAGGGACGTTAGTCAACCCAAAAGGCATGACTAGCCACTCATAAAGACCATGCTTGGTTTTGAAGGCCGTTTTCCATTCATCGCCTTCTTTCATCCTAATTTGATGATAGCCACTCCTTAAGTCGATTTTGGTGAATATTACAGCACCATCGAGTTCATCAAGCATATCATCTAATCTAGGAATGGGATGGCGATACTTAACAGTAATGGCATTGACGGCCCTACAATCAGTGCACATTCGCCAAGTACCATCCTTTTTAGGGACGAGTACCGCAGGCATAGCACAAGGACTGAGACTCTCTTTTACCCAACCTTTACCTAACAGGCCATCAACTTGCCTTTGAAGCTCTTTTGTCTCCTCAGGGCCCATGCGGTAAGTAGGTTTTGTCGCGCCCCATTTTTTGATAAATAAATAAAATAAATGGTTTAAAAAATGTATTTTTTGATTGGAAAATGAATTGTGATTTAAAAGAAAGATGGGTCTAAATGGGACTTTTGAAAATGCGACGATTTGACCCAAGAAAAAATAGTTCAAAAAGGGTTTTTATATGAAAAATGGAGTCGCCACTTGGTATAAAGTTAGGGTGTACCAAGTCACCCAAAAAAAGTGAATTTTTTAAGGAAAAAAGTAAGAAACCCTTTTGAACGACTCCTAGTCCACGTAAACCAATGAAAAAGATTCGGGAGTCACATTTGACGAAAGGGAAGGCAAGGATAAAAATCCAAGGCACCCCTTCGACCTAGCCAAGGCTAGTTGCGTTGATTTAATCAAAGATTTTCTTATTTTAACCAAAGAATTTATTACATTTGGATGTACTACATGAATGCAAACCCTAGACCTAGGGGTATTGGGGGAAATTTCTCTTCAAAGGTGGAGTGGTGCCAATCACATTAATTGTGAAGCCCAATAACGATCCTTCGAAGAAGT
The DNA here is from genome assembly GCA_036785865.1 of Coffea canephora. Taxonomy (NCBI): domain Eukaryota; kingdom Viridiplantae; phylum Streptophyta; class Magnoliopsida; order Gentianales; family Rubiaceae; genus Coffea; species Coffea canephora. Next base: position 30,925,815 of record CM071913.1, read on the forward strand.
CACGAATAATGCAAGTGGAATGCTTAAACAAGGAAAGAAAATATGAGAGGTGTGCAAATAAAGGCAAAAGTGCTCGTGTGCAAGTAAAGGGATAAAAAGGTGCATGTGTGCAAATGAGAGGAAAAGTGAAAGTGTAATGATAGAGTGGATTTAGAATGCATGAGCCTAGGGAATTCATGCATAATGGGTACGGGGAGACCTAAATCGTGACTCAATTTGCCCTTTGATAGAGAGGATACAAGCGTGCTAAGGCTTAGAAAAAGCCACACTCGTCTATATCCCATATTTAAGGGGACTCTCAAGCAAATGAACCCTATAACTAGCATGAAATGCAAAAATCCTAAAATGGAGGGAAAAGGGGTTCGAGGGACATGCAAAATGATAAAACTAAAAAGAATGCATGACATGTAATGAACATGCAAATATGTGCTAACGAGGGGAAATCCCTAAGGGTCTAGCGTTGGACTAGCCCATTCTATGAATTCCGACTAGCGTTGGACTAGTGGAAGCGTACATTCATCCATCACATTCATTCAGGCTATGGAAAGCGAGTAGACATGCCAAACACTTATAAACACATAGCACGTAACACTTAGCATGCTCGACTAGATGCAAAAATCCTAATAAAGCATTTAACACATAACATATAGCAAGCAACCAAACTAATGAACTATTACATTTGCTAGCTAGGCACACGTCTTCAATAGGTCTTCATCGGATGCTCCTCCAAGCCCTATCTATTACAAGCCAAGAGGTGTACACATACCCCATAAAAGAAAAAAAAAACTTAATAAAGCAAAAGTAAATGAAAGGAATGAAAGGAATTTAAGAAATGTAAAGAAAGCAAAGTAGTCATGCAATTCACTTAGCACATTGGATCACATAGGAGAGACTAAAAAGATAAAAGAAATTATACCTTCCCCTAATGGTAAGCAAATGAGGGAAAATGGCTTCAAAACAATAAAGAGGTCAAGGTACCACTTTATTTAAGAAAAATTAAACGAAATGTGCAAAACAAAGCTCACTGGATCATAAAGTCCCTAAAGTCATGACTTAAGCGCAATTGAAACAAAGCATGGTAGTTAATTGAAGCCAATAAGCAATGAAGTTGCACAAATTAACATGACCAAGGACCAAATGGATGAAATTATTTAATTGGTTGGGTCATAGTGAAATGAAGGGAGACTTGGGGGGTCAAAGTGTAATTTCTAAAGTTGTTTTTCATGCAAAAGCATGCAATCCCACGTAAGAGACTTGTTTCTGCAATGTTTATGCACTCCAATCGAACAAAACAAAATCTGCTGTATTTTCTTATCAAACTCAACTTCCTTAACCACAGCCTTGATGCGATTTTTCCCAAACTAACATCATAAATTCAAACAAGCAACCCATTTCATTCAATCAAACAGAAAGGCTTAGCAAAACATCATGCAAATCTGCCACACAAATGAGAAACCAAAAAAAATTGCAACTTGGACAGGAGAAACAATGTGAGAAAGAAACTAAAAGCACAAGAAAAATAGTCATGTACGACCGAAGTGAGTGCGAAATTAAAACCAGAAACAATCACACATGAACTCAGATTCTGGTGAGAGCCACTGAGAGTCAACAACGCAGCTGCTACATGCGTGAAAGATTGCAGAAAAATAACAAAAAGAAGAAAAAAATGGCGGATGCATCTTATCAGCAAATTCAGGAAATTTGCAACCTTAACAGGCATATATTCATCATGAGCATACATTTGGACATGCAACCAAAAGAATTTGGGATAAAGAAAGAAAGAAAAACGCAGCTTCATGATCTAGGCATCGTGACACACAAATTCAACATCTCAACACACCAAAACATGGAAGGAAAATCCTACGAATGCTAGAGGAAGTTCCAGCCAGCATTCGGCAACCAGATTTGCTCAGTTTTCCAGCATGGTGTTTAATCATAGCTCGAGTGTTTTGAGGACTCAAACGTAAACTTAACATCAAATCATTCCATTCCTTCTCCTTAAAACCAGATTTAACAAGCAATTTAAACGTAAGGGTCCCTTAAACAGCCATGGAAAAGAAAACAAAAAGACAAAAAGATGCAGCAGCTTTTTACTCTTTTTATCTTGGCTTGACCATCTTTGCATGCAAACACTCAAATCAGTTCTACCAATTTGTCATCCAAAGACCAAATGCAATGCATTCACCACCATTGACAAGCAAAAAACTTAGAACATGATCATGCAAAAATTCTGGAAAACTTGCATGCAACAATGGTTTGACAATCTGAATCATTCATTTTTCCAGCAAGGTGCTTGATCTTAGTTCCAATGTTTTAAGTGACTCAAACATGTAAATTCAATCTAATAAAGCCATCCATTCCTTCTCTTTAATGCCAGATTGAACATGCCACTTAAGTGTGAAGGTTCATTAGACTGCTATGGAAGGGAATACGGTGGGGAAAATGCAGCAAACTTTCATTTCATTCATTTCAATTTAGATATGTTCATACCACATAACCCAAGCCACCAAACATAGCAGACATCTAACCAGCCTTCATGACATTCAAATCAGATTTTTCACAGTCATCAACCCAATATCAAATGCGCGAACTTAGGACAGGGAAAGGGAAAGAAAAATGCAACTACATGATATGAACATCGACCTTTAACTCAACGTTTTCAAGAAAAACATGCAAAGGTTCAACCCATTCAGCAAAAACAGAATCTTTTAACATATTTCCACCCATTTTATCATCAAATGTGTAGATTCGAAAATCAAACTACCAAGTAGACAACCGAAAACAACCATTTACTTCACTTAACATTGAAATCCACGGACAAGAATGGAGAAGTAATAATCTAGGAACCACGAAACAGACCTGTGGGCAGTTTTTAAAACATTTCTGGATTAACTTATTCAAACAACACAAGAAGCAACCATTGAAGATCAAACAAAAGACTCAAATCTCCATCCTCTAAACTCAGGCCAAAACCAGATGTCAAATGCCAGCCGAAAGGGCAAAAATCAATGGGAAATCTAACGTAACTTCATTCAAAAATCACAGAAACTTAGTCAAGAAACAATGAAGGATCTTGCTTAACCCACACCCATGAATTATAACCCTTCCTCCTTCCCTTGGACCCAATCAAATTCACAAAGCAGAGACAGGAAATTCCTATGCGTGGACTCCAAATGAGGTTTGCAGTGGATTGAACCGAACTAGATGCATCATAGCCAGCAAAACATTGAACTAAAAAACAACATAGAAAGCAGATTAAAAGATACCAAAGAATGAACCTTGGTTGAAAATGAAGATCAGAAAGATGGTCAGAGGCTGCGTCCGAGTTCAGTTTCCTTTTTGCGTCTCGCCACCAACAGTCCCCTTTTTGAATCTCTCCTTTCAACCGTATCCTCCGCCTCTGTTCCAGCTCTCTCTTTCACTCCCTCAGCCGTCCAAAACCTCAGCTTTCTGTTCCTCACAGCCCACCTCTCTCAAAACTCTAGCCTTCTTCCTCACCAGTCGTCCACTCCTTTCCCTGCTTTTCCTTTCTTTTTCGTCTCTCTATCTCCCTAGCTCACAGCCTTGATTTTCTTAGCCTTGTCTGGTTTTCCTTTTTCTTAGTTTCTGCCCGTCGCTTCCCTCTGCTGTTTTTTTTTTCTCCCGTCACTCTTTCTCCGTCCATCTCCCCTTTTTCGGCTGTGTCTTCCTTTTGCTTATATATCAGAGCCCCCAACCCTAAGAAACTCTGGTCCTTTTCCTGTATTTGCAGCTTCAGGGGCCGCTCCATTGTCCCTTTGCAAACTGCGCATATCCGCAGCTTTCATGCTGCGGCAACCTTTTTTTTTTTTTTTTTTTTTCAAAATAACAGAAATTGATAATAATAAAATGAATAATAACAATAATAGAAATAACAATAAAATGCAATCAAAACACAAATGCTTGTAACCTGAAATATTAATATTTTTGGAATTTTTCTTTTCTTTAAAAAATAATTAAAATGTATCAAAAAGTAAATAAAACCTATTATACTAAAAAGCTCTTTTTTTTTTTTTTTAATTTTCAAACTTTTCATTTTTTCCTTTTTCAAAAATAGGCCAATATGCATTAAACCATTTTTCCCTTTTCTTTTTCCCCCCCTTTTTTCATTTTTCACTTTTCCTCTTTTTTCTTTTTTCACTTTTTCCTCTCTTTCTCTAAAAATTCTACGCTAAAACTTACAAAAATACAAAAATAAAAACTACAAAACAACTAAAACTAAAAAGTGAATGAAACTAAAATAAAATAGCATAAACAATAATGAGCTAAAATGCCAACAAAGCATACCAATTAATTCAAAATTTGGTGTCTACAGTTTGCCCCTCTTTGTCTGAGTTTTGGAAAAAACTTGAGACAAAGAAGTAGACACCAAATACTTACCTGTGTTATTGGGCTGCAAAAGATTCCAACGAACAGGAATTATAACACGGGACTGACCCGAACATGAAAAATAAAACGGGACTGACCAGAATTGAAAACGGGACTGACCCGAACAGAATTTAAACGGGACTGACCCGAACAGGATTTAAACGGGACTGACCCGAACAGGAATTTAAACGGGACTGACCCGAACAGAAATTAAACGGGACTGACCCGAACGGAAATTAAACGGGACTGACCCGAACAGGAATTTAAACGGGACTGACCCGAACAGAATTTAAACGGGACTGACCCGAACAGGAATTTAAACGGGACTGACCCGAACAGGATTTAAACGGGACTGACCCGAACAGAAATTAAACGGGACTGACCCGAACGGAAATTAAACGGGACTGACCCGAACAGAAATTAAACGGGACTGACCCGAACGGAAATTAAACGGGACTGACCCGAACAGGAATTTAAACGGGACTGACCCGAACAGAATTTAAACGGGACTGACCCGAACAGAAATTAAACGGGACTGACCCGAACAGGGATTTAAACGGGACTGACCCGAACAGGATTTAAACGGGACTGACACGAACAGAAATTAAACGGGACTGACCCGAACAGGATTTAAACGGGACTGACCCGAACAGGAATTTAAACGGGACTGACCCGAACAGGATTTAAACGGGACTGACCCGAACAGGGATTTAAACGGGACTGACACGAACACGAATTTAAACGGGACTGACCCGAACAGAATTTAAACGGGACTGACCCGAACAGGAATTTAAACGGGACTGACCCGAACAGGATTTAAACGGGACTGACCCGAACAGAATTTAAACGGGACTGACCCGAACAGAAATTAAACGGGTGAATTGAAGTGAAATGGAGTGTTGGTGGGATTGACCCATGTTTATTGGTGATGCAAATAAAAGAAGTGAAATGAAGTGTTAATGGGGCTGACCCATGTTTATTAGTGATGTAAATAAAAGAAGTGACATGAAGTGTTAATGGGACTGACCCAAATAAACGTTAAAATCATGCGACTGACCCGACTAAGCTTTTAATCATGGGACTGGCCCGAAAATGCTTTGACAATCGGACAGTGGGATTAAAACCAATCCTGCCGTGATGAAACTTGATTTGATTTTTGATTTTTTTTTTTATTTTTGATTTTTTTTTGATTTTTTGATTTTTTGATTGATTGATTTTTTGATTTTTTTATTTTTGGCGATTTTTTTTTTCTTTCTTTTTTTGTGTTTTGTTTTTTTTTTTTTGTTTTTTTTTTGTTTTGTTTTGTTTTGTTTTTTTTTTTTTTTGAAGAATCTTTCCAAAAATTTGCCCCAGTATGATGAATTTTGCCCAATGAAATGTTGGCGGCACGAAATCCAGTCCCAACTTGATGTTGTGAATGTTGGCGGCATTAAATCCAGGCTCAACGTGATTTTTGAGAAGTTGGCGGCACCAAATCCAGGCCCAACGTGAACTGGAATGTTGGCGGCACCAAGTCCAGGCCCAACGTGATCTGGAATGTTGGCGGCACCAAGTCCAGGCCCAACTTGATTTTTGGAATGTTGGCGGCATTAAATCCAGGCCCAACGTGGTAAAAGCGGTCAGCGGGATAGAACCCGGTCCTGCCGAGGTTGGCGGGATAAAACCCGGTCCCAACGTGATAAAAGCGGTCAGCGGGATAGAACCCGGTCCTGCCGAGGTTGGCGGGATAAAACCCGGTCCTGCCATTCATTTGGTCAGCGGGATAAAACCCTATCCTGACGTAGTTGGTGGGATGAAACCCGATCCCAACGTGATTTTGAACGATCAGTGGGATAAAACCCTATCCTGACGTAGTTGGTGGGATGAAACCCGATCCCAACGTGATTTTGAACGATCAGTGGGATAAAACCCTATCCTGACGTAGTTGGTGGGATGAAACCCGATCCCAACGTGATTTTGTGAACAAGAAATTGAATTTGATTTGTCAAGAAACAAGAAATTAAACTTGATTTTCCAAGAAACAAGAATATGAACTTGATTTTTGACTTTTGAATTTTTTCTGATTTTTTGAGAAAATTTTTCAAAAATAATTTGCCCCAAGTGTAGGGCCCTTTTCCCTTCTTTCTTCTCTTTCTTCGGCATCGGCCTCCCACATCACCAGATGCTCTTTCGTCGATTTCAACTATGAATACCTGCACAGGGGGCTTATGACATGCACTTGAATTTCATGAAAAGAGCAGCGTGATTGATTTAAAAAAATGTGTTATTTGCTTCTGGACAAAAATCTCAAATGTATTACAAAAAATTTGCCCCAGTATAGGCTTATTTCATGAAATGTCACGAATAAAATTTTTTTGCCCCAGTGTGGGCTCCCTTGATTGCAAAAATTTGTTCAGATGATTTCCCTTTTATTTGAACAAAGAAAAACCGCACTTTCTAAAATTTAGAAAAGAGTTCACATATACAACAATGTGAAGAAACTTTAAACGTCAAGTTTGAACTCATACAGAAATTTCATGATGAATTCCTCGAAATAACACCAAATTCAAGAAGATTTCTTCCTCACTTTTAGCATTGGTGTTTTGGGTAATGTGTCACCATTTCTGGTTGGCTCATCTTTTCAGGACCAATCAAGTGACTTTATTTTTGAAATGGCTAAGGAAATGGGAGGTCAGAATCTGTCTCTTTTTTTTTTTTTTTTTTTTTTTTTTTTTGCCCAAAATTGTACGTAATCCCTTCAATACCACATCTTAGTGAAAGCAAATAGTTTGTCCATTCTTATTTCCAAGAAAACTTAGTCAACATATAAGCTTTCTAGGCATGCAACGTATGGACAGAAGTGATAGCTAAACATGTGGAAACGGATTATACCCTTATGATCACAAATGATTTGATGAATTTCTTATAAGCATGATCCTCACTTTGGATCGTCATGAAGGAATAAGTCAACGATGGACTTTATGAGCTTGTAATGTGGCTTGAAAACGATAGTTAAAGAATAAGACTTTCAGGGATATCGCACCAAAAATCGTATTTTTCCAAAATTGCCCCTATTTTGAACTCAAAAGATTTCAGACTTTGTTTGGATTTTCTCATCATTCCCTAGGGACTTCAGCGTTGAATTTTTCTGCATCTCCTTGCATTTACTTTTCTTGCTTTGCTTTTTGCCTCTTTTTCCTTTCCCTCAATTTGGTGGGTTTTCACATGGTGAGTAGCGTCAACCCCATACCCAAGCAATTCAGAAATACAGCTAAAATTTTCCGGCATCATAAATTTTCTTGACAGGGCCATTGCAAAGAACAGAAGTCGGGACTTTCGGCTTTTGTAATGGGGTCAGGTGGGGTGCTTAAAAAAGTTAAGGCTTGAAAGCGGATTTCAAAAGTGGCTTGAAGAATCTGAGATCGCATTGTTGCGCCAACCCTATTTTAGGGTTAAATCAGAATTTGCCCCAGTTTATGCTCAATTGAGGCTTTTTCTCTTTCATTTTCTTTCTTCTTTTGATTTTTCAGCTTTTGCCATTTTTTTTTTTTTTGAACTTTCACAAAAACTGCCCCAGTTTACTTTTGTACTGAGGTTCTCTTTTTTCTTTTCTTTTGATTTTGCGGCATTGTCACTTTTTCACTTCTTGAAATTTTCCTTTTCAACTCCAACTTGCCCCAGTGTGGGGTTTGCGATTCTCAGGGGTTGCCAAATGAAGTATTTTATTCTGAAGGTTAAAAAAGGAAAACTAGGGATAGAACGTTTGATTGGAAAAGAAAAGGGCCTGACTTTTATTCCGTTCCTTACAATAACTCTGAAAGGAAACTTTCATTAATGCGAAAATTTTTTTGCATGTATCTGAATTACTGACTGAGGAAGACCCTTGTTCATCCATATTTGTGAAACGTAGGCGGTCCGTGCGGACAAATCTTTTCATTTTCTTTTCCTTTTCTTTTTTCTTTTTTCCAAAATTGAAACCCAAGTGGAATCAAATTTCCCCAATTTGCGGTTCCCTCTCCCCTTTTCTTTTTTTCCTTTTTCAAAATTCCCCAATCTCCTTCCCCAATGTGGGGTGCGATCATATGTGCACTCGAAAAGAACCACCAATTTTTTTGGCTCAAATGAGGATGCAAGGGATAAATGGTGTTTAGGTTGTAGAAACGATGGCCAAAGTATCATTCTTATACCTCATGACAACCAAAGTAACGAATTGCTCATTGAAAATTCATTCCCTTTTTTGATATTTGAAAAATTTTCCCGTGTAGGGTAGTGATCATTAAGGCGCTCATTTGAAACGAAATTATTCTTTCAAAGGCTCAAATGGGAGAGCAAATGATAAAATGTGTATGGGTAGAGAAAAGAATGCTTGAAGTATCATTCCAAATTTTCAAAACAAACAAGAATAATGCACATTTTTGCTTTCACTTAGATGTGAATTGAATCGGTTACACAATGGACATTTTCAAGCAAAGATGGCCCCAACTTGCAATTTATCAATCAATGTGACTGATTTTATTCTGGGATTAAGTGGAGTGGGCAAAATATGAATTGTACAGTAAAGGAAAAAAAGGTATCTCATTGGGTCTTTTGAGTGACACCTTTTAATTTTGAGCACTCTTATTGTGTAGCTTGGATCACCGATCTAGTGTATACAAAAGTTAGAAAGCATACACTTGTGAAATTCAGGCTATAGGTTGAAAAATCTCAAATTGGATCTTATTTCTCAAAAATCATCATGAAATCTCCAATGAGCAAAAAGAATGAAATGTACATGGATATACAAAACAATAATTGTCCAAAAATTTTATTGCTGAAAGAATTTGAAACAAAATGCTCATTCAATTATAATACAAACGAGAAGAGAAAAACTTCTAAGAACTCCCCGCATACACATTTCTGCCTCTTTTGGGAACAAGAATGTATTAACAAATCCAATATACAGAGTCTTCTTTGAAAAATAATTATAAAATCTCTTAGAAGCTCTTAGTCTAGAACTTTCAGATGGATCTTTCACGTTTCCATTGTAGGGTCTGCCCAAGAATCAAATAATACTTGTACTTTTCACACTTTATTAGATCAGAAATATTATCAAATGTAGAAAAATATTTTTGCCTTATTGAAACATTTTTATGAATGCAGGGGAGGGGGAAAAACAAAAGAAAAATAATCCGAGTTAGTAAACAAGACTGCAAAATCGGTATGCATGTCCTATGGGGGAACCCTTTTTGTGCCAAGGGTAGGCCTAGCATGAAAATGCAATCCTCTAGGATAGGCACTATACCATACCTGATGGATCCGATCAACTCATGAAGTGAAAAATAATTTGAAAAAATTTTGGCCCATTGGAATGAGAAGAGACGATGGTCAAAATGAGGACCTCGTCCGAAGGGATTGATCACTTTTGATCGATACAAGAATTGGCAAAAACGCGCGGGTTTGACCTTGACGAACTTCCTATCGAAAAAATTGGAATTTGTTTTGACAACTTTTCTCAGTGAAGCACGGGTCAAAACTCCAACTGATCAAATGGCTGGATGCCATGGACGGTTTTCTCAAAATCGACTAGGTTTCCCAATTTGAAATTCGACATTGAAATCCTAATTGGTCAAATGAAATTGACAATTTATTAAAAATTGACCGGATTACCTTAAAAAGGGAAACAGGTCAAATGAATTGAATGAAATTTAATTTATCCAAAATTAACCAGATCACCCTAAAAAGGGTAAATTGATCAAATAGATTGAACGAAACTGGATTTATTCAAAATCGGCTCGGTTGCCCTGAAAATGGGTAAATTGGCCAAATGAATGAAATTGAATTAGTGATTTATTCAAAAATCGGCCGAATGGCCCTAAAAAGGGTAAATTGGTCAAATGAATTGACGATGTATTCAAAATCGACCGGATGACCCTAAAAAGGGTAAATTGGTCAAATGAATTGATGATTTATCGAATGAATCGGCAAAATGGATTGGTTGAATTGTCCGGCCATTGGTTATTTCAAAATTATTGAAGTGCATTAGTCTATGACCTTCTAAAAATCAAATTTTGGCCTCAATTTATTTATCGTCTCAATAGGAGGAATCATTTGTGAATCTCTTCAAATTAATGTCCTTCACGCAAGGAATTTTTACCAATTTTTGATAAAATGACCAAAAAGTGATTATTAGATGCTCATATTCCAAAGATCACTCTATGAAAATGATCGGATCCTACCTTACCTTGTACACTACCCCTTTGGATGATACAAAATGTAAACGTGCAAGTCTCACTGGATTAAGTATCCGAGACACAAGGTGGCTTATTCCTAAACACGGGATTCCCTATGTGGCATTCCCTTTCTAGGGTTTATGCATGATGCCATTTATTAAAGCAGGAAAAATGCAATTCGAAATGAAACGTGACCTAAGGAACCCTTTATTTGCCAAGGTAAGCCTAAAATGATATGGCATTATTAATTTATGAACAAAATATACCGAAATTTCTAAACGTGCAATAGCCTATCTATAAGGGTAGGTCCTAAAAGAAGATCATGCCAGACCTCTTATTTGCTAAGGGTTTGTGAATGCAAAAGATAAGAAACAAGGAAACGTTAGTTCAACACATAATCACATAACACGTTGGACAATTAGATGATATAAAAGCAACAAAGAAATAAGGAAAGAGGGTGGGATCCCTCCCCTCGTGAATAGTGTTTCCTAATTTAGGGTAAGGTCGACTCTACCCTAGGCAATTCTAATATGGATGCATGAGGTTGGGGTTCGCTAATGCATCTAGACTCGATAAGCTCAGGTCCCCGAGCCTTCAGACTTAGAAACCAAGGGTCATCAATCCCAAGGTTCTTTGTCGGTGGCTCGAGCGATTCCCCAAACACCGCTACGCACACATCGTGTCGCGGCTACGTGTTTGAGTGAATCTATCAAAATCCTCAACCTTCGACTAAAAGCTAAAGGCTATCAACCCATAGCTTAAAGCGGAAGATTGAGTGACTCATTGGAACATGCTACACACACATCGTGTCGTGATCACATGGCCAAGTGAGTCACCTAATCCTAATAGGGTGGAGTGGCGTGACAAGCCACTAAAGAAAAATAAAAGGGATAAAAGAAGTAAAGCGTATGCTCGTATGCTAGTGCTCGTTTGGAGGGGAAGGGTCAAGAACCCACGCGAGGCTCTAGGGTGACCCATACCTCCCAAAATGCAATGCAAGCGCGAGATAACAAGTAAACATTCATTCAAACATACATTCATGAGTCGAGGGATTAGTTGGACACGCGTGAAATGCAAAATCCTAAAAAAGGAAAAAATGCAACCCTAAAACACCCAAATGTGATATATGAAAAGGTTAAAAGAAGAAAAAGGTTGATTAAATCAAATTTGCTCGGACTCTCGAATGTCCCCAGTGGAGTCGCCAACTGTCGCGCCCCATTTTTTGATAAATAAATAAAATAAATGGTTTAAAAAATGTATTTTTTGATTGGAAAATGAATTGTGATTTAAAAGAAAGATGGGTCTAAATGGGACTTTTGAAAATGCGACGATTTGACCCAAGAAAAAATAGTTCAAAAAGGGTTTTTATATGAAAAATGGAGTCGCCACTTGGTATAAAGTTAGGGTGTACCAAGTCACCCAAAAAAAGTGAATTTTTTAAGGAAAAAAGTAAGAAACCCTTTTGAACGACTCCTAGTCCACGTAAACCAATGAAAAAGATTCGGGAGTCACATTTGACGAAAGGGAAGGCAAGGATAAAAATCCAAGGCACCCCTTCGACCTAGCCAAGGCTAGTTGCGTTGATTTAATCAAAGATTTTCTTATTTTAACCAAAGAATTTATTACATTTGGATGTACTACATGAATGCAAACCCTAGACCTAGGGGTATTGGGGGAAATTTCTCTTCAAAGGTGGAGTGGTGCCAATCACATTAATTGTGAAGCCCAATAACGATCCTTCGAAGAAGTCACGAATAATGCAAGTGGAATGCTTAAACAAGGAAAGAAAATATGAGAGGTGTGCAAATAAAGGCAAAAGTGCTCGTGTGCAAGTAAAGGGATAAAAAGGTGCATGTGTGCAAATGAGAGGAAAAGTGAAAGTGTAATGATAGAGTGGATTTAGAATGCATGAGCCTAGGGAATTCATGCATAATGGGTACGGGGAGACCTAAATCGTGACTCAATTTGCCCTTTGATAGAGAGGATACAAGCGTGCTAAGGCTTAGAAAAAGCCACACTCGTCTATATCCCATATTTAAGGGGACTCTCAAGCAAATGAACCCTATAACTAGCATGAAATGCAAAAATCCTAAAATGGAGGGAAAAGGGGTTCGAGGGACATGCAAAATGATAAAACTAAAAAGAATGCATGACATGTAATGAACATGCAAATATGTGCTAACGAGGGGAAATCCCTAAGGGTCTAGCGTTGGACTAGCCCATTCTATGAATTCCGACTAGCGTTGGACTAGTGGAAGCGTACATTCATCCATCACATTCATTCAGGCTATGGAAAGCGAGTAGACATGCCAAACACTTATAAACACATAGCACGTAACACTTAGCATGCTCGACTAGGTGCAAAAATCCTAATAAAGCATTTAACACATAACATATAGCAAGCAACCAAACTAATGAACTATTACATTTGCTAGCTAGGCACACGTCTTCAATAGGTCTTCATCGGATGCTCCTCCAAGCCCTATCTATTACAAGCCAAGAGGTGTACACATACCCCATAAAAGAAAAAAAAACTTAATAAAGCAAAAGTAAATGAAAGGAATGAAAGGAATTTAAGAAATGTAAAGAAAGCAAAGTAGTCATGCAATTCACTTAGCACATTGGATCACATAGGAGAGACTAAAAAGATAAAAGAAATTATACCTTCCCCTAATGGTAAGCAAATGAGGGAAAATGGCTTCAAAACAATAAAGAGGTCAAGGTACCACTTTATTTAAGAAAAATTAAACGAAATGTGCAAAACAAAGCTCATTGGATCATAAAGTCCTTAAAGTCATGACTTAAGCGCAATTGAAACAAAGCATGGTAGTTAATTGAAGCCAATAAGCAATGAAGTTGCACAAATTAACATGACCAAGGACCAAATGGATGAAATTATTTAATTGGTTGGGTCATAGTGAAATGAAGGGAGACTTGGGGGGTCAAAGTGTAATTTCTAAAGTTGTTTTTCATGCAAAAGCATGCAATCCCACGTAAGAGACTTGTTTCTGCAATGTTTATGCACTCCAATCGAACAAAACAAAATCTGCTGCATTTTCTTATCAAACTCAACTTCCTTAACCACAGCCTTGATGCGATTTTTCCCAAACTAACATCATAAATTCAAACAAGCAACCCATTTCATTCAATCAAACAGAAAGGCTTAGCAAAACATCATGCAAATCTGCCACACAAATGAGAAACCAAAAAAAATTGCAACTTGGACAGGAGAAACAATGTGAGAAAGAAACTAAAAGCACAAGAAAAATAGTCATGTACGACCGAAGTAAGTGCGAAATTAAAACCAGAAACAATCACACCTGAAATCAGATTCTGGTGAGAGCCACTGAGAGTCAACAACGCAGCTGCTACATGCGTGAAAGATTGCAGAAAAATAACAAAAAGAAGAAAAAAATGGCGGATGCATCTTATCAGCAAATTCAGGAAATTTGCAACCTTAACAGGCATATATTCATCATGAGCATACATTTGGACATGCAACCAAAAGAATTTGGGATAAAGAAAGAAAGAAAAACGCAGCTTCATGATCTAGGCATCGTGACACACAAATTCAACATCTCAACACACCAAAACATGGAAGGAAAATCCTACGAATGCTAGAGGAAGTTCCAGCCAGCATTCGGCAACCAGATTTGCTCAGTTTTCCAGCATGGTGTTTAATCATAGCTCGAGTGTTTTGAGGACTCAAACGTAAACTTAACATCAAATCATTCCATTCCTTCTCCTTAAAACCAGATTTAACAAGCAATTTAAACGTAAGGGTCCCTTAAACAGCCATGGAAAAGAAAACAAAAAGACAAAAAGATGCAGCAGCTTTTTACTCTTTTTATCTTGGCTTGACCATCTTTGCATGCAAACACTCAAATCAGTTCTACCAATTTGTCATCCAAAGACCAAATGCAATGCATTCACCACCATTGACAAGCAAAAAACTTAGAACATGATCATGCAAAAATTCTGGAAAACTTGCATGCAACAATGGTTTGACAATCTGAATCATTCATTTTTCCAGCAAGGTGCTTGATCTTAGTTCCAATGTTTTAAGTGACTCAAACATGTAAATTCAATCTAATAAAGCCATCCATTCCTTCTCTTTAATGCCAGATTGAACATGCCACTTAAGTGTGAAGGTTCATTAGACTGCTATGGAAGGGAATACGGTGGGGAAAATGCAGCAAACTTTCATTTCATTCATTTCAATTTAGATATGTTCATACCACATAACCCAAGCCACCAAACATAGCAGACATCTAACCAGCCTTCATGACATTCAAATCAGATTTTTCACAGTCATCAACCCAATATCAAATGCGCGAACTTAGGACAGGGAAAGGGAAAGAAAAATGCAACTACATGATATGAACATCGACCTTTAACTCAACGTTTTCAAGAAAAACATGCAAAGGTTCAACCCATTCAGCAAAAACAGAATCTTTTAACATATTTCCACCCATTTTATCATCAAATGTGTAGATTCGAAAATCAAACTACCAAGTAGACAACCGAAAACAACCATTTACTTCACTTAACATTGAAATCCACGGACAAGAATGGAGAAGTAATAATCTAGGAACCACGAAACAGACCTGTGGGCAGTTTTTAAAACATTTCTGGATTAACTTATTCAAACAACACAAGAAGCAACCATTGAAGATCAAACAAAAGACTCAAATCTCCATCCTCTAAACTCAGGCCAAAACCAGATGTCAAATGCCAGCCGAAAGGGCAAAAATCAATGGGAAATCTAACGTAACTTCATTCAAAAATCACAGAAACTTAGTCAAGAAACAATGAAGGATCTTGCTTAACCCACACCCATGAATTATAACCCTTCCTCCTTCCCTTGGACCCAATCAAATTCACAAAGCAGAGACAGGAAATTCCTATGCGTGGACTCCAAATGAGGTTTGCAGTGGATTGAACCGAACTAGATGCATCATAGCCAGCAAAACATTGAACTAAAAAACAACATAGAAAGCAGATTAAAAGATACCAAAGAATGAACCTTGGTTGAAAATGAAGATCAGAAAGATGGTCAGAGGCTGCGTCCGAGTTCAGTTTCCTTTTTGCGTCTCGCCACCAACAGTCCCCTTTTTGAATCTCTCCTTTCAACCGTATCCTCCGCCTCTGTTCCAGCTCTCTCTTTCACTCCCTCAGCCGTCCAAAACCTCAGCTTTCTGTTCCTCACAGCCCACCTCTCTCAAAACTCTAGCCTTCTTCCTCACCAGTCGTCCACTCCTTTCCCTGCTTTTCCTTTCTTTTTCGTCTCTCTATCTCCCTAGCTCACAGCCTTGATTTTCTTAGCCTTGTCTGGTTTTCCTTTTTCTTAGTTTCTGCCCGTCGCTTCCCTCTGCTGTTTTTTTTTTCTCCCGTCACTCTTTCTCCGTCCATCTCCCCTTTTTCGGCTGTGTCTTCCTTTTGCTTATATATCAGAGCCCCCCAACCCTAAGAAACTCTGGTCCTTTTCCTGTATTTGCAGCTTCAGGGGCCGCTCCATTGTCCCTTTGCAAACTGCGCATATCCGCAGCTTTCATGCTGCGGCAACCTTTTTTTTTTTTTTTTTTTTCAAAATAACAGAAATTGATAATAATAAAATGAATAATAACAATAATAGAAATAACAATAAAATGCAATCAAAACACAAATGCTTGTAACCTGAAATATTAATATTTTTGGAATTTTTCTTTTCTTTAAAAAATAATTAAAATGTATCAAAAAGTAAATAAAACCTATTATACTAAAAAGCTCTTTTTTTTTTTTAATTTTCAAACTTTTCATTTTTTCCTTTTTCAAAAATAGGCCAATATGCATTAAACCATTTTTCCCTTTTCTTTTTCCCCCCCTTTTTTCATTTTTCACTTTTCCTCTTTTTTCTTTTTTCACTTTTTCCTCTCTTTCTCTAAAAATTCTACGCTAAAACTTACAAAAATACAAAAATAAAAACTACAAAACAACTAAAACTAAAAAGTGAATGAAACTAAAATAAAATAGCATAAACAATAATGAGCTAAAATGCCAACAAAGCATACCAATTAATTCAAAATTTGGTGTCTACAGGTTTGTTGGGTAGTGGTGCTCCAGGGATGAGGTCGATTTGGTGCACAATCCCTCGAATGGGTGGTAAGCCATTAGAGACCTCGTCGGGGAAGACATCCTCAAATTCTTGCAAAAAAGCAACCATACTCGAAGGCAATGCCTTATCAAGTTCAGCAACATCTAAAAGCACACGCTTACAAATCATGAGAAGTACAGGCTGATCAGAATTGACAACTTTCCTAACGTCCTTAGCCTTAACGATCATATTTTGCTTCCTAGTGGTAGGTGCAGGGGCTGATTTGTCATGTGTAACACTAGGTGTGCTCATGTGACCCTTGGTCGATGGCTCACTTGCAGAAGTAGAGCCTTTGCCAGGGTCGACCGCCTTTTGTTTCCTCCTTTGACGGTCTTGCTCACACTCTCTTTGTAGCTTAAGTTGGTCCTCATACACTTGTGCAGGTGTGAGTGGTATGAGGACCTTGCGTTTGCCATCATGCAAAAGTGTGTACTTGTTGGACCTTCCGTCGAAGGTGACGTGTTTATCAAATTGCCATGGTCGACCCAAGATAACATGGGTAGCATGCATAGGCACGACGTCATAAACAACTTCATCAGTGTAAGTTCCAATGGAAAAGGGAACGCGTACCTGTTTGAAGACACGTACCTCTCCATCCTCACTCAACCATTGGAGGCGATAAGGGTGTGGATGTCTAGCAGTTGGAAGCCCTAAGCTCTCAACCATGAGTAAGCTTGCCACGTTTGTGCAACTCCCACCATAGATGATGAGGCTACACACCTTGTCACCTACTTTACAATGGGTGTAAAACAGGTTCTCCCGTTGTTGTTGCTCGTCCTCCTTAACTCGGACGGTTAGCACTCGTCATGCTACCAAGCACCCTACTTCCCCTTGTGTAGGCGAGCAATCTTCCTCAGCAGAGTCGTCATCCAGGTAGTCGCCTTTGGTCAATTCGAGTATCTCCTCATAGTCGTCATCATTGGACACGACCTCGCCGTTGTGAGTGATTAGCATGACCCGTTGGTTTGGACATTGAGATTGGATATGCCCAAACCCTTGGCACTTAAAGCATTTGATGTCCCTATTCCTAGTCTTAGGAGTCTTTTGTGGTGCCTTAGAAGTAGACCTGGATACGTCGGTGACCTTATTAGGGGTAGAACTGGAATTTTGATTTGGCACATTACTTTGAATTCGGCTCGAAGAAGTTGGTGTGGCCGAATATCCAGCTTCATGGGTCGCCCTTCATGGTTGGTTACTCTTCCATGAGGTCGAGTTTGAAGACTGGTAGGTACGGGCTCCTCGTCTTAGTCTCTTTCCCCTCTCGGCCTTTATAGCGAGTTCAAGCAGGTCTTGTATGTCCATATAGTGTTGGAGCTCTAAGGCTTCTTGAAGGTCTGGGTTGAGACCTCGAAGAAATCTAGCCATAGTTGCTTCACTATCTTCTTGAAGGTTCGCCCTCATCATGGCCATTTCGATCTCTTTGTAGTAGTCTTCCATGCTCATGTTATCCTGAGTGAGGGTTTGCAATTTGGAGTGGAGATCTCAGTTGTAATAGCTCGGAACGAATCGCTTTCGCATCAATGCCTTGAGCTCTCGCCAAGTTCGGACTCGCGGTTCTCCCATTCTCCTCCTATGGGTCCTCACTTGGTCCCACCAAACTAGGGCGTAGTCGGTGAACTCAACGATGGCAACCTTGACCTTTTGTTCCTCGCTATAGTCGTAGCAGTCGAAGACCATCTCGATGCGGCCTTCCCAGTCCAAGTACGCCTCAGGATCGCTCTTGCCTTTGAACGCAGGTATTTGAATCTTAAGCCCCTTTAGCTCGTTCTTGGGCGTGTCCCGTCGAGGCCTCTCAGGTCGCTCCTCGTCCTCACTAGCGGAGTAGTCTTTGCTATTCGCCTCCTTGGGCCAATGGTTACTCCGGTTGTGGGATCTCGAACGAGAGCCTCGTGTGAGACTCTTGGATAACTCGTCGAAACGAGTGTGCAACTCCTCCATTTGTTGCTCACTGATGCGCCTAAGCTCATTCTTTATTGCAGCGAACAATAATGAGTGATCAGTGGTTGCTTGTTGTTGTTCCATGTCTTTTCTAGATGCCCTGCAAAAGGTTAGTAACAAGCAAAGAAAGTGCAACTATAACCTCACCTCACTCCCTTAGTGTTTCACTCACACTCGTGTATAGTTCTCAAATCGCTCCTTTAGACTTACCAAGTACCTTTACCTGTTGGTTTAGGTAGTTGAGAAATGTTGCTCGAGTCCAACAATCGTCACCAACCATTTCCCACAAGAGTAAGCAAGAGTGAAGGACACAATTGGAAGGTACTTTTTAGATGGAGTGGACTGATTTGAAGGTTATTGGTGGTGGACAGATTTGGAAATAATGCCAAGAAAGGAAACTCTAGGATTCCTAAGATGTAGGAGTGGTTTCCTAGAGTGGATGAGAGAATAAGGAGAGTTTCCTAAAAAGGAGGAGAAAATGTAGGGAATTTCCCTAAAGTACATGAGAGAATATAGGAAGGTGTCCAAGAGTTACCCAAGTGTTATACTTAGTCTCCTAAACTAAATGGAAAAACAAGTTGGGTTTGAAATCTTCTTAAAATCCTCCTTTTGTACAACCTTTAGAAGCACCTAAACTCTTCTCCCAAACAGGTTGGTTTCCCTTTCCCCCCTATGGCCGACCAACTCCAGCAATTTCACCTTCTTAACCCTTCCACAAGTCGGCTAGCCTTTCTATAAGAACCCCTCTTAGGCAGCCGCACCTTACTCCCACAATTCGGCTCTCTCTACTCCCAAGAAACAAGCAATCCGGCCCTCCCCCCTTCAAGACAAATTTGGTTCTTGTTCCAAGACAATGGCCTCCCAAGATAATGTGAGTAATGTCACTCAAGGGTCTCCCAAACGACTTGCCCAAGAAGGTCCCAAGAAATTTGTTCCTAAACCAAGAAAGCCCTGTATGGATGCAAGAACGTACAAGAAACTTTTTATTCGAAGGGAGGTGCAAGTCTTCAAGACCCAAGATAATCAAGAACCCCAAGAACCCCCAAAGGTAGTACAAGTAATCAAGGTTCAAGGTGATCAAGAATTTCAAGAAGAGATAGGCCAAAACTTTTGAGTTTCTCTCTTTTGTTTGAAATTTCTGGTTGGCTTAGAAACAATATGTAATGGTTGTTGTTTTTGGCAATAAAAGACCCAAGTACTTTCTTTTTTCCCTCTTGTTTGGTCGTTGCTTTCTTTCCTTTCGTCCATATCTCTTTTTTTTTGTTTCGATTCTATTTTTTTTTTGACTTATCAATGTAACTACACCTGGCCGAATGGGTTCAAAACCAGATTCTGGTCAGCCCCTATTTCACTACAACAAGCGGCCCCAAAAACTCCAAGATCTTGTCAAGAGCTTTCAAGAACTTCAAGATTAGTTTCAAGAAACTCAAGAAACCTTAGATTATTGTAGTTTCTGTGAGAACCCGTAAAACCCTAATATTTTTCCTAGGGTTTATTACCCCTGAATTGCATATATTTTTGCATTTTCGGGTTTAGAAATATTTTCTGGTAGATTTTATGCGTAATTATAGTTTTAAGATGATTTTTCTAGTATTGGAGAGTTTTTAGAAAATTAAGAGTAAATAGTGGACGTGGGACCCACTAGTGCGAAAAGTTCGGAAAAATTCGGCCAATAAGGTTAAGTTTCGGATACTGTGTAAAATTTATCGGGTGTTAAGAGATAAGTAGAATGTGTGAAGTGATTTATGTGAGAGGGAAAAAGAAAGATAAGAATGCATTTAATGAGGTGACAAGTGTCACCTTCTCATTGGTTGGACTTTAAGAATTACTATTCACTTTCTTGACTTTTTTTTGACCAAAGGATTAACTATCAAAAAAATGCACAAAATTCACCATTTTCTTCTCCATGGTGGCTGGATCTCCCTAGCTCAAGAAGGAAGGAATTTCTTCAACTCTCAAGCTTCCATCTCACTCAATCTTCCACAAACAAGAGATTAGACTAGATTTCACTCCATAAAAACCGTTCTTCTAGTGCTAATAAGTGTATTAGTGAAGTTGATTTGAAGAGCTAAGGTGTCCACAATCCCTATCTCTCTTGATTTCTTGGTAAGTGATGCTTGAACACCCTACTACATCTAATGATGCTTATGTTTGGCATAGAAGTGGCTAAAGTGGTGGATTATATGATTTATTTCTTGGTTTGGCTTGATTTGGTGAAGTTTTTAATTTTATGATGAATTTTCTGGTTTAATATGAAATGGATGTTGTAGCCATCTTTGATGATTGGCAATGGACTATAATGACTCTAGTAGGTGTGAATTGTGGATAAATGCAACCAATTTTGGATTTGAAGTGAATTGTGAAAAGTTAGGGTTCATAATCCCCTAATTCTGTCCGGTTTTAGATCATAGGGTTAGAGGACGAATTAGACTTTGCTCAAAACATAAAAGTTGTAGGTATTGATGTGTTCGAGGTGACTGTAAAATTTCAGGTCATTTGGATTAGTGTAGAGTAAGTTATGTCGGAATTACTGTAGCTGTTCTGCTTTGGTCAGAATGCGAAAACTGCGTTGGTATTTGGCTATTTTGACTGGAATTGGTTTGGATTTTGAAGTTGGTGTCTTCTGATGAAATGTAGCTGGATGTCTTAGCTAACATATGCCTTTTGAATTTCGGTATTTGGACTTGTATAGACTGAGTTATAGCAATTACAGTTTTGTGTGATTTGCAAACCTGTTTTGGGAATTCTGGTATAGTATTTTGCATATTTGACCTAGTTGTGTTAGGAACTGGATTGAGTGACCTTCTACATTGTTGTAGCTCTGTTTCTTGGCTTCGAATTGGTGGGTCTTACACCCCCATCCGATAATTGTAGTGAGAGTTGTGCCATTACCGCATGATGAGGTCAAATCCGGTTTTCTTATCAAGGCCTAAGTTAAAGCCCTTTCTTAATTTCTGGTTTGCTATCATGCTTGTATATGTTTATAAAACCCTATTGGGGTTGTAATTGGCATGGCTATATGACTCGTTATCGAGTCTCATTGCATTTGTTTGCATGATTCTAGGGCGTGAAGGTAGTGCACGACGGCTTGGTGATCGTGGTGCATGAAATACCACTTACTTGGTTGGTGAGTATACTACTCACTTACTTGTTATAATATGGCTTTGCTCTATGTGTATTTGATGCCTTGAAGGCTTAATTGGTTATTGGAAGTGATTGAGGTGAGGGTGTACTTGACCGCCCTCACCCCTTGTGATTTCATTCATGGCTATTTACCGTATTACTGTAGTACTGCACTGGTTATATGGTACATTGAATTCCATTCATGGAAACTGAATTGGTGTCGTTTGGGCGATTGTCCAACGGCCTTACTGTATTACTGAGCTCAACCCCGTTTGGTAGTCAATTGGATCGAGCCGGCGAGGGCTTGGTCGTGAAAATTGTCATGCCACGGGGACTGTACTGAGGAACCTTGTAGTAACGAGACTCTCGGTTCCGGTAAACTCGAGTATTACCAAAATGACTGAATGGAGTGCGGGCCCGGTTGGGGTATGATGGGTGGAAGGATGGAAGTTAAGCGAGGTCTACGGTTGTTTGGTACTTTTAAAATTGACGGAGGGTCAATGAGGTTGGATCAAGATTGCAAGCGTGGAAATGGGCTCTTGAGAGCCGACTGTATCCTTTCACTGATTTGCTTTACTTCGAAATTGCATACTTGAATTGAATGGTTATGCTTATGTGATCTTGACTGCTATTGTGACAGTTGCTCACTGGGATTTAGCTCATTCCGTGTCATTTGTTTTCCTTACAGGAAAATGAAACTTTTGGAAAAGATTGTGATAGTTGTCGCGCCCCATTTTTTTATAAATAAATAAATTGTTTAAAAAAATGTATTTTTTTATTCAATTCGTGATTTGGAAAATGAATTGTGATTTAAAAGAAAAATGGGTCTAAATGGGGGTTTGAGAATGCGACGATTTGACCCAAAATTATAGTTTAAAAAGGGTTTTTTGAAATAAAAATTGGAGTCGCCACTTGGTAATGAGTTAAGGTGTACCAAGTCACCAAAAAATGAATTTTTAAAGAAAAAATAGGAAAAAGTAGTAAGAAACCCCTTTTCAACGACTCCTAATCCACGTAAACCAAAGAAAAAGGTTCGGGAGTCACATTTGACAAAGGGGAAGGCAAGGATAAAATCCAAGGCACCCCTTTGACCTAGCCAAGGCTAGTTGCATGATTTAATCAAAGATTTTCTTGTTTTAACCAAAGAATTTATTACATTTGGATGCACTATATGAATGCAAACCCTAGACCTAGGGGTATTGGGGGAAATTTCTCTTCAAAGGTTGAGTGGTGCCAATCACATTAATTGTGAAGCCCAATAACGATCCTTTGAAGAAGTCACGAATAATGCGAGTGGGATGCAAATGAATTGAATGCATGTATGCAATGTGAGGATATGAGTTTGAAAAGTTAATAAAAGACAATAAATATGTAAATGAAAATGTGCACGTGAGTGGGCAAGGTACGGTATATGAAATGATAATATGAAGTGCATGTGTGCAAGTGATGATAAAAGTGTTCGTGTGCAAGTGAAGAAACATAAAGGTGCACGTGTGCAAAATGGGAGGAAAAATGAAATTGTGATGAGGGTATAAAATGGTAGAGTGGATTTAAAAATGCATGAGCCTAGGGAATTCATGCATATTGGGTACGGGGAGACCTAAATCGTGACTCAATTTGCCCTTTTATAGAGGGAATACAAGCGTGCTAAGGTTTAGAAAAAGCCACACTCGTCTATATCCCATATTTAAGGGGACTCTCAAGCAAATGAACCCTATAACTAGCATGAAATGCAAAAATCCTAAAACGGAGGGAAAAGGGGTTCGAGGGGCATGCAAAATGATAAAACTAAAAAGAATGCATGACATGTAATGAACATGCAAACATGTACTAACGAGGAGAAATCCCTAAGGGTCTAGCGTTGGACTAGCCCATTCTATGAATTCCGACTAGCGTTGGACTAGTGGAAACGTACATTCATCCATCACATTCATTCAGGCTATGGAAAGCGAGTAGACATGCCAAACACTTATAAACACATAGCACATAACATTTAGCATGCTCGACTAGATGCAAGGCCCTAACAAAGCAAATTAACACATAACAACTAAGCATGCAAGACACATAAGACAATTAAAGCCCTAACTATTACATTTGCTAGCTAGGCACATGACTTCGATAGGTCTTCATTGAATGCTCCTCCAAGCCCTATCTATTACATTAGGGAGACCCTACTACAATCTAAAAGGGGAAAAAGGAATAAACTAATTAAATCCCTAACTATTACAAGCCAAGAGGTGTACACATACCCCATTAAAAGAATACTTGAATAAAAGTAAACGTAAATGAAATAAATGCAAGGAATTAAGGAACAACAAGGAAAGCGAAATAGACATGCATATTCACATAACACATAGGAGCACGTAGGGTCAAATGAAGTGCGAATGAGGGATAGAGTGTACCTCCCTTGAATCGACGCCCTAATGAAGTGAAATTACTAATTTACCCTCCAAAATAATAAACGGGTCAAGGTACCACTTAAATTATCAAATAATCACATGAAACAACCATTAAACACAAAAATGAAAATTAAGCACGAAACGAAAATTTAATATGGGATAGACCATGTATGTGCAGGCAGAACTCGGTCTCGAATAAAAAGTTTCAGGAATCTAAAATGGAGTGCTAAAATGGATGGCCTAAGGTGGAATCCATCACAGTCAAATGCAAAAATCATGAAAAGAAGAAATGGAAAATAATTTATTAAAGTTAAATAACAAGATTAGCTAAGCAAAATTAAATCACACAATATCAAGACTATAAATTCCCAAATTATTAAGCTTTCATGATTTATCCCTAGAAATCTATTAAAATTATCCATAATCCACCTGAAAACATGTCAAGGCAAATTATAATGTAAAAGGGAATCAATTGCAAACATAAATCAATCATGTGATTCCAACTAGAGCATTTAAGCACTTCGAAAGTCCAAAAAATAATGAGAGGCCAAATAATGGTTCAAGTTGCAATTAATTTAGGACTTGATTGCAAAAGATTAGCACATAATTGGGTCATAGTGCAACCAAGGGAGACTTGGGGGATTAAAAAACAAAAACCTTAGACATTCTTCATGCAAAAGCATGCAATGCACGTAAGAAGACAAATTCTGCAGCTGAAACCTTCTATAAACAACATGAATGTGCGCTGCATTTTACTTCCAAACTTGGATTTCATGTTTCAAAAGCAACAAATTTGATTAAGACCTTTCAACCAAACATCCAAAACTAATCTAAGCCTCATGACATACAATTTCAAGATTCAAACAACACAAAAATATAGCAGAAAACTGATATCAAATTCTGAAAAAAAAAACATTCATGCAAAAGACAGTTTAGCCACCTAAAATTTAATTTCCAGCCAAGTGTTCGACCATGATCCAAACATTTCAACATGCAAACTCAACACTCAACCTTCCCTTGCTTCCCTCAATCACAAGATCAAACATGAAACTGAAGTACACAACCCAACCAGTGACTAAGGGAAAAGAAACGCGGCAGAGAAAAGAAAGAAAAAAAAATGCAGCAGCTTTCCCTTGCTGCGTTTTTTCTTTTCTTGTACACAACTCTAGATATTCGGCAATTTCAGCAATATCATACCATGAGTTTTCGAACTCAAAAGTATATCAAAAATGATCTGCATTCATGCTAAATTCTGACCCAAACAAACCAGAAACAAGTTGCCAATACCAAGAACATTTCTGCATTTTCTAATTGCAACACTACCGCGACTTCAAGAAACTCTCGGCCAACCAGATTCATGCATTTTTAGCAAAGTGTTTGATCAATAGTTCAAGTGTTGTGAACACCAAACGTGCAAAATTAGCATGCCACTCAAGTGTAATGATCAATAAACAGCCACGGCAAAAGGAAGAAAACAGCACAGAAAACACGACAGCTTTTTATCTTGCCATTGATTTTGCAGATTCCAGCTTGTGCAGATTAAATGCCAAAACATTGTATTGATCATTTACCCATCCCATTAAATTTCAAAAACCTTGATTAATACAACACCAAAGGTAGGAAATAGAATCATTGCATATCAAACGGACAACATGGAACAACAGAGAGATGAAAACAATTTTTCGAATAGGTTCTGGATTGTGAATGCAACCATTTCCATCTAGGTGTAACTAGTGGTTTCAAACAACCCACTCGTGGATCAAAGTGGCAATGTGACCACTCATCCTCTCCAGCTCTTAGCTACCCAACTCTTGTGTTTCAATGTGACAATAGAGGTACAGGACATGCAAAAATCTAGAAAAATGTTCTGCAGCCTTCATGCTTTAGACTTCGGCAATAACGCAAGGCAGTATAAACATCATCTAACCCCTATTCTGAACATTCTAAAACTCCAACAAAACAATGGGCAAGGTACAAACATAGCAGGGAAAGATAAACAGCAAGAAACATTCTCACGCATAAACCACCAAAAATCGAACGAAGCTGACCAAAAAGCTGTCGTTTTTCAGGATTGGTTCATTCAAATTCAACAGATTCGGCCATGGATATTAAACCAAAGCTTCATGGATTCATCACACATCCCCACAGCTAAACACAAATCCTATCCCAATCAGATTCACAAACGGGACTCACATGGGGACGAAAACGAATGTAAAAACCGAGACTTTCTGCATTCTAGTATAGTTCAACAACTCATAAACACATTCCAAAGTGGAAAGCTGTTACCTTTGGGTTTCTTTTTGTCGGCTGAGACTTGATGCAATCAAAAGAGGAGGTCCTGGTTCTCCTCCTTTCCCGGCAGCCAGCTTTTCTGGCTTTCCTCCGCCGTCGCCTCCCGGTTCTCTGCTTTTCCTTAGCCGAAATCCTCCTCTCGGTCATCCTTTTGCTTTTCCCTCTGCTCTGTTATCTCTCACTCTCTGCCGTTATCCCCTTTAGCTCTCCTTCAAACTCTCCACAGCTTTTTCTGGTTTTCTACTGCCACCCCCTCAAAACCTCCGTAACCTTTTCTTTCTACAGGCGTCCAACTCCCTCCCTTAGCTCTCTCTCTTTCGGCCGTTGTTGCTCCTCCCTTCTCTCTCTTGTTTTCTTTCTACCGCTATTAACTACCCCAAAAACCCTCTCCTGCGGCTACTCTCTTCTTTCCCTTTTATATGGAACCTCTAATCCATAAACCCTCACCCGAATGGTGAGGATGAGAGGCTTACCCTTGCCTTCACATCCAGCCATCCGTGGCTGTCCTCTGTGATTGTGCTTTGCACGCTGCAAAAAATTGCAGCGTGCATGCTGCGATAAAATTTTTTTTTTTGAACTAATTAACTAATTAAACAAAAATGATAATAATAAAAACAATAATAATTAATAACGAAAACAAGCTAATTAACATTGGATAAAAATAAACTAGGAATAACAAAAATGCAACTTTCTATTTTTCCCCTTTTTTTCTTTTTTTTTCTTTTTCACAAATATTACGTTAAACTTAAAACTAAAACTAAAAGCTAAAATGTGAACAAAATTAATATGACAAATAAGACTAAAAATAATTAGCAAATAAGAGACAAATAAAAAGGTAAAATGAATAAAAAATAAAAAATAAAATAACAACTAAAATGCAGACAATCTAAAACAAAATCATGAATTAGATGCAACATACAAATTATTTAAAATTTGGTGTCTACAATAGTTGGATGACAAGTTGAGCTCTTGTACATGTATTTTTGAATAGCTCCTTGAGGGTAAAAACCCTAAGTGTTTTGTTTCCACCAATGTTGGGTGTGTAAATGGCTTTTGGTACATGTATGAACTAGACGAATATCTTGGTTTGCCGTTTGGCTTGTAAATGTTGATTTCCAATGTATATATATGCTTGGCCGTGGTTTGGATAAATTTCGGCTTCGATTTTCATTTTTTTTATTTTGTGATTTTGACTTGTTTGCGCGAAATGGTAAGTTCCGGAACGTAATAGATCGACGTAAACTGAACCGTTAGTCCTGGCGAGAGTTGGGCAGGCAGTCCGCTAACCCCTTTGGTTCGCCTTAGGGGAAGGTGGGGCTGTCACAGGTGGTATCAGAGCCAGGTTTGAATTAGCCTGGGTGTTATAGGAATGCTTGACTTGAGGATTCTATTGTTTATGCCTATTAAGTGTAATCATATTATTTCTTCCTTTGCTATAGGATGGATGCAAGTGGTGACCCGAGTGACCGTCCGGCAGGAGATCGTCCTCGTAGTACGCTGCCGCCAATTAAGTATCAACTTAGGCAGAAGGGGGCCGTGGTGCGTTGGAGCCCGGCCAGCCGCGTTCGACAGTGCGAGTGCCGTAGCAACTACGCCTATCCAAACGCTCTAGTGTTGGCGGTGGCAAAGGAACGTGAGGAGTTTGCTAATGATAATACTAAGCTGGAAGCTGCGGTTGCTACATTGGAAGCTGAGGTGACTCAGGCTAGGGCAACCAATGAGAAGCAAGCCGCACGTATCATGCAGCTAGAGTATGACGTGCATGAGGCCGAGGATCGAGTCGATGACCTATGTGATCAACTAAGAGATGCACGTGAGCGCGAGACTAAGAGAGCTCGCAAGGTCAGGGGTCGTGCTGAGGCGATCCTTAACCTATGCGACGACGGACTCGAGGAGTCTAGTGATGAGGCCTCGTATGCTGGGGCCGAGGCGGGGAGGAGTCTACCCCGTCGCCTGGATCCCAGACCCCGGCGACTGACTAGGCCAAGACTATTAGGCATCTTTTGGATAGTGGTGGCTTTTGTATGTACATAGGGATAGGGATAGAGCCTTAGCTAACCATTTTGGATGTAGAGTTAGCTACGTGTAAATCTCTTTTGATAGGCCTATCCTCAGGGGGGAATCGTTTGTGTTAGTACGTGCCTTGGCCGTACTTGACTGACTGATTGTATATATGTGTTTGACTTGTATATATGGGTGTTTGTGCTTATGTTTGCAATGTATGAATGTGTGTTAATGTGAAAGTTTTGCGTATTACTTACATGCTTTAATACCGCTTTGGTTTAGTACTTCTGCCTAGACCGAGTGAACTCATGGAAGGTACACGGAGTGGCCGGGGACGTGGGCGCGGAACTAGACAACCCACACCGGTTAGGGAAACTGGGGAAACCTCAACTGGACCCAATCCTGGACCGCAATTAGATAAGAATGTACAAATAGCTGCCGCTATGCAGCAAATGACCAACTTACTCGCACAAGTAGTGCAACAACAGGGCCAAAACCCAAACCCTAACCCCGAGAACCCTGGTAACCACGTCGAGAGCGAGGATAGAGCTCTCGAACGTTTTCAAAAGTTTTCCCCGCCGAAGTTTGTTGGGGGACCTGACCCTGATGTGGCTGAGAAATGGCTTGAGAAAATGGTTGATATATTCGCGGCCCTACACTACCCGGACGAACGGCAGGTCACATTTGCCGTGATCCAGCTTGAGGGAGCGGCCCGTTCCTGGTGGAACGTAATTAGACAGAAATGGGAGCGGGAGCTGACACCGAGGACTTGGGTGAACTTCATCCGAGAATTTAATGCCAAGTTTTTCCCTCCTCTAGTTCAGGAGAGGAAGGAAGACGAGTTTATCCGGCTCCGGCAAGGGGCTCAGACTGTGACGGAGTACGAGAGTCAATTTACCCGCCTGTCCAAATTCGCGCCTGAGCTAATCATGACTGAGCAAAGACGAATTAGGCGCTTTATTCAGGGTTTGAATGTTGAGATCCAGAAAGACCTTGCGGCGGCTCAAATCATTACGTTTAGCGAGGCAATGGAAAAAGCCCAACGGGTGGAAAGTGCACGGCTGCAGGTCCGAAACTTCCAAGCTAAGAAGCGTGGTTTTCCTGGGAGTACGTCTGGACAAGGTGAGAAGAGCACTCCCTCGAAATTTGGACGAGGAACGGGTGGTGGCCGACAACCGGGTTCAGGCAGAGGGACTCCATTTAGGGGTGGTCAAGCTGGGCGAGAACAAAGAGGAAACGCTCAGAGTGGCTCGGCTTCGGCACCTCGAGGTCCCTGTGGGCACTGTGGGAAGCTGAACCACACCGAAGACAACTGCTGGAGGAAACAGGGGAAATGTCTGCGGTGTGGAAGTGCGGACCATCAACTGGCTACGTGCCCGGTCCTGAAACAAGACGGAAAGGGGAGTCAATTACCGTCGAGGACCAATACTGGATCAGCCAAGGGAGACGGATCCAAACCGAAGGTGTCAGCTAGGGTATACTCCTTAGAGCCCTATCAGGTCCCAGAGTCTTCCGAGGTGGTGGAAGGTACGATCCCTATTTTCCACCGCTTTGCCAAAGTTTTAATTGATCCTGGTGCCACTCATTCGTTTGTTAACCCTGATTTCATGTGTGGCATTGATATAAAACCTGCTAGTTTACCCTTTGACCTAGAAGTTAGTACACCTACGGGGAATCAACGCTTGGTGACTAGTATGGTTTATAAGGATTGCGATGTATGGGTTGGTGAAAGGAGGTTTTTAGGGGACCTGATTAGCTTGTCGATTCAGGGGTACGATGTGATTCTGGGTATGGACTGGTTAGCCAAGTATAACGCCCAATTGGATTGTAAAACGAAAATAGTAGAATTTCGCATTCCTGGCGAGGCAACCTTAAGGTTGGATATAAGGGGTAGGTTAGCCTCATCTGCTCTCATTTCAGGCATTCGAGCTAGGAAACTGATAAGTAGAGGGGCGCAAGGATTTTTGGCTTTCTTAATTAATACCCCTACGGATAAGTTAAAAGTAGAAGACGTGGCTGTAGTGAGGGAATTTTTGGATGTATTTCCTGATGAGTTAGTAGCCTTACCTCCGGAAAGGGAGATAGAATTCCGAATAGATCTTTTACCTGGAACCGCACCTATCTCAAAAACCCCTTACCGAATGGCGCCTGCGGAACTTAAGGAGCTTAAGTTGCAATTGCAAGATCTGTTGGAGCGAGGTTTCATTCACGAGAGTGAGTCTCCTTGGGGAGCTCCTGTTCTATTTGTGAAGAAAAAGGATGGAACGTTGAGGATGTGTATTGACTATAGGGGGCTGAACAACGTTACGATCAAGAATAAGTATCCACTGCCCCACATCGACGAGTTGTTTGACCAGCTGCAAGGAGCAGTGGTCTTCTCCAAGTTGGACCTCCGACAGGGATACTACCAGTTGTTAATAAGGAAGGAGGACATTCCAAAAACTGCCTTCAACTCGAGATACGGGCACTACGAGTTCGCCGTTATGCCCTTTGGACTGACTAATGCTCCCGCCGCCTTTATGGACCTAATGCATAGGATTTTCAAACCCTATCTAGACCGATTTGTCGTGGTGTTCATTGATGACATTTTGGTCTACTCTAAGACACGTGAGGAGCATGAGGAGCATTTGAGAGTGGTGTTGCAGACATTGAGGGAACATCAACTGTATGCCAAGTTTAGCAAATGCGAGTTCTGGTTGGAGAAGGTAGCATTTTTGGGTCATGTGATCTCCCACGAAGGTATTTCGGTGGACCCGGCGAAGGTTGAGGCCGTGACAAATTGGAAGAGGCCAGAAAACCCCACGGAAATTCGTAGCTTTCTAGGGCTAACTGGGTACTACCGAAGGTTTATTAAGGATTTTTCCAAACTGGCAGGACCTCTAACTGACTTGACAAAGAAGCATGGCCAGTTTATCTGGAACGGCCGATGCGAAACAAGTTTTCGGGAATTAAAGAGAAGACTGGCCATGGCTCCGGTACTGGTCTTGCCAAATGGAATGGACGGGTTTGCAGTATATGCGGACGCGTCGCGAGAGGGATTGGGATGCGTTTTGATGCAGAACCGGAATGTGATTGCTTTCGCCTCTAGGAAATTGAAGCTTCACGAGCAGAACTACCCGACTCACGATCTAGAATTAGCCGCAGTTGTGTTTGCTCTGAAAAAGTGGAGGCATTACCTATATGGAGTGACCTTCGAAGTGTATTCGGATCACAAAAGTCTTAGATACCTTTTCTCTCAGAAGGAACTGAACATGAGACAACGAAGGTGGATGGAATTTCTGGAAGATTACGACTGTACGATCAATTACCATCCGGGAAAGGCGAATGTGGTAGCGGATGCCTTGAGTCGTAAGGTGCAAGTAGCAGGGCTAATGATTAAGGAGTGGGATTTGCTAGAATCCGTGTGCGAGTGGAAACCCTGTCTAGGGAGCCATAAGGTGATATTTGGCAATGTTAGGGTTACCTCCACTCTACTGGAACGTATTAAAGAGGCACAAAAAGAAGATTTGATGGTACAGAAATGGAAAGAGAAAGTGGATAAGGGAGAAACTACGGACTTTAATTTGAGTCCTGAGGGTATTTTGAAGTATCGAAACAGAATAGTGGTACCAAAGGAAGAGTCGATGAAAACGGAGATTCTGGAGGAAGCTCATCGGTCCAAGTATACAATCCATCCGGGCAGCAGCAAGATGTATCAAGACCTAAAAGGAACCTCTTGGTGGGACAACATGAAGAGGGAAATCGCTCAATACGTGCAGAAATGTCTCATTTGCCAGCAAGTGAAGGCAGAGCATCAAAAACCATCGGGTCTGTTACAACCCTTGGAGATACCCGAGTGGAAGTGGGAAAACATCACCATGGACTTCGTTTCAGGTTTACCGAGGACGCAAAGAGGACACGATGCCGTTTGGGTGATCGTTGATCGATTAACCAAGTCGGCCCATTTCTTGCCGGTGAACATGAAGTATTCAATGGACAAGTTGGCTCGACTGTACATGGATGAGGTTGTAAGACTACACGGTGTTCCTGTGAGCATCGTTTCCGATCGGGATCCACGGTTTGTATCACGATTTTGGCAGAAATTCCAAGAAACCCTGGGGACGAAACTCAACTTGAGCACGACCTATCATCCTCAGACGGATGGCCAGTCAGAACGGACGATTCAAACTCTCGAGGACATGCTACGAACTTGCATTCTGGATTTTGGAGGCAATTGGGGTCAGCACATGACCTTGGTAGAGTTTGCGTACAACAATAGCTTCCATTCGTCGATTCAAATGGCTCCGTACGAGACTCTTTACGGACGCAAGTGCCGCTCACCGATTTACTGGGATGAAGTAGGTGAAAAGAAAGCACTGGACCCGGCAACCATTCCATGGATGGAAGAGGCTCAGGAAAAGGTCAAGTTGATTCGGCAACGACTTCAAACAGCTCAGAGTCGACAAAAGAGCTACGCGGATAATCGAAGAAAAGATTTGGAATTTGAAGTTGGAGACCATGTATTTCTCAAAATCACACCTTTACGAAGTCTTACAGCGGGGAAAGGAAAGAAGCTTCAACCGCGGTACGTCAGACCCTACAAGATCCTTCAGAGGGTTGGAGCGGTCGCGTATCGATTGGAACTGCCATCCAGTCTATCTCGAATCCATGATGTATTTCACATCTCGATGCTGAAGAAGTACCATCCTGACCCATCCCATGTATTGCAACCGGAGGATATCGAAGTAGATGAATCGCTTGCCTATGAAGAGAAACCAGTCCAAGTACTCGATCGAAAAGTCAAGGAGCTCCGAAACAAGCGGATTCCACTAGTGAAAGTGCTATGGAGAAACCAAGGAGTGGACGAAGCTACCTGGGAGATGGAAGAGGAAATGCGAAAGAAATACCCAAACCTTTTCGGGAATTAATGTGAGAAATTTCGAGGACGAAATTCTTTTAAGGGGGGGAGACTGTGAGAACCCGTAAAACCCTAATATTTTTCTTAGGGTTTATTACCCCTGAATTGCATATATTTTTGCATTTTCGGGCTTAGAAATATTTTCTGGTAGGTTTTATACGTAATTATAGTTTTAAGATGATTTTTCTAGTATTGGAGAGTTTTTAAAAAATTAAGAGTAAATAGTGGACGTGGGACCCACTAGTGCGAAAAGTTCGGAAAAATTCGGGCAATAAGGTTAAGTTTCGGATACTGTGTAAAATTTATCGGGTGTTAAGAGATAAGTAGAATGTGTGAAGTGATTGATGTGAGAGGGAAAAAGAAAGATAAGAATGCATTTAATGAGGTGACAAGTGTCACCTTCTCATTGGTTGGACTTTAAGAATTACTATTCACTTTCTTGACTTTTTTTTGACCAAAGGATTAAATATCAAAAAAATGCACAAAATTCACCATTTTCTTCTCCATGGTGGCCGGATCTCCCTAGCTCAAGAAGGAAGGAATTTCTTCAACTCTCAAGCTTCCATCTCACTCAATCTTCCACAAACAAGAGCTTAGACTAGATTTCACTCCATAAAAACCTTTCTTCTAGTGCTAATAAGTGTATTAGTGAAGTTGATTTGAAGAGCTAAGGTGTCCACAATCCCTATCTCTCTTGATTTCTTGGTAAGTGATGCTTGAACACCCTACTACATCTAATGATGCTTATGTTTGGCTTAGAAGTGGCTAAAGTGGTGGATTATATGATTTATTTCTTGGTTTGGCTTGATTTGGTGAAGTTTTTAATTTTATGATGAATTTTCTGGTTTAATATGAAATGGATGTTGTAGCAATCTTTGATGATTGGCAATGGACTATAATGACTCTAGTAGGTGTGAATTGTGGATAAATGCAACCAATTTTGGATTTGAAGTGAATTGTGAAAAGTTAGGGTTCATAATCCCCTAATTCTGTCCGGTTTTAGATCATAGGGATAGAGGCCGAATTGGACTTTTCTCAAAACATAAAAGTTGTAGGTATTGATGTGTTTGAGGTGTCTACAAAATTTCAGGTCATTTGGATTAGTGTAGAGTGAGTTATGTCGGAATTACTGTAGCTGTTCTGCTTTGGTCAGAATGCGAAAACTGCGTTGGTATTTGGCTATTTTGACTGGAATTGGTTTGGATTTTGAAGTTGGTGTCTTCTGATGAAATGTAGCTGGATGTCTTAGCTAACATATGCCTTTGGAATTTCGGCATTTGGACTTGTATAGACTGAGTTATAGTAATTACATTTTTGTGTGATTTGCAAACCTGTTTTGGGAATTCTGGTATAGTATTTTGCATATTTGACCTAGTTGTGTTAGGAACTGGATTGAGTAACCTTCTACATTGTTGTAATTCTGTTTCTTGGCTTCGAAATGGTGGGTCTTACACCCCCATCCGATAATTGTAGTGAGAGTTGTGCCATTACCGCATTATGAGGTCAAATCCGGTTTTCTTATCAAGGCTTAAGTTAAAGCCCTTTCTTAATTTCTGGTTTGCTATCATGCTTGTATATGTTTATAAAACCCTATTGGGGTTGTAATTGGCATGGCTATATGACTCGTTATCGAGTCTCATTACATTTGTTTGCATGATTCTAGGGCGTGAAGGTAGTGCACGACGGCTTGGTGATCGTGGTGCATGAAATACCACTTACTTGGTTGGTGAGTATACTACTGTGACGACCCCACTTCTCCCAAGGGCGAACCCAAGGGTATCGGCGGGCCGCCTGCCTAGCTCCCGCCAGGACTCAAAACTTAAAGTTCGAAAGAGCACTAAATACAATATATACAACCCCAAAAGAGTTATAATTACATTCTCCAAAAGTATCGAGTCAAACCACCAAAAAAAAAAAAAACATCCTAACTGTTCAACTATTACAAGCCAATCTAACTATACTAGTATACGAGCCAAAAGTCCCCGCGTCGGCCCCTGCTAAGGAAAACAAAAGGAATGGGGTAAGCTATATGCTTAGTAAGTAAACAGGGGCGAAAGCATAAATTTCACGTAACAGTTACACAATAAGAGTAAAGCAAAAGCAGAAAAGTAACATCACATAATAAGGATACAGGTGGCTCTAAAGCCAACTCATGTACCATGCGTGATCTCCTGGCCAGTCAGGCCGGTTTGGTGTGTTTTCTTTGCTATGTGTTTGAGATATGTGAAAAGGGCACTTAGGCGAGGGTGTACTTTATCGCACTCGACCTAAACCCTAATTTGAATGTATAATTGTACTTGGCATATGTATATGAACCTTTTGGAACCAAAACCCTTGAGCTTGTGGCTCGGGGCGACTTTCGAATAAAGTTTGTGAAGTTTGCAAAGTTTGTGATTTTGAATAATTTTGTGAAGTTTGTGAGTTTGGGGCGAACTCTTGACCTGGTTGGACTATTCGAGCCGGTTAGGGCTTGGTCGAAGGCAGTCCAACTTAGTCTGAGGTCACCCAGTTTGTAGGTTCATGTTATGAACCAATTTTGTGAATCCGGTTCACCGAGAAGGTGACCAAGTTTGTGACCCGAGCTTGTGACTCAAGCTCAAGTTTGTGATTTCGTTCGCCCGGGCAAGTTTGTGAGGTGACTGGCCAGTGAGGGTGATAAGGTGTCAGTGGGTGTACAAGTGAAGTTCTACGGACTATTATTTGCAGTCGACGGAGTGTCGGCAGGAGATCATGCATGGCACATGAGTTGGCTTTGGAGCCACCTGTATCCTTATTATGTGATGTTACTTTTCTGCTTTTGCTTTACTCTTATTGTGTAACTGTTACGTGAAATTTATGCTTTCGCCCCTGTTTACTTACTAAGCATATAGCTTATCCCATTCCTTTTGTTTTCCTTAGCAGGGGCCGACGCGGGGACTTTTGGCTCGTATACTAGTATAGTTAGATTGGCTTGTAATAGTTGAACAGTTAGGATGTTTGTTTTTTTTTTTGGTGGTTTGACTCGATACTTTTGGAGAATGTAATTATAACTCTTTTGGGGTTGTAAATATTGTATTTAGTGCTCTTTCGAACTTTAAGTTTTGAGTCCTGGCGCGATCTAGGCAGGCGGCCCGCCGATACCCTTGGGTTCGCCCTTGGGAGAAGTGGGGTCGTCACAGTAGTATACTCACCAACCAAGTAAGTGGTATTTCATGCACCACGATCACCAAGCCGTCGTGCACTACCTTCACGTCCTAGAATCATGCAAACAAATGTAGTACGAAAGTAGTACCAAAAGTAGTACGAAAGCATTCAAAAGTATTCAAAATACCAAAAGTAGTACGAAAGCAAAATCGCTTCGCGCGTTCGCTAGTAGTGGGCCCCACCGGCTCCGCCTAGCTCACCGCTGTCTGAAATAGAAGATTTTATCACAAACGGCCACTAACATGCCCAAAACAAGCAAAATGGCAAAACAACACGCGCGCACGTAAATATGACAGACGGAAACGGAAACGGCAGATTTGATACTCATTTCTAGTTCACCCATAAGTTGAGCTACGAATATCGGATTAAGGCGGATGAGATGCCAAATCGAAGCTTAAAGGATGAACAACAACTGTTATGAAGACATCCAGAACTGAACTGTAGGCTTCAGTCCCAAATGAACCAAATACAATCACTTACGAAATCTGGCCAATGCACAAATGGTCAGTTTTGAGTGCTAACTGTTTTCTATGCTACACATGGTCAAAAGAGCTGAAAATTGGCAGTTAGATAGTTCATTCCAAATGGAACAACTTTCATGAAGGTCGGCAATCCAAATTCGGAACGGAAATTGGTCATCAGGACCAAAACAGATTTCTGGTCATTTTCACTGGCAGGCCTTGTTTGCTCGGCTATATCTCAGGTTTTATAAATCCGATTCATGAAATTCCAAGGGCGTTAGAAAGTTCTGATATAGGGCTATAAGTTTGGTGTTTTGGTCAGAAGCCCAAACAGCTTGTAACTCAGTCAAATGTGAAGCCAAAGTTCCAGCCATAAACTTTCCAAAAACGTACCAGAATCACAAACCGTATTTGACCTCAATATGCGGTAATGGCACCAAATTCACTACGGTTATCGGATGGGGGTGTAAGACCCACCGTTTCGAATCTATGAAACAGGGCTACAACAATGTAGAAGGTCACTCAATCCAGTTCCTAGCTTAACTAGGTCGAAAATGCAAAATGCTATACCAGAATTACCAAAACAGGTTTGCAAATCACACAAAACTGTAATTACTATAACTTAGTCTATACAAGTCCAAATGCCAAAATTCCAAAGTAATATGTTAGCTAAGACATCCTGCTACATTTCATCAGAAGACACTAACTTCAAAATCCAAACCAAAACCAGTCAAAATGGCCAATTACTATCGCAGTTTTCGCATTCTGTCCAAAGCAGAACAGCTACAGTAATTTCGTCATAACTCATTCTACATTAATCTAAATGACCTGAAATTTTGCAGGCATCTCAATCACATCAATACCTACAATTTTCATGTTTTGAGAAAAGTCAAATTCGGCCTCTAACCCTATGATCCAAAACCGGACAGAATTGGGGATTTAAGAACCCTAGCTTTGCAATTTTCACACCAAATCCAAAATTGGTTGCATTTATCCACATTTCACATCCACTAGAGCCATTATAGTCCATTGCCAATCATCACAAACAACCACACCATCATAATCCAATTAAACCTGAAAAATCATCATAAAATGGAAAACTTCACCAAATCAATTCAAACCAAGATAAAAACCAGAAATTTCAGCACTCTTGTCACTAATAAGCACAACATAAGCATCATTAGGTGTAGTAGGATGTTTCAAGCTTCACTTACCAAAAACCAAGAGAGAGGAAGATGTTGTGCACCTTAGTCCTTCAAACAAAGTTCACCAAACAACTTACTAGCACTAGAAGGAAGAATTTTATGGAGTGAAAACCAAGTTAAGCAAGTGGTTTAGTTGATTTGAGCTAGAAGTTTGCTAGAATGTTGAAGAGTTTTGTCTTTCTTCTTGCTTAGAGAGGGCCGGCCATAAGGAGGAGAAAAATGGTGAATTTTGTGAAATTTTTGGATATTTAACCTTTGGTCAAAAAAGTCAAAATTGTGAATAGTAATTCTTAAAAGGCATCCAATAAGAAGGTGACACTTGTCACCTTCATAAATGCATTCTTATCTTTCTTTTCTCTCTCACATCAATCACTTCACACACACTACTTATCTCTTAACACCCGATAAATTTTAAACAGTATCCGAAACTTAACCTTATCGGCCGAATTTTTTCGAACTTTTCGCACTAGTGGGTCCCACGTCCACTATTTACTCTTAATTTCTCAAAATCTAACCAATACTAGAAAAATCATCTAAAAACTATATTTACTCATAAAAATTATCTGGGGAATTTTCTAATAAAGAAAATGTAGAAAAAACGGGTTTTCAATCTTAACCGGAACTTAGGGTTTAAATCTTAATCCCTACTTAGGGTTTTCGAAATACTCCCAAAACCAAACGTTACTGCCCCATTAATGAATATATCAACGTAGAACGAACTGGGGCCTCACAATCTCCCCCACTTAGGACAATTTCGTCCTCGAAATTTCTATGAACGGAATCTATCAAATCTAAAGTAACCAGTAGCCTGTACCTTCCACGGTCTTAAAAGAAACGAGGCTCTTCATTCCAGTCCCTTCTCTAATTGACGGTCCAGGGTCGGTCTGGGTTAGTTGCTGAGTTCCTTTCTTTTCGTGCAATAAACCCAGGCAATTAGCAATTTGGTGCTTGGCGTTCCCACAGCGCAGACATCTCCTCCCCTTTCTCCAACAATTCACTTCAATGTGATTGGATTTTCTACAATAACCACAAATTGTCACACCACCCGCTCCACGACCCTTCTTAGCAGATGACCTACCTCGCTTACTCGGTTCTGGCCTTTGATTCTCAAGAGATGCGCTCCTTTTCTTTGCATGGAAGGTCTTCACTTGCGGCCTTGATATTTCTGTCCTTTGAGTTTTCTCTGGAACCCCCATAGAAGTAGTGCTCTGTGCCATTGCTAAGGCCTCCCCGGAAATCCCTTCGTATTTCCTTTTTAGCTCTAAGTTCTTGTGCAAGAGCTCAATTTTCTCTGAATACTCGTGCTTCCATCGCCCTTCCCAATATGCGACTAGTTTCTTTTGGACTTCTATTTCGTCTCGAAGAACCGCAATTTCCTTATACATCTCAACCCAATGTGCCATCTCACAAAATTGCTGGAACTCAGATGGTAGCCTGTCGGGCAAAACAATGGGTCATAATCAATTCTTGGACACAAGTGGCATTCTCGGTCCATGTTTTGTTCAGCTATTGTTTCCTCCCTTTCTTCTCTTAACTCTCGGCCTCGTTTTGTTCCACAGCCATGACCATGTCCGCGACTATGTCCTCCTTCCACATATATACATATATATATATAGTTTTCCCTTCTCTCTCTTTTCTTTCCCAAAAGATACTTTAATGAATGAATGCAGTAAATTGACTACAATAACAAAATCCAACATACCAATTACACAAATAACATATCGCACATAACACGCCATATCAAAAGACGGACAAGCAAGTATACAAATACATATCAAGTTGGACAGATAACCATGTACACAAACACATATACTAACGTCAGGTGGTCGTAATACACGGGCGAACCAAAAGGAAAAGGTGAAGTCGTCCCAGTATCAGCCCGTCTGATGTCTCACGTCCCTTACTATCCAAACTAGATGTCCATTGACCTTTTGTGCTCATTCTAGTCAGACAAAGCCTGTTCATGTTTCCAAAATACAAGTCTCAAGTACCTAGTAGCTTGCATCGCCTCAATTCTGGAGTATTCGAGCACAAGAATCCGAAATAAGATAGTTCACATCTCGAGCTGGCCAGTCCCAAGAGTAAACCATCTACAAATCGAACTTCCTACCCGACATACCTATCTATGGTCCTTAGATATCATGAGAAAGATTGAAGACCTATAACACTTCAGGGTTCATAGCTTATGCTCGAACGAGCACTTAATCCTTCATACCCATTCACCACTCAGCCCAAGCACACTCCGCGCGGAGACCACGCAAAGCAGGCTTTGGGTTTTATCCCTCAATTGCTTAACTTTCAAATCAAATCGAATCCCACAGTCTGGCATCCTAAACTTCAAGCCTAGGATACACTACAGGAATTTGAAGCCTAAGCTCTGATACCAACTGTGACGACCCCACTTCTCCCAAGGGCGAACCCAAGGGTATCGGCGGGCCGCCTGCCTAGCTCGCGCCAGGACTCAAAACTTAAAGTTCGAAAGAGCACTAAATACAATATATACAACCCCAAAAGAGTTATAATTACATTCTCCAAAAGTATCGAGTCAAACCACCAAAAAAAAAATAAACATCCTAACTGTTCAACTATTACAAGCCAATCTAACTATACTAGTATACGAGCCAAAAGTCCCCGCGTCGGCCCCTGCTAAGGAAAACAAAAGGAATGGGGTAAGCTATATGCTTAGTAAGTAAACAGGGGCGAAAGTATAAATTTCACGTAACAGTTACACAATAAGAGTAAAGCAAAAGCAGAAAAGTAA
This sequence comes from Coffea canephora, assembly GCA_036785865.1. Classification (NCBI taxonomy): domain Eukaryota; kingdom Viridiplantae; phylum Streptophyta; class Magnoliopsida; order Gentianales; family Rubiaceae; genus Coffea; species Coffea canephora. The sequence continues at coordinate 30,966,785 of CM071913.1, forward strand.
CATCACATAATAAGGATACAGGTGGCTCCAAAGCCAACTCATGTGCCATGCGTGATCTCCTGCCGACACTCCGTCGACTGCAAATAATAGTCCGTAGAACTTCACTTGTACACCCACCGACACCTTATCACCCTCACTGGCCAGTCACCTCACAAACTTGCCCGGGCGAACGAAATCACAAACTTGAGCTTGAGTCACAAGCTCGGGTCACAAACTTGGTCACCTTCTCGGTGAACCGGATTCACAAAATTGGTTCATAACATGAACCTACAAACTTGGTGACCTCAGACTAAGTTGGACTGCCTTCGACCAAGCCCTAACCGGCTCGAATAGTCCAACCAGGTCAAGAGTTCGCCCCAAACTCACAAACTTCACAAAATTATTCAAAATCACAAACTTTGCAAACTTCACAAACTTTATTCGAAAGTCGCCCCGAGCCACAAGCTCAAGGGTTTTGGTTCCAAAAGGTTCATATACATATGCCAAGTACAATTATACATTCAAATTAGGGTTTAGGTCGAGTGCGATAAAGTACACCCTCGCCTAAGTGCCCTTTTCACATATCTCAAACACATAGCAAAGAAAACACACCAAACCGGCCTGAATACTTACTCAAAATACCAAAAGTAGTACGAAAGCAAAATCGCTTCGCGCGTTCGCTAGTAGTGGGCCCCACCAGCTCCGCCTAGCTCACCGCTGTCTGAAATAGAAGATTTTATCACAAACGGCCACTAACATGACCAAAACAAGCAAAACGGCAAAACAACACGCGCGCACGTAAATATGACAGACGGAAACGGAAACGGCAGATTTGATACTCATTTCTAGTTCACCCATAAGTTGAGCTACGAATATCGGATTAAGGCGGATGAGATGCCAAATCGAAGCTTAAAGGATGAACAACAACTGTTATGAAGACATCCAGAACTGAACTGGAGGCTTCAGTCCCAAATGAACCAAACACAATCACTTACGAAATCTGGCCAATGCACAAATGGTCAGTTTTGAGTGCTAACTGTTTTCTATGCTACACATGGTCAAAAGAGCTGAAAATTGGCAGTTAGATAGTTCATTCCAAATGGAACAACTTTCATGAAGGTCGGCAATCCAAATTCAGAACGGAAATTGGTCATCAGGACCAAAACAGATTTCTGGTCATTTTCACTGGCAGGCCTTGTTTGCTCGGCTATATTTCAGGTTTTATAAATCCGATTCATGAAATTCCAAGGCCGTTAGAAAGCTCTGATATAGGGCTATAAGTTTGGTGTTTTGGTCGGAAGCCTAAACAGCTTGTAACTCAGTCAAATGTGAAGCCAAAGTTCCAGCCATAAACTTTCCAAAAACGTACCAGAATCACAAACCGTATTTGACCTCAATATGCGGTAATGGCACCAAATTCACTACGGTTATCGGATGGGGGTGTAAGACCCACCGTTTCGAATCTATGAAACAGGGCTACAACAATGTAGAAGGTCACTCAATCCAGTTCCTAGCTTAACTAGGTCGAAAATGCAAAATGCTATACCAGAATTACCAAAACAGGTTTGGAAATCACACAAAACTGTAATTACTATAACTTAGTCTATACAAGTCCAAATGCCAAAATTCCAAAGGAATATGTTAGCTAAGACATCCTGCTACATTTCATCAGAAGACACTAACTTCAAAATCCAAACCAAAACCAGTCAAAATTGCCAATTACTATCGCAGTTTTCGCATTCTGTCCAAAGCAGAACAGCTACAGTAATTTCGTCATAACTCATTCTACATTAATCTAAATGACCTGAAATTTTGCAGGCATCTCAATCACATCAATACCTACAACTTTCATGTTTTGAGCAAAGTGAAATTCGGGCTCTAACCCTATGATCCAAAACCGGACAGAATTGGGGATTTAAGAACCCTAGCTTTGCAATTTTCACACCAAATCCAAAATTGGTTGCATTTATCCACATTTCACATCCACTAGAGCCATTATAGTCCATTGCCAATCATCACAAACAACCACACCATCATAATCCAATTAAACCAGAAAAATCATCATAAAATGGAAAACTTCACCAAATCAATTCAAACCAAGATAAAAACCAGAAATTTCAGCACTCTTATCACTAATAAGCACAACATAAGCATCATTAGGTGTAGTAGGATGTTTCAAGCTTCACTTACCAAAAACCAAGCGAGAGGAAGATGTTGTGCACCTTAGTCCTTCAAACAAAGTTCACCAAACAACTTACTAGCACTAGAAGGAAGAATTTTATGGAGTGAAAACCAAGTTAAGCAAGTGGTTTAGTTGATTTGAGCTAGAAGTTTGCTAGAATGTTGAAGAGTTTTGTCTTTCTTCTTGCTTAGAGAGGGCCGGCCATAAGGAGGAGAAAAATGGTGAATTTTGTGAAATTTTTGGATATTTAACCTTTGGTCAAAAAAGTCAAAATTGTGAATAGTAATTCTTAAAAGGCATCCAATAAGAAGGTGACACTTGTCACCTTCATAAATGCATTCTTATCTTTCTTTTCTCTCTCACATCAATCACTTCACACACACTACTTATCTCTTAACACCCGATAAATTTTAAACAGTATCCGAAACTTAACCTTATCAGCCGAATTTTTCCGAACTTTTCGCACTAGTGGGTCCCACGTCCACTATTTACTCTTAATTTCTCAAAATCTAACCAATACTAGAAAAATCATCTAAAAACTATATTTACTCATAAAAATTATCTGGGGAATTTTCTAATAAAGAAAATGTAGAAAAAACGGGTTTTCAATCTTAACCGGAACTTAGGGTTTAAATCTTAATCCCTACTTAGGGTTTTCGAAATACTCCCAAAACCAAACGTTACCGCCCCATTAATGAATATATCAACGTAGAACGAACTGGGGCCTCACAACTACTCACTTACTTGTTATAATATGGCTTTGCTCTATGTGTATTTGATGCCTTGAAGGCTTAATTGGTTATTGGAAGTGATTGAGGTGAGGGTGTACTTGACCGCCCTCACCCCTTGTGATTTCATTCATGGCTATTTACCGTATTACTGTAGTACTGCACTGGTTATATGGTACATTGAATTCCATTCATGGAAACTGAATTGGTGTCGTTTGGGCGATTGTCCAACGGCCTTACTGTATTACTGAGCTCAACCCCGTTTGGTAGTCAATTGGATCGAGCCGGCGAGGGCTTGGTCGTGAAAATTGTCATGCCACGGGGACTGTACTGAGGAACCTTGTAGTAACGAGACTCTCGGTTCCGGTAAACTCGAGTATTACCAAAATGACTGAATGGAGTGCGGGCCCGGTATGATGGGTGGAAGGATGGAAGTTAAGCGAGGTCTACGGTTGTTTGGTACTTTTAAAATTGACGGAGGGTCAATGAGGTTGGATCAAGATTGCAAGCGTGGAAATGGGCTCTTGAGAGCCGACTGTATCCTTTCACTGATTTGCTTTACTTCGAAATTGCATACTTGAATTGAATGGTTATGCTTATGTGATCTTGACTGCTATTGTGATAGTTGCTCACTGGGCTTTAGCTCATTCCGTGTCATTTGTTTTCCTTACAGGAAAATGAAACTTTTGGAAAAGATTGTGATAGTTGGATGACAAGTTGAGCTCTTGTACATGTATTTTTGAATAGCTCCTTGAGGGTAAAAACCCTAAGTGTTTTGTTTCCACCAATGTTGGGTGTGTAAATGGCTTTTGGTACATGTATGAACTAGACGAATATCTTGGTTTGCCGTTTGGCTTGTAAATGTTGATTTCCAATGTATATATATGCTTGGCCGTGGTTTGGATAAATTTCGGCTTCGATTTTCATTTTTTGACTTGTTTGCGCGAAATGGTAAGTTCCGGAACGTAATAGATCGACGTAAACTGAACCGTTAGTCCTGGCGAGAGCTGGGCAGGCAGTCCGCTAACCTCTTTGGTTCGCCTTAGGGGAAGGTGGGGCTGTCACAGTTTCTCTTCAAGATTCCAATGCCAAACAAGTTTAACCACAAAAAATCAGTTTAGGAAGCTACGCAAACAACTTAGATAAGCAATTGAACACTTGGACAGATTTGACAACCAAAGGAAAAACCCTAGCCGCACTTTCTTTTTTCTTTTCTCTTTTTTTTTTTTGTAGTTTTGGCTATGGCCAACTGCTAGGCAGAATTGATGCAACAAGAGTACAAAATCTGGCCTGATTGGAGCTAGCAACAACAGCGCACAACCTTGGGCAGATTTGGGAAAATTGATTAGTGACTTGTAAGGACAACAAGCCGTGGACAGAAAATTTGTTTTTTTTTTTGTTTTTCACGGACAGTTTGGGCTGCTATGACACGCACCACTTGGACAGAAACTTGGTGCAACAAACGGCACAGGGTTTGGTCAGATTTGGTGATGGCAACAAAGACCCCAAAGCAAGACAAATTGCGGACAGATTTTTTTTTTTTGACAAACGACGCAACAAAGGGTAAAACTAGACGAACAGAAATATATATATATTTTTTTAGACAAGGTAGCGGAAAACACGGAAACTATATGAAACAAGAACAAAACAATGGATATAACGAAAGATACATCTACCAAAGCTCTGAAGCCAACTGATACGTTTCTCGATCAACGCGTTTCGAGACACGTAGCACGTTTGCTCAAGGATCTAGCGAGGTTGTCCTACGTTTGGATTGCGAGACTCTAAATCAACACGGACGGCACGTTTTTTATTTAAAGCGGTAGAACGACACTCCGATGAAGGTGAATACTCCAGGGGAATAGGTCGGCTGAACAATCAAGGACAGGACGCAAGATTGCTCAAGAACCCTTGCCAAAGCAAGTTAAGGGCTCGAATTCTCTCTTAGGAAGAAAACGAGAATACTAAGAATTTTATTCATAAAACTTGTGTCTTTAACCTTACAAAGCTAGCCTATTTATAGGCTAAAGGTAACAAGAAAAACCCTAAAGAAACCCTAAAGGAAAAGTCGGCCATCTTGACTTCAAAATGGGCCGGCCCATGCCTTCTACTAAGCAACTAGTCCAACTAAATAAATAACAACGACTAAGGCCCTACTCGGCTGACTCACAAAGAGGCCCACTTGATTCTTCATGGGCTTGGATCAAAGTGTAAATTGCTTGATTGTCTCTTTCCAAGCCTACAATATCTCTATGGGCTCCATGTTGATCTTGGACAACTCGAACAAGGGCTTGGAGGGATTCTTTGAAGAGCTTGGTCCATGCACGTGTGACTGGGCCCAATAGGACTCGGATTGGGCCCTGGTTCATGCACACATCAGCATGCCTAGGACTATTGTTAGTGACCGAGACGTGAAGTTCCTGAGTTACTTTTGGAAGACTTTGTGGTCCAAACTGGGCACTAGGTTATTATTCTCCACCACTAGTCATCCACAAAGTGATGGACAAACTGAAGTTGTCAATCGCACACTTGGCGCTTTACTTCGGGCCTTGATTAAAAGGAATCTTAAGTCTTGGGAGGAGTGCTTACCTCATGTTGAATTTGCCTACAATCGAACTGTGCATAGTGCAACACAATATTCTCCCTTTGAGATTGTTTATGGCTTCAACCCCCTGACCCCCCTTGATTTGGTGCCCTTACCTTCCTCTGAGCACACAAGCTTAGATGGGAAAAAGAAAGCTGATTTTGGGCGCAGGTTGCATGAGGCCGTGCGAGCAAACATTGAGAAGCGTACGCAGCAATACATCCAGCAAGCCAACAAGCACCGTCGCAAGATGATTTTTGAGCCTGGAGATTGGGTTTGGCTACACTTGAGGAAAGAGCGATTCCCCAAGCAACGTCAAAGCAAATTATCCCCAAGAGGTGATGGCCCATTTCGAGTGCTCCAACGAGTCAATGACAACGCATACAAATTGGAGCTACCTGGGGAGTACAATGTTAGTGCAACCTTCAACGTCGCGGACGTAAGCCCATTTCTTGCCGAGGAGGATCCTGATTTGAGGGCAAATCCTTCTCAAGAGGAGGGGACTGATGTGTGCACGAGCCTCGGCCCACACAATGACCCAGTCCGAGTCCCATTGGGCCCAGTCACACGTGCATGGGCCAACCTCTTCAAAGAATCACTCCAAGCCCTGGTTAGGGTCGTCCAAGACCAACATGGAGTTCACAAAGATATTGAGGGCTTGGAGAGGGACAATCGAGACATTTACACCATGATCCAAGCCCACGAAGAGTCAAGCGGGCCACCAAGAGAATAAGGCCTTAGGCCCCATCAATTAGTTAGCAATTAGTTAATGATTAAGTAAGAGCATGGGCCGGCCCATCTTGTTCCAAAAGGCATGGGCCGACTCTTTCCTTTTTCCTAGCCTCTTTTAGGGTTTTAATCACTTAAGCCTATAAATAGGCTTGCTTTGTAAGGTTTAAGGTAGACATTTCATCAATAAAATTAGTTTATTTTCGTTCCTTCTTCTAAGAAGAGAGAGTCGAGCACTTTACTTGCTTTGGCAAGGGTTTTGAGCAGTCTTGCGTCCCGTCCTAGATTGTTCTACCGACCTATCCCCTGGAGTAACCACCTTCATCGGAGTCGTCGTCCTACCGTCTTGAATCAAATCGTGTCATCCGTTTGGTTCTAGATCCTGCAATTCCAAACGTTGGACAATCTCGCTAGATCCTTGGGCAAATGTGCTACGTGTCTCGAAACAAGTTGATCGAGGAACGTATCACCTCACTTGCAGTCTTGCACTTTCAACCCTTTGTGCCTTCTCTAAAGCCTCAGTAAAAGCAGAAATTTGGTCTGCGGCCAAGCCTTCCTGAATTTTCACATTAAGCCCTTGTACAAACCGTCTAATCCTCTTCCGTTCATTGACTACTTGTTCAGGAGTGTACTTAGAAAGTTTAGTGAATTTCCCTTCATACTCCGCTACACTCAGAGTCCCCTGTTTCAACTTAATAAACTCATCCTCCCTTTTTTCTTGAATCAAGGGAGGAAGAAATTTTTCAGTAAACTCCCTCGTGAAATTCTCCCAAGTCCAAGGGGTTTGAGTTCTTTCCCATTTTTCTTTTATCAAATTCCACCAAGCACGGGCTACTCCTTCAAATTGGAAAGCAGCAAAATTCATTCGCCTATCCTCAGTATAGTCTAAGGCGGCGAATATGTTGGTCATCCTCTCTAACCAATTCTCTACTATTTCAGGATCAGGTTCTCCAAGAAACTTAGGCGGATTGAACTTTAAGAACCTCTCTACGGCTCTATCCTCTCCTCTTTCCTAACCCCCAGGTTGGTTAAATGGTCCAGGACCTTGTCTATCAGCTAAGCGCTCTACGATGTCAGTCATTCTATTTATGACAGTAGCCACTTGATTACCCTCAATATTTTCCTGGCCTTGGGTCGGTCCAGTTGTCGATCCCTGGTCATCCCTTTAAGGTTGGGCCTGTCTAGTCCCTCGCCCACGACCTCGACCACTTCTTAGCCCTTCCATAATCTAGGCGTGCCTAGTGCAGGAAATAAATCAATTATGTACTGCAAAGTAGAAAGCAGAAACCAATCAAGAAAATATTGAAAATAGCAATAATTTGCATTCATTAGCATATCAAGTTCATACAATTAGCAAGTCATGGGGTAGTCACAAAAATATAGCACACAGGTGCCACAAGAGTACTTTTAGTCATAGAAGACTAAAGTAAAGACAAGTGCTTCAAAAATAAGCCACACAGTCATGCAAAATACAATGGCCTCAGCACTTAGCATCACCCCTGCTAATTCTAGCTGTACTAGTCAAAAGGGTCAAAAGAAAGGTCAATCAATCTAGACCTAGTCCACAGCAGGACTACCAGTTGGCACCTCCTCCTCAAGATCCTCCTCCTCCTCAGGGTTTTGAACTACCTCCATCGCCTCATCCACTAGTCTAGTAGCATCAGTCAAGATATCGGAAGCCCGACTACGGACTTCCTCTCTCAACCTAGTAAGTCGAGCCCTAGCACTCTGAAACTTCTCACGAACCACTACAGATGTGGCCACCTCACCTTCTAGTACCTCCTCGAGCTCCACAATCCCCTCTCCCTGAGCGCTAATCATCTGTCTAAACTCGTCCACCTCTGCCTGTAAATCCCGATTAAGATCCACTAACTGACGATGCTCGTCGTCCAAAGCAAGCACGGGGTGGTTCTGTTAGGCAAAGGTCAACCTACACGAACATCGGGGATATCTGTCAGATGGGGAATAGCATACTCGAACTCCTCCAGCTAGAGCTCGATAGTAGATAGGCCTAGGAGGCACTACACGACCATTTGCATGGCCATTCCCGTCAGCTGCTGGAACTCCATTTCCGTTTTCCATCCCTGCAAAATAATAGCATTTTTCGTGTTAGAAATTAAATCACTATCCAATTCGGATGTCGTTTATTCATGCCTAACCCAATCACTAGTATGCCCCAAATACCTCTTAAGGTATAACTTAATTATCCGGTCTTAGGTCTTAAGGGTAGAGTATCTAATAGGTCTCCTATATAGATCTCTAACCTAGCGCTCTGATACCAACTGTGATGTCCCCACTTCTCCCTAAGGCGAACCAAAGGGTATCCGCGAGACGCCTGCCCAACTCTCGCCAGGACTCAAGCAATTCAATTCAAGCTTATAGCGGTACTAGAAGTCAACAACCAGAACATATACATACAAATAGTGCGAAAGCGTTCAAACTTAACGATCGATAACAATTACCCAATCCTTACATCGGGTTTCCATAATACAGCCCAAAATATACAATATCCAAAAGTCTAGGTAAAAGAGTTGAAACCCTATTACATGAGTACATAAAAGAGAAGTTCCTCCGAACCTCATTCCAAGCCCAAACCTATTAAGAAAAACAAATCTACAGGGTGAGCAAAACGCTCGTGAGGCCAAGAACACACATGCAAGCACATTGATCAAGTAGCAATCCCAATTTAACAAGTACAACACCAATATTGCAATAAATAACAATTTGAGCGGAAAAGTACGCAGAAACAATTCAAGGATATCGGAGCTCTCAGGAGCTAATTTCCACTTGCTTTGCCAATGTCATTCGTATACCTTTCCGCGATGACACTCCGTCAACCGGGTCAGTATTTTCATTCCGTAGATCACCACTTAATTCCCTCCATCCACCGTGCACCTCCCGGGCCTGCAAGACATTTATAAGGCGATACTCCTCGAGTATGCCAAGCAAGACCTCTCATTAGGTCGAGTTTCATTATCTCATGGCTCGCCAAGGTTTCCGACCAAGCCCGTGCCGGCTCGAGTCCAACGTCGGCCTATGAGTTTGGGCGTCCCTATTTACAATTGAGAGTCGAGGAGATTCACTCCAACGACGTATGCAGCCATAGCATACTATTATATTTCATTCAATCATTCAATCATTTCATTTCATTCAATTGAGTCATTCATAAAGCATTCATTTCATTTGAATCATAAGTCATTCATTTCAAATAAGAACGAGTGCGGTAAAGTACACACTCGCCTCCATTTTCAAAATCTCCAAATAATTATAACAATTAAGCATGTATCAAGTATTTATACACTTGACATTCACTGTGAGTCAATAGCAAAAGTGTCCCTGGGAGGTTCAAGCTTCCACCGTGGGATCCTCTTGAAGGTTTTCATGTGCGCCTGAGCAAATAATAGTGAATTATCATTCACACATCCCAATTATCAAGGAAGATTGTGCACTAGTACAATCTAGGGAAATTTCGTGATAATGAACCTCAATTACTCGTAAATCGAGGTTCAAGTAGAGTTTCTTAAAGTACAAGAGCAATCGAGTCTTTTTGTCTTGGAAATCAAGCATAAACGTTCAAGTGCTATCGAAGGAATAAGGAGTACTCGAAAAACTCCATTTCCTTGATATTCAGAAAATTTCAGTTTTGATGCGATACATTAGAAAAATCGTATCTCACGTTCCACATGTCAAAAATTGGAAAACTTGGTACCGTTGGAAACTTCTTCCAAAGTGCTAAAAGTTCCTAGAATACACTTTTCTAAGATTCCAAATGAAAAACATTCAAAAATGAGCTCAAAGTCGCTGTTTTGGTTTATAAGGCAGATTTAAGTTGGTTTTTGGCCAACTTTGAAAATTCGGCAAAATTCACTTTATTGGAACTAGCCTTTGAAATTTGGAACTCTATTAGAGTTGTAATCCAAGTTTACAAAAAAACAAGTGAAACGAGAAACGGAGTTTTGAGCACTAAGATATGGCAACTCAAAGTTACCAAAATTTCCTTGTGAAACAAGGGTTTTCCAAACTCGAATAATGAACTTTGGAAATTTATTTGAGCCATGAAACGGCCTCAGAATAACACCAAAATTAGTAGTATAATACTACCATGTAAGGGCTGTCCCTCTACCAAATTTCATGGAGAAATAACTTCGGGAAGGTAGTCAACCAAACAACCAAAGTTTCGAAAAATTCTAAGGCAAAACTGCCTTGAGCTTTTTGTTTTCCATTCCAAACATTTGGGCAAGAAAAATCCTTCAATTGGTGGATGAACATTCATGGTATAGGAAAAGCCTAATGAACATTCATGGTACATTTGGTAAGTGTCTTAACTCCAAGAAATTCAATTGGCGAGTCCACACCAAGTCTAGCATCAATTCTGCCTAACATTTAGGGTTTTCAAGAACATGGCAGGTTTCGTATTTTGATCACAAATCACTCAATTCAACTCGGAATTGAGGGTTGGTGGCCTTGTAAAATACATTCACAAAACTATAATTTCACAGAAGAAATTGTTTTGAAATTCAGCACACAACTAGCTCAAATTCGAGTCTCAAGTTGTAGCTTCTAAACTTCGATCCAGGAATACAGAGAAACAGGACAGTCATCTTTAAATGGTTGGTACGGAATACTCGGGTGGAATTAGGGGTTGAATATTATTCCGTTGGAAAGCTGGGAATATCTAGTTTCAAATGCCACTGACGGCACTTGATTTCAACATCGGAGCACAGAGTTATGAACAAAACAAGAAGACTGTCTGAGTATTACGGGAAAATTTTCCAGGTTTGCTAGCTTTGTGGGATTAATCCATTTGACCAACCAAACCACAATATTTTTCGATGAAACTTTATACACCATCTATACAACATATAAACATCATATACAAGCCATTAAAACCACAAAATTCTGTAAAAAGTGGCATGATCATAACAGGGGCAGAATTGAAAACTTTACACCCATGCACTCCTTGAAGTTTATACTAGTTATGCACCATTAATCTATCAATTTGAGCACTAAATCAACATTAAATCCATCATCAATTATCACATCAGCCATCAATCCAAGAGTGGGAGTTCATAGAGTCCACCTTCAACATTTTCCAACAATAACAAGCCACCCACATGAATATCTAAGCTCATAAGTGTAAATCAACTTCCATAGGTTAGGAATTCGAAGGTTGATCGTAACTTACTCATATGGGTGAACAAGACAGAATTTTTGGCCCTCTCTCAGCTCCAGAAAATGTTGCAAAGCTCCTCCTTTTTGTAGCTGAAAATGATCGCCAAGTATCAAGCTATGTGTGTGTGAAATTTGGAAGGAATTGGAGATGATTTATGCAAGATGTTGAGATGAAAAATGAAGAACTCCTTGGGTTGTTTTTACAGCTGATGGCCGGCCACTTTGTGAGGAAGAGAGAGAGTGTTTTGGTCTGATTTAGCTTCCTAAGAAAGCTTTATTTGGTGCAAAAGTCAACTCTTCAATAGTGCGCGTACGCGCGCGTTTTGTGCTCGATTCCTCTCGCATTCATTGCACTAGTGCACTAAACCTCCAATATACTTATAATCATATTAATATTATTCACTCTTAATTGTCCCAAAATAAGGGTCTAAAGTCCCTCAATTAAGTCACGTGTGTAAAAACGCGTATCTCCAAATTAAGCGCGTTAAAGTGAAACTTCCAAGAAATTCTTATAACGATGGTACTAATAACTATCACTTGAATATTTAAGCACATAAATACCTATCTTAGGACCATTATACGAGTCTCCAATTTTCCCAACTTACGGTATCCTTGAATTGATTATTGACTCCAATCGCATATTCACTATTTTAAATTAACGAGATTCCAAAAATTAAATTTTGAAACGAATCATTTTAAAAATATAACGAATCTATAAATCCATGTAATTAGGTATAAAGAGGTTAGAAAATAATATTTGAATTAAATGGGTAATTAAATATTTAAATAAACTCGAAATGGAGTTTTAAAATAATAAAAATTTTGTGAGATATCATAGAGTGTCAACAGGCGTTCAAGCTCGGGGAATTGAACTGGTTTTGGAGCCACCCGTATCCTACCATTGTGATGTTACTTTTCTATTATTAATGTGAAATATCCTGATTTACTTGTTTAATTTTGTGAGTTTACATTTTTACCCCTGGTTATTCACTAAGCATATACCTTACCCCATTATGTTTGTTTTCCTTAGCAGGGGGCCGACACGTGGATCGCTCGGGAAGGTGTTTAGTGTTTTGATTATAGAAGAGTTGAACTTGTACTTGTTATAAGTTGACGAGTAAGATGTATATAGTTGTCATGGGGGTTGTAGTTATCAGTTTTTCTAGGGTTTACCTTGTGGTACTCGTGGTATGTATGACTTGATGTACTAGTTTATGCAACTTTTGAAAATGTAATCGTTTAAACAGAACTTTTTTTGGCATGAACTCTATTTTTTTGTTTTAGAGTATCGAGTCCTGGCGCGAGCTAGGCAGGCGTCCCGCCGATACCCTCAGGTTCGCCCTTGGGAGAAGTGGGGGCGTCACAGGTGGTATCAGAGCGCCTAGGTTAGAGGATTTGGGCAGTTGGAAAATGTGTTATAGAACATATAAGTATTCGATTGTCTCTAAGTTGAATCATATCTATTAAGATAAAATGCCAGAGAACTGATTAAATGATATTTTGTTGTGTAGGTATGGAGGCTGGTGGACCGATCGATACTGGTGGATCTAGCGGTGCCGGAGTACGATCTACAGGTGGAGACGGTCTAGTGAACCGGGTGGTGCGCCGACGAGTACTCAGACACCAGAGGAAGGTCGGGGAACCCTATAGGATATATTCTCCTTTCGGCCAGAGGAGTCGATCGTGTGAGTGCCGACATACGTATGGATACCCAGATGATGTGGTTGTGACTATAGATGACGAGCATCGTCACCTAGGCAGGACGGTCGACACTTTGAGGGTACAGTTGGAGGAGGCCAGAGGGGTGAGTCATGCACAGGCCCTGCGCCTGCGTGACCTCGAGATGGGGTTACGAGCTGAGTAGGAGCGGACGCATACCCTTGGTTGTCAGCTTGAGGAGACCCACGCAGAAGGGAACACGTCTAAGCCGACCAATGCCACGGGTAATCGACCGAAAGTGCCGGCAAGGACCTATGCAATGGGACATCAAGAGGTCACAGACCCATTGGCAATCATCAAAGGTACCCTCTATCTTCCATCGTATTGAGGTTCCTTCTATTCGTTACTACTATTAAGGCCGATCTACGAGATATTTGAAGTTCATTACTAAGGATTACACGGTTGGTTCTTGAATTGAAATACATAGAGGGACAAACTTTTGAAGGGAATTTTATTGTCAATGATGAACTCGTTAATGAAATATTAGAGTATTCGAACCTTTAGTTCGTGAAAGGATTAAGAAGATCTGATTTAAAGGTTGCAATTTCGAGAACGAAATTCTTTGAAGGAGGGGAGATTGTGATACACCAACTTTAGGATACTCTTGTTGTTTAGTTTCAAAACGGCTATTACAATTTCTTTGTTTTATTTTACGACATTGTTTTGTTTTAAAAACTAGAGGACTAATCTAGCCTTTGGAGTTCTAGTTCTATATTTTGCAAATGCGACTGGAATACACTAAAAACTGGGTCGAGGTGTCTTCATAGAAGTTGTAACCTTTTGTTTAAGTTTCGAGACACTACCTAGTACATTTTGATTCGATAACCACAGCTCCATTTATGGTCAAAAATCATGTAATCCATTTTGTACCATTTTCATTTTCGTGCACGCGCACGTGCATTTCTCAACCATTTTTGCCATTTTGGACCGTTTAGGATTATTTTTGTTATTTTGTTATCATTCCAGCCGTTTCAGCCAATTTCGACATTCTTTTGGCCTTAAAGTCATTTTTTACCCTTTTTTTTATAATTTTTGACCGTTTTCGACCGTATTCGATCGTTTAAGTTATAAACTGCTATTGTATGGCTGTTTCACCTATGTGTGTATATAATCTGTCAATATAGATTGTGAGGCTTTTGACGGTGATGGTCAAGCTCAGTGAATTGTATTATTTTTCGTGCCAAGTTTTATCAAGTGAGTAATTGGGTTGTTTATTTGTAAGGATCGAAAACAACCAAGTGAAAAAGATAAACAGTGTAAACATCACGAACATGATAATAGATAAATAAAAAGGAAAGAATTACAAACCAATTAACTACCCAACTCCTCTTGAGCTTGTAGATTAATTCAAATAAACTTCTTCAAGTTGATGAATTACAATCACTCTTGCGTACAAAGGAAGGTTCACCTCCTCCTTGCCTCGAACACCACTCGATCAAGTCAGGAAGTTTTACTATCCCTCAAGACAACCCTCACATAGCTACACTCATGAAGTATTCACTCACAAATGAAAAGCTTACAATGAACCTCACACCACTAAGACTACAAATCTTCTTTGAAGAGTATTTTCTCACTAAAATCACTATAGATCTTTTGTATCTTTAGTGTGCAAAAGTTGTTTTATGTATTTGACCAACTACTATTTATATAGGACTAAGAAAGTGCCACATTAATGCTTCCAACGGTTAGAAAGTAGTTGAAGAGTCAACTAGCCGTTGGAGTATCGGACGTCCGATACTCCTGTTTTTTTGCGTTCGACAACAGGTAGTGAGTTTGAGAAATTTTCTTCAATTCTATCGGACGTCCGGTGCAAGCTCTTTGTGCGTCCGATAGCAAACAAAGAGATTTGAGAAATCATCTTGTTTCTATCGGACGTCCGGTGGAGACATATTCAGCGTCCGATGGTTTCATCGACTTTGAAGGACCTATCGGACGTCTGATGCTTGCGTCCAATCGAGGTCAGTGATCCAGGGAGAATGTCTTATTTTCTTCGGACATCCGGTGGTAGAGTTCTTCATGCGTTCGAAGTTGCGAAATAATTATCGGACGTCCGATCCAAGCGTCCGACAGTTTTCAATAGCCTTTGACCCTTTCAATTGCACTTGATCTTTGAACCTGATTTGTTTCGTAGCTGAAAATAATTCTTGAAGAGATATTAGAATTATCCATTGTTTTGTAAACATTAAAAGGTAGGGACCAAGGTCAACATTCTCCCCCTTTTTGATGATGATAAAATAATGGATGGAAGAAGGAAAAAGATTGAGCATATGAGCATAAGCTCCCCCTCACTCATTGCATCCAAACTTTTAAGAGCCAAACTCATAATCTCAGAATATCTCCCCCTTACACATAGCATCCATTTCTCCCTATTTTTGTCATCATAAGATGAGAGTAAAAATTTCATACCGTAATCCAACAATAATAACAAAGAATCCAATATTCCAAACAAAAACAGAGAAATGGTACCAGAATTCAGCAATCACTAACATATCACAAAGAGTTTAACAAACCAAATTGTGAGGACCCGCAAATTTCTTATGTTTTTCCTCAAAAATGCCTTTTATTTGAAAATTATTATTTATTAAAGCCTCCTACCCAATTATTCCATAATAAGTGCAGATAAACCTAGAAAGTAGGGTTTCACTCTTCGTTTTCAAGATTGGAGCAAAATTAGGGTTTTCGCAATTTTTCCGCCGGATGAATTTTCGGTATGGAGCAAGGATCAAATTTGGTGATTAAAAGTGACTTTTAAGTGGACAATAATATGTGATTAGGAGCAATGATATAAAGTTAGTGAATGGGAAGTAAAAACCCTAGTACGTGTATTTTTAAGAAAAACGGCGCGAACCGGCGGGTCCCGCGCACTACCGATTGAACGCACCAATTGACCACCACTTTCTTACCATATAAGTTTATTGATATTTGAGCAAAATATCCTCTTAATTTTCAGCTTGTTTGACCGAAAATTAGAGGCTAGAAATAGCAAGGAAAGAAAGAGAAAAATGAAAGGTGGAGGTGGCGACACTTGTCGCCATCCTAGAGTTTCTTGGCCAAGTGAGTAACTAACCTTCTTAAACCAATTTTGTGCACTTTCCCTTCATCATTTCTGCTCCATAGCTGACCAAAGAGAGAGAGGAAAGAGAGAACAAGAACAACTTTCTTCTTCTTGAATCTTAGCAATCCAAGTGACAAATCAAATTTCCAAACCGATTAAAGTGCTAATTGTGAGTTGGGAAGCTTGAGGAACCAAGAAATATCAAAGGGGGTGAAGGATCACTCTACCAAGCCTTGCTTTTGAGGTACCAATATTTGATCATGATCTTTGTTGCTTTGAATCTTGCTTTAAGATGTTATTTAGCTTAAGTTTTGGCTTGATTTCAAGATGTGCAAGTAGTTGTGATGATTATTGGATGAGATATGCAAGTTAGGGTTTAATAATTTTCTGCCTAAACTTGTTGTATAGTTAGTATATGTTGTATATAAGGTTATATAAGGGGCTTTGGTAGTGATTGGAACAAGAAATTTGAGAAAGTTTCATTGAAGACCAAAAATTCCAGAATCTGGAAAATTTGTTCCCCTTTCTGTCCGGTTTTGTAGCCCTATGTTAGAGGCCGAATTGGCCTTGACTTAAAACATGCAAGTTGTAGGGAATGACATTTTAGAGGTGCCTGCAAAATTTCAGGTCAATCGGAGTAGCGTAGAATGAGAAAAGACGGATTTACCCTTGCTGTCCTGTTTCTACCCGAACCTGAGAACTGCGATTGTAATTGGTTATTTTGGTTTGGAATGCTTCAGAATTGGTTGTTCTGGTCTTCTAATGAAATGTATCCCTGTTTCTAAGTTTTCATATGGCTTTGGAATTTCTGGATTTGGACTTATGTAGGCTGTTTTATGATGTTTGTACTAGAAAACGGTTTGTGAACCTGTTTTGCGATTCTGGTGTAGTATGTTACATTTTTGACGTAGTTACACTCGAAATTGGACTGAGTGGCCTACTTCAACATTGTAGACCCTTAAGTCTTGAATATACCTGTAACATTTCAGGTCAAACGGATTAGGGTATCATGAGTTATAGATGAAATACTCAAGCCTGTTTTGAACATCAGGTTCTGTGCATTTTTAGTTTAGCTTCTGCCCGTGACTTTTTCAGTTTTGATACCGTACGATCTAGGTGGTGACTCCTTCATAAGAAATGTAGATCTTGATTTTGGCTTCGAAACGGTATAAAGTGCGTCGAAATCCGAGTTCCGTAGCTTCCGTTATGACCCAAACAAGATCGATCGTCAGAACTGCCTTGTATCTGGACAGTTCTGACGGGTAGTATGACACTCAATTTTCGTTCTGTTCTGAGTGGATTCAGGTCTTGGCCAAAACATCAAAGTTTTAGTCTTAGGTCTGATCTTTCTAATGCCTTTGGAATTTCCTGATTTGGATTTGTGAGCTGGGAGTTATGGTCCAGCAAACAACCCTGTTCGTCACCCTAAGACGTAAATTTCTGGTATTGTTTTCTACAATTTTGACCTGCTTCCATTCAGATCTAGATTAAAGTTTCTTCAGGAGATTTGTAGCCCTTTCTCATAGCTTCAAAACAGTATCTCGTTCACTTTGATCCGACGTTCCTAGCCTAATCTTTGATCAAAACGGTTTGAGATGGCAGATTTGGCCGTTTCCTTTTGCCGTTTCGCGCACTTGCATGTGCCAATTTTGCTGTTTCCGTACTTGAGTGTGTCGGCTTTTGCCGTTTTGCTTGTTTTAAGTATGTTAGTAGCCGTTTGTGATATATTGTGACACAATCTTCTATTTCAGACGGTGGTGAGTTAGGTGGAGTCGGTGGGGCCTACTAGCTACTTTTCGCGACGTGAATTTTGTCCTTTTGTTATCCTTGTTCGTTGAGTAAGTATTCAGGCCGCTCTTACGCGTTAGTTGTTTATGTGTTTCGATATGTATGAAAAGGGTACCTAGGCGAGGGTGTACTTTATCGCACTCGACCTAAACCCTAATTTGCGCACATATTTGTACATGACATATGTATATGAATCATTTTGGAACTAAACCCCTTGAGCTTGTGGCTCGGGGTGACTTTCAAATAAATTTTGTGAAGTTTGTGAGTTTGGAGCCCGATCTCAATACCTAGATGGACTATTCGAGCCGGTTAGGGCTTGGTCGAAGTCAGTCCAACTTGGTTTGAGGTCACCAAGTTTGTGAACCCGGTTCACTGAGTATGTGGACCAAGTTTGTGACCCGAGCTTGTGACTCAAGCTCAAGTTTGTGATTTCGTTCGCCTGGGCAAGTTTGTGAGGTGACTGGCCAGTGAGGGTGATAAGGTGTTCGGTGGGTGTACAAGTGGAGCTCTACGGACCTTATTTGTGGTCGACGGAGTGTCGGCAGGAGATCATACACGGCACATGAATTGGCTTTGGAGCCACCCGTATCCTTATTATGTGATGTTACTTTTCTGCTTTTGCTTTACTCTTACTGAGTAACTGTTGTTACATGAAATTTACGCTTTTACCCATGTTTACTTACTAAGCATATAGCTTACCCCTTTCCTTCTGTTTTCCTTAGCAGGGGGCCGACGCTGGGATCGCTCGGGAAGGTGTTTAGTGTTTCGATTATAGACGAGTGAACTTGTACTTGTTTTAGTTGACTAGTAAGATGTGTATTTGAGTTTTATCCTGTAATTTATTTGAGGACTGTAGTGCTTGAGTGAGTCCCGACGAGAGTTGGGCAGGCGGTCCGCCGAACCCTCTGGTTCGCCTTAGGGGGAGGCGGGACCGTCACAGTAATCATCATTAGATCAGAATTGTTCTTTTTTCTCCCTTTTTGATATCATACAAAAATCAGTAATATTCAAGAACATTAAGGAAAAACTCAGTTCAAAACATCAGATACATCAAAAGAGAATTACAAAAAAAAAACATTATGAACAAAAATATCATCAATCTTACCAATATCTCCTACTTGTTAAAAGTTAGTATCATGTCTAACTATCCACATGCATTTCATGCCTCTTCTCATGTTCTTTCTCACATAACAATTACTTTTCATGTGACCTTTTTGACAGCAAAAATTACACATAACTAAAGAGTTATTTACATGAACAGGTTTAATAAACTTACTTGTCTTCTCTTATAAATAGCAAATTCATTGGAATTAGAATTCAACCTATTCTTTTGAAAACAGACTTGTTTCTTGTGTTTAAGCAACCCATTTAGACCATCCATTGTTCTTTTCAAATCACCTTGTTTCTTTTTGAACAATTCACAAAGCTTTGTTTTTCTATCAAGCTCCAAGTGTAAAGCAGTCTCACTCTTTTTGAAGTAATCATTTTCAGCTTTCAACTTTTTGTTTTGTTGAAAAAAATTTGCATTATCTTGAAGCAAAAAACTAATTTTCTGTTTTAACTCCTTGTTTCTAGCATAGGATTCTTTCAAACTATCATGCAATTTTATAATGAAAGATTCAAGATCATCATCAGTTTCATCATCACTTTCAAATTGAGAGTTACAAGTTGTTACCTCATCATCTCCAATGGCCATGAAAGCCAATTGAGCAGATTCTTCTTCCTTTTCACTTTCACCATCGGAGTTGTACTCATTCCATGTGAATTGAAAATTGTTGAATCTTGGTTTTCTTCCTTTATTCTTCTTCTTCATTGGACACTCACTCATGTAGTGTCCAAATTGACCGCATTCATAACAATTGTCACCTTGCTTTTTGTTGGCCTCTTGCTTTCCTTTATTTCTTGCATTATTGAACTGATTTGGGAGTGAGTTGTTGTATCCTCCTTTTCTGAACATTCGTTTGTTGAGGATTCTCTTGAAACTTCTTGTGATGAGAGATAGATCACTATCATCAGCTTCCGCATCTTCTTCATCTAGAGAGGCAGAATCATCTTCATCTTGAGATGCCTTTAGAGCAATGTTCCTTCTTATTTTCGCATCCTCTTCCTCTTGTATTTTGGACTTAAGTTTCAACTCATAAGAGATTAGAAAATTAATAAGAAATTCAATAGGCATAATATTCAAATCTTTAGCCTCCTCAATAGCAGTCACTTTATTTTCCCAATCTTTAGACAGAGCATTCAAGATTTTTTTGTTTTTCTCTCCTAAGGTATATTCTTTTTCCAGAACATCTAAATCTTTAATAAGATCATTGAATTTACAATACATTTGATCAATATTTTCATGAGGTTCCATCTTAAACGACTCATATTTAGTAATCAGGACAGATTTTTTCTGTTCTCTAACATTCTCACTACCTTCATGAATTTCTTTCAGTTTGTCCCAAATTTCTTTAGCTGACTTGCAACCCTTGACTCTAATAGATTCATTTGAGTCTAAAGCACAATATAACACATTTATGACTTTTGCATTTAAGGTGAGATGAGCTCTATCCACAGCAGTCAATTCACTTCTTATTTTTGGTCTAGATCTATGAGTATTTTCATTTATAACAAAGGCATCATATGGACCTTCACTACTAATAAATCACAATTCAATATTAATTGATTACAAAAAAATAATCATTCGTTCTTTCCAACTCACATAATATGACCCATTAAACATAGGTGGTCTAATGACAGAATGTCCTTCAAAAAACATAGCATTATTGGTTGTCATATTTACTCCTAAGTTGATTAAGCTTAATCTCAAGGAGACCAAACTCTGATACCAATTGTAAGGATCGAAGACAACCAAGTGAAAGAGATAAGCAGTGTAAAGATCACAAACGTAACAATAGATAAATAAAAAGGAAAGAATTGCAAACCAATTAACTACCCATTTCCTCTTGAGCTTGTAGATTAATTCAAATAAGCTTCTTCAAGTTGATGAATTACAATCACTCTTGCGTACAAAGGAAGGTTCACCTCCTCCTTGCCCCGAACACCACTCGGTCAAGCCAGGAAGTTTTACTATCCCTCAGGACAACCCTCACATAGCTACACTCATGAAGTATTCACTCACAAATGAAAAACTTACAATGAACCTCACACCACTAAGATTAAAAATCTTCTTTGAAGAGTATTTTTTCACTAAAATCACTATAGATCTTTTGTATCTTCAGTGTGCAAAAGTTGTTTTATGTATCTGACCAACCACTATTTATATAGGACCAAAAAAGTGCCACATTAATGATTCCAACGGATAGAAAGTAGTTGAAGAGTCAACTAGCCGTTGGAATATTGGACGTCCGGTACTCCTATTTTTTTGTGTCCGATAGCAGGTAGTGAGTTTGAGAAATTTTCTACAATTCTATCGGACGTCCGGTGCAAGCTCTTTGTGCGTCCGACAGTAAACAAAGAGATTTGAGATATCATCTTGTTTCTATTGGACGTCCAGTGGAGACATATTCAGCGTCCGATGGTTTCGTCGACTTTGAAGGATCCTATCGGATGTCTGATGCTTGCGTCCGATCGAGGTCAGTGATCCAGGGAGAATGTCTTATTTCCTTCGGATGTCCGGTGGTAAAGTTCTTCATGCGTCCGAAGTTGCGCAATAATTATCGGACGTCCGATCCAAGCGTCCGACAGTTTTCAACAGCCTTTATCCCTTTCAATTGCACTTGATCTTTGAACCTGATTTGTTTCATAGCTGAAAATAATTCTTGAAGAGATATTAGAATTATCCATTATTTTGTAAACATCAAAAGCTAGGGACCAAGGTCAACATTATTGATGTGAAATTGTTAAAGTGCTTTGTATATGTTAAATGGGTACTTAGGCGAGAGTGTACTTTATCTCACTCGATCTAATCCCATCCTTTGTTTTGATTTCCTATGTGAGAATACATGCCTTATGTTGAGTATCACCCTTTTGCTGTGTGCTGATGAGGGTGATTACATGACTTGAGTATCACCCATTTGCTGTGTGCTGATGGGGATGATTACATGACTTGAATTAAACCCTTTTTTGCTATGTGCTGTTGGGATAAGTACTTTGTTGTGTACTTTGCTGAGTGATATCATCTATTGAGAGATTGAATATCTCAGGGTTTGGTTCCAGCCAGGTTCCAAGGGTAGACGAACTATTCGAGCCAGTCGGGGCTTGGTCGAAGATAGTTCCATGCTAAACTTGGGATTTAGTTCTTTGTTAAAGTTTTGACGAAAACTAAGTTATTTTGTTTCGCTCGAGCTGCTGTGTTCTGTTGACTAGCCAACGGAGGTTAATAAGGTGAAAGGGAAAAGTTAAGTGGAGTCTACTGACCATGAGTACTTTGGTTGACGGAGTGTCAACAAGAGTTCAACCTCGGGGAATTGAACTGGCTTTGGAGCCACCCGTATCCTACCATTGTGATGTTACTTTTCTGTTATTAGTGTGAAATATCCTGATTTACTTGTTTAATTATGTGAGTTTACATTTTTACCCCTGGTTATTCACTAAACATATATCTTACCCCATTCTATTTGTTTTCCTTAGCAGGGGGCCGACGCGGGGATCGCTCGGGAAGGTGTTTAGTGTTTTGATTATAGATGGGTTGAACTTGTACTTGTTATAAGTTGACGAGTAAGATGTATATAGTTGACGTGGTGGTTGTAGTTATCAGCTTTTTTAGGATTTACTTTCTGATGCTCGTGGTATGTATGACTTGATATACTAATTTCTGCAACTTTTGAAGATGTAATTGTTTAAACAGAACTTTCTTTTGGCGTGAACTCTATTTTCTAGTTTTAGAGTATCGAGTCCTGGCGCGAGTTAGGCAAGCGTCCAGCTGATACCCTCGAGTTCGCTCTTGAGGGAAGTGGGGGCGTCACAGGTGGTATCAGAGCGCCTAGGTTAGAGGATTTGCACAGTTGGAAAATGTGTTATAGAACATATAAGCATTCGATTGTCTCTAAGTTGAATCGTATCTATTAAGATGAAATGCCGGAGAACTGATTAAATGATTTTTTGTTGTGGAGCTATGGAGGCTGGTGGACCTAGTGATAGCAGTGGATCTAGCGGTGCCGGAGTATGATCTACGGGTGGAAATGGTCCGGTGAACCGGGTGGTGCGCCAACGAGTACTTGATAGCAGAGGAGGGTCGGGGAACCCTATAGGATATATTCTCCTTTCGGCTAGAGGAGTCGATCGTGTGAGTGCCGACATACGTATGGATACCCAGACGATGTGGTTATGGCTATAGATGACGAGCGTCGTCACCAAGGCAGGACGATCGACAGTTTGAGGGCGCAGTTGGAGAAGGCCAGAAGGGTGAGTCATGCACAGGCCTTGCGCCTGCATGACCTCAAGATGTGGTTAAGAGCGAGGAGAAGCGGATGCATACCCTTGGTCATCAGCTTGAGGAGACCCACCGCCACCTCTTCGCTTTGAAGAGGCAGATGAGAGAGAGAGCCCAAGGTGTTATGTTAGACTGTTAGATTCTCTTAGATATAACTGCAGAGGTGCCACCTAAGGCTGGCGGAGCGGGGCCGATACTCTGAGTTGTTTTGTTGATTTGTTTTGGAGTCGGGGTGCTCATGAACGAACATGTTTTGTACTGGATGGATACTAGCTGCTATGTGAACTGATATGTGTATTTTTTTGGCGTGACTTGTATATATATGTACATATTTTGATCTCTTGATTATTTCATGCATTTTATAACTTTTCAACACTTTGATCTTGTACCATATTTTGTCCCAATTATAGAAGTTATAAAACAATCAAATGAAGACTCGTGGTGGGGATAGAGGACGAGGACGAGGACAAGGAGCCGAAAGGGTAACCAATAAAAATGCAAATACACAAACCGAAACTCAAGTAGCTACAGCCATACAGCGAATGGCTGATTTATTAGAACAAATGGTCAACCAACAGGGTCAAGGTTAAGTACAGCATCCTGGAAATCATGAAGGAGAGGACCGTGCCTTAGAACGGTTTCAGAAATTTCTACCGCCAAAATTTTTGGGTGGACCTAGCCCTGATATAGCGGAGAGTTGGTTGGAATGAATGTTAGACATTTTTGCTGCGTTAGGATACTCAGAGGAACGGCAGATAGCTTTCGCTATTTTTCAATTTGAGGGAGCGGCTCGTGCCTGGTAGAATGTAATTCAAGCCAAGTGGGATAGAGAACAAACCCCATGGACATTGGTTAATTTCACTCGTGAGTTTAATGAGAAGTACTTACCGCCACTTGTTCAGGAAAGGCGAGAGGATGTGTTCATATGCCTACATCAATGGACTAGGAGTGTGGCGGAGTACGAGACACAGTTTACCAAACTCTCTCGTTTTGCTCCAGAGTTAGTACTGACATACCAAAGGAGAATTCATCGGTTTGTTCAGGATTTGAATGTTGATATTCAAGAGGCACTGGTAGCTGCTCAATTGGAGACTTATAGTCAAGCGATTGAAAAGGCACAACGAATTGAAAGTACTAAGAGTCAAGTAAAGGCCTTTCATGTTAAAAAAGAAGACACCCAGATACAAGTAGTTATATTGAGGAACAGAGCTCGGGGAGCAAGCCACCACCTAAGAAGGGTCGAGGAATAGGTGGACCACGATCCACAGGGATCCCAAATCAAGGAAATGTTGAGAAAAGTCAGGTAGGAAGAGAGACCCAAAAGGGTACCTCACGAGGAGGTTCGACATCAGGACCTAGAATGGCATGTGGATATTATGAGGCTACTAACCATATGGAAGATAATTGTTGGAAGAAAGGACAAGTTCGAAAATGCTACCGCTGCGGTAGTGCTGAGCGCCTGAGCACCTGATTGCTCAGTGCCCTCACCTGCCAAAAGAAGAAAATTTGCCAAGGGCAGAAGGGAACACGTCTAAGCCGACCAATGCCACAGGTAATCGACCGAAAGTACCGACAAGGACCTATGCAATGGAACATCAAGAGGTGACAGACCCATTGGCAATCATCGAAGGTACCCTCTATCTTCCATCGTATTGATGTTCCTTCTATTCGTTACTACCATTAAGGCCGATCTACGAGATATTTGAAGTTCATTACTAAGGATTACACGGTTGGTTCTTGAATTGAAATACATAGAGGGACAAACTTTTGAAGGGAATTTTATTGTCTATGATGAACTCGTTAATGAAATATTAGAGTATTCAAACCTTTAGTTCGTGAAAGGATTAAGAATATCTGACTTAAAGGTTGCAATTTCGAGGACGAAATTCTTTGAAGGAGGGGAGATTGTGATACACCAACTTTTAGGATACTCTTGTTGTTTAGTCTCAAAACGGATATTACGATTTCTTTGTTTTATTTTATGACATTGTTTTGTTTTAAAAACTAGAGGACTAACCTAGCCTTTGGAGTTCTAGTTCTATATTTTGCAAATGCGACTGGAATACACTAAAAACTGGGTCGAGGTGTCTTCATAGAAGTTGTAACCTTTTGTTTAAATTTCGAGACACTACCTAGTACATTTTGATTCGATAACCACAGCTCCAATTATGGTCAAAAATCGTGTAACCCATTTTGTACCATTTTCATTTTCGCGCACGCGCACGTGCATTTCTCAACCATTTTTGCCATTTTGGACCGTTTAGGATTATTTTTGTTATTTTGTTATCATTCCAGCCGTTTCAGCCAATTTCGACATTCTTTTGGCCTTAACGTCATTTTTGACCCTTTTTTTTTTTATAATTTTTGACCGTTTTCGACCGTATTCGATCGTTTAAGTTATAAACTGCTATTGTATGGCCATTTCACTTATGTGTGTATGTAATCTGTCAATACAAATTGTGAGGCTTTTGACGGTGACGGTCAAGCTCAGTGAATTGTATCATTTTTCGTGCCAAGCTTTATCAAGTGAGTAATTAGGTTGTTTATTGATGTGAAATTGTTAAAGTGCTTTGTATATGTTAAATGGGTACTTAGACGAGGGTGTACTTTATCTCACTCGATTTAAGCCCATCCTTTGTTTTGATTTCCTATGTGAGAATACATGCCTTATGTTGAGTATCACCCTTTTGCTGTGTGCTGATGAGGGTGATTACATGACTTGAGTATCACCCATTTGCTGTGTGCTGATGGGGATGATTACATGACTCGAATTAAACCCTTTTTTGCTATGTGCTGTTGGGGTAAGTACTTTGTTGTGTACTTTGCTGAGAGATATCATCTATTGAGAGATTGAATATCTCAGGGCTTGGTTCCAGCCTGGTTCCAAAGGTAGACGAACTATTCGAGCCAGCCGGGGTTTGGTCGAAGATAGTTCCATGCTAAACTTGGGATTTAGTTCTTTGTTAAAGCTTTGACGAAAACTAAGTTATTTTGTTTCGTTCGAGCTGATGTGTGCTGTTGACTGGCCAGCGGGGGTTGATAAGGTGAACGGGGAAAGTTAAGTGGAGTCTACGGACCATAAGTACTTTGGCTAACGGAGTGTCAACAGGCGTTCAAGCTCGAGAAATTGAACTGGCTTTAGAGCCACTCGTATCCTACCATTATGATGTTACTTTTCTGTTATTAGTGTGAAATATCCTGATTTACTTGTTTAATTATGTGAGTTTACATTTTTACCCCTGGTTATTCACTAAACATATATCTTACCCCATTCTATTTGTTTTCCTTAGTAGGGGGCCGACGCGGGGATCGCTCGGAAAGGTGTTTAGTGTTTTTATTATAGATGAGTTGAACTTGTATTTGTTATAAGTTGACGAGTAAGATATATACAGTTGTCATGGTGGTTGTAGTTATCAGCTTTTCTAGGGTTGACTTTTTGGTACTCGTGGTATGTATGACTTGATGTACTAGTTTATGCAACCTTTGAAGATGTAATCGTTTAAATAGAACTTTCTTTTGGCGTGAACTCTGTGAGAACCCGTAAATTTCTCAATTTCTAGGCCTTATTTT
Organism: Coffea canephora; assembly: GCA_036785865.1. Lineage (NCBI taxonomy): Eukaryota > Viridiplantae > Streptophyta > Magnoliopsida > Gentianales > Rubiaceae > Coffea > Coffea canephora. The sequence continues at coordinate 30,993,668 of CM071913.1, forward strand.
ATTTATTTGCATGCCTTTTATGCATTTTCTTTAGTAGGAAGCTTTTCTAGATAATTTTATGGGTAAATATAGTTTTTAAATGATTTTTCTAGTACCGGTTAGTTTTTGAGAAATTAAGAGCGTATACCGGACGTGGGACCCGCTAGTGCGGAAAGTTCGAAAAAATTTGGCCAGTTAGGTCAAGTTTTGGATACCGAGTTTATTTTAGCAGGTGTTAAGAGATAACTAGAGGTTACTAAATGGATTAGAGTGAGAGAGACAAAAGGATAGCCATGCATTAACGGTGGTGACAAGTGTCACTTGGAGAGTAATTCTTACATTTTGACCACTATTCACCATTTTACCAAATAAACCCAAAAATTGACCAAAAAATCTCTTCATTTCAAGCTTCTCTTGGCCGAACCTTGTTAGGGAGAAAAGGGAAAAACTCTTCAACTTTCTTCATCTCAAACCTTGCTCAATCCAACAAACCAACCGATTAAACTTGAAAGTTCTCCATAAAAATCCTTCTCTTAGTAGTTGTGAGGTGATTAATGAAGTGGGTTGGAAGATTAAGGTGCTAAATTGTTCCCTTTCTTGGGTTGATAAGGTGAGTGGCTAAGGAACCCCTCTTTTCTATCTAATGATGCTTAATTAGTGGCTTGTGGTAGCCTAAGAGGTGATTTTGTGGGTTATTTCATGAATTTTGTTGAGATTGGTGAATTTTTCTATTTATTCATGATTTTTCTGTTTTTATATGTTTATTATTATGTGGCCATGGATGATAGTTGGGAATGGTTTAGAATGAAGCCTTAAGGCGTAAATTGTGGCTATTTGCGGAAAATTTCTGCTTTGAAAGGAAATTTCGGAATTAGGGTTTCAATTAACCCCCATTCTGCCTGGTACTATTTCCCCTAGTTAAAGGCTGAATTAGCCTTGGATTAAAACATGAAAGTTTGTAGAGAATGATATTAGCCTTGAATTAGCCTTGTAGAGAATGATATTTTATAGTTTCCTACAAAATTTCAGCTCAATCGGAGTAATGTATCCTATGAAAAGACTGAAATACCCCTACTGCCCTGTTTCTGTCCAGACATGATAATCCGCTTCTGTAATTGGTTAGTTTGACCAGGAATACTACTGATTTGGTTATTGATGTCTTCTTATGAAATATAACCTGGTCTCTTAGCTTTTGGATGGATTTGGAATCACTTGAATTGGACTTTGGTAACTTGAATTATGGTTATTTAACCAGAATGCGGTTCGTTAACCTATTTATGCAGTTCTAGTTTAGTACATTGAACTTTTGACTTAGTTACACTACAAACTGGACTGAGTGTCCTTCTTCAACATTGTAACCCTTTCTGTTAGCTTCGAAATGGTGTATATTGTACATCCATCCGATAATTGTAGTACCGGTTGTGTCCAATACGCTTAGTGACGTTGAAACTGTTTTAGGGTTTTAAAGCTTAACTTTCATTTCCGGACTTTCCCTAACTTACTTTAGTACTTATACGTTCTAATGGAGCCTTATTTTTGGTAGTATGTGAAATTGGTTTATGACTTGTAATCGAGTCTTATTGTGTTTGTTTGAACCTTTTAGGGCGTGACGGTGATTCAAGACGCTTTTTGGGCGGAAGTGTATGAAATTTCTCTTGCTTGTTTGGTGAGTATACTACTCACTTGCTTGTTACTATCTGGCTTTGTTATATTTGAACTTGATATCTTGAATGCTTATTTGCACCATTGAAACTGATTATATTGAGGGTGTATTTGATCGCCATCACTTCTTTTGTATTATGTATGACTGTCTACTGTGGTACTTGAATGGTACATGAAACACTGGATTTGGTGTCATTTGGACGAATATCCAACGGCCATTACTGTCACTACTGAGCTCAACCCCATTGGTAGTCGATTGAATCGAACCGACGAGGGCTTGGTCGTGAAAATTGACGAGCCATGGGGACTGTTATATGGAATCTTGTAGTATGAGACTCCTGATTCCGGTATACTCGAGTATTACCAAATTTATACTGTATGGAGTTCGGGCCTGGTAGGGGTATGTTGGGTGGAAGGAATGGAAGTAAAGTGGAGCCTACGGTTGGTTATTTGTAAACATTGACGGAGGGTCAAAGAAGTCCGATCAAGAATACAAGCGAGGAAAGAGACTCTTGAGAGTCGTCCGTATCCTTTTACCAATTCTATTGATGTGTGCACTTGGCTTACTTCCTACAAGATGAAGTGGAATGACATGCTATATGCTTATATGATCTTCGTTGCTTGAGTGGTAGTATCTCACTGAGCGTAAACTCACTCTATTCCTTTTGTTTTCCTTACAGGAATTTGAATACTTTGGAAAGGCTATGAATGTTGGTTTCCGAGTTGAGCTTGCGTGAATGTATTTAGAATAGCTCCTTTTGGGCAAAACCCTAAATGTATTTTGATCTAATTATCTTCCTTTTGTTTTGTAAATTACAAACGTATGTGTATAACACTGTTTAACCCTGTTTATGTGTCCTATTTGGTTTGGAAATGTTTTTCCGAGTTATATGACATGGCACCCACTATTCACCGACGGTTTGATTTGCGTTTGGCTATTTTGCGATTTCAGCTTGTGTGAGCGCGTTTTATTTTCCTGGAACGTTTTAGATCGTGTTTGCCTGCACCGTTAGTCCTGGCGAGAGTTGGGCAGGCAATCTGCTAACCTCTTTGGTTCGCCCTAGGGGAAGGTGGGGCTGTCACAAACTCTATTTTCTAGTTTTAGAGTATCGAGTCCTGGCGCGAACTAGGCAGGCGTCCAGCCGATACCCTCGGGTTCACCCTTGGGAGAAGTGGGGGTGTCACATACCAACCATGCGTTCAACATCCCTATGCATGTGAGGCCAGTAAAAGTGCTCTTGTAACATGGCTAGAGTTTTAGCAATACCAAAGTGTCCCATAAGACCACTACTATGTGCCTCTTGAATAAGAAGATCACGAATGGAAGAGTTAGGGACACACAACTTATCCACATAAAACAAAAATCCATTGTGCAAGAAATACTTTCCATGTGGACTCTTCATACAAGATGATGTGTGCACGGACCTTGCCCCGCCCAATGACCCAGTCCGAGTTCCATTGGGCCCAGTCACACGTGCACGGGCCAAACTCTTCAAAAAATCCCTCCAAGGCCTTGTCCGAATTATCCAAGACCAACATGGAGTCCATAGAGATATTGATGGCTTAGGAGGAGAAAATCAAGCTATCTACACCATGATCCAAGCCCATGAGGAAACAAGTGGACCTCCAAGAGAGTTGCCCGAGTAGGGCCTTAGGCCTTAGTGTTTAATAGAGTTGAATTAGTTTACTTAGTAGAACATGGGCAGGACCATCTTGACACCAAGATGGCCAAAATTCCCTTTCCTATTTCCCTCAGGGTTTTAGTAACCCTTAGCCTATAAAAGGCTTGTTTTGTAAGGTTTTGGAGCAGATGTTTTATCAATAAACTTTGTTTATTTTCGATTCTTCTTGTTAAGAGAGATTTGAGCCTTCTACTTGTTTTGGCAAGGGTTATTGAGCAATCTTGCATCTTGTCCTTGATTGTTCTACCGACCTATCCACTTGAGTAACCACATCGATTGGAGTCATTGTTCTACTGCCTTAAATCAACTCGTGTCGTCCGTGTTGATTTTAGGATCCGTAATCCAAGCGTTGGACAACCTCGCTAGATCCTTGGGCAAACGTGCTACGTGTCTCGAAACAAATTGATCGAGAACCATATCAGTTGGCTTCAGAGCTTTGGTGGAGGTATCTTCCGTTATATCCGTAGTTTTTGTCTTTGTTTTCCTTGTTTCCGCTGCTATGTTTAAAAAAAAATTCTGTTCGTTATCATGTTGTTCTCGTTGCGTCGTTTTCGTTGGAAAAATTCTGTCCGCACTTTTCTTTCTTCGTTGTGTCAAATTTGTCCGGAATTTTGCTTGGTCTTCGTGAGTCCAATTTCTGTCCATTCGTCCATAGTTGTTGTAGACAAATCTGTCCGCAAATTGTTTCGTGGTATTGAGTCCTTTGTTGCATCGAATTTCTGCCCTTATGTGTTTCCATCGTTGCGTCTAAACCTATCCGGAAGTATTGCTCGTTGTTTTGCTTCAAATCTATCCATGCATGTGTTGTTGTTGCCATTGATAATCTGACCATATCTTGTGTCCTTGTTGCATCCAAAATTCTGCCAAGTCGATAGTCCAAGCCGAAGCTAAAAGAAAGCAAGTAGGCGACGGCTAGGGTTTAGCTTTGACGGCTAGGGTTTTATTTTCCAAATCTGTCCATATCGGTCCATGAGTCATCCAAACTGTTTTCTTAATTTTCTAATCTGATGTTAGGTTAAAACTTGTTGGTGTTGTGAAATCTTGAAGAGAATCTACAAGATTTTAGGGTTTCTTGAAGTTCTTGGTTACTACCTAGAAGTTCTTGAAATTCTTGAAAGTATCTTGCTAGTTCTTGAGGGACTTGGGCTATGTGTTATTGCGAGTTGAGGGCTTGACATTATTTCTGGAATTTTACTACTTCAGCAGAGTATATGTGTTGTTCTTTAAGTTAAAAAAATACAAAAAAACAGAAAAAAAACAGAAACGAAAAGAAAAGAAAGAAAGCCATCGGGTGGCAAGAAAAAGAAAAAAAGAAAACAAACGAAACCAAGTGAGGGAGTTGAAATTTATTGTCAAATCAGTCTCTTACATCGTGCTTGTACCCCAAACAGAAAATTCGAACAAAAAGGAAAGAAACTCAAAAGTTTTGGCCTACCTCTTCTTGCAATTCTTGATCACCTTGTGCCTTGATAACTTGAACCACCCTTTGAATAAACACCTTGTTTCTTGAATTTCTTGACCACCTTGTTTCTTGAAAACTGGAACCTCCCTTCGAATAAACAACTTCCTATACTCTCTTGCGGTGGTGAAGGGCTTCCTTGGCCTAGGAGTAAAATTCTTGGGAGCGTCTTGAGCAACCCGTGGGGGTGAAGCTTGCGTGAAGGCACTTGCATCTTCTTGCCACGAAGCCATAGTCGAAACTGTCTTGGTTGCTGCGCAAGGTAGGAGGGAAGCCAAATTTGGTTTGTGTGTGTAAGAGCTCGGGTTGTGTGTGAGAGGAGTCGGCTGCCTTGGGGAACTTTATAAGAATCCCAACCGACATTGGTAAAGTGATTTGGAAGGAGAAAAAAATCTGGAAAATTTCGGTTGGCATAGGTAGGAACCAAATCTGATCTGCAAGTCTACTTGGAGAGGGATTTGGGAGTTTCTAAAGGTTGTGCAAGAAAGGTTTTCTAAAGAGTTTCCAAAACCAACTTGTTTTCCAAATCAATTTAGGAAACTAAGTAAAACACTTGGATACCCTTTTTGTTTTCACTTGGACACACTCCTATATTCTCTCCTATATTTTAGGACACTCTCCTACACTCTCTACTAAATTTTCGACACTCACTCCTACATTATAGGAAGCTAGGGTTTTTTATCTTTTTGTTCACATTTGTGCTTTTCCCATTGTTGTCTGCCACTAGAGTCCTCCCAAAACCGCCATTCCACCTTAATTTACATTCTTGGTTACTCTTGTGGAAAAAGTTGGTGACAATTTTTTTTGGACTTGAGCGGCATTTCTTACCTACCTAAACCAACAGGTAAAGGTATTCGGTAAAGATCTTTAAAGAGTGTTTTGAGTGATAAAACACGAGAGAGAGTGATACACTAAGGGAGTGAAGTGAGGATATACTTGCATTATTTTTCGTGTTACTAACCTTTTGCAGGGCATAAAGAGGGACATGGAGCAACAACACCCAACCACAGACTACTCCTTGATGTTCATCGCCATGAAGAACGAGCTCAGGCGAATCAGTGAGCAACAAATGGAGAAGTTGCACTCGCGGTTTGACGAGCTATCCAAAAGTCTCACACGAGGCTCCCATTCAAGGTCTCACAACTAGAGTAACCATGGCACCAAAGAGGCAAATAGCGAGGGCTACTATGCTAGTGAGGATGAGGAACGACCCAAGAAGCCTAGAGGGGACACGTCTAAGAACGAACTCAAGGGCCTTAAAAGTCAAGTACCCGCGTTCAAAGGCAAAAATGACCCTGAAGCTTACTTGGAATGGGAAGGCCGCATCGAGATGGTCTTTGACTGCTACAACTATAGTGAGGAACAAAAAGTGAAAGTTGCCACCATTGAGTTCACCGACTATGCCCTAGTTTGGTGGGACCAAGTGAGGACCCATAGAAGGAGAATGGGAGAACCACGAGTCCGAACTTGGCGAGAACTCAAGGCATTGACGCGTAAGAGATTCGTTCCAAGCTACTACAATCGAGATCTCCACGCCAAACTTCAAACTCTCACTCAAGGTAACATGAGTGTGGAAGATTACTACAAGGAGATCGAGATGGCCATGATGAGAGCGAACTTTCAAGAAGATAGTGAAGCAACCATGGCTAGGTTTCTTTGAGGTCTCAACCCTGACCTTCAAGAAGCCTTGGAGCTCCAACACTATTTGGACATGCATGACCTTTTTGAACTCGCTATCAAGGCCGAGAGGGGAAAGAAATTGAGGCGTGGGACCCGTACTGTGAGAACCCTCATTTTTAAAACACAATTTCCTCAAATTAATTGCCTTATTCTAGAATTTAAATCATATATTATATGCCATTACATTTGCTTTTCTAGGTGTTACAATAATTTTCATGCATTACACTTCATTCCTTTTACTTGTAGTAAAGCATTTTTTTTAGAGTTAATTTTAAATATACACCACTTACATTTTACCAAGTGTCTTTATATTAGTGGTAGAAATCTTACATGTAGGATTATAGGTGCTAAAATATGATTGGTGCACTTGGAAAGATTAGTTAGGAGTGTTAAAATATTATTGGTGCATTTGGAAAGGTTAGTTAGAGGTGTTAAAATATTATTGGTGCATTTGGAAAGATTAGTTAGAGGTGTTAAAGAATGATTGGTGCATTTGGAAAGGTTAAGACACCATTAGTCAAAGATTAAGAAAGAATTGGACAAGTAAGTGGACATGTGGCTAAACTTTAGCCAAGTATCTTATTGGAACCAAGATTAGAAGACTATATAAACTAGCCAAAGCCTTCTTTTTTTCTTGAGTGCTGGCCGAAATTCTGGTTCAAGAGAGAGAGAAAAAGTGAGCCACATAATCTTGTTTTCTTACTCTAGCAAACCAAGAACAACAATCAAGAGAGAAAAATCTGAATTAGTGAGAGAGTTCCTTCAACTCCAAGTGTTTGATCCAAGCTTGAAGACTTACTTTGGTGAAGTGATTTTGGTGGTGCAAGCTCACTATAAGAGAGGTATATGTCCTTTAAATCTTGGTTTTTGATGATAGAACATGCACTTGAATTGTTAATAGCAAAGATATAAGTTGTTTGGTTGAGATGTTGAGTTAGTTTCTTGAAGTAAACAAGTAGTAGCTAGGTTTCTTAGTATGTATACCAAGTGTTTGATGAAATGTTTGATTCTTATTCATGTTTGTTTATGAGGTATTATTATGTTTTAAACCTCTTTTGAGCTAGAACTACCACTTGATATGATGATTGAGTAGAAAACATGTAAGGATGAAGATTGAACCAATGTTGAAAAGGGTGGGCTGGTTGCTTTGTCTAGGCTGGCTGGTTCTTGTAGGAGGGATTTTCCCTCAATCTTGTTGTTAAATTTTGTCCTCATCAAGCCTAATAAACTAGGTTAACTATTGGTTAAGCCTATGAGCAAGTTGGAATGGAGTTGAAGCAAGTAAAGTGGTGATTTTGAACCATTAGTAGACTGTTTTAGGACTCTTGTAGTTATGGGATCATTATGGCTACCTTAAATCATGTTGTATGTTATATTGTAAACTCCATTGATTCTAAGTGACTTGAATCCTTGTATATGATCACTTGAGGAGTGAATTGGGTGAATTTGAATCAAAACTAATGAAGTTAGCCCTAAAACTAGAGTAGTTTGGTATAGGATTAATGTTGATCCAGGGTTGGAAAAACAGCCACCTTGTCTGAATTACTGTTGTTGATAGGAGACGAACCACAGTGTGAGCTTGGTATCGTTGGAAAGCCCTTCGAGTCTAGTTTCCAACGCCACTGACGGTACCTAATTTTGACTTTTCTACAGTGAGTTATGACCGTTTTCCTAAGACTGCCAGGGCATGACTGTGCAACCCGAGAAGAAATCCTTAAGCATAATTGGAACTTTTCTTTTGCCAAACTTTCATGCACCTACTAAACTTGTTTTCTCATTAACTTTTACCATGGATTGGGCCTTGTTTGCATGATGGATTAAGTAGCTTAGACTACTCACTTGGTCTCTTATTGAGCCTAACCTAGTGGGACATGAATCTAAGTGTTAACGATTTCACTCGTTGCCCTAGGTTTGGGAAACGAAGGTGACCATAACTAAGACGTTTGACATTGATCGCTACTTTTGATTGACAGGTGAGTGTTCCACTACCTGCTACCTGTTTATGTGAAATACCTGAATATTTGATTTACGACTGTTTGAGCCAAACCCTAATTTGATAAAAGTGGAGGCGAGCGTGTACTTTATCGCACTCGTCCTCCTTTATTTCCATTGAGGCCCTGTATATTGTTATTGTGAAGTGTGAATTCTCTATATGTGACTGTGCTTGAGTTGTTTGGGTGATATCCCATCAACTACTACTACTGTTTGGGTGCCCAACCTCATAGGTGAGTCGGTTCTATCGAGCCGGCCAGGGCTTGGTCGAGAAGGCCGATAAACCTTGAGGACTGTTTACTGTTCACTGAAACCGGTATACTCGAGTATTACCTAACTACTGTTTATGAAGTGCGGGCCCGGTGGGGGGTTGATTGGTGGACGGAGGCAGGTGAAAGTGGTGTTCTACGGACTTAATATTCTGTGTATACAAGTGTTGACGGAGTGTCAATGAAGACATTTATGATCAAGCTCAAGGGGATTTTGGCTTTTGAAAGCCACCCGTATCCTTGAATTGAATTGTGGTTAATTGCTATTGTATCATACGGTATTTATTTGAATTATTCTATGCCTTAATTTGGCTATGTGTTTACTTGCTTTACTTGGAACCTCACTGAGCTTTAGCTCACCCCACTCCCTTTGTTTTCCTTAACAGATCGGGGATGGACTAACGGTCAAGAGCTTTCTTAGCTTTGTTTTGCTTGAACTTGTAACTTTTGTTAAGATGACTTTACTTTTACTTTTGTAAGCTTGAATCTATAAGTTGACTTATGTCATGTAATTCGTAGTATGGAATGGTAAGTGTGACTCTTAGCTCGCCGTATTAAGTTTTGAAAGTTGATTGATAGTTATGTGTTATTAGGGTCGTATGATTTAATTTGAAGCTATTTTTCCCAGTTATTTTGAGTTGCTAGTTCTTTGATCGACTGAGTCCCGGCGAGAGCTGGACAGGCAGTCCACTGATACCCTAGGGTTCGCCCTAGGGAGAGGTGGGGCTGTCACACGTACCTTCCAAACTTCCAACTCGCCTTCCTAGAAGGGAAACCTACCACGGAGAACAACCCACGAAACTGGAAATTCAGCTACACTATTTACTTCTAGCCGAATTCAAGGTAATTCCTCTAATCGTAATACCAATTTTACCCCTAACAAAGTTGTTGATGCATCCAGGTCTACTTCGAAGGCACCACATGAGACTCCTAAGACTAGGAGTAGGGATATTAAGTGCTTCAAGTGCCAAGGGTTTGGACATATTCAATCCCAATGTCCAAACCAACGAGTCATGTTAATCACTCACAACGGTGAAATCATATCCGATGACGACGATTGAGAGGAGGTGCCTAAGTTACACACGAATGATTGCCTAGGGAATGACTCGGGTAAGGAAGATTGCTCTCCTACACAAGGAGAAATAGGTTGCTTAGTGGCACGACGAGTGCTAATCGCTCGAGTTAAGGAGGACGAGCAACTACAAAGAGAGAACTTATTTTACACTCGTTGTAAAGTGGGTGACATGTGTGTAGCCTCATCATCGACGGTGGGAGTTGCACGAATGTGGCAAGCTTGCTCATGGTAGAGAGTTTAGGGCTCCCAACTACTAGACATCCACACCCTTATCGCCTCCAATAGCTAAGTGAGGATGGAGAGGTACGTGTCTTCAAACAGGTACATGTTCCCTTTTCCATTGGTACTTGCACTGATGAAGTTGTTTGTGACGTCGTGCCTATGCATGCTACACATGTCATCTTGGGGAGACCCTGACAATTTGACAAACACGTCACATTCGACGGAAGGGCGAATAAGTACACCCTTTTACACGATGGCAAACGTAAGGTCCTCACACCACTCACACCTGCACAAGTGTATGAGGACCAAATTAAGTTGCAAAAAGAGTGTGAACAGGACCGTCAAAGGAGGAAACAAAAGGCGGTTGACCCTGGCAAAAGCTCCACTTCTACAAGTGAGCAATCGACCAAGGGTAAAATGAGCACACCCTAGTGTTACGCATGACAATTCACCCACTACACCTACCACTAGGAAGTAAAATATGATCATTAAAGCTAAGGACGTTAGAAAAGTTGTGAATTCTAATCAGCCTATATTTCTTATGATTTGCAAACATGTGCTCTTAGATGTTGCTGAGCTCGATAAGGCATTGCCTTCGAGTATAGTTGCTCTTTTACAGGAATTCGAGGATGTATTCCCTGATGAGGTCCCTGATGGTTTACCACCCATTCGAGGAATTGAGCACCAAATAGACCAGATTCCTGGAGCACCACTACCCAACAAACCAGCTTACTGCATGGGTCCAGAGGAGACAAAGGAGCTTCAACTACAAGTTGATGGCCTGTTAGGTAAGGGTTGGGTAAAAAAAAGTCTAAGTCCTTGTGTTGTGCCTGTGATACTAGTTCACAAAAAGGATGGTACTTGGCGCATGTGCACTGACTGTAGGGCCGTTAATGCTATTACTGTTAAATATCGTCATCCCATTCCTAGACTAGATGATATACTTGATGAACTCGATAGTGCTATTATATTCACTAAAATTGATTTAAGGAGTGGCTATCATCAAATTAGGATGAAAGAAGGTGATGAATGGAAAACGGCCTTCGAAACCAAACATGGTCTCTATGAGTGGCTAGTCATGTCTTTTGGGTTGACTAATCCCCCTAGTACATTGATGCAGTTAATGAACCATGTTTTGAGGCATTTCATTGAAAAATTTGTCATTGTTTACTTTGACGGTATTCTAAAATATAGTCGCAGTGAACAAGAGCACATGGAGCATGTGAGATTAGTTCTTGAGACACTTCGACAGGCGCGTTTATATGCTAACCTTAAGAAGTGCACTTTTTGTACTAACGAGCTTGTGTTCTTAGGATATGTAGTGAGCTCACAGGGAATCAAAGTGGACGAGTCCAAGATTGAGGTCATCAAGCAATGACCAACTCCAACATCCGTTCATGAGGTGCGCAGCTTCCATGGATTGGCAGGTTTCTACCGACGATTTGTCAAAGACTTTAGCACCATTGCTGCCCCTTTGACTGCCGTGACCAAGAAGAATGAAAATTCTATTGGGAGGAAGCCCAAGAACAAGCATTTCTTACCCTCAAGGACAAACTCACACATGCACCTGTTCTAGCGTTACCTAATTTTGACAAGACTTTTGAAATTGAATGTGATGCTTCTAGTGTAGGTATTGGTGCTGTCCTCATGCAAGACAAGAGGCCTTATGCATTCTTTAGTGAGAAGCTGGGAGGTGCTGCCCTGAACTACCCCACGTGTGACAAAGAGCTTTACGCATTTGTACGAGCATTGGAGACTTGGCAACACTACCTCCACCCAAGGGAGTTCGTAATACACACTGATCACGAATTCTTGAAATTTCTCAAGGGCTAACCAAAGTTAAGCAAGCACCATGCCAAATGAGTAAGTTTCATCGACACCTTCTCCTATGTCATTAAGTACAAAACCGGCAAAACGAATGTAGTAGCTGATGCTTTATCTCGTAGACATTCTTTGCTTGCTATTCTTGATGCCAAGTTGTTAGGGTTTGAGATGCTCAAGGAGATTTATGCCCATGACTGTGACTTTGGGAAAGTCTGTGCACCTTGTATAAAGAGTCCACATGAAAAGTACTTCTTACACAACGGATTTTTGTTTTATGTGGATAAATTGTGTGTCCCTAACTCTTCCATTCGTGATCTTTTGATTCGAGAGGCACATAGTGGTGGTCTCATGGGACACTTTGGCAATTGTTAAGACTCTAGCCATGTTACAAGAGCATTTTTACTGGCCTTACATGCATAGGGATGTTGAACGCATGGTTGGTAGATGTGTCACTTGTCATAAGGCGAAATCCAAAACAAATCCATATGGCCTGTATACCCCATTGCCTATTCCTCATTATCCTTGGGTAGACTTGTCTATGGACTTTGTCTTAGAACTACTTAGGTCACCAAGGGGTAATGATTCCATCTTTGTCATAGTTGATAGATTTTCTAAGATGGCACATTTTATCCCCTGTCACAAAATTGACGATGCATCTCACATTGGTAATTTGTTTTTCAAAGAAATTGTCCGTCTGCATGGCATGCCTAAGACCATTGTTAGTGATAGAGATGTAAAGTCCTTGAGTTACTTTTGGAAGACTTTGTGGTCTAAACTTGGCACTAGATTGTTATTCTCCACCACCAGTCATCCATAAAGTGATGGGCAAACTGAAGTTGTCAATCGCACACTTGGCACTCTACTTTGAGTTTTGATTAAAAAGAATCTTAAAACTTGGGAAGAGTGTTTGCCCCATGTTGAATTTGCCTACAATCGAACTGTTCATAGCGCCACACACTACTCATCTTTTGAGATTGTTTATGGCTTTAATGTGAGGACTCGAAAATTTTCTTAATTTTATAGAATACTACTAGGTTATTTAAACAATTATTCACTCATTTTCTCCGAATTATTTATTTCGACCATTTTAAATCCATTCATATGGAACAACGCCCCTTTTATGGTTTAAAGCGTTTTGTCGGAAAAATTGACTTTTTGAAAATTCGTTTAGTTTGGAATAACGAGTATATGTTTTTCGAGGCTATACTTGAATCAGGAGTGTATTAATATTGGAAAATTAAGAATGATCAATAGTAGATTAAGAAAGGTTAATTAAGGAATTAACACTAGACTCCTGTGAGGACTTGCAAAAATTTATTATTTTAAATTCCTATTTCGAGCCTATTTAAATATTTAATTGCCTGTTTGCTCCGAATATTATATTCTAACTTCTTTAAATCTAACTACATGGATCTATAGCTTAATTGTATCTTAAAAATGACTTGATTCGAAAATTTATTTTTGGAAGCTCGTTTAGAGTGAATAGCGAATACGCGTTTAGAGATTATAGCCGATTTGGGAGTACAATAAGTTTAAAAAATTGGAGATTTGTACAATGGTCTTAAAAATAGGTATTTTATATTTAAGTACTTAAGTGATAATTAGCAGTATTATCGTTATAAGAATTTCTTGGAGGTTTCACTCTATCGCGCTTAAATCGGAAATACGCGTTTCACACACGTGATTTAATTGAAGGACTTTAGACCCTTATTTTGGGACAATTAAGAGTGAAAATATTAATATGAATACAAGTGTATTAGAGGTTTAGTGCACTAGTGAAACCAAACTCGAGAGGAATCGAGCACGAAACGCGCGCGTTCGCGTGTGGGGAGAGAGTGACTTTTGGGCAATTTTGGACCACACATTATAGCTTCTCTTGGAAGCTTCATTTGATCAAACACACACTCTCTCTCTTCCCTCTCACTCAGCCGGCTATCAAGCAAGAAAAACAACACCAAAGTTCTTCAATTTCCTCTTTATTTCCTTCACCAAATCTTCTCCATTTCACCTCAAAATTTAACCACACTTCACTAAACACTTGGTGATCATCTTAAGCTACAAAAGGGGGCTGCTTTCCATGGTTTTCTTGGGTTTCATTGGACTGAAAATTCTGTCTTAGTTCATTTAAGAAGGTAACCCACAATCAACCCTTCAAATCTTACTTTATGAAAGTAGTAGTGCACATATAAGCTCATGCATGCGTATGGGTAGCTTGTTTATATTGGAAAAATTGTTGTGTGGGCTCTATGAACTCCCACTTTGGTTGGATGGACTGATTTGATGAAGAATGATGTTATTAACATTGGTTTAGTGCTTAACTTAGTGGAATAAGGCTATATTGTTGGTAGAAACTCAAAGGAGGTGTAATGGACAAAAGTAATCGTTTTACCCCTGCCATGTTCGTGCACTTTAGTGCAAATTTTTGAGGTTCTAATGACTTTTTTTTTGATGCATACAGTTATATGGATGGCATAGAAAGTTTTATAAAAAAATAACATGGTTTGGTTGGCCAAATGTATTGATTTCTAAAGGATAGCAAAACTGGAAAATTTTCCCGGATTGCCCAGGCAGTCCTTTTGTTTCGAACTCTTTACTCCGATGTCGAAATCAAGTACCGCTTGTGGCACTGGAAACTAGACATTCCCAGCTTTACATTGGTATAAAATGCATGTCTTGTTTCCACTTGAATGAGCCAAACCGTTCGTTTGAAAATTGCTGTCCTGTTTCATTGGTTCACTAGACGGCAGAACATGAACTACAACTTGATGCTCAAATGTGGGCTAGTTGTGAATGGATTTTGAAAATGGTTTCTTTGAGAAATTGTAGCTTTATGAATGTGTTTTCCAACGCCACTAACCAAGCTCAATTCCAATTTGAATTGAGTGAGTTGTGGCCAAAGTTTGAGACTGACTTAGTGATGGGATTCTTCATTTTGGACGGATCCTTAACTAATCTTGGATTGGGACATGGTATACGAAATTCTTGGTGTAAATCACCTATCAAATGTATTTTGAATCCTCACTTGACCTGATTATCATAAACAAGACATGTTTTAGGCATTTTTCCTTGGTCAAAAGTTTAGAAGAAGGAAACTTTCACACCCAAGGGAATTATGCCTTGAAATCTTAGAAACTTGAGTGATTTAGTTAAGTGACTTCCCGTGCTTATTTGTCTATAAATTTTGGTATAAGAGTAACCCTTATATAGTAGTATAATCATACCAAATTTGGTGCTATTTCGAACCCGTTTTGTAGTTCAACTAAACTTCCAAAGTTCATGATTTGGGTTTGGAAAACACTTGTTTAACAAGGAAATTTTGATAATTTTGGGTCACCATATCTTGGTGCTCAAAACTTCAATTCTCACTCTGCTTGTTTTGTTTTAAACTTGGATTGTAACTCTAGCAGAGTACTAAATTTCAAAGGCTAGTTCAAATTGAGTGAATTTTGCCAAAATTTCAAAGTTGGCCAAAAACCAACCTAAATCTGTTTTGATAACTCAAGTTATCAATTTTGAGCCAAAATTTGAATATCTTCCACTTGGATTCATAGAAAGGTATCTTCTAGTAACTTTTAGTACTTTGAAAGATATTTCCAACGATACCAAATTTTCCAATTTTGGACCTTCTGAGAGTAAGTTATAATTTTTCAAAGAATACCTAAAAATAGAAAATTCTTGGCCTTTCCAGAATCCGGCCAGTTCTTGGCTGGATAGCCGGCCTGATTTGTGTTGGGATTTGAAAAAAAAAAAGGAGTTTGGTCACTACCTCCAATCTGGCCAGGAATCCAGCCAGAACCCGGCCGGATTGTGACGTGGCCACTTTGATTTCGACTTCGGTCGTTCGTTTTGAAACCTTTTTGCACATACTCATTCCCATCCAAAGATTTTAAGGATCACGGTCCATTTTTTCTTGAGTGTTGAAACCCTTTTGAGCATCGGTATTCAAGGGAAACCTAGGCTCAATTTTCGAGATACTTTCTAGATTTACTAGTGTACAACCTTCCTCATCGTTTGGGGTTTATCAGTAACAATCCATTATTAATTGCTCAGGCACACAAAAGGAACTTCAAGAGGATCCCACGGTGGATGCTTGAACTTCAAGTGTCATACCTTCTTGTTTTACTTGGTGAGTGTCAAGTACATGTTTACTTGAACTCCTGTGAACTTGATACATGTCTACTTGTTACCAATGATTTAAGTTTTGAAAATGGAGTCGAGTGTGTACTTTATCGCACTCGTTCTCATTCGAAACTAATAATTTGTGAATGACTTGCTTGACATGTAATGAATGACCTGCTGGATATGACATGGATACTAGAATGTTTCAAATGCTTGATAAACATGAAATAGTATGCTATGGCTGCATACGTCGCTGGAGTGAATCTCCTCGACACACAAATGTACATGGAGGACGCCCAAACTCATAGGCCGACCTTGGACTCAAGCCGGCATGGGGTTGGTCGGGAATCTTGGCGAGCCATGAGATAAATAAGCTCGACCTAATGAGAGATCTTGCTTGGCATACTCGTGGAGTATCGCCACATCAATGTCTTGTGGGCCCGGGAGGTGTACAGTGGATGGAGGGAAGTAAGTGATAATCTACGGAATGGAAATACCGACCCGGTTGATGGAGTGTCATCGCCGGAAGGTATATGACCGACATCGGCAAAGCAAATGGAACTTAGCTCCTGAGAGCTACCATATCTTTGAATTGTTTCTATTTATATTTCACTAGAATTGTGAATTTCATGTATATTCTCATTTGACCTGTTACCTGGACTTGTTACTTGGATTATGTGCTTGCATGTGTGTTCTTGGCCTCACGAGCGCTTTGCTCACCCTGTATACTTGTTTTCCTTAACAGGATTGGGCATGGAATGAGACTT
This sequence comes from Coffea canephora, assembly GCA_036785865.1. Lineage (NCBI taxonomy): Eukaryota > Viridiplantae > Streptophyta > Magnoliopsida > Gentianales > Rubiaceae > Coffea > Coffea canephora. The sequence goes on from CM071913.1 coordinate 31,010,398, forward strand.
GGAAGAACCATTTTGATGCACTTTTGGCTTAGGGTTTCTAATGTAGTTTGGGCTAGACCTCTTATTGGCTGTAATTTTGCTAACCTAATATATGATTTGGATATTTGATGTACCTGGATGTTGTATATTTTGGGTATTGATGTAACTTTTGGGAATTTGATGTAAGGATTGGATAATCATTATATATATTGTTAAGTTTGGAAGTTTTCCGCACTTTCTTACTGTGACGGCCCCACCTCCCCCTAGGGCGTACCCCAGGGTTCGGCGGGTTGCCTGCCCAACTCTCGCCGGGACTCAGTCGTTCACTACAATCCTCAAAAGAATTATAATATAAATCTCAAATATTTCATCAAATTCTCCAATAATTACATATCAAAAGCGAAGCGGAAACAATTCCCTAAACTATACATAAAATGATTCCAAATCCAAACTGTACAAAATATAGGCCATCCATTCATGTGAACAAGCACAACAAGTCCTTCCTTCGCCTTGAGCCCTGTGGAGGGGAATAAAATATTTTTAGGGTGAGCTAGAAGCTCAGCGAGTAACTAGAAAAATCAGTAATCAAATCGGTTTCACAATAGTTCATTTCAATGATGTCAGAAATCAAATGATAAGTCCAGAAACAATTACAACATTTACAATACATTAAGTATGGAGTATCAATAATTCAAGAAACATTTAGCATGGAAAGCAATAAGACACACATTAAAAGGATACGGGGCTCACATGGAGCCAAATATTCCCGCGCTCGCTCGTTCTCCTGACATTTCCTCATTCCTTCAATCTTTTGTAAATAAAACCCGCGCTTCATTTAATCATTCATTTCATTCACCCTTTTCCCAGCCACCGGCCGGGCTCCACCAGGTTTCAAGGTAATACTCGAGTATACCAAAACGTTCACCCAGGTCCCTAATCGCCCGACCGAGTCCGCTTCTGGCTCGAGACGACCGGTAACAAGGGGCAATGGCCAGTTCAGCCCAAAAGGCTTACATTCATGCGCAAGTAACATTTAATCATTAATCATTGAAAATTTCATATTTATTTAGGTCGAGTGCGATAAAATACACCCTCGCCTAGAAAACTCGTTTTAACAATCATTGAAAGCACTTAACACATTATCAATCAATAATAACTAGCCAATAAGTCAAGGAAATACAACAAACAAGAAACACTCTCATACAAGCACGCATGATATGCAAGAAAACAGTTCAAAAGTAAATAACGAAAACAGTTCAAAAGTAACTTTGGAAACAGGTCAAAAGTAAATAATGCAAGAAAACGGTTCAAAAGTAACTTTGGAAACAGTTCAAAAGTAAATAATGCAGGAAACAGTTCATAAATAACTTTGGAAAAAGTTTGAGGTCACTCACCTCCGTGGCTCAGAAACCATCTATCATATATCATTGCCTTGCTCAAATCCAAGTCTTAGATCACAAACTCAATGCAAACAAGTCCCCTCAAAGTTCGGACAGCACTTCCCCTGAATTTGCTAACTTTCCAGCCATCATGGCTTCATTATTTCCTCATTCAAACCCAAAGGTACGTACACAACCATAAGTTCATTCAATAGCCATTCAGCAAGCTCCTAGTAGTACAAGTACAAGTCAAGTTAGGGAAAAGTCCGGAAATGAAAGTTAAGCTCTAAACCAGAAAAATAGTTTTTGACATCCTTTTGCGGTAATGGTACCAAAGGCACTACGATTGTCGGATGAAGGTGCAAGATACACCGTTTCGAAACTAAGAGATAGGGCTACAATATTCCAGAAGGTTACTCAACCCAGTTTCGAGTGTAACAAGGTCAAAAATGCAAGATACTACACCAGAATCACAAAAACAGATTCACAAAACGCATTCTAGCGGAAACATCATAAATCAGGCTACCTAAGTCCAAATCCAGAAATTCCAAAACCATCTGAAAGCTAAGAAACAGGGCTACATTTCATCAGAAGACCTCAACAACCAATTCGGAAGCATTCCTGACCAAAACAACCAATTACAGAAGCAATTTCCAAATTCGGGTAAAACCAGGACAGCAAGGGTAAAATACCATTCTCTACAACTTTCATGTTTTAAGCCAAGACCAATTCGGCCTCTATCTATGAGCTACAAATTCGGGCAGAATGAAGAACATCAAACCCTAACTTTCCAAGATTTCTTTCAAAACAGAAATTGTTTGCAATTAACCACTTTTTCCACCTCATAGAGTCCTTAAACATCATTTCCAATCATCATATATAGTGTGACGCCCCCACTTCTCCCTAAGGCGAACTGAAGGGTATCCACGGGACGCCTGCCCAACTCTCGCCAGGACTCAAGCAATTTCCGTCCAAGCTTAATACAATACTAGACGTTACGATTAAATATCATAAATACAATTAGTGTGTAAGAATTCAAGCTTATCAATATTCAGCATCTGCCCAATCATTACATCGGAATCTCGAAATACATCAATATTCAAAACATATATATATCAATCACAAGTCTAGCCCCAAGTGCAACGGAAACCCTAACAACAAGAGTACGCCAAGAGGGGTTTCTCCAACATTTCTCCAAGTCCAATCCTGTTAAGGAAAACAAATCTACAGGGTAAGCAAAACGCTCGTGAGGCCAAGAACACACATGCAAGCACTTAGTCAAATAACAATCCCAAATTTAATAAATAAACCACGTTATTTCAATAATCGACCATTCAAGCAGGAAAAGTAATCAGAAACAATTCAAGGATATAGTAGCTCTCAGGAGCTAAGTTCCACTTGCTCTGCCGATGTCATTCGTATACCTTCCCGCGTTGACCCTCCTGTCAACCGGGTCGGTATTTCCATTTCCGTAGATCACCACTTATTTCCCTCCGTCCACCGTACACCCCAAGGGCCCACAAGTCATTTATTGGGCGATACTCTACGAGTATGCCAAGCAAGACCTCTTATTAGGTCGAGCTTATATGTATCTCATGGCTCGCCCCAGGCCCCGACCAAGCCCATTGCCGGCTCGAGTCTAAGGTTGGCCTATGAGTTTGGGCGTCCCCCATTCATTTGAAAGTCGAGGAGGTTCACTCCATCGACGTATGTATTCATAACATACCATTGCATTTCAGTCATTCATTCAATACATTACAATCATTCAATACATTTCAATAATTCATTTGAAATTAGAACAAGTGTGATAAAGTACGCACCCGCCCTTATTTTTGAAATTTCCAACAATTACCACAAATAAGCAAGTATCAAAATTCACACACTTGACACTCACCGAGCAATTCAATAAGAATTATTTTCTGGGAGTTCAAGTGTCCACTATGAGATCCTCTTGAAGGTCTCCTTGTGCGCCTGACAATTAATAGTGGATAATCACACAATTAACCCACTTATCAAGAAGATTGTACACTAGTACAATCTAAAGATTATTTCACAAAAGGAACCTCAATTACACGCAAATCAAGGTTCAACTAGCCTTTTATTATGTACAATATTATTTGAGTTTTTATCATGAAAAGCGAGGGCAAAACGTTTGAATAATACTAAGAGAATTAAGAATTTTGGAAAAACTCCTTTGCCTTGAAAATTGAGAAATTTCAGTTTTATCCTAAATCTTTGAAAAATCGTAACTCACTCGGCATAAGTCGAGAATTGGAAAACTTTATACCGTTGGAAACCTCTTAGAAAGTACTATAAGTTCCTAGAAGACACTTTTCCATGAATCAAAGTGGAAAGTGTTCAAAAATGAGCTTGAAGATGCAGGATTGGTTTACAAGGCAGAATTAAGTTGGATTTCGGCCAACTTTGAAAATTCGGCACGATTCACACGTTGCAAACCAGCCTCTGAAATTTGTCACTCAATTAGAGTTGCAAGCGAGGTTTATAAAAAAACAAGCGGATCAAGAATCAGAGTTTCGAGTACCGAGATACGGTAGCTCAAAGTTGGGGAAATTCAAGACTGGAGAAGAATTCCCAGATTTGAACCTCTAACTTTAGTAATTTAATTGGGTATCGAAACGAACTTGGATTGGTACCAAAATTGGTAGTATTTTACTCCCATATGAAAGGTACCGGTCTATCAAATTTCAGGGAAAAATACCTTCGGAAAGATAGTTAATTAGTCAACCAAAGTTCAGGAAAAATTCTAAGGCAATCTGCCTTTTGACTTTCATTTCCCAATTTCCAATCGTTTAACCAAGAAAGCTATCCAACCATGGTTCATTGGTGAAATAAAGGTCTAAGATACATCCATGATACCTTTAGTAATGGTTTAGCACCAAAATTTCAATTAATAAGATCACTCCCAAGTTTTTGTCCCAAATCAGTCCAAATATTACGTTTTTCCAAAACAGGGCAGTCCTCTTGTTTTAGTCACAACTCAATCAATTTAACTCGGAATCAAGCATGGCTTATGCCGTTGGAAAATACATTCATAGGGCTAAAATACCACAGAAGAAATTGTTTCAAAATTCGGCACCCATCTGGTTCAAAATCGGGCATCAAGTTGCTGCCTGAACACTTCATTCCAGATGAACGGAGCAACAGGACAGCAAACTTAAAACATTTGGTTTGGCTTGCTCACAAAGAATCAGAACATACATTATATACCAAATTAAATCCAGGAATGTCTAGTTTCAAACGCCACCAGTGGCACATGATTCCGACATCCGAGGACAGAGTTATAGCCGAAATACTACCACTGGTCAGAGTCATACGCGAACAGTTTTCCAGATTTGCTAGTTTCTCAAAAAAATTCATTTGCTCAATTAAACCTCAATATTTTCCAATGAAATTTTTCACACATATAATACATCCTATAAGCATCCAATTCAAGCCGTTAGACCAGTAAAAATTGGCCTCAAAATGGCCGAACATGGCAGGGGTAAAATCGGAAATTTTTGCTTCTTACACCCAATGAAGTTTCTACTAATTACCCACCACTAATGCATCATTTTAACCACTAAACCAACAATATAACCACCATCAATCATCAAATCAGCAACAGCAACCCATGTGTGGGAATTCAAAGAGCCCACTAACACATTTTTACACCATACACAAGTTAACAAAATGCATGCATGAACTTAACAAGGTAAGATAGCTTCCAAACTTCAAGTTTCCAAGAGTGGATCATCACTTACTTTGGTTTGGTGTTCAAGCAGAATTTTCGGCCCTCTATTACCCCAGAAAAACCGTGATTTCCAGCCCTTGTTTGCAGCTCAAAATGCTCCTCAAGTATCAAGCTAAGTGTGGTGCAAGTTTGGTTGAATTTGGAGATGATTTGGGGTGGTTTTGAGTGAGATTTGTGAGCTGAAAATTTGAAGCAATGGAGTTAGAGAGAGGAGGGTGTTGGTCGGCAATGAGGAGAGAGAAGAGGGAGTGTGATCTGATTTCTTTTAGCTTCCAAAGGAAGACACTAACTTGTGGCCACAAATCACCCATTAGTCAACTCTCATTAGGGCTCGTTTGGCACGTTTTAGGCTCGATTTCTCGCGCGTTTGGTTCACTAGTGCACTAAACCTCCAATGCATATATATTCATGTAAATATTATTCACTCTTAATTGTCCCGAAATAAGGGTCTAAAGTCCCTCAAATAAAGTTGCGCGTGTGAAAACGCGTACCGTCAATTTTAACGCTATAACGCGAAACTTCCGAGAATTTCTTATAACGATTGCACTACTAACTATCACTTGAGTATTTATTCATAAGATTACCTATTTTAGGACCATAGTACAAGTCTCCAATATTCCAAGCTTATTGTTCTACTACGCGGATAAAATCTCCAAGCACTATTCACTATTTTTACTAAACGTACTCCAAGAAATTAATTCTTGAAACAAATCACTTTAAAAATATAACGAAGCTATATTTCCACGTAATTAGGTTCAATAGGTCTAGAAAATAATACTCGGAATAAATGAACAAGTAAATAATTAAATAAGCTCAAATTGGGGTTTTAATAGGAGTTTTACGAGTCCTCACATGAGTCGAGTATTAACTCCTCAAATCTCCAATAAATTTGTATCCATGCGTCTTTTGGAAAACTATCCACGCGTGAGTAGTATATGCTCACTTAGAACTTATTCACCTTTAATTCTCGATTAACTTTTCTTAATCTGCTATTGTCCGTTCTTAATTTCCCCAGGATAATCATACTCTCGAATACAATATCACCTTGAAACACTCGTGTTCATTATTTCTCACTCAAACAATCCTCCGAAAATTGAAGTTGTTAACGGGACGTTTTAAAAGCATAACGAAGACATTATTCCATACGAATGGATTTAAAATGGTCGTAATAAATTATTTGGGAAAAACAGGTGGATTAATACTTAATTAAACCATTAATATTCGATAAAAATAAGAAATTTTTTGGGTCCTCACATATAGCCACACAATCATGTTCATATTAAAACAGAAAAATCCCCAATAATTATAAAACTTCACCAATTCAACCAAAAATCACAATATAATCCATAAAGTTGCACCTTATACCCCCACTAATCATCAATTAAGCATCATTAGAGGGAGGAGAGGGGTCCTTCACAACTCACCTTAGCAATACAAGAGATAGAGCAACTAGCCACCTTAGCTTTCCAAACAACTTCACAACCAAGCTCAACTCCACCAAACTAAGAGGTTTTATGGAGTAATTGGAAGATTAAACGGTTTAATTGAGAGATTGGGCAAGATTGGAGACTAGAAAATTGAGAGCTTTTCTTTCTTTCTTTGAGCAAGAAAATTCGGCCAAGAAGCTTGCAAAATGAAGTGACTTTTGGGCCAATTTGTATTAAATGGTAAAGTTATGAATAGTAGTCAAACTCAAGACTAAATCTTATAGTGACACTTGTCACCTTTAGGTTTAAAACTTATCTTTTTGTCTCTCCAATACAAATATCTTAACACCTTGTAAAATAATATCACTTAATACAAAATTCCAACAAGTTGTCAAAAATATAATGCATTTACCGCACTAGCGGGTCCCACGTCCAAAATACGCTCTTAATTTCTCAAAAACTAACTGATACTAGAAAAATCATTTTAAAACTATCTTTGCTCATAAACTTTATCTGAGAAATTTTTCTAATAAAGAAACTGTAGAAAAGGCGGGCGATTAAATAAAATAAACCTTAGAAAATTAGAAAATTTTCGGGTTCTCACTCTCATTCTTTTCGAGGTGTCACACTTACTTATCTAGTGTTGTTGAATAGTATTGTGCTAAGCTTGAAGGGATATTGCCATGAGTCCTGGCGCGAGCTGGGCAAGCGTCCTGCGGATACCCTCTGGTTCGCCTTAGGGAGAAGTGGGGGTGTCACAGTTGGTATCAGATCTTAGGCTTTAGATCTCTGTAGTGTATCCTAAGCTTAAAAGTTTAGGATGCCGGACTGTGGAACAGGTTGGGAAGTTAAGTAACAGCTTGAGAAAATGAAAATTTGAACTTAGGTTTGAATTAGTGGATGACAAGGAGTCTTGATCTTGTGTGATACATGTGGGGTAGTACGAAATGATCAGATCTAGTTTATTGAATATATCTGGACCTACATGAGCTTTTACTTTTAAGGGTAAGCTATGGGAGGTAAGGGTGATATTAAATTGGCTCGGGATGCCTTTTGGTGGTCCATTATCGAGAAAGACCTAAGGGAGCATTGGAGAGATAATCCAATTCACAGAACCAGGACTTCATGTGATTTTCGAAAGACTTGCTCGCACCCAAATAATGGGGTGTTAATGGTGGTCGATCATTAGAAGTGGCTATCCGAGGAAACTAGGGTGATTTGAGGGAATAATCGAGTACTGAGGGCAATTGCGGATGCCTAGACTACTAGAATTCCTGAAGTAGAGATTGAAATACTTAAGGAGTGAGGAAGACAAAGGCTCCTTGTGAGAAGCTTTAAACCGCTAAGAATCGACTTGTTGGGGTGGTGTCTGAAATTAAAGACAGGATGGATAAGTCGATGGCTGGGTGTGTTGCATTAGTTGAACAAGTGGAGAATGACAAGATATTCGATAAGGGACATTAGATTAAAACTCCTAGTGCTGGAAATGAAAATGATCGTACGGGATAGTAGAGACTTTTGGCTCCACCAATCACTTAACCCGTGACTTAGTCTACCTTAATGGTTTTGGCAAAGTGGTCAGGCTGATGCTTGCTCAAAGGCCATTGCACTTCGTGTTTTGCTTGATTATGTTTACTACCCTATGAAACAATTGGATGTTACTCATGATATGCTTGACTTTACTGCTTCATGATTTCAAATCCATGATTGGGTTGTACATATTTGCGATTATTTCAATGTCTTCCACTTTATTCTTGTATTTGTTTGGCTTGATAAAGGTATCCCTTTTCAAATTCCGTTTATGTGCACTCACTCTATATCATGCCTTTAAACATGTTAAATTTATGGGTGACCAAAGGAGTGAAAAAGGATCGAGGGCGAGGGTTAAGCAACTCCTAGCTCAAAGGGGCGATTATAGAGCGACTGCTGGACTAAATCAAAACCCGAGAAATGAAGGAAAATAATCGCGTAGTTATTGCTATTAACCAGACGATTGATGCCCTAGCTGTGAGGACTCACAAAAATTTATTATTTTAAAATCCATTCTGAGCTTATTTAAATATTTAATTGCTCATTTACTCTGATTATTATTTTCTAACCTCTTTAGACCTAATTACATGGATTTATAGTTTCGTTATATTTTTAAAGTGACTCGTTTCAAAATTTAAATTTTGGAAGCTCATTAAGTGAAAATAGTGAATACACGATTTGGGATTTTAGCTGGTTTGGAAACACCATAACCTTGGAAAAAATTAGAGGCTTCCACAATGGTCTTGAAATAGGTATTTATGTGCTTAAATATTCAAGTGATAGTTATTAGTACCATCGTTATAATAATTTCTTGGAAGTTTCGCTTTATCGCGCTTAATTTGGAGATACGCGTTTTTACACGTGCGATTTAATTGAGGGACTTTAGACCCTTATTTTGGGACAATTAAGAGTAAATAATATTAATATGATTATGAGTGCATTAAAGGTTTAGTGCACTAGTGAAATAAATTCGAGAGGAATCGAGCATAAAACGCTCGCGTATACGCGCGAGAGAGAGTTGACTTTTGCACCAATTCTAGCCACACAAATAAAGCTTCCTTAGGAAGCCAAATTTAGACCAAAACACACTCTCTCCTCCTCACAAAGCAGCCGACCATCAAGCAGCAAAAATAACCCATTTGCTCTTCAGTTTTCCATCTCCAAATCTTGCACAAATCATCAACCAAATCAAACCAAAATTGAACCACACTTAGCCTAATACTTGGAGATCACATTAAGCTACAAAGAAGAGCTGCAATCCACGGTTTTTTTGGACAAGGAGGGAGCCAAAATTCTGCCTTTGTTCATCACACAAGTGATGATCCAACCTTCAAATCTTGGTTTTTGGAAGTAGAATTTCACGTATAAACTCTTGTATGCATGTGGGTAGTCTTGTTTATGGTGGATTCTTGTTGTGTGGGCTCTATGAACTCCCACTTTTGATGGAAAGACTGATTTGATGATTGATGATGAAATTAATGGTGGTTTAGTGTTTAAATTAGTGGATTAATGTTGTATTGTTGGTAGAAAATCAAAGGAGGTGCTTGGAGCAAAAGTGACTGTTTTACCCCTGCCTTGTCCGACCACTTTTGTGCAAAATTTTGAGGTTCTAATGGCTTATTTTTGTTGTTTACATGTTATATATTGGTGGTAAAAAAAGGTTTCATTGAAAAATAACTTGATTTAGTCACCCAAATGTTTGATTTACGAAAGCTTAGAAATCTGGAAACTAATCCCGTATTCACCCAGGCAGTGTTTTTGTTTCGGTTATATCTTTTTATTCCGATGTTGGAATCGAGTGCCGTTTGCGGCACTCGAAACTAGACATTCCCAGATTTCCAACGGTATAAAATGTACATTCTGATTCCATTTGAGTGAGCCAAACCATTCATTTGAAATCCACTGTCCTGTTTTGTTGCTTCTTGGAAGGCAGCACATGAGCTGCAACTTGATGCTCACGAATGAGCTGTTTATGGACAGATTTTGAAAATGGTTTCTTCTGAGAAAATATAGCCTTGTGAGTATATTTTATAACACCACCAACACGCTCAATTCCGAGTTGAATTGAGTGATTTATGATCGAAATTCAAAACTGACTTTGTGAACGAAAACAGTGTTTTGGACAGATTTGAAACTAACTACGGTTTGGGACTTGTTATCCAAAGTTTCTTATTGTAAATCATCTATTGAATGTACCTTGAACATATTGTGGACATTGTCTACTGGAATGAACCATGTTTGAGATGTTCCTTGACCAAATGTTTGGAAACGGCAAAATGGAAGTTCAAAGGCAGCTTAGCCTTAGAATTTCTTGTGATTTCAACGGTTTTGTTAGCCCACTTTCTGTACTTCTTTATCCATGAAATTTGGTAGAAGAACAACCCTTATATGGTAGTATTATACTGCTAATTTTGGTATTATTCTGAGTCCGTTTCATTGCACAACTAAACTTCCAAAGTTCGTGACTTGATTTTGGAAAACCCTTGTTTAACAAGGAAATTTGGGTAACTTTGAGCAACCATATCTTGGTGCTCGAAACTTCAATTCTCATTCTGCTTGTTTTGTTTTAAACCTGGATTACAACTCTAATAGAGTTCCAAATTTCAAAGGCTAGTTCAAATTGAGTGAATTTTTCCGAATTTCCAAAGTTGGCCAAAAACCAACCCCGAAAGCTGTCTTCATGTTCAAAACAGCAACTTTGAGCCAATTTTTGAATATTTTCCGTCTGGAATCATGGGAAAGTGTATTCTATGAACTTTTAGTACCTTGGAAGAGGTTTCCAACGGTACTAAGTTTTCCAATTTTTGACTTGTAAAGCGTGAGATACGATTTTTCTAATGTATCGTATCAAAACTGAAAATTTTCGAATTCCAAGGAAATGGAGTTTTTCAAGTACTCCTTATTCCTTTGATATTACTTGAATGTTTTATACTTGATTTCGAAGATGAAAACTAAATTTCTCTTGTATTTTGAAACCCCACTTGAGAGCCTTGATTTAGGATAAATAAGGCTCGTTTCACGAGATTTTCTAAGATTGTACTATGCTACGACATTCTTTAATAGTAGGGGTTTGTAAATGATAGTCTATTGTTAATTGCTTAGGCACATAAGAGGACCTTCTAGAGGATCCCATAGTGAATGCCTAAAGCTTTGAGGGACATTTCTTCCTCATTTCTTATATTGGTGAGTGTCAAGTGTATGAATACTTGATACATGCTTAATTGTTATAATTGTTTGGAGATTTTGAAAATGAAGGCGAGTGTGTACTTTACCACACTCGTTCTTATTTGAAATGAATGACTCATGATTCAAATGTACCAAATGAATTATGAATGACTTAATTGAATGAAATGAGATGAATGAATGATTGAATGAAATTAAATGGTATGCTATGGCTGCATACGTCGTTGGAGTGAATCTCCTCGACTTTCAAATGTAAATGGGGGATGCCCAAACTCATAGGCCGACCTTGGACTCGAGACGGTATGGGTTTGGTCGGGAACCTTGGCGAGGCATGAGATATATAAACTCGACCTAATGAGAGGTCTTGCTTGGCATACTCGTGGAGTATCGCCTTATAAATGTCTTGCGGGTTCGGGAGGTGCACGGTGGACAGAGGGAAGTAAGTGGTGATCTACAGAATGGAAATACCGACTCGGTTGACGGAGTGTCATCGCGGGAAGGTATACAAATGACATTGACAAAGCAAGTGGAAATTAACTCCTGAGTGCTCTGATATCCTTGAATTGTTTCTGTTTACTCTTTTTCCGCTCGAATTGTTATTTATTGCAATAATGTTGCTTTACTTATTAAATTGGGATTGTTACTTGAACAGTGTGCTTGCATGTGTGTTCTTGGCCTCACGAGCGTTTTGCTCACCCTGTACATTTGTTTTCCTTAACAGGTTCGGGCTTAGAATGAGATTCGGAGGAATTTCTCTTTTGTGTACTCATGTAATAGGGTTCCAACTCTTGTATCTAGACTTCTGGATATTGTATATTTTGGGTTGTATTATGGAAACCCGATGTAAGAATTGGGTGATTGTTATAGATCGTTAAACTTGAACGCTTCTGCACTATTTGTATGTATATTTTCTGGTAGTTGACTTCTAGTATCGTTATAAGGTTGAATAGAAATTGTTTGAGCCTTGGCAAGAGCTGGGCAGGCGTTCCGCGGATACCCTTTGGTTTGCCTTAGGGAGAAGTGGGGGCGTCACAGTTGGTATCAGAGCGCTAGGTTAGAGATCTATATGGGAGACATATTAGATACTCTACCCTTAAGACCTGAGACCGGATAATTAAGTTACACCTTAAGAGGTTTTTGGAGCATACTAGTGAGTGGGTTAGGCATGCATAAACGACATCCGAACTAGATAGTGATTTAATTTCTAACCCGAAAGGTGCGATTATTTTGTAGGGATGGAAAACGGAAATGGGACTCCGGCAGTTAATGGGAATGGCCGTGCGAATGGTCATGTAGTGCCTCCTAGGCCTATTTACTACTGAGCTCTAGGTAGGGGAGCTCGTGTACGCTACTCGCTTGATACTCGATACCCCTGATGTGCTTGTAGGGTAACCTTTGCTTATCCAAACCACATTGTACTGGCCTTGGACGACGAGCGTCATCAGTTGGTGAATGCCAACTTGGACTTACAGGCTGAGGTGGACGAGCGTAGATAGATGGTGGGGGCTCAGGGAGAGAGGATTGAGGTACTCGAGGGCGAGGTGGGCACATCTGCTGTGGTTCGTGAGGAGCTTCAGAGTACTAGGGCTTGGCTTACTAGGTTCAGAGAGGAGGTCCGTAGTCGGGCTTTTGACATCTTGACTGATGCTACTAGGCTAGTGGATGAGGCGATGGAGGTAGTCTAGGGCCCTGAGGAGGAGGAGGATCCGGAGGAGGAGGTTCCACCCGGTAGTCCTACTGTGGACTAGACCCTAGTGATTGACCTTTTGACTCTTTTGACCCTTTTGACTAGTATAAGTATTTTGCATGACTGTGTGGCTTACTTTTGAGCCACTTGCTTTTACTTTAGTCTTCTGTGACTAAAAGTACTCTTGTGGCACTTGTGTGCTATATTTTTGTGACTACCCCATGACTTGCTAATTGTATGAACTTGATATTCTAATGAATGTAAATTATTATTATTTTCAATGTTTTGATTGGTGCCTGCTTTCTACTTTGCATCGTATAATTGATTTATTTCCTGCACTAGGCACGCCTAGGTTATGGAAGGGCTAAGAAGTGGTCGAGGTCGTGGACGAGGGACTAGATATGCCCAACCTTAAAGGGATGACCAGGGATTGGCAACTGGACCGACCCAGGGCCAAGAAAATATTGAGAGTAATCAAGTGGCTACTGCCATTAATAGGATGACTGATATCCTAGAGCGCTTAGCTGATAGACAAGGTTCTGGACCATTTAACCAACCTGGGGGTTAGGAAAGAGGAGAGGATAGAGCCTTAGAGAGGTTCTTAAAGTTCAACCCACCTAAGTTTCTTGGAGAACCTGATCCTGAAATAGCAGAGAATTGTTTAGAGAGGATGACCAACATATTCGCCGCTTTAGACTACACTGAGGATAGGCAAGTGAATTTTACCACTTTTCAATTTGAGGGAGTGGCTCGTGCTTGGTGGGACATGATAAAAGGAAAATAGGAGAGAGTTCAAACCCCTTGGACTTGGGAGAATTTCACGAGAGAGTTTAATGAAAAGTTTCTTCCACCCTTAATCCAAGAAAAGAAGGAGGATGAATTTATCAAATTAAAACAAGGGACCCTTAGTGTGGCAGAGTATGAAGGGAAATTTACTAAGCTTTCCAAGTACGTCCCTGAATTGGTAACCAATGAACGGAAGAGGATTAGACGGTTTGTACAGGGACTTAATGTGAAAATTCAGGAGGGCTTGCCCGCAACCCAAATCTCCACCTTTACTGAGGCTTTAGAGAAAGCGCAATGGGTAGAAAGTGCAAGAATGCAAGTTAAAGACTTTCACAATAGGAAGAGGAACTTTTCTTGTTGTACTTCTGGACAGACTAGTAAGAGTGCACAACCTTCCAAAATGGGAAGAGGAATGGGAGGAATAAGGACCACTGGAGCTTCTAGAGGAGCTTTATCCAGAGGAGGTCGCAGTGGACCGGCTCAGGCTAGAGGAGCGCCTTCTACTGGTTCGGTTGTGACTCCTCAAGTTACTTGTGGATATTATGGTAAATCCAACCACTCTGAAAATGACTGTTGGAGGAAGTCGGGGAAATGTTTGTTTCATGGTAGTGCTGAGCATCAAGTCGCCAACTGTCCGAAATCGCCAAAAATGGGAGGTACCCCTCAGAGACCAGAAAAGTCAAACTCTAAGCAGACCAGTGCCGGAGGAAGTCGACCGAAAGTACCGGCTAGAGTTTATGCACTGGATTATCAACAAATCCCTGAAGCGACCGAAGTGGTTGAAGGTACAATTCCAATCTTTCATCGTTTAGCTAGAGTTTTAATTGATCCGGGTGTAACACATTCTTTTGTAAACCCTAATTTCATGAGTGTGATAGATTTGAAGCCAATTAAGTTACCGAATGATTTGGAGGTTAAAACACCTACTGGAGATCAAAATTTAATTGCTAACCTGGTGTATAGAGACTGTGAAGTCTGTGTTGGGGAGCGGAAAATATTGGTCGACCTGATAAGTTTAGCAATTAAGGGATATGATGTGATTTTAGGAATGGATTGGCTAACCCGTTATAATGCCCAGTTGAACTGCCGAACAAAAATTGTAGAATTGTTTTGCCTTTGAAGGAATTTTGTTTCCTTTTCTTGATTCAGAACAAAATTTGCCAAAGAAGATGAATTTGTAGGTGAATCATATTTAATACTAGCAAGTCTTTGTTCAAGAACACTTATCATTTTAGATACTTCTTCCTTTTGAGATTTTACTGAAGTATCAAGATGATCAACTGAAGTATTAATATGATTTACCTTTTGAGATACCTCAGAAACATTATGATGAATAGAGGTAAGGGCTGAATTTTGTACCAAGGAGTTTTCCGTCTGCCAATTTAGGATTTCATAAGAAACATCTGTGGTAGCAGATTCTCCTGTTGGTAGAATAACTGGTGAATCATTTTGGATCTTTGGAGTATGTTTAGAACCATTTTCAACAAATGATTCTAGGGGTGGAAAATTAGCTTCTTGGAACATAAAACATTGAATTGGTTGAATGCTATTTTCCAATGATTTGGGTAAAGGTTGATGTACTGGCTTCCATTCCTTTTGGGTTTTCTTTGTTTGCGTTTTTGCTTCCTTTTCCAGAATGTCAAGACATTTCTGATAATAAGGATGCAAAACCTATTTTGCTTTTGGTGCTTGATAAACCCATGCAGAAGGAATTTGGTAACCATCAAACTTACTTCTTGCTGACTGAAAATTGTCAGAATCAGGATCTTGTGGTTTGTGATCTGGCTTGCAAGGTCGAGGCTCAAAAGGCTGTGGATCAACTGGCTTAGTTTTCTTTTTACCAAAAGAAAGATCAGAAGCATCTAACTCCAGTTGTTCTGCCAAATAACATTCCTCACAATTGGTACATGTATCAAAGTAAATGTGACCAGAAATAGGATCCTGAAAATGATAAACTGCTTCTCCATTTTTTATCAAAATGTTCAATAATATCTTGGAGAAAACCTTTCTCACAATTTTCCTCATAACATCCCCATAACTTTCCTTCTTGAGTTGGCAACTGCATCGAAATTTCTGCAAGCATAATAGAAGGAATAATTTTAGGAGTGGATTTTAAATGAGAATGGTCAAACGAAATTGAAGTTTTCCCTTCATTTGTTTTTGTTATCCTTGAGTTGGAAGACTCAAGAGGTTCATTGGCCTGGGTATGCAGATTCTCATAATCAGTAATCCAACTATTTGGTAATAGTTGAACTAGATCTGACTTAGAAATCTGTCTTGGAATATGTGTGCAGGATGTTGAATTCTTCTCATCAACTTGGATAAGAAGAGCATCTTCACCTCCAGGAATAGTAAGATCAAGGGCATGATTTTGAACTCTGTATGCCATTTGGTAATGGAGAGTTGCAGCTATTGCATCTTGGACTTGATCTACTCCAATGATCTGAACCTGTACCTTTAAAGCATCAAGAAGAAGAGGATCTACCAAAGACATATTAAAATTTGGGAAAAGAGTAACAAACACAGTTCCAGTATTTAATGTGGTCTCCACAGTTGCAATACAAGCATGTTGATATTGTGTGAATCTGGTGTCTAGTAATGCTACACAAGCAACTACAGGGAGTCCTTTCCTTCCATGAAATGATAAGGAAATCCTTATTGCTCCAAAATGTATATGGGTATATCCTTGTTGTCTCCACTGCAAAGGAAATCATTCGGAATATGCAGAGTTATGAATTGTTCCTTTTTTGTGGCAGGGATTGGATGTTGATCAATCTTGGAGGCTTGGATATATTCTTTGATTCCCTTAGGATGATACTAGATTAAAGATTTAAGTACTCTTGTGGGAGAAAAAGATTTCTTACCAAAAGTAGTATAAGGATTAATAAGAGGTAAAGAGGCAGGATTAACCACGTCTGGTTCAACAGACACTTCATACAAATAGTCTAATTTACTACTATTTATTTTATTTAAAACAAGACCATTAGGAGTAGATACAGAAGATGAACTAGATGAAGCCATCATTACAACAAACTTCTTACTCTTCTTGACTTAAAATAACAAAAAGACGATGATACAGTAAATCAATTCTAACATGTCTACTAACTATAGTATATGACATAGGATGTAAAAACTCAGCAGCCTCTTTTTGTTCTTTTTCATAAATATCTATAAAAAGCAAGCAATTTTCTTTAGTAAAATTATCATAAGCACACCAATGATTTCCCTGGAATATACGATTACGAATATATTCATACCGAGCATAATAATCTCCTTCTAATTCTAACCATTGCATATTAGCATGATATTCATCAACAATATTCATAAATTATTTCTGGGAAAAATAACAGAGTAATGTTACTGTTCCTTCCAAGGGTATGGCTCTGATAACAAATACCAGAGTGCCTGCTTAGAATCCTATATCAGAGTTGTAACGTACTCTTTGAAAGTATTCCCGAACACACAACAGCCTCTCTCCATTGGGCCTTCAAAGGTTCAAGAGACTTTTATCACAAGAGTAAATTATAACAAAGCTATGATAATCTAAGCAACACGTAGCTATAAGGATCTCGGCCTTCCCTTGGAAGAAAACTAAAAACTTTTAGCCTGTCATCTATATAAAACACTCTTAAATTTTATTGAATTCAATTCTAGATGATCCTTTTAGATGACAAGGTTCATCTATTTATAGATTACAAGGTGACTCTTAGATATCCCAAAGGATATCTTGACTCTTCAAACTTACAAAGGACAAACTTACAAAGGACAACTTGACTCTTCAAACTTACAAAGGACAACTTTTTAAAATAACCTTTTGAAATTTGAATAGTTAGTTGGCCTTTCAAACATGTTGGCCATATAAGAAACATATGGGTCCTAGGAAGTCTTTATGTCTTCAAATGGTCCAATCTTCATCAGGGGTGTCAGAAGGAGTAGAATCTGGATCAGTGATATTCATTTGTTCAATCCAATCATCATGGCTCCTTTTATTCTTCCTTTTGTTTTCAATGCTTTTCCATTCTGGTCGATATTTGTAAATCGATCTTTTTGTCTGAGAAGATTCAGGGTGTTGTGTGGAATTATCAGGCATCTGAGAATCTTGGAATTTTGATGAATTCATTTTATCAATCCATTCTTGTTTAGCCTTGCGAATATGGGTCCAATAAGGATGAGTGTTTTGGTAATTCCATGATCCATAAGGTCCTGGCCAAATCTCAGGAGGAATGCATCTGTTTTCTTGGAATATATATCTCTGAGCTTCTCCATATTCAACTTCTTGATCTAAAATAGTATGAGACAATTCCCTGTAAATAACTGCATTGGATAAGGCTTGGATTGGGTTATTGATGAGATGACAGGGACAATGAAAATGGATGAGAAGATGATTGGGATTTGTGTTAAACAGATCTTTCCAAAAAGACAAAGGTTTAAACCATTGAAGGAATTTTTGGAGGTTTTGAACCAATGGTCTATTGAAAAAGGGACTCTGAAATTCCATTAAAATATGATATTGGTGACATAGACACCAAAAATACCATAATAATTCTTTTGGAAATTCAGTAGGACTGGCAATAAATATTTGACAGAAGGGATACTCAGGATTAGTACCACAGGGACTAAGTATTGACCCACCATATGAACGGAAAAGTTCAAGTTCATAATGGTTTCTAATTCTTTCAATATTTTCTTTTTCCCATGGGTATGGTACTTCATAAATATCTGGAGGATGATCTTGAACTGGAGTGAACATGAAACAGGTTAAAGCTTTTGGTGGTAAGACTTGTTGAGGCAAAGGTTCTTTCCTTGAAAAGAAATCAGCAACAATATTAGTTTTCCCTTTAATGTGTTTAACATCAAAGGAATATTGGGAAAACCATGCTGCCCAACGAAGGAGTTGTGGGTGTGGGATGGTCTCTTGCTTAAAATGCAGCATTTTAGGGAGTGATCCCATATCCATTTCAATCAGAAAATGTTGAGAAATGAGGAAGAAAGAGAATTTCTTTATTCCATTTCTTACTGCAAGTATCTCCTTGAAAGTGGAATGATAATACTGTTCAGAAGCTTTGAATTTTCCACTGGCAAAACCACAACAATGCCTTTTTCCATCAAGATCTTCTTCAAGTAGAATGGCTCCCCAGTATCGGTCACTAGCATCTGTTTGTAAAATCTTTTTCCCTGTGGATGGAATGAACAAGGTAGGAAGACTCAAAAGAGTTTTCTTCAGCTGTTAGACTGCAATTGTCTGAGATGATCCCCAAGGAGGAGGATCCTTCTTGAGCATTTTAGTCAAGGGACTAATATGCTTTGAAGCTTTGGGAATAAATTCCCTCACATAATTGACAACACCAAGGAATTGCTGTACCTGCTGTTTTGTCAAATTTTCTTCTGGAAAATCTTTGATAGATTTTCCAACATGTTGCTCAGGTGTACAAGTTCCATTAGAAATTTTCATTCCTAGAAATGAAATTTCTTTTGTTGCCAAAATCATTTTCTTTTCAGAAATCATTATACCATATTGCTTAACAATATCATGAAATTGATTAAGCAATCTGATATGTTCATCTAAAGAGTGGCTGAAAAGAAGGATGTCATCTATATAGATGAGTGCTGTATGCAAGATAGGCTGAAAAATCTTTATCATGGTTTTTTGAAAAAGTGATGGTGCCGTTTTGAGACCAAAAGGCATCACCTTCCATTGATAATGATGATTTGGAATACAAAATCCAGTTTTGTGCCTATCCTCAGGATAAATTCCTAATTGCCAAAATCCAGATTTAAGATCAAATTTTGAAAACCATTTTGCTTTCGCAATTTGAGAGAAAAGTGTAAATCTGTTTGGAATAGGAAATTTATCATCAAGTAGGAAAATGTTAAGGGGTTGATAATTAATTACCAACCTCATTTTCCCTCTTACCTGTTCTGATCTCTTATTGACATAAAATGCTTGACATTCCTACTGAGAATCAGAGACTTCGATCAATCCATACTTCAAGAGTTCTTGGCATTCTTGATCAGCAAGTTTAGCGTCTTCAGGATTCATTCCAGAATGACTTGCTTTTGTGGGGTTTATATCCTCATTTTTTTGAAAGGAAGATGGATATAAAAATCAGAATTTTCCCAAAATGGATGATCACATTTTTGTAAAAACTCCTGATGATTAGAAGCACAAGACTCCTTTATGATTTCTATTGAAACTTTTTGAGTCTTTCTTCTAATGAAATAGAGGTTTCATCCTCTATGAGATAAAGATTAGGGATCTCAATAAAAGGTTTAAAAAACTTTTTTGATCGTATTCCTCTAGCTGTGATATAAAATTTATTTTCTCTATAAACATCAAAACCAAGTAAAAGATCTTTTCCAGAATCAAGATTAGCTCCAAGGAATTGGGTAGTAATAACACAATCTGGAAGGAGTTTAAGAGTAATGGGATTTTTTGTAATGAAATTTGTATAGAACAAATTCCCATCAGCTCCTGTAAATTCCTTTTCATAAGAAGTCCAAAATTGGTCAGGTAAAACATCTTTTTTCATAATTGATAAGGAAGCACCAGTATCAAAAAAGGTAATTAATGGGATAGGTGTAGAATACTTATCCACTAGAAGATGGACAAGTGCTTGAGGATAGATAGACCTTTTCCCATTTTCTTTAGATCTTGCCATAAGGATTTCTGGCACCTGTAAAGCCAAAAGTGTAACGGCCCCACCTTCCCCTAAGGCGAACCAGAGGGTATCGGCGGGCCGCCTGCCCAACTCTCGCCGGGACTCAGTCGTTCACTACAGTCCTCAACCCAATTACAATATAAATCTCAAAATTACATCAATTCTCCAATGATTACATATTACAAATGCAGCGGAAACTGATTCCAATCGTGGAACGTATACTTACATCCATATCAATTTCAAATATTTATACAAGACCAACTCATACATAAAATAGATCCAATCTTAAACTGTACACGATATAAGCCATCCAGTCACGTGAATAAGCACTCCAAGCTTTCCTTCGCCTTGAGCCCTGTGGGGGGGGAAATAAAACATTTTTGGGGTGAGCTAAAAGCTCAGCGAGTAACCAGTAAAATCAGTAATCAAATAGTTTTCACAAAAATTCATTTCATTGATGTCATGGTTCAGAAATCAGATGTACGTATTTTTGCTCTCGTGAGCCAGTGAAATCATTGTAATGTTTTAAAAGTTCAATAAGTCACCGGGGGTAAAAATGTAATTTTGTTACAGGTCAACATTTGCACAGTGAGAGTAAAACAAAAGCAGAAAATGACACCACATGGTAATTCCACAAAGCTCAATGAGTTAAAATCTCAATAAGGTTCCGAACATGAAATTTCATAACAAAGCCAACACATTAACCATCAATAATCAATAATTCAAGAAACATTTACAATAGAAAGCGATAGTAACATTCATGAAAGGATACATTCATTCTCCTGACATTTCCTCGCTCATTTGGTCATTCATTTCATGTCATTCACCCCGTCCCTGGCTTTTGGCCAGGCTCCACCAACCTACATAGGTAATACTCGAGTATACCAAACGTTCACCCAAGTTCCTAATCGCCTGACCGAGTCCGCTTCTGGCTCAAGACGACCGGTAACAAGGGGCAATGGCCAGTTCAGCCCAAAAGGCTTACATTCATGCGCAAGTAACATTTCAATCGAAAATTTCACATTTATCGAGGTCGAGTGCGATAAAGTACACACTCGCCTCGAAAACTCGTTTTGGAAATCATTATAAGCGCTTAACACGTTATCAATCAAAATACAAGTCATGAAGTCAAGAAACATAGCAAACAAGGCACACTCACATGCCAGCACGCATGATATGCAAGAAAACATTTCAAAAGTAACTTTGGAAACAGTTCAAAAGTATATAATGTAAGAAACGGTTCATAAATAACTTTAGAAGTAGTTTGAAGTCACTCACCTCCATGGCTCAGAAACTATCCATCATGTATCATTGCCTTGCTCAAATCCAAACCTTAGATCACAAACCCAATGCAAACAAGTCCCTTCAAAGTTCGGACAGCACTTTCCCTACAGTTGCTTACTTTCCCAGCCATCATGGCTTCATTATTTCTTCAGCCAGTCCCAAAGTCACACAAATAAGTTCATCTAATATCCATTCAGCAAGCTTCAAGTAGTACAAAGACAAGTCAAACTAGGGAAAAGTCCGGAAATGAAGGTTAAGCTCAAAACCAGAAAAACAGTTTTGATGTCATAATGCGGTAATGGCACAACTGTCACTACAATTATCGGTTGGGGGTGTAAGACCCACGTTTCGAAGCTATGAAACAGGGCTACAACAATGTAGAAGGTCACTCAATCCAGTTCCTGGCCCAACTAGGTCAAAAATACGAAATATTATACCAGAATTCCCAAAACAGGTTTGCAAAACGCAGAAAACTGTAATCGGTATATCTCAGTCCATACTAGTCCAAATGCTGAAATTCCAAAGGAATATGTTAGCTAAGACATTCAGCTAGATTTCATCAGAAGACACCAACTTCAAAATCCAAACCAATTCCAGTCAAAATGTCCAATTACTATCTCAGTTTTCGCATTCTGATCAAAGCAGAATAGCTACAATAAAAACGGCATAACTCACTCTACACTCATCCAAATGACCTGAAATTTTGCAGGCACTTCAAACACACCAATACCTACAACTTTAATGTTTTGAACAAAGGCCAATTCGGCCTCTAACATAGTGCAATAAATTCGGGCAGAATGAAGAACTACAAAACCTAATTTTTCTGAAATTTCTTCCAAAACAGAAATTGATTGCACTTAATCACTTTTTCCACCTCCTAGAGTCATTAAACATCATTTCCAATCATCATACATGACCACAACACCATGATCACATTAAACCAGAAAATTCCTCAAAAAAAAAAAAACTTCACCAATTCAACAAAAATCAAGTTTTAATCCATAAACTTGCATCTCCTACTATCACCAAGCATGAATTTAACATCATTAGAGGGAGGAGAGGGGTCCTTCTCAACTCACCTTAGTAACCAAAGAGATGGAGCAACCTTGCACTTAAATCTTCCAAATCACTTCACCAAGAACCTTAATCCAACCAAGAGAAGAGTTTTTATAGAGTAAAACTAAAATTAAACGGTTAAAAGTGAAGATTAAGCAAGCTTGGAGCAAAGAAATTGGAGAGCTTCTCTTCCCTTATTGCTTGAAGGTGGCCGGCCATATGAAGCTTAGCAATGAAGATATTTTGGTCAATTTTTGAAGCTATTATGGTAAATGGTAAAAGGTTGAATAGTAAGTCAAAGTCCAAGACTTAATCTTATGGTGACACTTGTCACCCTTAGGTTTAAAACTTATCTTTTGTCTCTCCAATTACAAATATCTTAACACCTTGTAAAATAATATCACTTAATACAAAATTCCAACAAGTTGTAAAAAAAAAAATATAATGCATTTACCGCACTTGCGGGTCCCACGTCCAAAATACGCTTTTAACTTCTCAAAAACTAACCGATACTAGAAAAATCATTTTAAAACTATTTTTGCTCATAAACTTTATCTGGAAAATTTTTCTAATCAAGAAAATGTAGAAAAGGCGGGCAATTTAAAAAATAAACCCTAGAAAATTAGAAAATTTCCGTGTTCTCAAACTCAGTTTTTTTCCGGGGCGTCACAATCTCCCCTCCTTAAAAGAATGTCGTCCTCGACATTCCCTCTTGTACCAATCAAGTCAAGACATCCTGCACAAATCTCTCAAGAGTCAAATCAAACCCACAGTCCGGCATCCTAAACTTCAAGCCTAGGATACACTACAGAGATCTGAAGCCTAAGCTCTGATACCAACTGTAACGGCCCCACCTTCCCCTAAGGCGAACCAGAGGGTATCGGCGGGCCGCCTGCCCAACTCTCGCCGGGACTCAGTCGTTCACTACAGTCCTCAACCCAATTACAATATAAATCTCAAAATTACATCAATTCTCCAATGATTACATATTACAAATGCAGCGGAAACTGATTCCAATCGTGGAACGTATACTTACATCCATATCAATTTCAAATATTTATACAAGACCAACTCATACATAAAATAGATCCAATCTTAAACTGTACACGATATAAGCCATCCAGTCACGTGAATAAGCACTCCAAGCTTTCCTTCGCCTTGAGCCCTGTGGGGGGGGAAATAAAACATTTTTGGGGTGAGCTAAAAGCTCAGCGAGTAACCAGTAAAATCAGTAATCAAATAGTTTTCACAAAAATTCATTTCATTGATGTCATGGTTCAGAAATCAGATGTACGTATTTTTGCTCTCGTGAGCCAGTGAAATCATTGTAATGTTTTAAAAGTTCAATAAGTCACCGGGGGTAAAAATGTAATTTTGTTACAGGTCAACATTTGCACAGTGAGAGTAAAACAAAAGCAGAAAATGACACCACATGGTAATTCCACAAAGCTCAATGAGTTAAAATCTCAATAAGGTTCCGAACATGAAATTTCATAACAAAGCCAACACATTAACCATCAATAATCAATAATTCAAGAAACATTTACAATAGAAAGCGATAGTAACATTCATGAAAGGATACATTCATTCTCCTGACATTTCCTCGCTCATTTGGTCATTCATTTCATGTCATTCACCCCGTCCCTGGCTTTTGGCCAGGCTCCACCAACCTACATAGGTAATACTCGAGTATACCAAACGTTCACCCAAGTTCCTAATCGCCTGACCGAGTCCGCTTCTGGCTCAAGACGACCGGTAACAAGGGGCAATGGCCAGTTCAGCCCAAAAGGCTTACATTCATGCGCAAGTAACATTTCAATCGAAAATTTCACATTTATCGAGGTCGAGTGCGATAAAGTACACACTCGCCTCGAAAACTCGTTTTGGAAATCATTATAAGCGCTTAACACGTTATCAATCAAAATACAAGTCATGAAGTCAAGAAACATAGCAAACAAGGCACACTCACATGCCAGCACGCATGATATGCAAGAAAACATTTCAAAAGTAACTTTGGAAACAGTTCAAAAGTATATAATGTAAGAAACGGTTCATAAATAACTTTAGAAGTAGTTTGAAGTCACTCACCTCCATGGCTCAGAAACTATCCATCATGTATCATTGCCTTGCTCAAATCCAAACCTTAGATCACAAACCCAATGCAAACAAGTCCCTTCAAAGTTCGGACAGCACTTTCCCTACAGTTGCTTACTTTCCCAGCCATCATGGCTTCATTATTTCTTCAGCCAGTCCCAAAGTCACACAAATAAGTTCATCTAATATCCATTCAGCAAGCTTCAAGTAGTACAAAGACAAGTCAAACTAGGGAAAAGTCCGGAAATGAAGGTTAAGCTCAAAACCAGAAAAAACAGTTTTGATGTCATAATGCGGTAATGGCACAACTGTCACTACAATTATCGGTTGGGGGTGTAAGACCCACCGTTTCGAAGCTATGAAACAGGGCTACAACAATGTAGAAGGTCACTCAATCCAGTTCCTGGCCCAACTAGGTCAAAAATACGAAATATTATACCAGAATTCCCAAAACAGGTTTGCAAAACGCAGAAAACTGTAATCGGTATATCTCAGTCCATACTAGTCCAAATGCTGAAATTCCAAAGGAATATGTTAGCTAAGACATTCAGCTAGATTTCATCAGAAGACACCAACTTCAAAATCCAAACCAATTCCAGTCAAAATGTCCAATTACTATCTCAGTTTTCGCATTCTGATCAAAGCAGAATAGCTACAATAAAAACGGCATAACTCACTCTACACTCATCCAAATGACCTGAAATTTTGCAGGCACTTCAAACACACCAATACCTACAACTTCAATGTTTTGAACAAAGGCCAATTCGGCCTCTAACATAGTGCAATAAATTCGGGCAGAATGAAGAACTACAAAACCTAATTTTTCTGAAATTTCTTCCAAAACAGAAATTGATTGCACTTAATCACTTTTTCCACCTCCTAGAGTCATTAAACATCATTTCCAATCATCATACATGACCACAACACCATGATCACATTAAACCAGAAAATTCCTCAAAAAAAAAAAAACTTCACCAATTCAACAAAAATCAAGTTTTAATCCATAAACTTGCATCTCCTACTATCACCAAGCATGAATTTAACATCATTAGAGGGAGGAGAGGGGTCCTTCTCAACTCACCTTAGTAACCAAAGAGATGGAGCAACCTTGCACTTAAATCTTCCAAATCACTTCACCAAGAACCTTAATCCAACCAAGAGAAGAGTTTTTATAGAGTAAAACTAAAATTAAACGGTTAAAAGTGAAGATTAAGCAAGCTTGGAGCAAAGAAATTGGAGAGCTTCTCTTCCCTTATTGCTTGAAGGTGGCCGGCCATATGAAGCTTAGCAATGAAGATATTTTGGTCAATTTTTGAAGCTATTATGGTAAATGGTAAAAGGTTGAATAGTAAGTCAAAGTCCAAGACTTAATCTTATGGTGACACTTGTCACCCTTAGGTTTAAAACTTATCTTTTGTCTCTCCAATTACAAATATCTTAACACCTTGTAAAATAATATCACTTAATACAAAATTCCAACAAGTTGTAAAAAAAAAAATATAATGCATTTACCGCACTTGCGGGTCCCACGTCCAAAATACGCTTTTAACTTCTCAAAAACTAACCGATACTAGAAAAATCATTTTAAAACTATTTTTGCTCATAAACTTTATCTGGAAAATTTTTCTAATCAAGAAAATGTAGAAAAGGCGGGCAATTTAAAAAATAAACCCTAGAAAATTAGAAAATTTCCGTGTTCTCAAACTCAGTTTTTTTCCGGGGCGTCACAAAAAGAGTAGAATCAGTCTATTCTTCTTGCTCAGAAAATTCAGATTCCAAATCAGAGAATTGTAAATTAAATTCATTCTGAATTTCTGAAATAAGATATACTCCCTTTTGGTTCTGAGGACAATTTTTTGCAAAATGTTCAGGTTTTCCACAAACAAAGCATTTGGTTCCTTTCTTTCCTCTGAACTGTTTGTTCCTTCTCTTGAAAAATCTCCACCTCTTTCTGAAAGGTCTTTTTGTGACGCCCCACATCTCCCTAAGGCGGACCAAAGGGTATCCGCGGACGCCTGCCCAGCTCACGCCAGGACTCAAGCAATTCCATTCAATTTAAAATCGAACTAAACACTTCGACGAGAGCAACATGAATACAATAATGCGGAAGCGTTCAAGCTTAATAAGTCACTTAATGTATATCCAGTACATCGGGTAATCATGAAACGACTTAAATTCAAAGTACACATCAGGGCCCAAACTTTTCAAGTTTACAATTTCCAAAAGTACAACCCAAACCAGGGCCTAGTCAAAATATATAACAGGAGTCTTAACAAAATTACAACGGATGGTTTCTCCATATCTCTCCAAGAGTCGGTCCTGTTAAGGAAAACAAAACTATAGGGTGAGCTAACGCTCGTGAGGCCAAGAACACACATGCAAGCACTTAGTCAAATAACAATCCCAGATTTAATAAATAAAGCCATGTCTTTTCAATAATCAATCAATCAAACAGGAAAAGTAATCAGAAACAATTCAAGGATATAGTAGCTCTCAGGAGCTAAGTTCCACTCGATCTGCCGTTGTCATTCGTATACCTTCCCGCATTGACCCTCCTGTCAACCGGGTCGGTATTTCCATTTCCGTAGATCACCACTTACTTTCCTCCGTCCACCGTACACCCCAAGGGCCCACAATGACCATTATTGGGCGATACTCCACGAGTATGCCAAGCAAGACCTCTTATTAGGTCGAGCTTATGTGTATCTCACGGCTCGTCCAAATCCCCGACCAAGCCCATTGCTGGCTCGAGTCTAAGGACGGCCTATGAGTTTGGGCGTCCCCCATTCATTTGAAAGTCGAGGAGGTTCACTCCAACGACATAAGCATTCATGACATAACATTGCATTTTCATTCATTCATTCAATACATTTCATTCATTCATTTGAAATTAGAACGAGTGCGATAAAGTACGCACCCGCCCTTATTTTTAAAACTTTCAACAAATCCCACAAATAAGCAAGTATCAAAATTCACACACTTGACACTCACCGAGCAATTCAATAAGAATTATTTTCCGGAAGTTCAAGTGTCCACGGTGAGATCCTCTTGAAGGTCTCCTTGCGCGCCTGGCAATTTAATAGTGGATAATCACACAATTAACCCACTTATCAAGAAAGATTGTACACTAGTACAATCTAAGAATTATTTTGCAAAAAGGAACCTCAATTACACGTAAATCGAGGTTCAACTTGCCTTTTATTAGGTACAATATTATTTGAGTTTTTATCATGAAAATCGAGGGCAAAACGTTTGAATAATACTAAGAGAATTAAGAGTTTTGGAAAAACTCCTTTGCCTTGAAAAGTGAGAATTTCAGTTTTATCCTAAATCTTTGAAAAATCGTAACTCGCTCGGTATAAGTCGAGAATTGGAAAACTTTATACCGTTGGAACCCTCTGAGAGAGTACTATAAGTTCCTAGAAGACACTTTTCCATGAATTGAAGTGAAAAGTGGTCAAAAATGAGCTTGAAGACGCAGGGTCGGTTTTCATGGCAGAATTAAGTTGGATTTCGGCCAACTTTGAAAATTCGGCACGATTCACACGTTGCAAACCGGCCTCTGAAATTTGCAGCACAATTAGGGTTACAAGTGAGGTGTATGACAAAACAAGCGGATCAAGAATCGGAGTTTCGAGCACCGAGATACGGTAGCCCGAAGTTGAGCAAATTCAAGACTGGATGAGAATTTTCCAGATTTGAACCTCTAACTTTAGTAATTCAATTGGGTATCGAAACGAACTTGAATTGGCACCAAAATTGGCAGTATTTCAATACTATATGGAAAGTATCTCTCTATCGAATTTCAGGGAAAAATACCTTCGGCAAGGTAGTTAATTAGCCCACCAAAGTTCAAGAAAATCCTAAGGCAATCTGCCTTTGACTTGCATTTCCCAATTTCCAATCGTCTAACCAAGAAAGTTATCCAACCATGGTTCATTTGTGAAATAAGGGTCTAAGATACACCCATAATATCTTTGGTAAGTGTTTAATATCAAAAACATCAACTAACAAGTTCACTCCAAGATTTTGTTCCAAACCAGTCCAAAGATTAGGGTTTTCCAAAACAGAGCAGTCCACTTGCTTCAGTCACAACTCAGTCATTATAGCTCGAAATCGAGCATGGCTTATGCCGTTGGAAAATACATTCATGGAGTTAAAATATCACAGAAGAAATCGTTTCCAATTTCGGCACCCATCTGGTTCAAATTCGGGCATCAAGTTGCTGCCTGAACACTTCATTCCAGAAGAACAGAGTAACAGGACAGCGAACTTAAAACATTTGGTTCGGCTTGCTAACAAAGAATCAGAACGTCCATTATATACCAAATTAAAGCTAGGAATGTCTAGTTTCAAACGCCACCGACGGCACATGATTTCGACATCCGAGGACAGAGTTATAGCCAAAATACTACTGCTGGTCAGAGCATACGCGAATCAGTTTTCCAGATTTGCTGGTTTCTAAAAAAAAATTCATTTGCCCATTCAAACCTCATTATTTTTCAATGAAATTTTTCACACCTCTAATACATCATATAAGCATCCAATTCAAGCCATTAGTTCATTAAAAACTGGCCTTAAAATGGCCGAATAAAACAGGGGTAGAATCGGAAGTTTTTGCTTCTTACACCCAATGAAGTTCCTACTAATTACCCACCACTAATACACCATTATAATCACTAAACCAACAATATAATCACCATCAATCATCAAATCAGCAACAACAACCCAAGTGTGGGAATTCCAAGAGCCCACAATCACATTTTTACACCATAATCAAGTAACTGAGTGCATGCATGAGCTTAATCTTGCCATATAATCTCCAAAAGATAAGAATCCAAGGGTTGATCATTACCTACTCCTTTGGTTTGCAAGGTCAGAATTTTCGGCCCTCTTGAAGCTCCAAGAAACCGTGAAAGCTCCCCTCCTCCTTAGCTAGATATAGTCTCCAAGTGGTTTGCTAAGTGGTCTCCAAGTTTGGTGTGATTTGGATGAATTTTAGTGCATGAATTGAAGATGAAAAATGAAGGACAATGGAGAGCTCTTCTCCTTTCTTGTTGCACGGCCAAGTGAGGTGAGGAGAGAAGGAGTGTTGGTTCAATTGTGGCTTCCAAAGGAAGATTCATTGTGTGGTGCAAAATGCATCTCAAAGTCAACTTGAAATAGTGCAATTAGGATGCGTTTGGACTCGATTTTTCTCGCGCGTTTGGTTCACTAGTGCACTAAACCTCCAATGCATATACATTCATGTAAATATTATTCACTCTTAGTTGTCCCGAAATAAGGGTCTAAAGTCTCCCAAATAAATTCGCGCGCGTGAAAACGCGTACCGCCAAATTTAACGCTATAACGCGAAACTTTCGGAAAATTCTTATAACGATTGCACTACTAACTATCACTTGAATATTTATTCATAAGATTACCTATTTTAGGACCATAGTACAAGTCTCCAATATTCCAAGCTTATCGTGCTACTACGCGGATAAAATCTCCAAGTACTATTCACTATTTTTACTAAACGCGCTCTAGAAAATTAATTTTCGAAACGAATCATTTTAAAAATATAATGAAGATATACTACCACTTATTTAGGTCTAATAAGACTAGAAAATATTCCTTGGAAATAAAATCCAATTAAATAATTTATTAAGCCATAAATTAGGCATAAAATAATAGTTTTTGCGAGTCCTCACATCCTCTTCCCCTTAAGAAAATTTCGTCCTCGAAATTTACCTTGGTCGATGAACAAGTCTGGATACTTCTCCCTGATTGTCTCTTCAACTTCCCATGTTGCTTCCTCTACTCCATGGTTCTTCCATAAAACTTTCACTAGTGGTATCTGCTTGTTCCTCAATTCCTTCACCTTTCGATCCAGAAGTTTTACTGGTCTCTCCTCATAGGTCAGGGTTTCATCAATCTCAATATTCTCCGGTTGTAAAACATGAGAGGGGTCTGGATGATACTTCTTAAGCATGGACACATGAAACACGTTATGGATACGAGATAAACTCGGTGGTAATTCCAGCTTATAGGCTACATTCCCAACTCGCTGAATAATCTTATAAGGCCCTACAAACCTTGGTTGTAGTTTCTTCCCTTTTCCGGACATCAAACTTGCTTTTAAAGGCGTAATCTTGAGAAATACCATATCTCCAACAGTGAACTCCAAATCCTTCCTCCGATTGTCGGCATAACTTTTTTGTCTACTCTGAGCGGTTTGAATTCTTTGCCGTACCAATTTCACCTTTTCATTAGCCTCCTCAATCCAAGATACAGTAGTCGTGTCTAAGATTTTCCGTTCACCTACTTCATCCCAACAAATTGGGGATCTACACTTCCGACCATAAAGTGCCTCATACGGAGCCATTTGAATAGAAGAGTGGAAACTATTGTTATAGGCAAATTCCACTAAAGTCAAGAACTTACTCCAATTCTCTCCAAAGTCCAGTACACAAGTCCTCAACATGTCCTCAAGAGTTTGAATTGTTCTTTCAGATTGTCCATCAGTCTGGGGATGATAGGTGGTACTAAAGTTCAACTTAGTCCCCAACACTTCTTGCATCTTTTGCCAAAACCTCGAAACAAATCTTGGATCCCTATCCGACACAATACTCACAGGTATACCATGTAGTCTGATGATCTCATCCAAGTACAATCTGGCCAACTTCTCCAATGGATATTTCATATTAATCGGCAGAAAATGAGCCGATTTAGTCAACCTATCTACTATCACCCAAATGGCATCATGGCCTCTCTGTGTCCTTGGTAAGCCTGATACAAAATCCATGGTAATATTTTCCCATTTCCACTCAGGTATTTCTAGAGGTTGCAAAAGCCCAGATGGTTTCTGATGTTCGGCTTTAACCTGTTGACAAACCAAGCATGTCTGAACAAATTGGGCAATTTCCTTCTTCATATTTTTCCACCAATATAGACTCTTCAAGTCTTGGTACATTTTATTCCCTCCTGGATGTACTGTAAACTTTGATCGGTGTGCCTCTTCCAAAATTTCTTTTCTAAGCCCTTCATCCTTTGGCATAACCACCCGATTTCGAAATCTTAATATTCCATCTGATCCCAAAGTGAAATCGGTCTGGTCTCCCATCTTGACTTTCTCCACCAACTTTTGCATTTCAGGGTCCTTTTCCTGAGATTCCTTAATACGTCCCAATAAAGTGGAGGTTATCACAATATTCCCCAAAATCACTTTCCTTGGTTCTAATCGAGGATTCCAATAGCTAACTTCCTCCAACAATCGAAATTCCTTAACCATCAATCCAGCCATTTGTACCTGACGGCTCAAAGCATCGGCCACTACATTGGCCTTCCCAGGATGGTACTTAATAATGCAGTCATAATCTTCCCAGAAATTCCATCCATCTACGTTGCCTCAAATTCAGCTCCTTCTGAGAAAATAAGTACTTAAGGCTTTTGTGATCTGTAAAAACCTCAAATGTCACTCCGTATAAGTAGTGTCTCCATTTCTTCAAAGCAAAGACCACAGCCGCTAACTCCAAATCATGGGTCGGATAGTTTCCTTCATGCGGCTTCAATTTTCTAGAGGCATAAGCTATCACTTTATCATTTTGCATCAAAACACATCCCAAACCTTCCTTAGATGCGTCTGTGTAAACCACAAAACTATCATGTCCATTTGGTAGAGCTAGAACAGGCGCTCTAGTCAACCGTCTTTTCAACTCCTGAAAACTTCCTTCACACTTAGGACTCCAAATAAATTTTTCCATTTTTCTTGGTCAACTCAGTCATAGGTCCAGCGATTTTCGAAAAATCCTGGATGAATCTCCGATAATACCCTGCCAATCCTATAAAACTCCGAACTTCCGTTGGATTTTCCGGTCGTTTCCATTTCGAAACAACTTCCACTTTAGCTGGATCCACTTTAATCCCATCCTTAGAAATTATATGCCCTAGGAAAGTCACTTCCTTTAGCCAGAATTCACACTTGCTCAACTTAGCATATAGCTGATGTTCCCTCAAGATTTGTAAACCATTCTCAAATGTTTCTCATGATCTTTCACATTCTTAGAATACACCAAAATGTCATCAATGAAGATCACCACAAATTGATCCAAGTAAGGTTTAAAAACCCTATGCATTAAATCCATGAAAGCGGCAGGTGCATTGGTTAACCCAAAAGGCATTACTGCAAACTCGAAGTGCCCATACCTCGAGTTAAAAGCAGTGTTAGGTATGTCTTTCTCCAAAATCCTCAATTGATAGTAACCTTGCCTTAGATCCAACTTTGAAAACACTACCGCCCCTTGCAGTTGGTCAAATAGTCCATCAATGTGGGGTAGTGGGTATTTATTTTTAACCGTAACATCATTTAAACCTCGATAATCTATACATAACCTCAAACTCCCATCTTTCTTCTTTACAAACAAAACTGGGGCTCCCCACGGAGAATCACTCTCTCGTATAAAACCCCGTTCCAACAAATCCTGTAATTGTAACTTCAATTCCTTTAATTCAGCTGGAGCCATCCGATATGGTGTCCTTGAGATAGGTGCTGTTCCCGGAGCTAAATCAATTTTAAAAGCTATTTCCCGTTCCGGAGGTAGAGACTCCAATTCTTCAGGAAAAACATCAGAAAATTCTTTTACTACCGGTGTGTCCTCCAGATTCACCTTATCGTTAGGGTATTAATAAGAAAAGCCAAATACCCTTGAGCTCCTTTACTTAACAACTTTCTAGCCCGAATTCCCGAAATAAGTGCAGACGAGGCTAACTTACCCCTTACATCCAATTCAAGGTCGCTTCCCCTGGAATACACAATTCTACAATTTTCGTCCTACAATTCAGTTGGGCATTATAACGGGCTAACCAATCCATCCCTAGGATCACATCATATCCTTTAATCGCTAAGCCTATCAAATCGGCCAGCAATTTTCTTTCCCTCACGCAAATTTCACTATTCTTATACACCATATTAGCAATTAGACTTTTGTCCCCAGTGGGTGTTTTAACCTCCAAGTCATATGGTAACTTAATTGGCTTCAAATCTATTCCACTCATGAAATCAGGGTTTACAAAAGAGTGCGTTGCACCCGGATCAATTAAAACCCTAGCTAGGCGGTGAAAGATTGGAATTGTACCTTCGACCACTTCGGTCGCCTCTAGAGCTTGTGGATAGTCCAATGCGTAGACCCTAGCCGGTATTTTCGGTCGACTCCCTCCGGCACTGGTCTGCTTAGAGGTTGATTTTTCAGGCCTCTGCAGGCTTCCCCCTGTCCTCAACGATTTCGGACAATTCGCGATTTGATGCTCAGTGCTCCCACACAGCAAGCATTTTCCCAGCTTTCTCCAGCAGTCATTCTCAGAGTGGTTGGATTTACCACAATACCCACAAGTAACTTGAGGGGTCACAGTCGATCCAACAAATGGTGTTCCCCTAGCTTGAGTCGTCCCGCTACGACCTCCCCTAGATAGAGCTCCCCTAGAAGCTCCAGCAGTTCTCGTTCCTCCTTCCCCTCTTCCCTTTTTAGAAGGGTGTACAAACTTACTGGTCTGGCCAGTAGTGCGACTAGGGAAATTCCTTTTTCT
Organism: Coffea canephora; assembly: GCA_036785865.1. Lineage (NCBI taxonomy): Eukaryota > Viridiplantae > Streptophyta > Magnoliopsida > Gentianales > Rubiaceae > Coffea > Coffea canephora. The sequence continues at coordinate 31,044,777 of CM071913.1, forward strand.
ATTGTGGAAATCCCTCACTTGAGATCTTGCATTCTCAACCCTTTGCGCTTTCTCTAAAGCCTCAGTAAAAGTAGAGATTTGGGCTGCAGCCAGGCCCTCCTGAAGTTCCACATTAAGTCCCTGTATGAACCTTCTAATCCTTCTCCGTTCATTGGCTACTAGCTCAGGAGCATATTTGGAAAGTTTAGTGAACTTCCCTTCACACTCTGCTACAGTAAGGGTTCCTTGTTTTAACTTAATAAATTCATCCTCCCTCTTCTCTTGAATTAAGGGCGGAAGAAACTTTTCATTAAATTCCCTTGCGAAATTCTCCCAAGTCCAAGGGGTTTGAGCTCTTTCCCATTTTCCTTTTATCAAATCCCACCAAGCACGGGCTACTCCCTCAAATTGAAAAGCAGCAAAGTTCACTCGCCTATCCTCAGTATAGTCTAGAGCGGCGAATATGTTGGTCATCCTTTCTAACCAATTCTCCGCTACTTCGGGGTCAGGTTCACCCATAAACTTAGGCGGGTTAAACTTTAGGAATCTTTCCAGAGCTCTATCCTCTCCTCTATCCTGGCCCCCAGGTTGGTTAAATGGTCCAGGACCCTGTCTCTCCGCTAGACGTTCTAGGATATCAGTCATCCTATTGATGGCAGTAGCCACTTGGTTACCCTCAACATTTTCCTGTCCCTGGGTCGGTCCAGTTGCCGATCCCTGGTCATCCCCCTGAGGTTGGGCCTGTCTAGACGCTCGCCCACGGTCTCGACCACTCCTTAATCTTTCCATTAGTCTAAACGTGCCTAGTGCAAGAAATAAATTAATTTAAGCAGAAAACAAGAATTATATCGAATTTAGAACTAACCAAGAAAGCATTGAAATTAACAATAATTTACATTTATAAGCATGTCAAGTTCGTACAATTAGCAAGTTAGGGACTGTAGACACCAAATTTTGGTGTAATTTCATTTACTATTTATTTTTTTTAGGTTGTGCTCGTTTTATTTACTCTTTAGTTTTTAGTTTTTTTAGTTTTTTGTGTTATTATTATTATTTTTAAGTTTTTAGCATAGAATTTCTCGAAAAGAAAAGAAAAGCATTCAAAAAATATGTTTTCTTGGAAAAATGGAAAAATGAGAATGAAAATGAAAAATGAAAAAAAAAAAGAGAAAAAGAAGAAAATGGTTCACAAAAATACGTTCATTTCTTTTAAATTCAATCTGTTGGCATTTTGTTTATTTATTTTGAAAGGGAAAAAAGAGGAAAAGTGGAAAAAAAGGTAAAAAGAGGAAAAATGGAAATTGCACTTTGTTGTTCTAGTTTATTTTTTTTATCAAATGTTAATTAATTTTGTTTTGGTTATTTCTTTTATTATTATCAATTTTGTTTTAAAAAAAAAAAAAAAAAAAAAGGACCGCGGCAAGCAAGCTGCGTTTTTGCAGCTTGCAAGGAAGGGCTCATGGGCAGCCCTTGGGCTGCAATTTTGGAGAGAGTGTTTGAGGGTTTTAGGGTAGGAGTCCCGTATATAAAAGAATGAGATGCAAGAGGGGGAAGGAGAGAGAGAGCCGCAAACAAAGAGCCACGGCAAAAGAGAGTTTGGGGAGCTAAAACAAAAAAAAAAACAGAGGAAGATAGGGGCGGCGCACAAGATGAAGGCTGGAGCAGAGAACGAAAAAAACAAAAAAAAAAAAACAAAAGCAAGAGAGCTGCGGCTGAAAGGAAAAACAGAGGAAGGGCGGCTGCCTAGCAAAGGACAAATAAAAGAGACCGAGAGAGTTGAGAGCCGAGGGGAGGAAAAACCCAGAAAATTGACGGGCAACTAGAGAGAAAAATCCAGGAGTTGCGTGTGGAAAACAGCGGAATAGAAAGGAAAGGGGGCGGCAGACGGACGGGTTGTGAAAAGGAAAAGGAAAGAAGGAGAGCGCGAGGGAGAAATCGAGAGTTTTGGAAGAAACAGAGCAACAAGGGAAAATATTAGCGGCTAGGAAGCAGAGCAAGGAAGGGAGGAATGGTTCTGGCTGAAACAAAGAAACCAGAAAAGGGGCGAAAGTGGTGCGGATAAGCTGAATCTCGCCAGCTCCAGAATTTTTCGGAGCTGCTACCGCTCACTGGAATCCACCACCACCACCTCGTCTGAATCCAGCACCGCCACTTGCAGGTCACCGTAAGTCATCCCTTTTATTTACAATTCAGTTTTTCCCTCAAACACAGGCCGCCAGAAATTTTCAGAATATGTCTGCCGTACCTTTGCGCCGTGCTGCTTTTCTTGTTGTTTGTTCGTGAATTTCAGAGCATACATGTTTTGTGTATTGATTGGGTTGAATTGCTGGGTATTTCTGATAATTTTGGGGTGGGTTCTAGAGACAATTGAGCAAAATTTGTTGAAGTTTTCATGCCCATTGACTGTTTGCTAAAGTGTCCGAGTGAAAGTTTTAATTGAAAGACAATTGGCCAGCATTTTTTTGCAAGTCCGTGAGCTCATTCCTTGCATTTGAGAAGTCCTGATGAATTAGTGTTTTTGCAGTTTTGTTTTTGGTTTGTCGTTTCACTACGAATTAATGCTAGGAGATGAAGTTTTGTTTTGGGGGAGATTTTGTTTGACTGTTGGGAATGATTGCAATTGAAGTTAAAAAATCTGGTATTGCCGATTGGAAAGAACGGAAATGGTAATGGATGATAACTCGGTGAAGAAGATGATGATTTCTCCAAAATTACTAAATCAGACCCTTTGTTGTCTCCTTCTTCGTAATTTAGCCCCAAGGTTTTAAGCCTTTACAATTTGACCTTAAATCTTTCATAATTCTTTCAATCAAAGTCCCTATTGTTATTGCACTGGAACCCCTCAAGTCACCCCTTTGTTCTGATATGACCTGGAAAATTGGGAAAAGTGAACTTGTTTCTCCCTTTAGATTTTAAATCATCTTCTAATAAGCATGAGTAGTCCTTTAACTAGATTAATTTTTGTTTTTTAGGATGTAATTGTGGCTTAATAATTTTTGTTGATTTTATCATGTTGGGATGCTTGTGGAAAGGTGATTTGGGCTGAGGAGTTATTATCTTGGGTTTTGGTTTGGGCCAGAGGATCATGACCCATCTGTTTGGTTGGCTAATTTTGGGTCAAAATAGTTAAGCTAGCCCATCTGTTTTTGCTTGGGTTTTCGGTTGGGCTAGGAAGAGTTTGGCCCAAACGAACAAATAAAATGGCCCATTCCTTTTTTGTTCTGAATTTCCATTGGGCTGGGAGACTTTAGCCCAAACAAATAAAGGAAATGGCCCAAGGGTTTGGTCCATGAAGAAACCAGAAAACGCATTTGCGAATCAGTCCCTGAATTTCTCCTTAGCTGTATTGTGGCCCTGTACATTTTCAACTTCTTTCAATTCGGTCCTTAAATTAATTGCAAATAGGTCCCTGAACTTTATTTTTCTTTAATTTTGACCCCAAGACTTTATTAATTTTTGCAATCAAGTCCTTTCTTCTTTGACTTCTTAAACGTGGGTTGTTGACATGATTTAATTGATTCAAATTCATGTTTATTTTTTATCCTTTGTGATTATTTGCCAAATAAATTGGTACCTTGACCATTTCTTTTATTTTGGAGGATAAATAAGTTGATTTCACTCCATTAGAGTTTCATTTCAAGGGCAGTATAATCTCTTTTACCCTTTTTGTTTCTCTCCTATGTGGACTAATGTGCTAATTGAAATTTGCATGTCTACTTGCTTTCCTAGCCTCTCCTTATTTCCTTTCATTTATTTCATTTACTTAAGTTATTCTTTTAATGAGGTATGTGTACACCTCTTGGCTTGTAATAGATAGGGCTTTGGCGAGCAATTTGGTCCATTCTCCCTCTTCCCCCTTTTGTTTTAGTTAGTGAATGTAATAGGTTTATTAGCTTGGTTGCATGCCTATGTGTTACGTGTTACTTGCTTTGTTAGGTTCTTGCATCTAGTCGAGCATGCTAAATGTTACGTGCTACGTGTTTATGAGTATTTAGTATGTCTACTTGCTTTCCATAGTGTGGATGAATGGAATGGATGAATGTACGTCACCACACTAGTCCAACGCTAGTTGTGGCTTCTTTTATCGTTTCCACTAGTCCAACGCTAGTCGGAATTCATAGAATGGGCTAGTCCAACGCTAGACCCTTAGGGATTTCCCCTCGTTAGTGCATGTTTGCATGTTTCACTTCATTTCATGCATTTTTCTTAGTTGTATCATTTTGCACGCCCCTCGAACTCCTTTTCCCTCCATTTTAGGATTTTTGCATTTCATGCTAGTTTTAGGGTTCATTTGCTTGAGAGTCCCCTTAAATATGGGATATAGACGAGTGTGGCTTTTTCTAAGCCTTAGCACGCTTGTATCCTCTCTATAAAAGGGTAAATTGAGTCACGATTTAGGTCTCCCCGTCCCAATATGCATGCATTCCCTAGGCTCATGCATTCTAAATCCACTCTATCATTACACTTTCACTTTTCCTCTCATTTGCACACGTACACCTCTTATCCCTTCATTTGCACACGTACACCTTTTATCCCTTCACTTGCACACTTTCACTTTTGTCTCATTTGCACCCATGCACCTTTTTATCCCTTCACTTGCACACGAACACTTATAAATACATTTGCACACCTCCACTTACATCCTATTATTTTTATTATTTTTCTCACTTCATGCCTTCACATTGCATACATGCATTCCATTCATTTGCATCCCACTCGCATTATTCGTGACTTCTTCAAAGGATCGCTATTGGGCTTCACAATTAATGTGATTGGCACCACTCAACCTTTGAAGAGAAATTTCCCCCAATCCCCCTAGGTCTAGGGTTTTGCATTCATGTAGCACATCCAAATGTAATAAATTCTTTGGTTAAAACAAGAAAATCTTTGATTAAATCAACGCAACTAGCCTTGGCTAGGTCGAAGGGGTGCCTTGGATTTTTATCCTTGCCTTCCCCTTCGTCAAATGTGACTCCCGAACCTTTTTCGTTGGTTTACGTGGACTAGGAGTCGTTCAAAAGGGTTTTCTACCTTTTTTTTTCTTTCTTTAAAAAATTCACTTTTTGGGTGACTTGGTAAACCCTAACTCTATACCAAGTGGCGACTCCGTTTTTTATATAAAAAACCCTTTTTGAACTATTTTTCTTGGGTCAAATCGTCGCATTTTCAAAAGTCCCATTTAGACCCATTTTTCTTTTAAACCACAGTTCATTTTCCAATTACAACTCCAATCACAAAATACATTTTTTCAAACCATTTATTTTATTTATTTTATCAAAAAATGGGGCGCGACAGTTGGCGACTCCACTGGGGACTTGAGAGTCCGAGCAATCGATTTAGTCAATTCTTTTCTTCTTTTAATCTTTTCATTTATCACATTGGATGTTTAGGATTGCATTTTTCCCTTTTTTAGGATTTTTGCATTTCGCGTATCAACTCATTTCCTCACACATTCGCCTACGATTGTTTGGATGGATGGATGATTTATTTATGTATGATTTCGCGCTATGCATTGCATTTGGGGGGGGTGTGTGTCACCCTTAGAGCCTTGCGATTGGTTCTCGACCCCTTCCCTCAAAATAGGGAGCACTTCATACGTGCACGTTTACTTATTGTTATCCCATTTTATTTTATTTTTTCGTGGGCGCTATCCCACACCGCCTTGTAGGATTAGGATCGATTGCCTTGGGTAGGCGGCTGGTGTGCACTGCGCCCATAGCGCTACCTAAGGGATCACTCGAGCCACCGATCGAAGGCCTTGGGAGTGATGACCCTTTGCCTTTAGGTCTGAAGGCTTGGGAGCCGAAGCCTTATCGAGTCTAGTTGCATTAGTTAGCCCCAGCCTCATGCATCCATGTTAGCATTTGCCTAGGTTAGAGTCGGCCTCACCCTCTTTTAAGCACATTAGGCACGAGGGAAGGGGTTCTACCCCTTTTACTTGCTTTATTATATTTCTTTTCTAAATTGCTCCCAATGTGTTATGTGTACTATCAATTGCACTAACCATTCTTTTGTTTTCTTGGCTTGCATTCATGTGCCTTAGCAATAAGAGGCCACTTTGGCACTCTTTTAGTGACCTACCCCATTAGATAACTCACATGTTTAAATTTCAGTCATTACACTTAATTTTCAATAAATACATTTCATTTTAGACTTTTTTCCCCCCCGATGCATTATTCATGTCCTTTAGGCCGTATTTGTCACATATTTACATCGCTTTAATAAATGGCATCATGCATTAAACCTTAGAAAGGGAATGCCATTTAGGGGATCCCGTGTCAGGAATAAGCCACCTTGTGTCTCGGATACTTAATCCAACGAGACTTGCACGTTTACATTTTGTACCATCCAAAGGGGTAGTGCACAAGGTAAGGTAGGATCCAATCATTTTCATAGAATGATCTTTGGAATATGAGCATCTAATAATCACTTTTTGGCCATTTTATCAAAAATTGGTAAAATTCCTTGGCATAAAGGACATTAATTTGAAGAAAATTCACAAATGATTCCTCCTATTGAGACGATAAATAAATTGAGGCCAAAATTTGATTTTTAGAAGGTCATAGACTAATGCACTTCAATAATTTTGAAATAACCAATGGCCGGACAATTCAACCAATCCATTTTGCCGATTCATTCGATAAATCGTTAATTCATTTGACCAATCTACCCTTTTTTTAGGGTCGTTTGGTCAATTTTTTGAATAAATCAATTTCATTCATTTCGTTTGACCAATTTACCCTTCTAGGGTCATTGGGTCGATTTTGGAATGAATCAAATTCATTAATTCATTTGACCAATTTACCCTTTTTAGGGTCATCTGGTCGATTTGTGAATAAATCTTCATTTCATTTCATTTGGCCAATTCACCCATTTTTAGGGCAATCTAGTCGATTTTCTGAATAAATCACCAATTTTTCCATTCTTAGGGCGATCTTATCGATTTCGAGTAAATCATTAATTTCGTCCGATTCATTTGACCAGTTTACCCTTTTAGGGCGATCCGGTCAATTTTGAATAAATTCTCGATTTCATTTGACCAAATCCCTTTTTTAGAATGATTCGGTCAATTTTGAGTAAGTTTTTAAATTTCACTCAATTCATTTGACCCGATTCCCTTTTTAGGGTAATGCGGTCGATTTTAAATAAAATTGTCAATTTCGTTCAACCCATTTGACCGAGTAGGGTTTCAATGACGAATTTCAATTTGGAAACCTAGTCGGTTTTGAGAAAACCATTCATTGCATCCAGACATTTGATCAGTTGGAATTTTTGATCCGTAAATTCACTGAGCAATTTTATCAACGAATTCCAAACTCTTCGATAGGAAGTTCGTCAAGGTCAAACCCGTGCGTTTTTTGCAAAATCTTGTATTGATCAAAAGTGATCAATCCATTCGGACGTGGACCTCATTTTGCAAAAAAATTACTTTCACTCAATGAGTTGATCAGATCCATCAGGTATTGTATAGTGCCTACTCTAGCGGATTGCATTTTCATGCTAGGCCTACCCTTGGCACGAAAAGGGTTCCCCCATAGGACATGCATACCGATTTTGCAGTTTTGCCTACTAACTCTGGGTATTTTTCTTTTGTTTTCCCCCTCCCCTGCATTCATAAAAATGTTTCAATAAGACGAAAATATTCTTCTATATCTGATGCTAATTTTAATCCCATAAAGTTTGAAGATTACAAGTGTTATTTGATTCTTGGGCAGATCCTACGATTAAAACATAAATGATCCATCTGGAAGCTCTACGCTAAAGCCTCTGAGAGATGTCGTAATTGTTTTCCAAAGGGAAATTCTGTTTATTTGATTTGTTAAATTTTGTTCCAAAAGAAAAGGAAACAATAAATTTTCTTCTCATTTGTATCATAATTGAACGAGAAATTTTGTTTCAAATTGTTTTTCAGCAATAAAGTTTTTGGACAACTACTGTTTTGTGTATATTTATGTACATTTCATTCTTTATTCTTACTCATTGGAGATTTCATGATGAATTTTGAGAAATAAGACCAAATTGAGATATTTTTAATCTCCAGCCTGAAAATTCACAAGTGAATGCTTCCTAAGATCCTTACACTCGATTGGTGATCCGAGTTATACAATAAGAGTGCTCAGGAAAAAGTAAGAGGTCACTCGAAAGGCCCAATGAGATACCTTTTCTCCTTCATTTAACCCCAAAATAAAATCAGTCACATTGATTGATAAATTGCAAATTGGGGCAATCTTTACTTGAAAAATGTCCATTGTGTCTAATTAGATTCAATCTACATCTCAATGAAAGCAAAATGGTGCACTATCCTTATCTATTTTGGGAATTTGGGATGATATTTCAAGCGTTTGTTTCTCTATCCATATAGCTTTTATCATTTGATCTCCCATTTGAGCCTTTGAAAGAATAATTTCGTTTCAAATAAGAGCCTTAATGATCACTACCCTACACGGGAAAATTTTTCAAATATCAAAAAAAGGGAATGAATTTTCAATGAGCAATTCGTTACTTTGGTTGTCATGGAGTGTAAGAATGATACTTTGGCCATCGTTTCGACAATCTAAACACAATTTACCCATTGCATCCTCATTTGAGCTAAAATCGGTGGTTCTTTTCAAATTACTAATGATCGCACCCCACATTGGGGAAGGAGATTGGAGAATTTTCCAAAAGGAGAAAAAGCAAAAAATGCTAAAATTAAAAAAGGAAAAGAGGGAATCATAAATCGAAGGAATTTGATTCTACTTGAGCTTCAATTTTGAAAGAAAAGGAAAAAAGAAGAAAAAGAAGAGTTTTGCCCGGCGGATCATGAACGTCTTCCTCAGTCAATTAATTCAGATACAAGCAAGAAATTTCGCATTCACGAAAGTTTCCTTTCAGGGTTAATGTAAGGAACGGATTAAAAGTCAGGCCCTCTTCTTTTCCAATCGAACATTCTATCCCCAATTATCCCTTTTGAGCCTTCAGAATAAAATACTTCATTTGGCAACCCCTGAGAATCGCAAACCCCACACTGGGGTAACTTTGAGTTGGAAAAGGAAAAGAAAAGTCCCAAGAGGTGAAAAGTGCTAAGGCAACAACAAAAGCAAAAGAAAAGAGAACCTTAGTTCAAAATAAACTGGGGCAAATTTTTGAAAGTTCAAGAATGGCGGAAGGCCGAAGAATCAAAAGAAGAAAGAAAATGAAAGAGAAAAAGCCTCAAGTGTGCATAAACTGGGGCAAAATTTTGATTTAGCCCTAAAATAGGGTTGACACAACAATGCGATCTCAGATTCTTCAAACCACTCTTGAAATCTGCCTTCAAGCCTTAACTTTTCTAAACACCCCACCAGACCCCATTACAAAAGCCGAAAGTCCTGACTTCTGTTCTTTGCAATGGCCCTGTCAAGAAAAATTCTGATGCCGGAAAATTTTAGCTGTATTTCTGAGTTGCTTGAGTATGGGGATGACGCTACTCACCATGTGAAAACCCACCAAATTGAGGGAAAGGAAAAGAGGCAAAAAAGCAAAGCAAGAAAAGTAAATGCAAGAAGATGCAGAAAAATTCGACGTTGAAGTCCTTGGGGAATGATGAGAAAATCCAAACAAATTCTGAGATCTTTGAGTTCAGAATAGGGGCAATTTTGAAAAAATGCGATATTTGGTGCAATGTCCTTGAAAGTTTTATTCTTTAGCTATCGTTTTCAAGCCAAATTACAAGCTAATAAAGTCCATCGTTGACTTATTCTTTCATGACAATCCAAAATGAGGATCATGCTTATAAGAAATTCATCAAATCATTTGTGATCATGAGGCTATAACCTGTTTTCTACATGTTTAGCTATCGTTTCTGCCCACACGTTACAAGCTTAAAAAGTTGGTAGTTGACTAAATTTTCTTAAGAAATAAGAATGGACAAACTATTTGCTTTCACTAAGATGTGACATTGAATGGATTAGATACAATTGAAAAAAAAAAAAAAAAAAAAAAAAAGAAAAAGAAATGAGACAGATTCTGACCTCCCATTTCCTTAGCCATTTCAAAAATAAAGTCACTTGATTGGTCCTGAAAGATGAGAAGTGGTAATCCATTACCCTAAGCATTTATGCTAAAGTGGGAAAGAAATCTTTTGTAATTTGGAATTATTTCGAAAGATTCATCATCAAATTTTCTGTTAGGAAACACAGTTTCTTACATTGTTCAAATAAATGGAGTGTCATCCAAACAAATTTTTTGCAATTAAATAAGCCCACGCTGGGGTAAATTTTCATTTGAAGGATTTTGCAAAATAGGCCCATAATGGGACAAATTTTCATTTACAAGATTTCGCAAATTGTGCCCACACTGGGGCAAATTTTTATTCATGGGATTTCACAGAATAAGCCCACACTGGGGCAAAATTTTTATAGTTCATTTGAGGATTTCGTCCAAGAATCAAATAATGCATTTTTCAAATCAATCACGCTGTTTCTTTTCATGAAATTCAAGTGCATGTCATATTTTGGTAAGCCCTGTGCAGGTATTCATAGTTGAAATCGACGAAGGAGCATCTGGTGATGTGGAAAGCAGACGCCGAAGAAAGAAAAGAAAGAAGGGAAAAAGGGCCCTACACTGAGGGCAAATTATTTTGAAAAAGATTCTCTCGAAAAATCAGAAAAAATTCAAAATTCAAAAATCAAAAATCAAGTTCAAATTCTTGTTTCTTGGAAAATCAAATTTCTTGTTTCTTGACAAATCAAATTCAATTTCTTGACCAATTGGGTGGCAGGACTGGGTCTTATCCCACTGGCCATTCACAAATATCAAGTTGGGCCTGGACTTCGTGCCGCCAACCCTCTAAAAATCACGTTGGGCCGGGATTTCATGCCGCCAACATCACAAATCACGTCGGGCCTGGACTTTGTGCCGCCGACATCCTATTGAGTCTGAAATTTGTGCCGCCAGTGCAACCAAGGCAGGCTTGGGTGTAATCCCACTGATCAATTCATCATACTGGGGCAAATTATTTTGGGAAGTTTTTCAAAAAAAAAAAAAAAAAAAAATCATCAAAAAAAAAAACCAAAAAAAAAAAAATCAGAAAAAAGAAAAAATTAGGAAAAAGAAAAGAAAAGAATCAAAATCAAAATTAAAATCAAATCAAGTTTCATCACGGCAGGTTTGGGCTTAATCCCACTGACCGATTGTCAAAGCATTTTCGGGTCAGTCCCATGATCAAAAGCATTTTCGGGTCAGTCCCACGATCAAAAGCATTTTCGGGTCAGTCCCTCGATCAAAAGCTCATTCGGGTCAGTCCCACGATTGAAAGTTTATTCGGGTCAGTCCCACGATTCAAAGCTTATGCGGGTCAGTCCCACAATTCAAAGTTTATTCGGGTCAGTCCCGCGATTCAAAGCCTGTTCGGGTCAGTCCCGCGATTAAAATCTTATTCGGGTCAGTCCCATGATCAAAAGCTTATTCGGGTCAGTCCCACGATCAAAAGTATTTTCGGGTCAGTCCCATGATCAAGAGCTTATCCGGGTCAGTCCCATGATCAGAAGCATTTTCGGGTCAGTCCCATGATCAGAAGCATTTTCGGGTCAGTCCCATGATCAAAAGCATCTTCGGGTCAGTCCCATGATCAAAAGCATCTTCGGGTCAGTCCCACGATCAAGAGTTTATCCGGGTCAGTCCCATGACCGAAAGCATTTTCGGGTCAGTCCCATGATCAGAAGCATTTTCGGGTCAGTCCCATGATCAAAAGTATCTTCGGGTCAGCCCCATGATCAAAAGCATTTTCGGGTCAGTCCCATGATCAAGAGCTTATTCGGGTCAGTCCCATGATCAACACGATTCAAAGCTTATTCGGGTCAGTCCCACGATTCAAAGCTTATGCGGGTCAGTCCCACGATTCAAAGCTTATTCGGGTCAGTCCCACGATTCAAAGACTATGCGGGTCAGTCCCACAATTCAAAGCTTATTCGGGTTAGTCCCGCGATTCAAAGCCTGTTCGGGTCAGTCCCGCGATTAAAATCTTATTCGGGTCAGTCCCACGATCAAAGCTTATTTGGGTCAGTCCCACGATTCAAAGATTATTCGGGTCAGTCCCACAATTCAAGGCTTATTCGGGTCAGTCCCGCGATTCAAGGCTTATTCGGGTCAGTCCCGCGATTAAAGCTTGTTCGGGCCAGTCCCATGATTTGAATTTCCCGCTCTAGTCAGTCCCAATTTTAAATTTCTGTCTGGGTCTATCCCATTTAAATTTCTGTCTGGATCTATCCCATTTAAATTTCTGTTCAGGTCTATTCCGTGGGTCTATCCCATGTACATTCCTGTCCGGGTCAGTCCCGTTTTCAATCCATGCTCGGGTCAGTCCCGTTTTAAATTCCTGTTCGGGTCAGTCCCGCTTTAAGTTCCTGTTTGGACCAATCCCGTCTTTAAATTTCGTTCGGGTCAATCCCGCTTTAAATTTCCTGTATAAGTCAACCCCATTTTAAATTTTTGTCAAAGGGGTCAGTCCCCATTTCTAAAGCGCCCATCGTTCGAGACGCTCGTAGCCGAATAACACAGGTGAGCATTTGGTGTCTATTTCTTTGTCTCAAGTTTTTTCAAAACTCAGACAAAGAGGGGCAAACTGTAGACACCAAATTTTGGTGTAATTTCATTTACTATTTATTTTTTTTAGGTTGTGCTCGTTTTATTTACTCTTTAGTTTTTAGTTTTTTTAGTTTTTTGTGTTATTATTATTATTTTTAAGTTTTTAGCATAGAATTTCTCGAAAAGAAAAGAAAAGCATTCAAAAAATATGTTTTCTTGGAAAAATGGAAAAATGAGAATGAAAATGAAAAATGAAAAAAAAAAGAGAAAAAGAAGAAAATGGTTCACAAAAATACGTTCATTTCTTTTAAATTCAATCTGTTGGCATTTTGTTTATTTATTTTGAAAGGGAAAAAAGAGGAAAAGTGGAAAAAAAGGTAAAAAGAGGAAAAATGGAAATTGCACTTTGTTGTTCTAGTTTATTTTTTTATCAAATGTTAATTAATTTTGTTTTGGTTATTTCTTTTATTATTATCAATTTTGTTTTAAAAAAAAAAAAAAAAAAAGGACCGCGGCAAGCAAGCTGCGTTTTTGCAGCTTGCAAGGAAGGGCTCATGGGCAGCCCTTGGGCTGCAATTTTGGAGAGAGTGTTTGAGGGTTTTAGGGTAGGAGTCCCGTATATAAAAGAATGAGATGCAAGAGGGGGAAGGAGAGAGAGAGCCGCAAACAAAGAGCCACGGCAAAAGAGAGAATGGGGAGCTAAAACAAAAAAAAAAAACAGAGGAAGATAGGGGCGGCGCACAAGATGAAGGCTGGAGCAGAGAACGAAAAAAACAAAAAAAAAAAAAACAAAAGCAAGAGAGCTGCGGCTGAAAGGAAAAACAGAGGAAGGGCGGCTGCCTAGCAAAGGACAAATAAAAGAGACCGAGAGAGTTGAGAGCCGAGGGGAGGAAAAACCCAGAAAATTGACGGGCAACTAGAGAGAAAAATCCAGGAGTTGCGTGTGGAAAACAGCGGAATAGAAAGGAAAGGGGGCGGCAGACGGACGGGTTGTGAAAAGGAAAAGGAAAGAAGGAGAGCGCGAGGGAGAAATCGAGAGTTTTGGAAGAAACAGAGCAACAAGGGAAAATATTAGCGGCTAGGAAGCAGAGCAAGGAAGGGAGGAATGGTTCTGGCTGAAACAAAGAAACCAGAAAAGGGGCGAAAGTGGTGCGGATAAGCTGAATCTCGCCAGCTCCAGAATTTTTCGGAGCTGCTACCGCTCACTGGAATCCACCACCACCACCTCGTCTGAATCCAGCACCGCCACTTGCAGGTCACCGTAAGTCATCCCTTTTATTTACAATTCAGTTTTTCCCTCAAACACAGGCCGCCAGAAATTTTCAGAATATGTCTGCCGTACCTTTGCGCCGTGCTGCTTTTCTTGTTGTTTGTTCGTGAATTTCAGAGCATACATGTTTTGTGTATTGATTGGGTTGAATTGCTGGGTATTTCTGATAATTTTGGGGTGGGTTCTAGAGACAATTGAGCAAAATTTGTTGAAGTTTTCATGCCCATTGACTGTTTGCTAAAGTGTCCGAGTGAAAGTTTTAATTGAAAGACAATTGGCCAGCATTTTTTTGCAAGTCCGTGAGCTCATTCCTTGCATTTGAGAAGTCCTGATGAATTAGTGTTTTTGCAGTTTTGTTTTTGGTTTGTCGTTTCACTACGAATTAATGCTAGGAGATGAAGTTTTGTTTTGGGGGAGATTTTGTTTGACTGTTGGGAATGATTGCAATTGAAGTTAAAAAATCTGGTATTGCCGATTGGAAAGAACGGAAATGGTAATGGATGATAACTCGGTGAAGAAGATGATGATTTCTCCAAAATTACTAAATCAGACCCTTTGTTGTCTCCTTCTTCGTAATTTAGCCCCAAGGTTTTAAGCCTTTACAATTTGACCTTAAATCTTTCATAATTCTTTCAATCAAAGTCCCTATTGTTATTGCACTGGAACCCCTCAAGTCACCCCTTTGTTCTGATATGACCTGGAAAATTGGGAAAAGTGAACTTGTTTCTCCCTTTAGATTTTAAATCATCTTCTAATAAGCATGAGTAGTCCTTTAACTAGATTAATTTTTGTTTTTTAGGATGTAATTGTGGCTTAATAATTTTTGTTGATTTTATCATGTTGGGATGCTTGTGGAAAGGTGATTTGGGCTGAGGAGTTATTATCTTGGGTTTTGGTTTGGGCCAGAGGATCATGACCCATCTGTTTGGTTGGCTAATTTTGGGTCAAAATAGTTAAGCTAGCCCATCTGTTTTTGCTTGGGTTTTCGGTTGGGCTAGGAAGAGTTTGGCCCAAACGAACAAATAAAATGGCCCATTCCTTTTTTGTTCTGAATTTCCATTGGGCTGGGAGACTTTAGCCCAAACAAATAAAGGAAATGGCCCAAGGGTTTGGTCCATGAAGAAACCAGAAAACGCATTTGCGAATCAGTCCCTGAATTTCTCCTTAGCTGTATTGTGGCCCTGTACATTTTCAACTTCTTTCAATTCGGTCCTTAAATTAATTGCAAATAGGTCCCTGAACTTTATTTTTCTTTAATTTTGACCCCAAGACTTTATTAATTTTTGCAATCAAGTCCTTTCTTCTTTGACTTCTTAAACGTGGGTTGTTGACATGATTTAATTGATTCAAATTCATGTTTATTTTTTATCCTTTGTGATTATTTGCCAAATAAATTGGTACCTTGACCATTTCTTTTATTTTGGAGGATAAATAAGTTGATTTCACTCCATTAGAGTTTCATTTCAAGGGCAGTATAATCTCTTTTACCCTTTTTGTTTCTCTCCTATGTGGACTAATGTGCTAATTGAAATTTGCATGTCTACTTGCTTTCCTAGCCTCTCCTTATTTCCTTTCATTTATTTCATTTACTTAAGTTATTCTTTTAATGAGGTATGTGTACACCTCTTGGCTTGTAATAGATAGGGCTTTGGCGAGCAATTTGGTCCATTCTCCCTCTTCCCCCTTTTGTTTTAGTTAGTGAATGTAATAGGTTTATTAGCTTGGTTGCATGCCTATGTGTTACGTGTTACTTGCTTTGTTAGGTTCTTGCATCTAGTCGAGCATGCTAAATGTTACGTGCTACGTGTTTATGAGTATTTAGTATGTCTACTTGCTTTCCATAGTGTGGATGAATGGAATGGATGAATGTACGTCACCACACTAGTCCAACGCTAGTTGTGGCTTCTTTTATCGTTTCCACTAGTCCAACGCTAGTCGGAATTCATAGAATGGGCTAGTCCAACGCTAGACCCTTAGGGATTTCCCCTCGTTAGTGCATGTTTGCATGTTTCACTTCATTTCATGCATTTTTCTTAGTTGTATCATTTTGCACGCCCCTCGAACTCCTTTTCCCTCCATTTTAGGATTTTTGCATTTCATGCTAGTTTTAGGGTTCATTTGCTTGAGAGTCCCCTTAAATATGGGATATAGACGAGTGTGGCTTTTTCTAAGCCTTAGCACGCTTGTATCCTCTCTATAAAAGGGTAAATTGAGTCACGATTTAGGTCTCCCCGTCCCAATATGCATGCATTCCCTAGGCTCATGCATTCTAAATCCACTCTATCATTACACTTTCACTTTTCCTCTCATTTGCACACGTACACCTCTTATCCCTTCATTTGCACACGTACACCTTTTATCCCTTCACTTGCACACTTTCACTTTTGTCTCATTTGCACCCATGCACCTTTTTATCCCTTCACTTGCACACGAACACTTATAAATACATTTGCACACCTCCACTTACATCCTATTATTTTTATTATTTTTCTCACTTCATGCCTTCACATTGCATACATGCATTCCATTCATTTGCATCCCACTCGCATTATTCGTGACTTCTTCAAAGGATCGCTATTGGGCTTCACAATTAATGTGATTGGCACCACTCAACCTTTGAAGAGAAATTTCCCCCAATCCCCCTAGGTCTAGGGTTTTGCATTCATGTAGCACATCCAAATGTAATAAATTTTTTGGTTAAAACAAGAAAATCTTTGATTAAATCAACGCAACTAGCCTTGGCTAGGTCGAAGGGGTGCCTTGGATTTTTATTCTTGCCTTCCCCTTCGTCAAATGTGACTCCCGAACCTTTTTCGTTGGTTTACGTGGACTAGGAGTCGTTCAAAAGGGTTTTCTACCTTTTTTTTTCTTTCTTTAAAAAATTCACTTTTTGGGTGACTTGGTACACCCTAACTCTATACCAAGTGGCGACTCCGTTTTTTATATAAAAAACCCTTTTTGAACTATTTTTCTTGGGTCAAATCGTCGCATTTTCAAAAGTCCCATTTAGACCCATTTTTCTTTTAAACCACAGTTCATTTTCCAATTACAACTCCAATCACAAAATACATTTTTTCAAACCATTTATTTTATTTATTTTATCAAAAAATGGGGCGCGACAGGGACAATTCACAAAATATAGCACACAGGTGCTCAAAAGTATACTTTTAGTCACAGAAGACTAAAGTAAGAACAAGTGCCCAAAAGTAGGCCACACAAGCATGCAAAATACAATGGCCTCGGCACCCGCGTCACCTTAACTAGTCCTAACTGTACCAGTCAAAAGTCAAAAGGGGGTCAACGACTAAGATCCTAGTCCACAGCGGGGCTAGCAGGAGGAACCTCCTCCTCGGGGTCCTCCTCCGGATCCTCCTCCTCATCGTCAGGAATCACCGCAGTAGCGTCCTCAACCAGACTAGTAGCATCAACCAGCATCTCGAAAGCCCGAGTACGGACATCCCGTGCTAACCTAATGAGTCGAGCCCTAGCATCCCGAAGCTCCTCGTTAACCACTGCAGATGTGGCTACCTCACCCTCCAGCACCTCCTCGAGCTCAGCAATCCGCTCACCCTGAGCGCCAACCATCTGCCTAAGCTCATCTACCTCAGCCTGTAAATCACGGTTGGCATCCACCAACTGACGACACTCGTCGTCCAGAGCATGCACTAGATGGTTCGGGTAGGCGAAAGTCAACCTACACAAACATCGCGGGTATCTGTCATAGGGTGAGTAGCGTACACGAGCTCCTCCTGCTATAGATCGGTAGTAGATAGTCCTAAGGGGCTCGTAATGACCATTCGCATGGCCATTCCCATTAGCTTCCGGGGCTCCATTTCCGTCATCCATACCTGCAACATAAAATAATAATACCTTTCGGGTTAGAAACTTAAATCACTACCTAATTCCAATATCCTGCAATGCATGCCTAACTTAATCGTTGGTTCATCCCAATCATCACTTGAGGTAGGACTAACTTAGTTGCTAGCTCGCCTCAAGTATCACTTAGGGTAGGATTAAGTTATCCCATATCGAGTCTCAAAGGTAGAGTATCTAATATGTCTCCCATATAGACCTCTAACCTAGTGCTCTGATACCAACTGTGACGCCCCACATCTCCCTAAGGCGGACCAAAGGGTATCCGCGGACGCCTGCCCAACTCACGCCAGGACTCAAGCAATTCCATTCAATTTAAAATCGAACTAAACACTTCGACGAGAGCAACATGAATACAATAATGCGGAAACGTTCAAGCTTAATAAGTCACTTAATGTATATCCAGTACATCGGGTAATCATGAAACGACTTAAATTCAAAGTACACATCAGGGCCCAAACTTTTCAAGTTTACAATTTCCAAAAGTACAACCCAAAACCAGGGCCTAGTCAAAATATATAACAGGAGTCTTAACAAAATTACAACGGATGGTTTCTCCATATCTCTCCAAGAGTCGGTCCTGTTAAGAAAAACAAAACTATAGGGTGAGCTAACGCTCGTGAGGCCAAGAACACACATGCAAGCACTTAGTCAAATAACAATCCCAGATTTAATAAATAAAGCCATGTCTTTTCAATAATCAATCAATCAAACAGGAAAAGTAATCAGAAACAATTCAAGGATATAGTAGCTCTCAGGAGCTAAGTTCCACTCGATCTGCCGTTGTCATTCGTATACCTTCCCGCATTGACCCTCCTGTCAACCGGGTCGGTATTTCCATTTCCGTAGATCACCACTTACTTTCCTTCGTCCACCGTACACCCCAAGGGCCCACAATGACCATTATTGGGCGATACTCAAGGAGTATGCCAAGCAAGACCTCTTATTAGGTCGAGCTTATGTGTATCTCACGGCTCGTCCAAATCCCCGACCAAGCCCATTGCTGGCTCGAGTCTAAGGACGGCCTATGAGTTTGGGCGTCCCCCATTCATTTGAAAGTCGAGGAGGTTTGTAACGACCCCACCTCCCCCTAAGGCGTACCAGAGGGTTCGGCGGGCCGCCTGCCCAGCTCTCGTCGGGACTCAATCGTTCGCTACAGTCCTCAATTAAAAATTGAAATAAATCACAAGAATACATAGGGCATTGATCCAAACTTAAAGCGGAACTTATATACATTGCCAACCCAAAAGAGAATATAAACATCAAATATACAAGGGTTCTCAATCCTTCATACGTCCAGCCCGTGCCAAGCACTAGGCGAGAACCACTACAAAAGAAAACAAAAGAAACAAAACTAGATTGGCTAGTCTATCTCAAGCTCACGTCCTCGCTCGCCTACCCCTGTAAGGAAAACAAAACTAAAGGAATGAGCTAAAAGCCCAGTGAGGTTCCGAACACATAATCAGATAATCAATCCAATACATTAACCATGGAGTATCAATAATTCAAGAACATTTACAATGGAAAGCGATAGTAACACATTCATTAAAAGGATACGGCTCACAAGGAGCAATTCGTTATTTCGTTCATTCGTTCTCCTGACATTTCCCCTTATTCCTCCAATCATTTGAAATTGCATTTTTCGTTTATCAATAAACCCTCGTTCGTTCGTTCGTTCATTCATTCATTCATTCACCCCCGTCCTGGCCGTTGGCCAGTCTCCACCAACCTACAGGGTAATACTCGAGTATACCAAACGTTCACCCAAGTTCCTAATCGCCTGACCGAGTCCGCTTCTGGCTCAAGACGACCGGTAACAAGGGGCAATGGCCAGTTCAGCCCAAAAGGCTTACATTCATGCGCAAGTAACATTTCAATCGAAAATTTCACATTTATCGAGGTCGAGTGCGATAAAGTACACACTCGCCTCGAAAACTCGTTTTGAAAATCATTATAAGCGCTTAACACGTTAGCAAATGATAACAACAAGCCATAGAATCAAATAAGGAACACTCACCTAGAAATGCAAAATATCGTGCAAAATATCCTTCCGGATATTACCCTTAATCACCAATGAAACCTAAGGTTGAACAAGAGAACATTATTATAGTTTATCGAGCAAAACATTTAAGGGAAACAAAGAAACCCGACTAATTAAGAGTAAAACGTGTAAAGATGACTCTCAAGTAAGAAGAGGGTTGTTTGAATCCAAGGATGAAAAATCATGTTTTAAAATGGAAAACCGGTCATGGTATTGGCCTAACAAAAGTATACAAGTTCAAATAGAAACCTAGCCCTCGGGCGAAAATTTGGGCAGCACGCCCTTTGTGTTTACCTAATTTTCCAGCCATTTTGGCTTCATTATTTTTCCTCAACCACAACCCAACATCACACATAAGCAATTCAAGTCAAGAGCCGTCCCATTGGCTCACAATATCATAAGAATAAGAAATACAGTAATAACAAGTGTAGAAATTCAATTTAGCAAAAGACAGATTTGACGTATGAAAGCGGAAATAACTTATCCGAGGCTAAGCTTATCGGATTAAGACACAACCTATGCTGTTTCGAAGCTAAGACTCAGGGTTACAATGTTCATGAAGGTCACTTAGTCCAGTTTCAAATGTAACTTGGTCAAATTCTCGAATTACTAAACCAGAAACCAATTCGTCGGCTGTTTAAATGCAGAACACTGTAATGGACATAACTCAGAGTACACAAGTCCGAATCAGGTATTCTTAGAGGCATTTGAAAGCTAATTCAGAATGCTACAACTTTAATGTTTTGGCAAAACACTAAATCAGAATGGATCCTAGTCAAAAAACGTGATAAACTGGACTTAACTGATGAAACGGATTGCTGGGAAATATTTAAAACAGTAAGGGTATTTTGGACTTTTCACATCCTACGTTGCTCCGATTGAGTTGAAATTTTATAGGCACCTACAAAATACCATTCTCTACAACTTTTCTTCTTTGACTTAAGGCCAATTCGGCCTCTAACACACAGATACAAATTCGGACAGAAAGGAAGCAAGAATTTCCAGAAATCTGGAATTTTTGTTTCTAGTGGAACTTTCCTTAATTTCTCACTTCAAACACTACCAAAACCTCTCTTATAATCTTAATTCAACATATAAGCATCATACCATAAATTTGGGCAGAATTTCCACAAGCCCTAGTTCATCAAATAAATTGGGGAAAAACCTCTAAAACATGATAATCATCCATGATTCCACCACTATAATCAAACTACTAAACTTAATTTAACAAAATTGAAAGCAAAACTTAGAGAGATAAGCTCTCTTACCTTGAATAGAGGTCACAAAGAGTAGCCCAAGCTTCCTTCTTCCAAAAACTTACCACAAATCACCACCTAGTCACTCAAGAACAAGTTTAATCGGTTTACTTTGTTTATTTTCTCACTAAGTTGTTGGATTTAAAGATGAAAAGAAGAAATTTCTCTCTTGTTCTTCCCCTCTCTCTCTCTCAGCTCCTTGGCAGAAATATGAAGAGAAATGGAGCTTAGTTGCCTTATAATAAAGCAAGAGGATTAGGACTAATGGTGTCCACAAATTGGGCAAACACTTGGACTAATCTTGGCCACAAAATTTTTCTCTTTCTTTCCTTGCCTTTGAGCCACAATTTTCGGTCAGACTTAGCTGGTAGTGAGAGGATATTTTGCTCAATTATCAATGAGCTTGTAGGGTAAGAAAGTGGTGGTCAAGTGGTGCGTTCAAACGGTAGTGCGCGGGACCCGCCGGTTCGCGCCGTTTTTCTTAAAAACTCACGTACTAGGGTTTTTACTTCCCATTCACTAACCTTATATCATTGCCACTAGTCACATATTATTTCTCACTTAAAAGTCACTTTCAATCCCCAAATTAATTCTTACCCTGTACCGAAAATTCATCCGGCGGAAAATCGCGAAAATCCTAATTTCGCTCCAAACTTGAAACCGAAGCGTAAAACCCTATTTTCTAGGTTTATCTACACTTAATGTGAAATATTTGGGTAGTGGCCTTTGATAAATACTAATTTTCAAATAAAAGGGTATTTTTGAGGAAAAATACAAGGAATTTGCGAGTCCTCACATTCTCTCCCCCTTAAAAAATTTCGTCCTCGAAATTTTACCTTCAGTTGCCTCAGACGAGTCCGGAACTTGTCGGTTGTCTAAAGCATAAACCTTTGCCGGTCCGCTAGTTCGTTTCCCTCCTTCATTCACTTGTGATTTAGCTCCATCCAGTTGCAGAGTATTGCTTTCACGTGACTGTCTCCTCGGACAGTTGCTAACTTGATGATCGCCACTTCCGCAGATTAAACATTTCCGCCCCTTTCTCCAACAATCGCTTTCGACATGATTTGCCTTTCCACAGTACCCACAGACCACGTGAGAAGCCATCTTTTGGCTTTCTTGAAAACTTTTCCCAAATCTGATTTGGCTTTCTTTTGTAGATCCTTCACCTATCGCTCCTAATGTCCATGGTGGGTGGGACAAAAAGTTCACTTTTTGCACTTTGGAAGGGACTCTCGCTTCACTTAATTCCTCCACTACACTACTCGATGCACTCCTTTTTTGGGTCTGGGAAGCTTTTATCTGTGCCTTTGCAGTCTCGATTCTTTGAGCTTTCTCAAGGGCCTCCGTAAACGTATTCACTTGTACTGCCGCTAATGCTTCTTGGAGTTCCAAATTTAATCCTTGTATAAACCGTCTTACTCTTCGCCGTTCTGTGGCCACCAATTCAGAAGCAAACTTGGATAGTTTCGTAAATTTCGTTTCATATTCGGCCACACTTAACGTTCCCTGGCGTAGTCCAATAAACTCTTCCTCTCTCCTCTCTTGAACTAAAGGAGGGAGGTATTTCTCGTTAAATTCCCTTATGAAATTCGTCCATGTCCATACGGTCTGTTCTCTTTCCCATTTTGCTTTAATAACGTTCCACCACGCTCGGGCCGATCCTTCAAATTGGAACACCGCAAAGTTTACTTGTCTTTGCTCGGTGTAGTTCAAGACGGTGAAAATATTAATCATGGCCTCTAACCATTGTTCGGCTATATCCGGATCAGATCCTCCAAGGAATTTCGGAGGAGTAAATTTCTGAAACCGCTCAAGAGCCTTATCTTTTCCGATTTCAGGGTTCCGGGGTTGATTCACGGCCATTTGGCCTTGTTGATCCACCAGTCTTGCCAAGATATCTATCATTTGTTGCATTACCGTTGCCATTTGGTCTTCAGCTTCAACCCTCATTCCTTGCTCTTGTGCAGCTGTTGTTTCTCTTTCCTCTCTTGGCTCTTGAGCTCGTTCATTCCCACGGCCACGTCCACGTCCACGGCTATGTCTCCCGTCCATATATATGTTTTCCCTCTCTTTTCTTTTCTCCCAAAAGGTAATTTAGTAAATAAACACGATAAGGTTACCAAAGTAACTATTGAGGGCACCAAATATTCAAATAAACATATACCCACATAACACGTCATACCAAAAAGACGGATAAGCAAATACACAAATACATATCAAGTTGGACAGATAACCATGTACATATAGGTATACTAACGTCATGTAGTAACAATATACAGGTAAATCAAAAGGAAAAGGTGAAGTCGCCCCAGTATCAGCCCGTCTGGTCTCTCACGTCATTTACTATCCAAACTAGATGTCCCTGACCTCTTGTGCTCATTCTAATTAGACAAAGCCTGTTCATGTTCCCAAAATACAAGTCTCAAGTATTTAGCAGCACCTCAACTATAGAGTACTCAGGCACGAGAATCCGAAAGAAGATAATTCACATCTCGAGCTGCAGTCTCAAGAGTAAACTATCTACAATCGGAATTCCTACCTGACATACCTATCTATGGTCTTCAGATACCATGAGAAAGATTTAAGGCCTATAACATTCGCAATTCATAGCTTCACTTAGTCCCTCATACTTTTTCACCACTTAGTCCAGGGTCACTCCACGTAGAAACCACGCGAAGCAGCTATAAGTTTTATCCCTCAATCGCTTAACTTTCAAGTCCAATCAAATCCCACAGTCCGGTATCCTAATCTTTAATCTAGGATACACTACAGAGATCTGAAGCCTAAGCTCTGATACCACTTGTAACGACCCCACCTCCCCCTAAGGCGTACCAGAGGGTTCGGCGGGCCGCCTGCCCAGCTCTCGTCGGGATTCAATCGTTCGCTACAGTCCTCAATTAAAAATTGAAATAAATCACAAGAATACATAGGGCATTGATCCAAACTTAAAGCGGAACTTATATACATTGCCAACCCAAAAGAGAATATAAACATCAAATATACAAGGGTTCTCAATCCTTCATACGTCCAGCCCGTGCCAAGCACTAGGCGAGAACCACTACAAAAGAAAACAAAAGAAACAAAACTAGATTGGCTAGTCTATCTCAAGCTCACGTCCTCGCTCGCCTACCCCTGTAAGGAAAACAAAACTAAAGGAATGAGCTAAAAGCCCAGTGAGGTTCCGAACACATAATCAGATAATCAATCCAATACATTAACCATGGAGTATCAATAATTCAAGAACATTTACAATGGAAAGCGATAGTAACACATTCATTAAAAGGATACGGCTCACAAGGAGCAATTCGTTATTTCGTTCATTCGTTCTCCTGACATTTCCCCTTATTCCTCCAATCATTTGAAATTGCATTTTTCGTTTATCAATAAACCCTCGTTCGTTCGTTCGTTCATTCATTCATTCATTCACCCCCGTCCTGGCCGTTGGCCAGTCTCCACCAACCTACAGGGTAATACTCGAGTATACCAAACGTTCACCCAAGTTCCTAATCGCCTGACCGAGTCCGCTTCTGGCTCAAGACGACCGGTAACAAGGGGCAATGGCCAGTTCAGCCCAAAAGGCTTACATTCATGCGCAAGTAACATTTCAATCGAAAATTTCACATTTATCGAGGTCGAGTGCGATAAAGTACACACTCGCCTCGAAAACTCGTTTTGAAAATCATTATAAGCGCTTAACACGTTAGCAAATGATAACAACAAGCCATAGAATCAAATAAGGAACACTCACCTAGAAATGCAAAATATCGTGCAAAATATCCTTCCGGATATTACCCTTAATCACCAATGAAACCTAAGGTTGAACAAGAGAACATTATTATAGTTTATCGAGCAAAACATTTAAGGGAAACAAAGAAACCCGACTAATTAAGAGTAAAACGTGTAAAGATGACTCTCAAGTAAGAAGAGGGTTGTTTGAATCCAAGGATGAAAAATCATGTTTTAAAATGGAAAACCGGTCATGGTATTGGCCTAACAAAAGTATACAAGTTCAAATAGAAACCTAGCCCTCGGGCGAAAATTTGGGCAGCACGCCCTTTGTGTTTACCTAATTTTCCAGCCATTTTGGCTTCATTATTTTTCCTCAACCACAACCCAACATCACACATAAGCAATTCAAGTCAAGAGCCGTCCCATTGGCTCACAATATCATAAGAATAAGAAATACAGTAATAACAAGTGTAGAAATTCAATTTAGCAAAAGACAGATTTGACGTATGAAAGCGGAAATAACTTATCCAAGGCTAAGCTTATCGGATTAAGACACAACCTATGCTGTTTCGAAGCTAAGACTCAGGGTTACAATGTTCATGAAGGTCACTTAGTCCAGTTTCAAATGTAACTTGGTCAAATTCTCGAATTACTAAACCAGAAACCAATTCGTCGGCTGTTTAAATGCAGAACACTGTAATGGACATAACTCAGAGTACACAAGTCCGAATCAGGTGTTCTTAGAGGCATTTGAAAGCTAATTCAGAATGCTACAACTTTAATGTTTTGGCAAAACACTAAATCAGAATGGATCCTAGTCAAAAAATGTGATAAACTGGACTTAACTGATGAAACGGATTGCTGGGAAATATTTAAAACAGTAAGGGTATTTTGGACTTTTCACATCCTACGTTGCTCCGATTGAGTTGAAATTTTATAGGCACCTACAAAATACCATTCTCTACAACTTTTCTTCTTTGACTTAAGGCCAATTCGGCCTCTAACACACAGATACAAATTCGGACAGAAAGGAAGCAAGAATTTCCAGAAATCTGGAATTTTTGTTTCTAGTGGAACTTTCCTTAATTTCTCACTTCAAACACTACCAAAACCTCTCTTATAATCTTAATTCAACATATAAGCATCATACCATAAATTTGGGCAGAATTTCCACAAGCCCTAGTTCATCAAATAAATTGGGGAAAAACCTCTAAAACATGATAATCATCCATGATTCCACCACTATAATCAAACTACTAAACTTAATTTAACAAAATTGAAAGCAAAACTTAGAGAGATAAGCTCTCTTACCTTGAATAGAGGTCACAAAGAGTAGCCCAAGCTTCCTTCTTCCAAAAACTTACCACAAATCACCACCTAGTCACTCAAGAACAAGTTTAATCGGTTTACTTTGTTTATTTTCTCACTAAGTTGTTGGATTTGAAGATGAAAAGAAGAAATTTCTCTCTTGTTCTTCCCCTCTCTCTCTCTCAGCTCCTTGGCAGAAATATGAAGAGAAATGGAGCTTAGTTGCCTTATAATAAAGCAAGAGGATTAGGACTAATGGTGTCCACAAATTGGGCAAACACTTGGACTAATCTTGGCCACAAAATTTTTCTCTTTCTTTCCTTGCCTTTGAGCCACAATTTTCGGTCAGACTTAGCTGGTAGTGAGAGGATATTTTGCTCAATTATCAATGAGCTTGTAGGGTAAGAAAGTGGTGGTCAAGTGGTGCGTTCAAACGGTAGTGCGCGGGACCCGCCGGTTCGCGCCGTTTTTCTTAAAAACTCACGTACTAGGGTTTTTACTTCCCATTCACTAACCTTATATCATTGCCACTAGTCACATATTATTTCTCACTTAAAAGTCACTTTCAATCCCCAAATTAATTCTTACCCTGTACCGAAAATTCATCCGGCGAAAAATCGCGAAAATCCTAATTTCGCTCCAAACTTGAAACCGAAGCGTAAAACCCTATTTTCTAGGTTTATCTACACTTAATGTGAAATATTTGGGTAGTGGCCTTTGATAAATACTAATTTTCAAATAAAAGGGTATTTTTGAGGAAAAATACAAGGAATTTGCGAGTCCTCACATTCTCTCCCCCTTAAAAAATTTCGTCCTCGAAATTTTACCTTCAGTTGCCTCAGACGAGTCCGGAACTTGTCGGTTGTCTAAAGCATAAACCTTTGCCGGTCCGCTAGTTCGTTTCCCTCCTTCATTCACTTGTGATTTAGCTCCATCCAGTTGCAGAGTATTGCTTTCACGTGACTGTCTCCTCGGACAGTTGCTAACTTGATGATCGCCACTTCCGCAGATTAAACATTTCCGCCCCTTTCTCCAACAATCGCTTTCGACATGATTTGCCTTTCCACAGTACCCACAGACCACGTGAGAAGCCATCTTTTGGCTTTCTTGAAAACTTTTCCCAAATCTGATTTGGCTTTCTTTTGTAGATCCTTCACCTATCGCTCCTAATGTCCATGGTGGGTGGGACAAAAAGTTCACTTTTTGCACTTTGGAAGGGACTCTCGCTTCACTTAATTCCTCCACTACACTACTCGATGCACTCCTTTTTTGGGTCTGGGAAGCTTTTATCTGTGCCTTTGCAGTCTCGATTCTTTGAGCTTTCTCAAGGGCCTCCGTAAACGTATTCACTTGTACTGCCGCTAATGCTTCTTGGAGTTCCAAATTTAATCCTTGTATAAACCGTCTTACTCTTCGCCGTTCTGTGGCCACCAATTCAGAAGCAAACTTGGATAGTTTCGTAAATTTCGTTTCATATTCGGCCACACTTAACGTTCCCTGGCGTAGTCCAATAAACTCTTCCTCTCTCCTCTCTTGAACTAAAGGAGGGAGGTATTTCTCGTTAAATTCCCTTATGAAATTCGTCCATGTCCATACGGTCTGTTCTCTTTCCCATTTTGCTTTAATAACGTTCCACCACGCTCGGGCCGATCCTTCAAATTGGAACACCGCAAAGTTTACTTGTCTTTGCTCGGTGTAGTTCAAGACGGTGAAAATATTAATCATGGCCTCTAACCATTGTTCGGCTATATCCGGATCAGATCCTCCAAGGAATTTCGGAGGAGTAAATTTCTGAAACCGCTCAAGAGCCTTATCTTTTCCGATTTCAGGGTTCCGGGGTTGATTCACGGCCATTTGGCCTTGTTGATCCACCAGTCTTGCCAAGATATCTATCATTTGTTGCATTACCGTTGCCATTTGGTCTTCAGCTTCAACCCTCATTCCTTGCTCTTGTGCAGCTGTTGTTTCTCTTTCCTCTCTTGGCTCTTGAGCTCGTTCATTCCCACGGCCACGTCCACGTCCACGGCTATGTCTCCCGTCCATATATATGTTTTCCCTCTCTTTTCTTTTCTCCCAAAAGGTAATTTAGTAAATAAACACGATAAGGTTACCAAAGTAACTATTGAGGGCACCAAATATTCAAATAAACATATACCCACATAACACGTCATACCAAAAAGACGGATAAGCAAATACACAAATACATATCAAGTTGGACAGATAACCATGTACATATAGGTATACTAACGTCATGTAGTAACAATATACAGGTAAATCAAAAGGAAAAGGTGAAGTCGCCCCAGTATCAGCCCGTCTGGTCTCTCACGTCATTTACTATCCAAACTAGATGTCCCTGACCTCTTGTGCTCATTCTAATCAGACAAAGCCTGTTCATGTTCCCAAAATACAAGTCTCAAGTATTTAGCAGCACCTCAACTATAGAGTACTCAGGCACGAGAATCCGAAAGAAGATAATTCACATCTCGAGCTGCAGTCTCAAGAGTAAACTATCTACAATCGGAATTCCTACCTGACATACCTATCTATGGTCTTCAGATACCATGAGAAAGATTTAAGGCCTATAACATTCGCAATTCATAGCTTCACTTAGTCCTTCATACTTTTTCACCACTTAGTCCAGGGTCACTCCACGTAGAAACCACGCGAAGCAGCTATAAGTTTTATCCCTCAATCGCTTAACTTTCAAGTCCAATCAAATCCCACAGTCCGGTATCCTAATCTTTAATCTAGGATACACTACAGAGATCTGAAGCCTAAGCTCTGATACCACTTGTAACGACCCCACCTCCCCCTAAGGCGTACCAGAGGGTTCGGCGGGCCGCCTGCCCAGCTCTCGTCGGGATTCAATCGTTCGCTACAGTCCTCAATTAAAAATTGAAATAAATCACAAGAATACATAGGGCATTGATCCAAACTTAAAGCGGAACTTATATACATTGCCAACCCAAAAGAGAATATAAACATCAAATATACAAGGGTTCTCAATCCTTCATACGTCCAGCCCGTGCCAAGCACTAGGCGAGAACCACTACAAAAGAAAACAAAAGAAACAAAACTAGATTGGCTAGTCTATCTCAAGCTCACGTCCTCGCTCGCCTACCCCTGTAAGGAAAACAAAACTAAAGGAATGAGCTAAAAGCCCAGTGAGGTTCCGAACACATAATCAGATAATCAATCCAATACATTAACCATGGCGTATCAATAATTCAAGAAACATTTACAATGAAAAGCGATAGTAACACATTCATTAAAAGGATACGGCTCACAAGGAGCAATTCGTTATTTCGTTCATTCGTTCTCCTGACATTTCCCCTTATTCCTCCAATCATTTGAAATTGCATTTTTCGTTTATCAATAAACCCTCGTTTGTTCGTTCGTTCATTCATTCATTCATTCACCCCCGTCCTGGCCGTTGGCCAGTCTCCACCAACCTACAGGGTAATACTCGAGTATACCAAACGTTCACCCAAGTTCCTAATCGCCTGACCGAGTCCACTTCTGGCTCAAGACGACCGGTAACAAGGGGCAATGGCCAGTTCAGCCCAAAAGGCTTACATTCATGCGCAAGTAACATTTCAATCGAAAATTTCACATTTATCGAGGTCGAGTGCGATAAAGTACACACTCGCCTCGAAAACTCGTTTTGGAAATCATTATAAGCGCTTAACACGTTAGCAAATGATAACAACAAGCCATAGAATCAAATAAGGAACACTCACCTAGAAATGCAAAATATCGTGCAAAATTTCCTTCCGGATATTACCCTTAATCACCAATGAAACCTAAGGTTGAACAAGAGAACATTATTATAGTTTATCGAGCAAAACATTTAAGGGAAACAAAGAAACCCGACTAATTAAGAGTAAAACGTGTAAAGATGACTCTCAAGTAAGAAGAGGGTTGTTTGAATCCAAGGATGAAAAATCATGTTTTAAAATGGAAAACCGGTCATGGTATTGGCCTAACAAAAGTATACAAGTTCAAATAGAAACCTAGCCCTCGGGCGAAAATTTGGGCAGCACGCCCTTTGTGTTTACCTAATTTTCCAGCCATTTTGGCTTCATTATTTTTCCTCAACCACAACCCAACATCACACATAAGCAATTCAAGTCAAGAGCCGTCCCATAGGCTCACAATATCATAAGAATAAGAAATACAGTAATAACAAGTGTAGAAATTCAATTTAGCAAAAGACAGATTTGACGTATGAAAGCGGAAATAACTTATCCGAGGCTAAGCTTATCGGATTAAGACACAACCTATGCTGTTTCGAAGCTAAGACTCAGGGTTACAATGTTCATGAAGGTCACTTAGTCCAGTTTCAAATGTAACTTGGTCAAATTCTCGAATTACTAAACCAGAAACCAATTCGTCGGCTGTTTAAATGCAGAACACTGTAATGGACATAACTCAGAGTACACAAGTCCGAATCAGGTGTTCTTAGAGGCATTTGAAAGCTAATTCAGAATGCTACAACTTTAATGTTTTGGCAAAACACTAAATCAGAATGGATCCTAGTCAAAAAACGTGATAAACTGGACTTAACTGATGAAACGGATTGCTGGGAAATATTTAAAACAGTAAGGGTATTTTGGACTTTTCACATCCTACGTTGCTCCGATTGAGTTGAAATTTTATAGGCACCTACAAAATGCCATTCTCTACAACTTTTCTTCTTTGACTTAAGGCCAATTCGGCCTCTAACACACAGATACAAATTCGGACAGAAAGGAAGCAAGAATTTCCAGAAATCTGGAATTTTTGTTTCTAGTGGAACTTTCCTTAATTTCTCACTTCAAACACTACCAAAACCTCTCTTATAATCTTAATTCAACATATAAGCATCATACAATAAATTTGGGCAGAATTTCCACAAGCCCTAGTTCATCAAATAAATTGGGGAAAAACCTCTAAAACATGATAATCATCCATGATTCCACCACTATAATCAAACTACTAAACTTAATTTAATAAAATTGAAAGCAAAACTTAGAGAGATAAGCTCTCTTACCTTGAATAGAGGTCACAAAGAGTAGCCCAAGCTTCCTTCTTCCAAAAACTTACCACAAATCACCACCTAGTCACTCAAGAACAAGTTTAATCGGTTTACTTTGTTTATTTTCTCACTAAGTTGTTGGATTTGAAGATGAAATGAAGAAATTTCTCTCTTGTTCTTCCCCTCTCTCTCTCTCAGCTCCTTGGCAGAAATATGAAGAGAAATGGAGCTTAGTTGCCTTATAATAAAGCAAGAGGATTAGGACTAATGGTGTCCACAAATTGGGCAAACACTTGGACTAATCTTGGCCACAAAATGTTTCTCTTTCTTTCCTTGCCTTTGAGCCACAATTTTCGGTCAGACTTAGCTGGTAGTGAGAGGATATTTTGCTCAATTATCAATGAGCTTGTAGAGTAAGAAAGTGGTGGTCAAGTGGTGCGTTAAAACGGTAGTGCGCGGGACCCGCCGGTTCGCGCCGTTTTTCTTAAAAACTCACGTACTAGGGTTTTTACTTCCCATTCACTAACCTTATATCATTGCCACTAGTCACATATTATTTCTCACTTAAAAGTCACTTTCAATCCCCAAATTAATTCTTACCCTGTACCGAAAATTCATCCGGCGGAAAATCGCGAAAATCCTAATTTCGCTCCAAACTTGAAACCGAAGCGTAAAACCCTATTTTCTAGGTTTATCTACACTTAATGTGAAATATTTGGGTAGTGGCCTTTGATAAATACTAATTTTCAAATAAAAGGGTATTTTTGAGGAAAAATACAAGGAATTTGCGAGTCCTCACAAGGTTCACTCCAACGACATAAGCATTCATGACATAACATTGCATTTCATTCATTCATTCAATACATTTCATTCATTCATTTGAAATTAGAACGAGTGCGATAAAGTACGCACCCGCCCTTATTTTTAAAACTTTCAACAAATCCCACAAATAAGCAAGTATCAAAATTCACACACTTGACACTCACCGAGCAATTCAATAAGAATTATTTTCCGGAAGTTCAAGTGTCCACGGTGAGATCCTCTTGAAGGTCTCCTTGCGCGCCTGGCAATTTAATAGTGGATAATCACACAATTAACCCACTTATCAAGAAAGATTGTACACTAGTACAATCTAAGAATTATTTTGCAAAAAGGAACCTCAATTACACTTAAATCGAGGTTCAACTTGCCTTTTATTAGGTACAATATTATTTGAGTTTTTATCATGAAAATCGAGGGCAAAACGTTTGAATAATACTAAGAGAGTTAAGAGTTTTGGAAAAACTCCTTTGCCTTGAAAAGTGAGAATTTCAGTTTTATCCTAAATTTTTGAAAAATCGTAACTCGCTCGGTATAAGTCGAGAATTGGAAAACTTTATACCGTTGGAACCTTCTGAGAGAGTACTATAAGTTCCTAGAAGACACTTTTCCATGAATTGAAGTGAAAAGTGGTAAAAAATGAGCTTGAAGACGCAGGGTCGGTTTTCATGGCAGAATTAAGTTGGATTTCGGCCAACTTTGAAAATTCGGCACGATTCACACGTTGCAAACCGGCCTCTGAAATTTGCAGCTCAATTAGGGTTGCAAGTGAGGTGTATGAAAAAACAAGCGGATCAAGAATCGGAGTTTCGAGCACCGAGATACGGTAGCCCGAAGTTGAGCAAATTCAAGACTGGATGAGAATTTTCCAGATTTGAACCTCTAACTTTAGTAATTCAATTGGGTATCGATAAGAACTTGAATTGGCACCAAAATTGGCAGTATTTCAATACTATATGGAAAGTATCTCTCTATCGAATTTCGGGGAAAAATACCTTCGGCAAGGTAGTTAATTAGCCCACCAAAGTTCAAGAAAAATCCTAAGGCAATCTGCCTTTGACTTGCATTTCCCAATTTCCAATCGTCTAACCAAGAAAGTTATCCAACCATGGTTCATTTGTGAAATAAGGGTCTAAGATACACCCATAATATCTTTGGTAAGTGTTTAATATCAAAAACATCAACTAACAAGTTCACTCCAAGATTTTGTTCCAAACCAGTCCAAAGATTAGGGTTTTCCAAAACAGAGCAGTCCACTTGCTTCAGTCACAACTCAGTCATTATAGCTCGAAATCGAGCATGACTTATGCCGTTGGAAAATACATTCATGGAGTTAAAATATTACAGAAGAAATCGTTTCCAATTTCGGCACCCATCTGGTTCAAATTCGGGCATCAAGTTGCTGCCTGAACACTTCATTCCAGAAGAACAGAGTAACAGGACAGCGAACTTAAAACATTTGGTTCGGCTTGCTCACAAAGAATCAGAACGTGCATTATATACCAAATTAAAGCTAGGAATGTCTAGTTTCAAACGCCACTGACGGCACATGATTTTGACATCCGAGGACAGAGTTATAGCCAAAATACTACTGCTGGTCAGAGCATACGCGAATCAGTTTTCCAGATTTGCTGGTTTCTAAAAAAAATTCATTTGCCCATTCAAACCTCATTATTTTTCAATGAAATTTTTCACACCTCTAATACATCATATAAGCATCCAATTCAAGCCATTAGTTCATTAAAATCTGGCCTTAAAATGGCCGAATAAAACAGGGGTAGAATCGGAAGTTTTTGCTTCTTACACCCAATGAAGTTCCTACTAATTACCCACCACTAATACACCATTATAATCACTAAACCAACAATATAATCACCATCAATCATCAAATCAGCAACAACAACCCAAGTGTGGGAATTCCAAGAGCCCACAATCACATTTTTACACCATAATCAAGTAACTAAGTGCATGCATGAGCTTAATCTTGCCATATAATCTCCAAAAGATAAGAATCCAAGGGTTGATCATTACCTACTCCTTTGGTTTGCAAGGTCAGAATTTTCGGCCCTCTTGAAGCTCCAAGAAACCGTGAAAGCTCCCCTCCTCCTTAGCTAGATATAGTCTCCAAGTGGTTTGCTAAGTGGTCTCCAAGTTTGGTGTGATTTGGATGAATTTTAGTGCATGAATTGAAGATGAAAAATGAAGGACAATGGAGAGCTCTTCTCCTTTCTTGTTGCACGGCCAAGTGAGGTGAGGAGAGAAGGAGTGTTGGTTCAATTGTGGCTTCCTAAGGAAGATTCATTGTGTGGTGCAAAATGCATCTCAAAGTCAACTTGAAATAGTGCAATTAGGATGCGTTTGGACTCGATTTTTCTCGCGCGTTTGGTTCACTAGTGCACTAAACCTCCAATGCATATACATTCATGTAAATATTATTCACTCTTAGTTGTCCCGAAATAAGGGTCTAAAGTCTCCCAAATAAATTCGCGCGCGTGAAAACGCGTACCGCCAAATTTAACGCTATAACGCGAAACTTTCGGAAAATTCTTATAACGATTGCACTACTAACTATCACTTGAATATTTATTCATAAGATTACCTATTTTAGGACCATAGTACAAGTCTCCAATATTCCAAGCTTATCGTGCTACTACGCGGATAAAATCTCCAAGTACTATTCACTATTTTTACTAAACGCGCTCTAGGAAATTAATTTTCGAAACGAATCATTTTAAAAATATAACGAAGATATACTACCACTTATTTAGGTCTAATAAGACTAGAAAATATTCCTTGGAAATAAAATCCAATTAAATAATTTATTAAGCCATAAATTAGGCA
Organism: Coffea canephora; assembly: GCA_036785865.1. Lineage (NCBI taxonomy): Eukaryota > Viridiplantae > Streptophyta > Magnoliopsida > Gentianales > Rubiaceae > Coffea > Coffea canephora. The sequence continues at coordinate 31,079,456 of CM071913.1, forward strand.
TAAAATAATAGTTTTTGCGAGTCCTCACACTTTTGGCATACTGTAACCTTTGTTGAATGTCTTGAATTTCTTAAACTTTCTTTTTCTTTTAAAAGGTCCACAAGCCTTGCATTTTCCTTTGATAATAAGCTCAGGCTTTTTGCAAGCTTGGTCAAGACAAACATCTCCTTTGAGGTATTCTCGGATAACCTTTCTGTTGTGGCATAAATCATCAAGAGCTAGTAGGACTGCTTGTCTCATCTGCCCTGTGGTAAGATTGAGATTGATCCATATTTATTATGGATATATATCCCAGCACCCTCTGCGAGTGATTTCAACAATGAGCTTATAAATGCTTGTTTCAGATTTATAGTTGCACCAAGAATATAGAAAAGCTTAGTCATCCGTTTGAAATGCTTATTTATATCTTTACGATCATAAGATAAACATTTCATTTGGAAAAACTCCTTTCTCTTGGTTTCTCGGCTTTCTTTGGCATCTCCTATAAACATCAGATAAAGAATGTTTATATTTTCTGTGAAATCCTGTCTTGTCAAGAAAGTCATTTTATCAGCATCTCGAAGGCTAGTCCACCAATCTTTTAGAATTCCTAAAAAATGAGCAGTGAAAGTTGATAAGATTTCAAAGTGAGATTCCTCATGGAGATTTTGAGCAGTCATCCAAGCATGAAATTCTTGGAATTTTGCTTCCCATTTTCCAGCAGGAATATCATCTATTGAGAATAATTGTATTCCTTTTGCTTTTGGAAATTCTTGTCTTGGAGGCCTGGCCGTTGAGATTTCTTCTTCTTCTCCGGATTCAGGTTCTTCAACAACCTCAGAATTCACAAGGATAAGAGGAATTTCTTCCTTATCTTCTTCTAAAAATTCAATTGAATCTGGGGATTCATATTTTGATTCAGATGGTTCAGAAGTATTCTGAGAATTTTCCTTATCAATATCGGATCTTGAAGATTCTTCTGAATTACTATCAGCTTTGGAGGTAGTAAGGCAAGGGATTGAATTTTGATGAAGATTCTCTAACATAGAAGATAAAGGATTTTCATAAACTTTGGTTGCTTCCTTTGCCTTTTGCCTGTTGGACAGAGAAAACCGGATTAGATTGTACCGTATACCTTAAAGAGGTTTCAGGTTGTACAATCTGTTTCTCTTTTCTCTTTATTTCTTCTTCTTGTTTCTTTTGTTCAGCTTCAAGACTTTGTTTTGCTTTAGCCTCCTTTTCTTGGGCTTTTTTGTTTCTTCGATATTCATGAAGAACTTCAGCAATATCAAAGGGTTTCTTTGAAGCTGGTTGTAGCTGATCTAGAAAGAAAACTGAAGGATTAGGAGTGGTAACATTTCCAAAGTAAAATGATATAGGCCAATCTCTTAAAGGAATTGCACCAAATCCTGAACTTACCTGTGGAGGGGGTTCAGTTGGACCAATATTATATTGCACCAACCCTGAAGTTGGATATAAGGGGTAAATTGGCTTCGTCTGCACTTATCTCAGGGATTCAGGCTAGAAAATTATTAAGTAAAGGAGCTAAAGGGTATTTGGATTTTCTTATTAACACCCCTAGTGATAAGGTGAATTTGGAGGGCGTGTCTGTAGTGAAAGACTTTCCAGATGTTTTTCCTGAAGAGTTAGAGTCTTTACCTCCGAAACAGGAAATAGCTTTTAAGATTGATGTAACTCACGGAGTAGCACCTATCTCTAAGACACCTTATCGGATGGCACCAGCGGAATTGAAGGAACTTAAATTACAACTGCAGGATTTGTTGGATAGGGGTTTTATAAAGGAGAGTGATTCTCCGTGGGGAGCCCCGGTTTTGTCCGTAAAGGAAAAGGATGGGAGTTTAAGACTATGTATAGACTATAGAGGCTTGAATGACATCACAATTAAGAATAAGTACCCATTGCCCCACATTGATGAATTGTTTGACCAATTGCAAGAGGCGGTAGTATTTTCGAAGTTGGATTTGAGACAGGGTTATTACCAATTGAGGATTTTGGAGAAGGACATACCCAAGACTGCTTTTAACTCGAGGTACGGGCACTTTGAATTTGCGGTGATGCCATTTGGGTTAACTAATGCTCCTGCAGCTTTCATGGATCTAATGCATAGGGTTTTTAAACCTTATCTAGACCAATTTGTGGTGATTTTCATTGATGAGATTTTAGTGTATTCTAAGAATGTGAAAGATCTGAGAAACACTTGAGAATTGTTTTACAAACCCTGAGGGAACCCCAGTTATATGCTAAGTTTAACAAATATAAGTTTTGGTTAAAAGAAGTGACTTTCTTGGGACACATCATTTCTAAGGATGGGATTAAAGTGGATCCAGCTAAAGTTGAAGCTGTTTCGAAATGGAAACGACCGGAGAACCCTACAGAGGTTCAAAGTTTTATTGGATTAGTAGGGTATTACCGGAGATTTATCCAAGATTTTTCTAGAATTGCTGGACCAATGACCGAGCTGACCAAGAAGAGTAGGAAGTTTATTTGGAGTCCTAAGTGTGAAGAGAGTTTCCAGGAATTGAAAAGACGTTTAACCAAAGCCCCGGTATTAGCTCTACCCAATGGGAAGGATAGTTTTATGGTTTACACAGATGCCTCTAAGGAAGGATTGGGATGTGTTTTGATGCAAAATGACAAGGTGATAGCATATGTCTCTAGGAAATTGAAACCGCATGAGGGGAATTACCCGACCCATGACTTAGAATTGGCAGCGGTGGTATTCGCTTTAAAGAAATGGAGACATTATCTGTATGGAGTGACATTTGAGGTTTTTACTGACCACAAAAGCCTTAAATACTTATTTTCACAAAAGGAACTGAATTTGAGGCAACGTAGATGGATAGAATTTTTGGAAGATTGTGATTGCACTATAAAGTACCATCCAGGAAAGGCTAATGTAGTCGCCGATACTTTGAGTCGTCAAGTGCAAATGGCAGGGTTGATGATTAAGGAGCTTCATTTGTTGGAAACGGTTAGTTATTGGAATCCTCGACTGGAACCGAGGAAAGTAATTTTGGAAAATATTGTAGTGAATTCCACCTTGTTGGAACGTATCAAAGGATCTCAAGAAAAGGACACTGAAGTGCAGAAATGGTCGGAAAAAGTTGAAAAAGGAGAAAAGTCGGATTTTAACCTGGGATTGAATGATATTTTGAAGTTTCGGAATCGGATAGTGATGCCAAACGATGAGGAACTTAAGAAGGAGATTTTAGAAGAGGCACACCGATAAAGGTTTACGGTATACCCTGGAGGAAATAAAATGTACCAAAACTTGAAGAGTTTATACTGGTGGGAGAATATGAAAAGAGAAATTGCCTAATTTGTCCAAACCTGTTTAATTTGTCAACAGGTTAAAGTCGAACATCAGAAACCATCAGGACTTTTGCAACCTTTGGAAATACCTGAGTGGAAGTGGGAGAACATCACTATGGATTTTGTATCGGGATTACCGAGGACACAAAGAGGCCATGATGCTATTTGGGTAATAGTGGATAGACTGACCAAATCGGCTCATTTTCTGCCGATAACATGAAATATCCGTTGGAGAATTTAGCTAAGCTATATCTAGATGAGATTATCAGGTTACACGGAATTCCCGTGAGCATTGTGTTCGATAGAGACCCGAGATTCATATCAAGGTTCTGGCAAAAGAAGCAAGAGGTGTTAGGGACTAAATTGAATTTCAGTACCACTTATCATCCTCAGACCGATGGACAGTCTAAGAGGATAATTCAAACCCTTGAGAATATGTTGAGAACTTGTGTTCTGGATTTTGGGACAAGTTGGAGTAAGTTTTTGACCTTGGTGGAGTTTGCCTATAATAATTGTGACAGCCCCACCTTCCCCTAAGGCGTACCAAAGGAGTTAGCGGACTGCCTGCCCAACTCTCGCCAGGACTACTAAAACGGTCAAACACTAACTCAAGTCGTTCGGGAAAAATATTAGCGCACTTAATCAACCCAATAAATGAGAAACAGAAAAACAAAAGTCAAAACGTAAAGCGAATGGTGACTGCCACGTCACAATCCGCCGAGAGCCCATTGATTACAAGAAATTTCCAACAATCACTGAAAAGAGTATATACATGCCAAGTACAATCCATTGGATAGGAATACACCCTGTTACAAACCACATTTGTATGGTTACAAGCCGAACGAAAGCATTTAGATCCAAGTACAAACAAAGGTTCCAACTATTGAGGAGATATACAAAATCTCTCAACTAGCTCTGCTCAACTCACTCTTCACAGTCAAAAGTCCAAAAGATAATTCCCTGTAAGGAAAAAAAAATTAACGGAGTGAGCTTTCACCCAATGAGGTACTATCACGTAAATACACCAAGAGCACATAAACACAAGAATATTCAATCCAAATATGTACATCAAGTAACCAAAAGCAATAACACCCAAGCATACGGAGTAAAAGGATACGGATGGCTCTCAAGAGCCCTTATTGTAACATCCCGAATATTAGGAGGTTGTTTGTGAAGAAAATATTAAAGTGTATTTCTTTGGGTTTGATTTAAAACCTTATTTTGTTTTAAAAGACTAGAAACCCTAATGTTTTAATCAAAAACCCTAGTTTACTTGTGATTAAACGGTTTCTTAAATCTCTCATATTTTACTAGAGATCCTAATGTTAATTATTGAAATTTTAAATTACTCACGTTTTCTTAAAAATTTCCTTTTATTTGAAAATTATTATTTATTAAGGCCCTACTACCCAATCGTTCAACAATAAGTGCAGATGAACCTGGAAATAGGGTTTTATACTTCGGTCTCAAGATTTGAGCAAAATTAGGGTTTTGCGATTTTTCCGCCGGATAAATTTCCGGTACTGGCCGAGGATCAATTTGATAATTAAAAGTGACTTTTAAGTGAGAAATAATATGTGACTAGTAGCAATGAGATAAGGTTAGTGAATGGGAAGTAAAAACCCTAGTACGTGAGTTTTAAGAAAAACGGCGCGAACCGGCGGGTCCCGCGCACTACCGTTTGAACGCACCACTGGACCACCACTTTTTTGCACCACAAGCTTATTGATATTTGAGCCAAAATATCTTCTTATATTACAGCTAAGGGGACCAAAATTTGTGGCTTATAAGCAAGGGGAAGAAAGAGAAAAATTAGTGGCTAAGAATTGTCCAAGTGTCAGCCAAATTGTGGTCTTAATTAACTCTAACCTTCTTACTCCTTATAAGACAAAAATCAGCTTCATTTCTCTTCATTTTCTGCTGCTAAGAGCCGAGAGAGAGAGAGAGTAAGAACAAGAGAGGAAAAACAAAACTCTTCTCCATTTCTTCTTCAATCCACCAACAAAGTGAGAAATCAAACAAAAGAAACCGATTAATCTTGTCTTTGAGTGGTTAGTTAGTGTTTGGTGGTGAAAGTTTGGAAAAGGAAAGCTTGGGGCTGCTTTTAGAGACTTCTAACCAAGGTAAGAGAACTCATCTCTCTAAGTTTTGCTTTTGATTTTGTTAAATTAAGTTAGTAGTTTGATTATAGTGGTGGAATCATGGATGATTAGCATGATTTAGAGGTTTTCCCCAATTTATTTGATGAACTAGGGGTTCTGATTTTCTGCTCAATGTGATGTATGATGTGTAAATGTTGCAATTAAGGTTATATAAGGTTGTTTAGTGGTGATTAGAACCAGAAATTTGAGGAAATTACACTTAGAGCTAAAAATTTCAGATTTCTGGAAAATTTCCCAAGCATTCTGTCCGAATTTTTATCGGTGTGTTAGAGGCCGAATTGGCCTTGGGTCAAAGAAGGAAAGTTGTAGAGAATGGTATTTTGTAGGTTCCTGTAAAATTTCAGCTCAATCGGAGCAACGTAGGTCGTGAAAAGTCCGAAATACCCTTACTGTTTTAAGTTTTTCCTCAGCAGTCCGTGTGTTCAGTTTGTCCAGTTAATCACGTTTTTTGACCAGGATCCATTCTGATTTAGCTCTGGGCCAAAACATGAAAGTTGTATTGTTCTGAAGTAGCTTTAAAATACCTCTAAGAACACCTGAATTGGACTTTTGTACACCGAGTTATGTCCATTACAGTGTAATGCGTTTATACAGCCGACGAATTGGTTTCTGGTTTAGTAATTTGAGAATTTGACCAAGTTACATTAGAAACTGGACTAAGTGATCTTCATGAATGTTGTAGCTCTGTGTCTTAGCTTCGAAACGGCATAGGTTTGTTTTAATCCGATAAGCGTAGCCTCGGATATGTTATTACTGTATTTGTACGTCAAATCTGTCTTGAACTAAATTGAGTTTCTGCACTTGTACTTAATACGATTCTTGTTATTATGATATTGTGAGCCTATGGAACGGCTCTTGACATGAATTGTTGATATATGTGATGTTGGGTTGTGGTTGAAAAAAATAATGAAGCCTAAATGGCTGGAAAATTAGGTAAACACAAAGGGCATGCTGCCCAAATTTACGCTCGAAGACTAGAGAACTACTTGCAACTTGAGTAAGGGTTAAGAGTGATTACTGCTTGAACCATCTAGGGTACTTGAGTATTCTTGTTCCGAGGTATATAAGGAAGGACTTGGCCGAGCTTGTACCCTTGAGAAATGAAATAATGACTATTTGAAATATGTTTCTCTTGTACTTTCGACTCGCAAGACAATTTCAAGTATAAATGTTACAAAGTTTTATAGTTTAAAAAGCGAGCAAGTGTTTCACGACTACTATCCGAGTGAATTTCAATCTCTTGATTTTATTGAACGAAACGTTTAAGTTTTGAATCTTAGTCATGTTTCAAAGTTCTCAAACTGAGTTTTATCGCAGATTTGGACTCCGAACCCGGAGTATAACCTGAAAGTGACCAGTAAAGGCACTATATCTTTTGGTGAGTGCTTTCAAATACCGAATTGAACTTGATACTTGAACTTGATACGTGACCAATCTGATTACATGTTATATACATGAATTGTAAGGGCAAGGGTGTACTTTATCGCACTTGCCCTTACGTGATATACTTGTTTATTGTTGCAATTGACTTGATATACTTGATTATGATGCGCGCACTTCCTGGAATTCCAGAAACCCTGTGGCGAGTTACTCTAGTCGAGCCGGCAAGGGCTTGGTCGATTGGGTAACGAACCCTGGGTCTCTTGTATTGTCGAGTGGAGTGATATCTCCTCGACTAATCGGTATACTCGAGTATTACCACCCGTGTTTATTAAGGATTTTGGGCCCAGCTGGGGGTTGAACGGTGGACGGAGAGTCGTTTAAGTGGTGTTCTACTGGATTGGTTACTTACTTGAAAGTTGACGGAGTGTCAACTACTACGTGATCAAGCTTCTGGTAATGCAAAGGGGAATTTGGCTCCTGAGAGCCATCCGTATCCTTATGCTTTGGAATACTTATTGTTTGTTGGATTATTGTTTCTTTTGAAAAACTTTTACACTCGCTCATTTTAAGATTGCTACTTGACGTGTTACTGTTCACATTTATGAACACTTCATGAACACTTTATGCTCGTTACTTGGCTATAACGAAAACTCGTACTTATAAATAATGGTCAATTTGCTATTTGGAACCTCACTGGGCTTTTAGCTCATTCCACTCCATTTGTTTTCCTTTCAGGGGTACGAGCGAGGTGCGAGATATGTAAAGTCTAGCATAGACTAGTTGTTTGATTTTTGACTTGTACTCGTGCTATTCCTCGAATAGAATGTTTTGTATTTGGATTGTATACGCCTTGAACCAGTTTGAGTATATTGAGACTTTGTACCTCGATTTCTATCAATGTAAATTATAAGCTTGAATTGGGATTGTTATTTATGGTTCATGGTTGTGTGTACATTATTCGATAGAGGTAGTGAACGACTGAGTCCCGGCGAGAGCTGGGCAAGCGGCCCGCCGAACCCTCTGGTACGCCCTAGGGGGAGGTGGGGTCGTCACAGTTGGTATCAGAGCTCCTATTGAGCTCGTGCCGGGAGAGGGTTCTCGGACTGTGGGAATTGACTTGTTAAGTATGGAACAATTGTCTATTGTTGGAGACCTTAGTTAGTTATGCCAGGTAGGAATCTCTAATATGGATGATTTACTCTTGGGACCGGCCGGCTCGAGTTGTGAATTGTCTTATTGTGGATTCTTGTACTTGGGTATCATATAATGAGGAGCGTTAGAATAAGGGTCTGTATCTTGATTGCACTTGAGGTGAGTTTTGATGGAAAGGTTAAAGCGTGGATGATTCAAACATTTAACCTTGTTATTGGACTGATCAAAGGGGTTTGCAATACTTGAACTGCCTGAGACAGACTAAGATGAGCTCATTTGGGACTTGAACTTATTTTGGCGAGTGTGCTCTTACGTACATGTAATGGACCTGATTTGATTTTTACACATGAGTAATATGACCTATATGAGGATTTGAATTCGGCGACTGTTTGAGAATGTGAATTGCTGGGTATAGGCTAGTCGAGTGAGTTCTTATTTGTACCCGTGCTTCTTGAACTTGAAGTAATTGAATCTACTTTTGAACTTATATGTTTGAACCCTGCTTTGACCTTGCTTTTGAACTTATTCGTATTTGTGTGGCTTTGCCTGTTGTGTTTCCAAGCACCGCCTGGGGTAAATTTTCGACTTGAGGCTAAGCCATGTTTTAAATTTTTCGAATATCTGAGACTTTTCTTTCAACTTAGGGCTAGTTATGCGAATTGAGCCCTTTTTGCATGTTCTATTTGGTTATCTCTTAGCTCTTTACTAAATGATAAGGTCATATATAAGGGATTGGAGTGATTTCTAGTACCTGACTGACTTTAAAGGACTCTTAGTACCCGTTGGAATTTCGAGGGCGAAATTCTTTTAAGGAGGGGAGGTTGTAACATCCCGAATATTAGGAGGTTGTTTGTGAAGAAAATATTAAAGTGTATTTCTTTGGGTTTGATTTAAAACCTTATTTTGTTTTAAAAGACTAGAAACCCTAATGTTTTAATCAAAAACCCTAGTTTACTTGTGATTAAACGGTTTCTTAAATTTCTCATATTTTACTAGAGATCCTAATGTTAATTATTGAAATTTTAAATTACTCACGTTTTCTTAAAAATTTCCTTTTATTTGAAAATTATTATTTATTAAGGCCCTACTACCCAATCGTTCAACAATAAGTGCAGATGAACCTGGAAATAGGGTTTTATACTTCGGTCTCAAGATTTGAGCAAAATTAGGGTTTTGCGATTTTTCCGCCGGATAAATTTCCGGTACTGGCCGAGGATCAATTTGATAATTAAAAGTGACTTTTAAGTGAGAAATAATATGTGACTAGTAGCAATGAGATAAGGTTAGTGAATGGGAAGTAAAAACCCTAGTACGTGAGTTTTAAGAAAAACGGCGCGAACCGGCGGGTCCCGCGCACTACCGTTTGAACGCACCACTGGACCACCACTTTCTTGCACCACAAGCTTATTGATATTTGAGCCAAAATATCTTCTTATATTACAGCTAAGGGGACCGAAATTTGTGGCTTATAAGCAAGGGGAAGAAAGAGAAAAATTAGTGGCTAAGAATTGTCCAAGTGTTAGCCAAATTGTGGTCTTAATTAACTCTAACCTTCTTACTCCTTATAAGACAAAAATCAGCTTCATTTCTCTTCATTTTCTGCTGCTAAGAGCCGAGAGAGAGAGAGAGTAAGAACAAGAGAGGAAAAACAAAACTCTTCTCCATTTCTTCTTCAATCCACCAACAAAGTGAGAAATCAAACAAAAGAAACCGATTAATCTTGTCTTTGAGTGGTTAGTTAGTGTTTGGTGGTGAAAGTTTGGAAAAGGAAAGCTTGGGGCTGCTTTTAGAGACTTCTAACCAAGGTAAGAGAACTCATCTCTCTAAGTTTTGCTTTTGATTTTGTTAAATTAAGTTAGTAGTTTGATTATAGTGGTGGAATCATGGATGATTAGCATGATTTAGAGGTTTTCCCCAATTTATTTGATGAACTAGGGGTTCTGATTTTCTGCTCAATGTGATGTATGATGTGTAAATGTTGCAATTAAGGTTATATAAGGTTGTTTAGTGGTGATTAGAACCAGAAATTTGAGGAAATTACACTTAGAGCTAAAAATTTCAGATTTCTGGAAAATTTCCCAAGCATTCTGTCCGAATTTGTATCGGTGTGTTAGAGGCCGAATTGGCCTTGGGTCAAAGAAGAAAAGTTGTAGATAATGGTATTTTCTAGGTGCCTGTAAAATTTCAGCTCAATCGGAGCAACGTAGGTCGTGAAAAGTCCGAAATACCCTTACTGTTTTAAGTTTTTCCTCAGCAGTCCGTGTGTTCAGTTTGTCCAGTTAATCACGTTTTTTGACCAGGATCCATTCTGATTTAGCTCTGGGCCAAAACATGAAAGTTGTAGTGTTCTGAAGTAGCTTTAAAATGCCTCTAAGAACACCTGAATTGGACTTTTGTACACCGAGTTATGTCCATTACAGTGTAATGCGTTTATACAGCCGACGAATTGGTTTCTGGTTTAGTAATTTGAGAATTTGACCAAGTTACATTAGAAACTGGACTAAGTGATCTTCATGAATGTTGTAGCTCTGTGTCTTAGCTTCGAAACGGCATAGGTTTTGTTTTAATCCGATAAGCGTAGCCTCGGATATGTTATTACTGCATTTGTACGTCAAATCTGTCTTGAACTAAATTGAGTTTCTGCACTTGTACTTAATACGATTCTTGTTATTATGATATTGTGAGCCTATGGAACGGCTCTTGACATGAATTGTTGATATATGTGATGTTGGGTTGTGGTTGAAAAAAATAATGAAGCCTAAATGGCTGGAAAATTAGGTAAACACAAAGGGCATGCTGCCCAAATTTACGCTCGAAGACTAGAGAACTACTTGCAACTTGAGTAAGGGTTAAGAGTGATTACTGCTTGAACCATCTAGGGTACTTGAGTATTCTTGTTCCGAGGTATATAAGGAAGGACTTGGCCGAGCTTGTACCCTTGAGAAATGAAATAATGACTATTTGAAATATGTTTCTCTTGTACTTTCGACTCGCAAGACAATTTCAAGTATAAATGTTACAAAGTTTTATAGTTTAAAAAGCGAGCAAGTGTTTCACGACTACTATCCGAGTGAATTTCAATCTCTTGATTTTATTGAACGAAACGTTTAAGTTTTGAATCTTAGTCATGTTTCAAAGTTCTCAAACTGAGTTTTATCGCAGATTTGGACTCCGAACCCGGAGTATAACCTGAAAGTGACCAGTAAAGGCACTATATCTTTTGGTGAGTGCTTTCAAATACCGAATTGAACTTGATACTTGAACTTGATACGTGACCAATCTGATTACATGTTATATACATGAATTGTAAGGGCAAGGGTGTACTTTATCGCACTTGCCCTTACGTGATATACTTGTTTATTGTTGCAATTGACTTGATATACTTGATTATGATGCGCGCACTTCCTGGAATTCCAGAAACCCTGTGGCGAGTTACTCTAGTCGAGCCGGCAAGGGCTTGGTCGATTGGGTAACGAACCCTGGGTCTCTTGTATTGTCGAGTGGAGTGATATCTCCTCGACTAATCGGTATACTCGAGTATTACCACCCGTGTTTATTAAGGATTTTGGGCCCAGCTGGGGGTTGAACGGTGGACGGAGAGTCGTTTAAGTGGTGTTCTACTGGATTGGTTACTTACTTGAAAGTTGACGGAGTGTCAACTACTACGTGATCAAGCTTCTGGTAATGCAAAGGGGAATTTGGCTCCTGAGAGCCATCCGTATCCTTATGCTTTGGAATACTTATTGTTTGTTGGATTATTGTTTCTTTTGAAAAACTTTTACACTCGCTCATTTTAAGATTGCTACTTGACGTGTTACTGTTCACATTTATGAACACTTCATGAACACTTTATGCTCGTTACTTGGCTATAACGAAAACTCGTACTTATAAATAATGGTCAATTTGCTATTTGGAACCTCACTGGGCTTTTAGCTCATTCCACTCCATTTGTTTTCCTTTCAGGGGTACGAGCGAGGTGCGAGATATGTAAAGTCTAGCATAGACTAGTTGTTTGATTTTTGACTTGTACTCGTGCTATTCCTCGAATAGAATGTTTTGTATTTGGATTGTATACGCCTTGAACCAGTTTGAGTATATTGAGACTTTGTACCTCGATTTCTATCAATGTAAATTATAAGCTTGAATTGGGATTGTTATTTATGGTTCATGGTTGTGTGTACATTATTCGATAGAGGTAGTGAACGACTGAGTCCCGGCGAGAGCTGGGCAGGCGGCCCGCCGAACCCTCTGGTACGCCCTAGGGGGAGGTGGGGTCGTCACACTTATCCTCTTTTGCCATATTTGATCTCATCTCATTGACCCTCCGTCAATGTATACTAGGTAATCATGACCGTAGACTCCTCTTTACTCCAATTATCCGTCCACCTCACTTTCCCCTTACCGGGCCCGAACACCAAACAGTACAGAATTGGTATTACTCGAGTATACCGGAATCAAGGGTCTCATACCCAAAGATTCCCAAATACAGTCCCTATGGTTTGTCAAATGTCCCCGACCAAGTTCTTACTGGCTCGAGTCCATTGACTTCCAATGAGGTAGAGCTCAGAGTAAACAGTAAAGGTTCAGAGTTACAGTAAAGGTTGGTATCCAATCGACACCAAATCAAGTCCAGTCAAGAGTATTCAAGTGATATAACAAACAAACAAGTATATCTAATATAATAACCAGTCAAGGAGGCCAGAGAGTACGAGAGTGGTAAAGTACACCCCCGCCTCACCTAGTTCAAACAATCATCACAACTAGTCCAAATCACAGAATTCAAGTACAATAAAGCCACGGAATAACAAATATGTGAGTAGTACACTCACCAAGTCAAATAAAGAAATTTCACAAGTTTTCGCCCGACGTGAGCCTCGGATCACCGGCACGCCCTATAATAATCAAGAAAGTACAATTAAGACTCAAACCCGAGTCGAATACCTTATACTAGGAACTATTAAGGCAAAACCCAAATATAGCTTGGAAATGGAAAATACATAACATTTAGGGTTAAAAGTACAAGCAATCCCTAAAACTGATCAATTCGATCCAATCTCAACCCAACTCACAAGAATCCAACACTCTAGTCATTTGGACAGCATTTCCCCTAAAATTTCAGCTTTCCAACCTACAAGACAACCATTAAATTGTATCCAAAACAACCACAAGTACCCAAACAATTCATAGGCCATTCAATATACTTCATTAGGGTCACAATAGCCCTCAATTATAGCCAATTAGAAGCTCAACAATCAACCATAGAAAAACCCCCAATTTGAAACCCTAAATCTGAAATTTTCCGCACAAGCGGAAATTTCCCGTAATTACCCGTAATTAATGCACAAGAGAGCTATAAAACACCATTTAGAACCACCAATTCAAGCTCAATCATATCCATCATAGGAAAACAGAAAAATTCCAAGAAAAATCGGAAAATTAGAAAACTTCACTCCAATCCACCAAATCTTTCGCAAAATCGCATAAATAGCTACTATAAGGCACCAATTGGCCAAAATTAGAAACAATAGATGAGTTCCAAGCAAGATACCTTAGTTCTTCAAGAAAGGTTGAAGCTTATGAGGTTTTCTTCCAAAATAACACCACCAAGTTCTTCAAACACCCTTAGCAAGTTGATTTTGTGAACTAATTCAAGAAATAATCGGTTGATTTTCAAGATTGAAGCAAGATTTGAAGATGAAAAGTTGAAGGTTTCTTCCTTTTGCTTCCAAGGGAGATTCGGCCAAGAGAGATGAAGGAGTGAAGACAACTTGGTCAAATTTGGACTTTTAAGTAAAGATAAAGAAAGTTAGGCAAGCTTAAGCCAACAAGAATTGGACACTTGGCACTTTGTTTTGTTTAGAGTTATCTTCTTGTCCCTCCATAATTAAACCATCTAGATAACCTCTAATCATCTACTAACACCTAGTAATTAAATCCCTTTATGAAAAATTGAACCGAATTGGCCGAATTTCTCTCACTTAATACACTAGCGGGTCCCACGTCCAAAATATATTTCTAATTTCTCACGAACTACCTTATACAAGAAAAATGATTTAAAAACTATATTTACTGATAAAATGTGGATAAAAGTAATATAATAAAGAAAATACAAGAAAACGGTGCACAGGAATAAAATAATAAATAAATAAATTTTTTTTTTCTTTTCTGGGTTCTCACATCCTCTCCCCCTTAAGGAATTTCGCCCTCGAAATTGCTCACCTGGGTTACTAAACAGCTCAGGATATTTCTTTTGCATCTCTTCCTCCATTTCCCAAGTTGCCTCTTCTATACCATGATTTCTCCACATAACCTTCACTAATGGAATTTGCTTATTCCTCAATTCCTTAATCATTCGATCGAGTACTTGTACAGGTCTCTCTTCGTAGGTGAGGGCTTTATCTATCTCAATCTCCTCGGGTCGTACGATGTGGGTTGGGTCAGGATAGTACTTTTTCAGCATCGACACATGGAAGACGTCATGAATACGAGATAAACTGGGCAGCAACTCGAGTCGGTACGCTACTTTCCCAACTCGTTGGAGAATTTTGTATGGCCCCACAAACCGTGGTTGAAGTTTCTTTCCTCTCCCCGCAGTGACGCTTCGTAGTGGCGTGATTTTAAGGAAGACACGGTCTCCAACTTCGAACTCCAAATCTTTCCTTCGGTTATCTGCGTAGCTCTTTTGTCGGCTTTGAGCTGTTTGGAGTCTTTGACGAATCAATTTAACCTTTTCTTGCGCATCCTCCATCCAGGGAATGGTTGTTGGATCTAGAACTTTCTTTTCCCCTACTTCATCCCAGTAAATGGGTGAACGACACTTCCGTCCGTAGAGAGCTTCATATGGTGCCATTTGAATGGACGAGTGGAAACTATTATTGTAGGCGAACTCTACCAAAGTCATGTGTTGGCCCCAATTACCCCCAAAATCCAGAATACAAGTTCGTAACATATCCTCGAGGGTTTGAATCGTTCGCTCCGACTGGCCATCCGTCTGGGGGTGATAAGTGGTACTAAGGTTAAGTTTGGTCCCTAAGTGCTCCTGAAATTTTTGCCAAAACCTCGATACAAAACGAGGATCTCGGTCTGAAACTATACTCACTGGAACCCCATGTAACCTCACAATTTCATTCAGGTACAACCGAGCTAGTTTATCCATGGAATCCTTCACATTCACAGGTAAGAAATGAGCTGATTTGGTCAACCGATCAACGATCACCCAAACGGCATCATGTCCTTTTTGCGTTCTTGGTAGTCCAGAAACAAAATCCATCGTGATATTTTCCCACTTCCATTCGGGTATCTCAAGAGGTTGTAACAGTCCGGAGGGTTTTTGGTGTTCAGCCTTGACTTGCTGGCAAATCATACAGGTTTGGACATATTGAGCAATCTCCCTCTTCATCTTATCCTACCAGTACAACCGTCGCAAGTCTTGGTACATCTTATTACTACCAGGATGGATCGTGTATGTCGATCGATGGGCTTCCTCTAAAATTTCCCTTTTCAGGTTTTCATCATTGGCCACCACTACCCGGTTCCTATACCTTAGAATTCCTTCAGGACCCAAATTGAAATCAGGTAATGCTTCGTTTTCTACTTTTTCCTTCGACTTTTGTACCATCGGATCCTTTTCTTGGGCTTCTTTAATTCGATCAAAAATAGCAGATGTTACCCGAATATTTCCAAAAGTTATTTTCTTATCTCCCAATCTAGGGTTCCAC
Organism: Coffea canephora; assembly: GCA_036785865.1. Lineage (NCBI taxonomy): Eukaryota > Viridiplantae > Streptophyta > Magnoliopsida > Gentianales > Rubiaceae > Coffea > Coffea canephora. Next base: position 31,095,183 of record CM071913.1, read on the forward strand.
TCACTAGCTGCTCCTAACATCTCCCACTCCTTGACCATCAACCCTGCAACTTGAGCCTTCCGACTTAGGGCGTCCGCTACTACGTTAGCCTTACCGGGATGGTAGTTGATCGTGCAGTCATAATCTTCTAAGAGTTCCATCCACCGGCGTTGCCTCATATTCAACTCTTTTTGGGAGAACAGGTACTTGAGACTCTTATAGTCTGAATAAACCTCAAAGGTAACCCCGTAGAGATAGTGTCTCCACTTTTTCAGAGCAAAGACCACAGCAGCTAACTCCAAGTCATGGGTAGGGTAGTTTTGTTCATGGGTTTTTAGTTTCCTAGAGGCAAAGGCAATCACGTTCTTATTTTGCATTAACACACACCCCAAGCCTTCCTTCGAAGCATCGGTATAAACAGTGAAACTATCCTTCCCACTAGGCAAGGCCAAAACAGGAGCTCTGGTTAACCTTCGCTTCAACTCCTAAAAACTGGTTTCACACCTAGTATCCCACACAAAACGACCGTTTTTCTTCGTCAGGTCGGTTAAAGGACCGGCCAATTTGAAAAAGTCTTTAATAAAGCGTCTATAGTACCCAGCCAACCCTAAAAAACTGCGGATCTCGGTGGGATTTTCTGGCCTCTTCCATTCAGCTACCGCCTCTACTTTCGCGGGGTCTACCGTGATACCTTCTTTGGAAATCACATGTCCTAAGAAAGAGATTTTCTCCAGCCAAAATTCACACTTACTAAATTTGGCGTATAGCTGATGATCTCTCAGGGTTTGTAACACTAACTTCAAATGCTGCTCATGTTCCTCACGGGTTTTAGAATAGACCAAAATGTCGTCAATAAACACGACAACAAATCGGTCCAGGTAGGGTTTGAAAACCCGATGCATCAAATCCATAAAGGCGGCAGGGGCATTGGTCAACCCAAAGGGCATGACCGTAAACTCAAAATGCCCATATCTAGAATTGAAAGCAGTCTTGGGTACATCTTCTTTCTTGATTAGCAACTGATAGTAACCCTGTCGGAGATCTAACTTTGAAAAGACCACTGCGCCTTGCAACTGGTCAAACAATTTATCGATATGGGGAAGTGGGTATTTGTTCTTAATGGTCATATTGTTTAATCCCCGATAGTCGATACACAATCTTAAAGTTCCATCCTTCTTCTTAACAAATAATACCGGAGCCCCCCAAGGAGATCCACTCTCATGAATAAACCCACACTCCAACAGGTCTTGCAACTGCAGCTTCAGCTCCTTGAGTTCAGCAGGTGCCATTCGATAGGGGGTCTTAGAGATAGGTGACGCTCCTGGCAATAGGTCAATCTTAAACTCTATCTCTCTCTCCGGAGGTAAAGTTACTAATTCATCAGGAAACACATCCGGATATTCACTTACAATAGGCACATCTTCCACCCTCAACTTATCAGTGGGAGTATTTATCAGAAAAGCTAGAAACCCTTGGGCCCCTCTATACAGAAATTTCCTAGCCCTAATACCTGAGATCAATGCAGATGAGGCTAAACTACCTCTTACATCTAGCCTTACGGTTGCTTCTCCCGGTATACGAAGTTCCACTATTTTCCTCTTACAATCAAGTTGTGCATCGTACCTTGCTAGCCAGTCCATACCCAGTATAACGTCGTACCCCTTTATAGCTAAACTTATAAGATTCCCCAAAAGCTTCCTCTCTCCTACCCAAATTTCGCAATTCGCATACATCGAACCAGTAATCAAACGTTGGTTCCCCGTAGGAGTACTAACCTCTAAGTTATAAGGCAAGCTAACAGGGGTTATATCAATGCCGCACATAAAATTGGGGTTAACAAAGGAATGGGTAGCACCAGGGTCTATCAAAATCGTAGCTAGACGATGGAAAACAGGGATCGTACCTTCTACAACCCCAGAGGGATCAGGGACTTGTTGTTGCTCAAGGGAGTAAACCTGAGCTGGCACCTTTGGCTTTGTCCCTTCTACCTTGGACTGTCCCGAGTTGGCCTTTGACGATTGGGTGGTTGCTCTCGCCTCCCGAGGTAACACTGGGCAGTTAGCTATTTGATGCTCTGCACTCCCGCAGCGCAAGCATCTTCTCTCCTTCCTCCAACAGTTGTCCTCAGTGTGGTTTGGTTTTCCACAAAATCCACAGGGTCCGCGTGCAACTGAGGCCGAACTTCCGAATTAGTAGCCACGGAACCGAGAAGAGTAAGGCGGTTCATACAGGGATTGAACTTGGACATTCAGGAGGCGTTGGCGGTGGCGCAAGTGAATACATTTACGGAGGCCCTTGAGAAGGCTCAACGAATCGAGAATGCAAAGGCGCAGGTGAAAGCTTCCCAAATACGGAAAAGGGGTGCAGTGGGTAGCGTGAGTGAGGAACTTACCAATTCAGTAGCACCCTCTAAAGTACAGAAAGTGAACCAGTTATTCCGGCCTCCATGGACACTGGGGGCGGTAGATGAAAGATTTATCAAAGGAAGGCAAACCGGACAGGGGGAGACTTCTCCAGAAAGCAAAAAGATGGTTTCCCACTTGACTTGTGACTATTGCGGAAAGGCCAATCACACTGAGAACGATTGTTGGCGGAAGGGGCGGAAGTGTTTGATTTGCGGAAGTAGTGATCATCAAGTTAGTAACTGTCCACGGAGACAGTCACGTGAAAGTGGTACTCAGCGACTCGAGGGCACTACATCAAAACAAGCGAATGAAAGGGGGAACCGAACAAAAGTACCGGCAAGGGTATATGCTTTAGACAACCAACAAGCTCCTGAGCCATCTGAAGGTAAAATTTCGAGGACGAAATTTCCTTAAGGGGGAGAGAGTGTGAGAGCCTGTAATTTTGTTTTAAAGTACTCGGATTTATTTTTTTCTTATAATTGCACGTTTTTCCACATTTTATTGATTTGAGAAATTGGGAAAATAATTTTTATGAGTAAATATAGTTTTTGGATGATTTTTCTAGTATCGGATAGTTTTTGAGAAATTAAGAGCGTATACCGGACGTGGGACCCACTAGTGCGAAAAGTTCGGAAAAATTCGGCCAACTAGGTTAAGTTTTGGATACTGGAATTAATTTATCGGGTGTTAAGAAATAAGTAGTGGTTGCAATTTGGATTGGTGTGAGAGGAAAAAAAGTGATAGACTTGCATTAAATAAAGTGACAAGTGTCACTTGCCTATTGGATGGACTTGTATGACTACTATTCCATGTCTTACCATTTGACTTAATAAACTAAAACTTTACCAAAATTACTCCATTTTTCAAGCTCTAGTGGCCGAACCTCTTAAGCAAGGAAAGAAAGAAAACCTCTTCAATTTCTTGATTCCATCTTGCTCCAAATCACTAAACCAACCATTTAAACTTGTCTTTGTTCCATAAAACCTCTTCACTTAGTGTTTGTGAGTTGATTTGTGGAGTTAATTGGAAAGCTAAGAGGACCTATTGCTCTCTCTCTCTTGTTTCTAAGGTGAGTTGTGAAGAACCACCCTCCTCCCTTAATTGATGCTTAAATCATGATTAGTGGTAGTATGAGATGCAAGTTTATGGATTATTTCTTGATTTGTGGTTGAAGTGATGAAGTTTTATTATTTTTGGGGATTTTTCTGTTTTAATATGAACATGATTGTGTAGCTACCTATGATGATTGGAAATGGTATATAATGACTCTAGAAGGTGGAAAAAGTGGGTTATTGCAACCAATTTCTGGTTTGGAAGAAATTGTTGAAAGTTAGGGTTTTAGTTGGGAACATTCTGCCTGAATTTATAGCTCCTAGTTAAAGGCCGAATTGGCCTTGGATTAAAACATAAAAGTTGTAGGGAATGACATTTTAGAGGGTCTACAAAATTTCAGGTCAATCGGAGTAGCGTAGAATGAGAAAAGTCGAAATTACCCTTGCTGTCCTGGTTTTACCCGAATGCTAGAATTGCGCCTGTAATTGGTTGTTTTGGCTGGAATTGCTTCCGAATTGGTTGTTGAGGTCTTCTGATGAGATGTAGCCCTGTTTCTTAGCTTTCAGCTGGTTTTGGGATTTCAAGATTTGGACTTGGGTAGGCTGAGTTATGATGTTTGCACTAGAACGTGTTCTGTGAATCTGTTTTTCCGATTCTGGTGTAGTTTCTTGCATTTTTGACCTGGTTACACTCGAAACTGGGTTAAGTGACCTTCTGCAATATTGTAACCCTATCTTTTAGCTTCGAAACGGTGGGTTTTTCACCTTCATCCGATCATCATAGTACCTTTGGTGCCATTACCGTAAAATGATGTCAAAAACTGTTTTTTTTTAAGGGTTAAAGCTAAATCATTTCCGGATTTTTCTGGTTTCCTCTATTGCTTGTGTATGCTTATAGAATCTTATTTTGGTAGTATGTAGAATTGGTTCATGACTTGTAATCGAGTCTTATTGTGTTTATTTGAATAGTTTAGGGCTTGACTTTCATATCCGGTTATTTCCTAGCTAAATTTTGTACTTGAATGACTTTAAACCTAGTGAACGGCTTTTGGAAATGAGATTATTTTGGGTGAGATGTTGGGACTGATTTGAGGAAATAATGAAGCCATTAATGGCTGGAAAATAGGTAAACACAAGGGATTTGCTGCCGAAATTTTTCTTGAAGGCTAGTTTTGGTCCAAGTGCTTTTTGCCGCAAAATTTTATAACCCTTTTTAGTTTAGTTTTGCGTTTGGCTTATGAAACCCTTGATTTCCGACCATCAGTCCAATGTCCCGTTTCGCTTAAAGTCATTTTTATGCGTTTTACTCACCATTTATTGGGTTTCTTCGATTTCACCTAATTGGTTGTGCTATATTCTTTCTCGTTCAATCTTAGGTTTTCTCGGTGATTAAGGATTCTATCCAGAAGGATATTTTGCACGTTATTTTACATAGTTAGGTGAGTGTTCCTTGTTTGTTAAATGCTCCTTGACTTCATAACTTGTATTCTTGAGTGATAACGTGGTAAGTGCTTTTAATGATTTCCAATTTCCAAAACGAGCTTTATAGGCGAGTGTGTACCTTATCGCACTCGACCTAAATAACTGTGCAATTTTCAAGGATTTAATGATTGAAATACTAGTTGCGCATGAATGTAAGCCTTTTGGCTGAACTGGCCATTGCCCCTTGTTACCGATCGACTCGAGCTAGAAGCGGACTCGGTCGGGCGATTAGGTGACCTTGTGAGAACCCGTAAAACCCTAATATTTTTCCTAGGGTTTATTTTCCCTTAATTGCATGTTTTCTGCATTTTCGGACTTAGAAATATTTTCTGGTAGATTTTATGCGTAATTATAGTTTTAAGATGATTTTTCTAGCATTGGTGAATTTTTAGAAAATTAAGAGTAAATAGTGGACGTGGGACCCACTAGTGCGAAAAGTTCGGAAAAATTCGGCCAATAGGGTTAAGTTTCGGATACTGTGTAAAATTTATCGGGTGTTAAGAGATAAGTAGAATGTGTGAAGTGATTGATGTGAGAGGGAAAAAGAAAGATAAGAATGCATTAATGAGTGTGACAAGTGTCACAATATGATTGGTTGGACTTTATGGTTTACTATTCACTTTCTTGACTTTTTTGACCAAAGGGTTAAATATCAAAAAATTGCACAAAATTCACCATTTTTCTCTCCTTGTGGCCGGTTTTCCTTGAGCAAAGAAGAAAGGCATTCCACCAACTTTCAAGCTTCCATTTGCCTTAATCTCCTACAAACAAAAGCCTAGATTGGATTCTACTCCATAAAAACCTTTCTTCTAGTGCTAGTAAGGGTCTTAGTGAAGTTTGTTTGAAGCTCTAAGGTGGCCAACCTCTCTACATCTCTTGTTCTTAGGTAAGTGATGTTTTACTACTTCCTTATACTTAATGATGGTTATTTTGTGCCTAATGGTGGCTTGAGTGATGAAATATGTGATTTATTTCTTGATTTGAAGAGTTTTGGTGAAGTTTTCCATTTTATGATGAATTTTCTGGTTTAATATGAAATGGATGTTGTAGCCATCTTTGATGATTGGCAATGGACTATAATGACTCTAGTAGGTGTGAATTGCGGTTAAATGCAATCAATTTTGGATTTGGATGAAAAATGGAAAGTTAGGGTTCATAAAATCCCAATTCTGTCCGGTTTTAGATCATAGGGTTAGAGGCCGAATTGGACTTTTCTCAAAACATGAAAGTTGTAGGTATTGATGTGTTTAAGGTGCCTATAAAATTTCAGGGCATTTGGATTAGTGTAGAGTGAGTTATGACGAAATTACTGTAGCTGTTCTGCTTTGGACAGAATGCGAAAACTGCGTTTGTATTTGGCCATTTTGACTGGAATTGGTTTGGATTTTGAAGTTGGTGTCTTCTGATGAAATGTAGCTGAATGTCTTAGCTATCATATGCCTTTGGAATTTCGGCATTTGGACTTGTATGGACTGAGATATACCGATTACAGTTTTCTGCGTTTTGCAAACCTGTTTTGGGAATTCTGGTATAGTATTTTGCATATTTGACCTAGTTGTATTAGGAACTGGATTGAGTGGTCTTCTACATTGTTGTATCCATGTTTCTTGGCTTCGAAACGGTGGGTCTTACACCCCCAACCGATAATTGTAGTGAGAGTTGTGCCATTACCGCATTATGACGTCAAAACCGGTTTTCTTATCAAGGCCTACATTAAAGCCCTTTCTTAATTTCTGGTTTGCTATCATGCTTGTATATGGTTGTAAAACCCTATTAGGGTTATGATTGGCATTGCTATATGGCTCGGTATCGAGTCTCATTGAATGTGTTACATGTGTTAGGACGTGACGGTAGCTCACGACGTCTTGGTGACCACAGTGTATGAAGCACCACTTTCTTGCTTAGTGAGTATACTACTCACTTACTTGTTATAATGTGGCTTTGTGCTATGTGTATTTGATGCCTTGAAGGCTTAATTGGTTATTGGAAGTGATTGAGGTGAGGGTGTACTTGACCGCCCTCACCCCCTTGTGATTTTATTCATGGCTAGTTACTGTTTTACTGAAATACTGCATTTGTTATATGAGATACTGAACTCCATGCATGGAAACTGAATTGGTGTTGTTTGGACGGTGGTCCAATGGCCTTACTGTATTACTGAGCTCAACCCCGTTTGGTAGTCAATTGGATCGAGCCGGCGAGGGCTTGGTCGTGAAAATTGTCATGCCACGGGGACTGTACTGAGGAACCTTGTAGTAATGAGACTCTTGGTTCCGGTATACTCGAGTATTACCAAAAGTTACTGATTGGAGTGCGGGCCCGGTTGGGGTATGTTTGGTGGAAGGAATGGAGTGAAGTGAGGTCTACGGTTGGTACTCATAAACGTTGACGGAGAGTCAATGAGATTGGATCAAGAATGTAAGCGTGGAAATGGGCTCTTGAGATCCGACCGTATCCTTTCACTGATTTGCTTTACTTCGAAATTGCATACTTGAATTGAATGGTTATGCTTATGTGATCTTAACTGCTATTGTGATAGTTGCTCACTGGGCTTTAGCTCATTCCGTGTCATTTGTTTTCCTTACAGGAAAATGAAACTTTTGGAAAAGATTGTGATAGTTGGATGACAAGTTGAGCTCTTGTACAATTATTTTTGAATAGCTCCTTGAGGGTAAAAACCCTAAGTGTTTTGTTTCCACCAATGTTTGATGTGTAAATGGCTTTTGGTACATGTATGAACTAGACGAATATCTTGGTTTGCCATTCGGCTTGTAAATGTTGATTTCCAATGTATATATATGCTTGGCCGTGGTTTGGATAAATTTCGGCTTCGATTTTCGTTTTTTTTATTTTGTGATTTTGACTTGTTTGCGCGCAATGGTAAGTTCTGGAACGTAATAGATCGACGTAAACTGAACCGTTAGTCCTGGCGAGAGCTGGGCAGGCAGTCCGCTAACCCCTTTGGTTCGCCTTAGGGGAAGGTGGGGCTGTTACAGACCTGGGTGAACGTTTTGGTATACTCGAGTATTACCTAAAGTGTGACGCCCCACATCTCCCTAAGGCGGACCAAAGGGTATCCGCGGACGCCTGCCCAGCTCTCGCCAGGACTCAAGCAATTCCATTCAATTTAAAACCGAACTAAACACTTCGATGAGAGCAACATGAATACAATAATGCGGAAGCGTTCAAGCTTAACAAGTCACTTAATGTATAACCAGTACATCGGGTAATCATAAAGCGACTTAAATTCAAAGTACACGTCAGGGCCCAAACTTTTCAAGTTTACAATTTCCAAAAGTACAACCCAAACCAGGGCCTAGTCAAAATATATAACAGGAGTCTTAACAAAAGTACAACGAATGGTTTCTCCATATTTTTCCAAGATTCGGTCCTGTTAAGGAAAACAAAACTATAGGGTGAGTTAAACGCTCATGAGGCCAAGAACACACATGCAAGCACTTAGTCAAATAACAATCCCAAATTTAATAAATAAAACCATGACTTTTCAATAATCAATCATTCAAACAGGAAAAGTAATCAGAAACAAATCAAGGATATAGTAGCTCTCAGGAGCTAAGTTCCACTCGATCTGCCGATGTCATTCGTATACCTTCCCGCATTGACCCTCCTGTCAACCGGGTCGGTATTTCCATTTCCGTAGATCACCACTTACTTCCCTCCGTCCACCGTACACCCCAAGGGCCCACAAGTCTATTATTTTGGGCGATACTCTACGAGTATGCCAAGCAAGACCTCTTATTAGGTCGAGCTTATATGTATCTCATGGCTCGCCCAAATCCCCGACCAAGCCCATTGCTGGCTCGAGTCTAAGGACGACCTATGAGTTTGGGCGTCCCCCATTCATTTGAAAGTCGAGGAGGTTCACTCCAGCGACATAAGCATTCATGACATAACATTGCATTTCATTCATTCATTCAATACATTTCAGTCATTCATTTGAAATTAGAACGAGTGCGGTAAAGTACGCACCCGCCCTTATTTTTAAAACTTCCAACAATTACCACAAATAAGCAAGTATCAAATTCATACACCAGACACTCACCGAGTAATTCAATAAGAATTATTTTCTGGGAGTTCAAGTGTCCACTGTGAGATCCTCTTGAAGGTCTCCTTGTGTGCCTGGCAATTTAACAGTGGATAATCACACAATTAACCCACTTATCAAGAAGATTGTACACTAGTACAATCTAAGGATTATTTCGCAAAAAAGGAACCTCAATTACACGTAAATCGAGGTTCAACTTGTCTTTTATTATGTACAATATTATTTGAGTTTTTATCATGAAAATCGTGAGCAAAACGTTTAAGAATATTAAAAGAATAAAGAGTTCTTGAAAAACTCTATTTCTTTGAAATTGGAAAATTTTCAGTTTTATTATGAATCTTTGAAAAATCGTAACTCGCTCGGTATAAGTCAAGAATTGGAAAACTTTATACCGTTGGAAACCTTTTAGAAAGTATTATAAGTTCCTAGAAGACACTTTACCATGAATCGAAGTGAAAAGTGTTCAAAAATGAGCTTGAAGATGCAGGGTTGGTTTACATGGCAGAATTAAGTTGGATTTCGGCCAACTTTGGAAATTCGGCACGATTCACACGTTGCAAACCGGCCTCTGAAATTTGCAGCTCAATTAGTGTTACAAGTGAGGTTTATAACAAAACAAGCGGATCAAGAATCGGAGTTTCGAGTACCGAGATACGGTAGCCCGAAGTTGGGGAAATTCAAGACTGGAGAAGAATTTCCAGATTTGAACCTCCAACTCTAGCAATTTAATTGGGTATCAAAACGAACTTGGATTGGTACCAAAATTGGCAGTATTTTACTCCCATATGAAACGTACCACTCTATCAAATTTCAGGGAAAAATACTTTCGGAAAGATAGTTAATTAGTCAACCAAAGTTCAGAAAAATTATAAGGCAATCTGCCTTCAAACTTTCATTACCCATTTCAAAACGTTTAATCAAGCAAACCATCCAATCATGGTTCATTTGTGAAATAAAGGCCTAAGAAACATCCATAATGCCTTTGGTAAGTGTTTAGTATCAAGAACATCAATTAACAAGTTCACTCCAAGATCTTGTTCCAAACCAGTCCAACATTAGGGTTTTTCCAAAACAGAGCAGTCCACTTGTTTCAGTCACAACTCAGTCAATTTAACTCGAAATCGAGCATGGCTTAGGCCGTTGGAAAATACATTCATAGGACTAAAATATCACAGAAGAAATCGTTCCCAAATTTGGCACCCATCTGGTTCAAAATCGGGCATCAAGTTGCTGCCTGAACACTTCATTCCAGACGAACAGAGCAACAGGACAGCGAACTTAAAACATTTGGTTCGGCTTGCTCACAAAGAATCAGAACGTGAATTATATATCAAATTAAAGCCAGGAATGTCTAGTTTCCAACGCCACCAACGGCACATGATTTCGACATCCGAGGACAGAGTTAGAGCCAAAATACTACCACTGGTCAGAATCATACGCGAACAGTTTTCCAGATTGCTAGTTTCTCAAGAAAAATTCATTTGTTCAATCAAACCTCAATATTTTCCAATGAAATTTTTCACACATCTAATACATCCTATAAACATCCACTTCAAGCTGTTAGACCATTAAAAATTGGCCTGGAAATGGCCGAACATGGCAGGGGAAAAATCGGAAGTTTTTGCTTCTTACACCCAATGAAGTTCCTACTAATTACCCACGACTAATGCATCATTATAATCACTAACCCAACAATATAATCACCATCAATCATCAAATCAGCAACAACAACCCAAGTGTGGGAATTCCAAGAGCCCACAATCACATTTTTACACCATACACAAGCTAACCAAATGCATGCATGAACTTAACAAGGTAGGATAGCTTCCAAACTTCAAGTTTCCAAGAGTGGATCATCACTTACTTTGGGTTGATGTTCAGCAGAATTTTTGGCCCTCTACTATCCCAGAAAAACCGTGATTTCCAGCCCTTGTTTGCAGCTCAAAATGATCCTCAAGTGTCAAGCTAGGTGTGGTGCAAGTTTGGTTAAATTTGGAGAGGATTTGGGGTGGTTTTGAGTGAGATTTGTGAGCAGAAATTTTGAAGCAAATGAGTGAGAGAGAGGAGGGTGTTTGGTCGGCAGTCTTGAGAGGAGGAGAGAGAGTGATCAGACTTTCCTTTAGCTTCCAAGAGAAGGTGAAATAAGTGGTGGAAATTCACCCAAAAGTCAACTCTCATTAGGGGCCGTTTGGTGCGATTACGGCTTGATTTTCTCGCGCGTTTGTTTCACTAGTGCACTAAACCTCTAATGCATATATATTCATGTAAATATTATTCACTCTTAATTGTCCCGAAATAAGGGTCTAAAGTCCCTCAAATGAAGTCGCGCGTGTGAAAACGCGTACCGTCAAATTTAACGTTATAACGCGAAACTTCCGAGAAATTCTTATAACGATTGCACTACTAACTATCACTTGAGTATTCATTCATAAGATTAACTATTTTAGGACCATAGTACAAGTCTTCAATATTCCAAGCTTATTGTGCTACTACGCGGATAGAATTCCAAGTACTATTCACTATTTTTACTAAACGCACTCTAGGAAATTAATTTTCGAAACGAATCATTTTAAAAATATAACGAAGTTATATTACCATGTATTTAGGTCTAATAAGACTAGAAAATATTCCTTGGAAATAAAATCCAATTAAATAATTTATTAAGCCATAAATTAGGCATAAAATAATAGTTTTTACGAGTCCTCACATCCTCTCCCCCTTAAGAAAATTTCGTCCTCGAAATTTACCTTGGTTGATGAACAAGTCTGGATACTTCTCTCTGATTGTCTCTTCAACTTCCCATGTTGCCTCCTCTACTCCATGGTTCTTCCATAAAACTTTCACTAGTGGTATCTGCTTGTTCCTCAATTCCTTCACTTTTCGATCCAGAAGTTTTACCGGTCTCTCCTCATAGGTCAGGGTTTCATCGATCTGGACATTCTCCGGTTGTAAAACATGAGAGGGGTCTGGATGATACTTCTTAAGCATGGACACATGAAACACGTTATGAATACGAGATAAGCTCGGTGGTAATTCCAGCTTATAAGCTACATTCCCAACTCGTTGAATAATCTTATATGGCCCTACAAACCTTGGTTGTAGTTTCTTCCCTTTTCCGGACATCAAGCTTGCTTTTAAAGGCGTAATCTTGAGAAATACCCTATCTCCAACAGTGAACTCCAAATCCTTTCTCCGATTGTCGGCATAACTTTTTGTCTACTCTGAGCTGTTTGAATCCTTTGCCGTACCAATTTTACTTTTTCATTAGTCTCCTCAATCCAAGATACGGTAGTCGGGTCTAAAATTTTCCGTTCACCTACTTCATCCCAACAAATTGGGGATCTACACTTCCGACCATAAAGTGCCTCATACGGGGCCATCTGAATAGAAGAGTGAAAGCTATTATTGTAGGCAAATTCTACTAAAGTCAAGAACTTACTCCAATTCTCTCCAAAATCCAGTACACAAGTCCTCAACATGTCCTCAAGAGTTTGAATTGTTCTTTCAGATTGTCCATCAGTCTGGGGATGATAGGTGGTGCTAAAGTTTAACTTAGTCCCCAACACTTCTTGCATCTTTTGCCAAAACCTCGAAACAAATCTTGGATCCCTATCTGACACAATACTCACAGGTATACCATGTAGTCTGATGATCTCATCCAAGTACAACTTGGCCAGCTTTTCTAACGGTATTTCATGTTAATCAGTAGAAAATGAGCCGACTTAGTCAATCGATCCACTATCACCCAAATGGCATCATGGTCTTTCTGTGTCCTAGGTAAGCCTGATACAAAATCCATGGTAATATTTTCCCATTTCCACTCAGGTATTTCTAGAGGTTGCAAAAGCCCTGATGGTTTCTGATGTTCGGCTTTAACCTGTTGACAAACCAAGCATGTCTGAACAAATTGGGCAATTTCCTTCTTCATATTTTTCCACCAATATAGACTTTTCAAGTCTTGGTACATTTTATTCCCTCCTGAGAAATTATATGCCCTAGGAAAATCACTTCTTTTAGCCAGAATTCACATTTGCTAAACTTAGCATATAACTAATGTTCCCTCAAGATTTGTAAAACAATTCTTAAATGTTTCTCATGGTCATTCACATTCTTAGAATACACCAAAATATCATCAATGAAGATCACCACAAATTGGTCCAAGTAAGGCTTAAAAACCCTATGCATTAAATCCATGAAAGCGGCAGGTGCATTGGTTAATCCAAAAGGCATCACTGCAAACTCGAAGTGCCCATACCTCGAGTTAAAAGCAGTCTTAGGTATGTCCTTCTCCAAAATCCTCAATTGATAGTAACCTTGCCTTAGATCCAACTTTGAAAACACTACCGCCCCTTGCAGTTGGTCAAACAGTTCATCAATGTGGGGTAGTGGGTATTTATTCTTAACCGTAACATCATTTAAGCCTCGATAATCTATACATAACCTCAAACTCCCATCTTTCTTCTTTACAAACAAAACTGGGGCTCCCCACGGGGAATCACTCTCTCGTATAAAACCCCGTTCCAACAAATCCTGTAATTGTAACTTCAACTCCTTCAACTCAGCTGGAGCCATCCTGTATGGTGTCCTTGATATAGGTGCTGTTCCCGGAGCTACATCAATTTTAAAAGCTATTTCCCGTTCTGGGGGTAGAGACTCCAATTTTTCAGGAAAAACATCAGAAAATTCTTTCACTACCAGTGTGTCCTCCAGATTCACCTTATCGCTAGGGGTATTAATAAGAAAAACCAAATATCCTTGAGCTCCCTTATTTAACAATTTTCTAGCCCGAATTCCCGAAATAAGTGCAGACGAGGCTAACTTACCCCTTACATCCAGCAAAGCATGGCTTATTTAATAATCACTTATCAGGTTCAAGTACTACATATCACACCAATCCAACCTATCAAATAGTCATGGTCCAATAGGGAATTAATCGCGTAATCAGATAAAACAGGCAAAAGGCTTGAAGTCGGACGTAAAGTCCCAGACATTTGGAAGAAATTCAGGATATAGCGAAGCTTCAAATCAAAAGTTCATCCCTGGTGGTGCTGGACAACACAACAAGCAATGCCCCACCAGAGAGGTTCAGTTCAACCGCTACAGAAGAGTAGTAGCCGATCTACAACCACACCAGTACGAATAAGTTCAAGAGTAGGGTCAAAGCAGAGCCAAATACTTCAGGTTCATGGTGTATGAGTACGAACAAAAGTATAAGTTCAAGTTCAAGTGCAAGTTCAAGTTCAAATTCAAGGGTCATGAGTACGAGTAAGAACACACTGGCCTAACCTCTGTCCAGCAATTCACATTCTTAAACAGTCACAAAATTCAAGTCCACATTCCATATATTCAGTCAAATTAGGTCCATTGAGGATACGCAAGAGCACACTAGCCTACACAGGTTCAAGTCTCAAGTAAGCTCAGTCTAATCGGTTTCAGGCAGTTCGAGTTCTCTTACCAACCCACTGCAATACTTTCGGAGTTCAAACTTCCTAAGATTGAAATATTGGCACAGAACCAATCATAACATATGTTGCGCACAAGAAAATCTCACCAAGTTTCCGGTTAGGTTAATCCATTATACACTTGTAGATCGGATCTTCGGGTTTATGTTCGATTCATATTCAGTACTAGGGACCTATTAAATTATATGAAACTGTCTATCAATTTGTCTCACAAGTACAGGGTTGTCTAAGCCCTCGGTCACGGTCCCCTTTTCTCATTCCTACTACCCTACTTAAGAAAAGTCTATAAGCACAGGAAAAGGCATAACTAAGCATAAAGAGCGTAACGCGTATACAAGTTGCAAAAACATTTAAAATCAGGTCATGATTCATTACATGTATCAAAAGTTATAGCACGGTTAGAAGTTACAAAACAAGACCAATATGTCCAATATTGCACATAGGCAATTAAGTGCCACAAAAATATAGAAGCACATACAAGCAGGATACAAAAGGCCTCACAGCGTGCACTACCCCTTTCTAAGTCCATAGTTAAACCCAAGGGGTCCAGACATCACTAATTTCAATCAGATCACACGCCTTTACGAAATTAGATCCAATAAAGCCATAACACAAGCTAAAACCAAGATTATCCATTCGGAGTTCAAAATCTTTAATAACCAGCCACCAGTCGGAACACTATCATCTCCAAAAATAACCAGTCTTAGGGTTTTGTAATTAAAGTTTCAAGCTCCAAGTTCCAACCCAAGAATAAGTACAACTTGCTACCTTACGTGCCAAATGGAAACCAAATCAATTCACACTAACTTGTACTCTTGAATGCAGTTGCTCTATATCTCAAAGTTGCCTCAGTCCGTACATTTAAAATTGGCTCACTCTTCTTGAAAGTCAAGAATTTTAAAACATAAGAAGGGTATTTCAAGTAATCAGAAATCTTATCAAGTTCAGGATTCACATTATTAAACATAAGCTTGCCATTCTTTCGAAAACTCAGGATATATATATATTTTTCTTCGTGTAAAGCATGGACAAATTCAAGTGTGAGATTACACCAATATACAATCAAGGGGAAAACTTAGTTTAGAAAATGTAAATCTTGTATTAACCCATCATATACAAAGTTCAACAACTCATTAGTTATTCACAAATTTTCAAATTTGAAATTCAAGTAAAACTCACCTTTTTACCAAAAATCGGAAAATTACACATATTTAAAGCATATATATCTTATTTCCACTTATCGCTTACAAATAAAACTAGTACATCCTAGTTTTTCTTTAAATTTTCAAAGCAGAATTTCTTTAGAAGATATGTGGGCGGAAAATGCATTTTATTCCTTTGTACTTTTATCTTGGTTCAAAATCATCACACATGGAGTTTGAACATCAAATCTCGGTCTCTTATCCTCCATAGCCAGTACTAATAATTATCTCAATTCTTTCCACACTTACAAATATAATGATAATTCAAATTCATCCAATCTTTCACTTCAAATCTCTCATCCCATATCTTCCTTCAATATAACATCACCTAATTCCTCAGTTTCTTCTGCAAGTCCCAAATAAGAACTCCCAAATAATCAATTTCTTTAACCCCTAAGATACAATAGATCCTTGTTCACATAATATCCAAATTAATCCTACAGTCAAGCATCCTAAACTTTAAGCCTAGGATACGCTACAGAGATCTGAAACCTAAACTCTGATACCAACTGTGACGCCCCACATCTCCCTAAGGCGGACCAAAGGGTGTCCGCGGACGCCTGCCCAGCTCTCGCCAGGACTCAAGCAATTCCATTCAATTTAAAACCGAACTAAACACTTCGATGAGAGCAACATGAATACAATAATGCGGAAGCGTTCAAGCTTAACAAGTCACTTAATGTATAACCAGTACATCGGGTAATCATAAAGCGACTTAAATTCAAAGTACACGTCAGGGCCCAAACTTTTCAAGTTTACAATTTCCAAAAGTACAACCCAAACCAGGGCCTAGTCAAAATATATAACAGGAGTCTTAACAAAAGTACAACGGATGGTTTCTCCATATTTTTCCAAGATTCGGTCCTGTTAAGGAAAACAAAACTATAGGGTGAGCTAAACGCTCGTGAGGCCAAGAACACACATGCAAGCACTTAGTCAAATAACAATCCCAAATTTAATAAATAAAACCATGACTTTTCAATAATCAATCATTCAAACAGGAAAAGTAATCAGAAACAAATCAAGGATATAGTAGCTCTCAGGAGCTAAGTTCCACTCGATCTGCCGATGTCATTCGTATACCTTCCCGCATTGACCCTCCTATCAACCGGGTCGGTATTTCCATTTCCGTAGATCACCACTTACTTCCCTCCGTCCACCGTACACCCCAAGGGCCCACAAGTCTATTATTCGGCGATACTCTACGAGTATGTCAAGCAAAACCTCTTATTAGGTCGAGCTTATATGTATCTCATGGCTCGCCCAAATCCCCGACCAAGCCCATTGCTGGCTCGAGTCTAAGGACGGCCTATGAGTTTGGGCGTCCCCCATTCATTTGAAAGTCGAGGAGGTTCACTCCAGCGACATAAGCATTCATGACATAACATTGCATTTCATTCATTCATTCAATACATTTCATTCATTCATTTGAAATTAGAACGAGTGCGGTAAAGTACGCACCCGCCCTTATTTTTAAAACTTCCAACAATTACCACAAATAAGCAAGTATCAAATTCATACACCTGACACTCACCGAGTAATTCAATAAGAATTATTTTCTGGGAGTTCAAGTGTCCACTGTGAGATCCTCTTGAAGGTCTCCTTGTGCGCCTGGCAATTTAACAGTGGATAATCACACAATTAACCCACTTATCAAGAAGATTGTACACTAGTACAATCTAAGGATTATTTCGCAAAAAAGGAACCTCAATTACACGTAAATCGAGGTTCAACTTGTCTTTTATTATGTACAATATTATTTGAGTTTTTATCATGAAAATCGTGAGCAAAACGTTTAAGAATATTAAAAGAATAAAGAGTTCTTGAAAAACTCTATTTCTTTGAAATTGGAAAATTTTCAGTTTTATTATGAATCTTTGAAAAATCGTAACTCGCTCGGTATAAGTCAAGAATTGGAAAACTTTATACCGTTGGAAACCTTTTAGAAAGTATTATAAGTTCTTAGAAGACACTTTTCCATGAATCGAAGTGAAAAGTGTTCAAAAATGAGCTTGAAGATGCAGGGTTGGTTTACATGGCAGAATTAAGTTGGATTTCGGCCAACTTTGGAAATTCGGCACGATTCACACGTTGCAAACCGGCCTCTGAAATTTGCAGCTCAATTAGTGTTACAAGTGAGGTTTATAACAAAATAAGCGGATCAAGAATCGGAGTTTCGAGTACCGAGATACGGTAGCCCGAAGTTGGGGAAATTCAAGACTGGAGAAGAATTTCCAGATTTGAACCTCCAACTCTAGCAATTTAATTGGGTATCGAAACGAACTTGGATTGGTACCAAAATTGGCAGTATTTTACTCCCATATGAAAGGTACCACTCTATCAAATTTCAGGGAAAAATACTTTCGGAAAGATAGTTAATTAGTCAACCAAAGTTCAGAAAAATTATAAGGCAATCTGCCTTCAAACTTTCATTACCCATTTCAAAACGTTTAATCAAGCAAACTATCCAATCATGGTTCATTTGTGAAATAAAGGCCTAAGAAACATCCATAATGCCTTTGGTAAGTGTTTAGTATCAAGAACATCAATTAACAAGTTCACTCCAAGATCTTGTTCCAAACCAGTCCAACATTAGGGTTTTTCCAAAACAGAGCAGTCCACTTGTTTCAGTCACAACTCAGTCAATTTAACTCGAAATCGAGCATGGCTTAGGCCGTTGGAAAATACATTCATAGGACTAAAATATCACAGAAGAAATCGTTCCCAAATTTGGCACCCATCTGGTTCAAAATCGGGCATCAAGTTGCTGCCTGAACACTTCATTCCAGACGAACAGAGCAACAGGACAGCGAGCTTAAAACATTTGGTTCGGCTTGCTCACAAAGAATCATAACCTGCATTATATATCAAATAAAAATCCAGGAATGTCTAGTTTCCAACGCCACCAACAGCACATGATTTCGACATCTGAGGACAGAGTTATAGCCAAAATACTACCACTGGTCAGAATCATACGCGAACAGTTTTCCAGATTGCTAGTTTCTCAAGAAAAATTCATTTGTTCAATCAAACCTCAATATTTTCCAATGAAATTTTTCACACATCTAATACATCCTATAAAAATCCACTTCAAGCTGTTAGACCATTAAAAATTGGCCTGGAAATGGCCGAACATGGCAGGGGCAAAATCGGAAGTTTTTGCTTCTTACACCCAATGAAGTTCCTACTAATTACCCACCACTAATGCATCATTATAATCACTAACCCAACAATATAATCACCATCAATCATCAAATCAGTAACAACAACCCAAGTGTGGGAATTCCAAGAGCCCACAATCACATTTTTACACCATACACAAGCTAACCAAATGCATGCATGAACTTAACAAGGTAGGATAGCTTCCAAACTTCAAGTTTCCAAGAGTGGATCATCACTTACTTTGGGTTGATGTTCAGCAGAATTTTCGGCCCTCTACTATCCCAGAAAAACCGTGATTTCCAGCCCTTGTTTGCAGCTCAAAATGATCCTCAAGTGTCAAGCTAGGTGTGGTGCAAGTTTGGTTAAATTTGGAGAGGATTTGGGGTGGTTTTGAGTGAGATTTGTGAGCAGAAATTTTGAAGCAAATGAGTGAGAGAGAGGAGGGTGTTTGGTCGGCAGTCTTGAGAGGAGGAGAGAGAGTGATCAGACTTTCCTTTAGCTTCCAAGAGAAGGTGAAATAAGTGGTGGAAATTCACCCAAAAGTCAACTCTCATTAGGGGCCGTTTGGTGGGCTTGATTTTCTCGCGCGTTTGTTTCACTAGTGCACTAAACCTCTAATGCATATATATTCATGTAAATATTATTCACTCTTAATTGTCCCGAAATAAGGGTCTAAAGTCCCTCAAATGAAGTCGCGCGTGTGAAAACGCGTACCGTCAAATTTAACGTTATAACGCGAAACTTCCGAGAAATTCTTATAACGATTGCACTACTAACTATCACTTGAGTATTCATTCATAAGATTAACTATTTTAGGACCATAGTACAAGTCTTCAATATTCCAAGATTATTGTGCTACTACGCGGATAGAATTCCAAGTACTATTCACTATTTTTACTAAACGCGCTCTAGGAAATTAATTTTCGAAACGAATCATTTTAAAAATATAACGAAGTTATATTACCATGTATTTAGGTCTAATAAGACTAGAAAATATTCCTTGGAAATAAAATCCAATTAAATAATTTATTAAGCCATAAATTAGGCATAAAATAATAGTTTTTACGAGTCCTCACATAAAGTCTGGTGGAGCCGGCTAATGGCTGGGAAGGGGGTGAATGAAATGAATGATTAAATGAAGCGCGGGTTTTATTTACAAAAGAAAAAAAATGCATTTTCAAAAGATTGAAGGAAGGAGGAAATGTCAGCAGAACGAGCGAGCGCGGGAATATTTGGCTCCTTGTGAGTCCGTATCCTTTCAATGTATGTGTTCTTATTGTTTTCCATGCTAAATGTTTCTTGAATTATTGATTATTGATGGTTAATGTATTGGTTGTTGTTCAATTACCTGTTCGGAACCTCACTGAGCTTTTAGCTCATCCCTTTAGTTTTGTTTTCTTTACCAGGGGAAGGCAAGCAAGGACGAGAGCTCTGTATAGACTAACTGGTCTAGCTTTTGATTTTTTTTTTGTAATGGTTCTCGCCCTAGTGCTTGGCATGGGCTGGTTGTATGGTGGATTTGGAACCTTTGTGTATTCGACAGTTGTACTTCTTTTGAGATCGTAATGTATATAAGTTTCGTTTAAGTTTTTGGATCATTGCTATATTTTTCGTATGGGCTGGATCTGGTTTTTGCTCGATGATGGAAGTGATCGACTGAGTCCCGGCGAGAACTGGGCAGGCGGTCCGCCGCACCCTTTGGTTCGCCTTAGGGGGAGGTGGGGCTGTTACAGTTGGTATCAGAGCCTGCTTCGCGTGGTCTCTGCGCGGAGTGAGCCTGGACTAAGTAGTGAATAGGTATGAAGGACTAAGTGCTCGTTTGAGCCTAAGCTTTGAATTGTGAATGTTATAGGCCGTAAATCTCTCTCATGATATCTGAGGATCATAGATAGGTACGTCTGGTAGGAATTTCGAATGTAGATGGTTTACTCTTGGGACTGGCCAGCTCGAGAGGTAAATTATCTTATTTCGGATTCTTGTGCCCGAGTACTCCAGAGTTGAGGCAGTGTTAAGTATGTGGGATTTGCACGTTGGGAACATGAACAGGTTTTGTTTGGCTAGAATAAGACAAGAGGTCAAGGGATAACTAGGTTGGTTGATCAGTGACGTGAGAGATCGGACGGGGTTATTTCCATTGGGTATGGGACGATATCGCCTTTACTCCTGATTTGCTTTGATGCCGCTATGACATGACATTGGCTTGAGTATTGTGCATAGGATTATCTGTCTAATTTGACATGTATCGGTGTATTTGATTGTCTGCCTTCTTGATACATGGTGTGTATATGTGTATATGTCTTTGGTGTAATTGGTGTGCTAGAATTTGATTACTGTTGTCACTTTATTGTATTTATTCACTGAATTACCTTTTGGGGGGGGAAACATAGAGAGGAAAACATATATATGGAGGGAAGACGTAGTCACGGACGTGGTAGTGGCCGTGGTGTTAGGCGAGCCCAGGAACCAAGGGCAGAAAGGGAAACATCGGCGGAGCCTGTACCAGGACCAAGGGTTGAAGCCGGAGATCAGGTGGCGACGGCCATTCAACAAATGACCAATATTCTAGCACGGTTGGTGGACCAACAAGGTCAAATGCCCGTGCATCAACCCCAAAACCCTGAAATAGGAGAAGATCGGGCCCTTGAGACGTTTCAAAAGTTTGCCCCTCCAAAATTCGCTGGAGGGCCTGATCCGGACATCGCTGAACAGTGGTTAGAGGCCATGGTGAATATATTCACAGCTTTGAACTACACCGAACAGAGACAAGTAAACTTTGCAGTATTTCAATTTGAAGGACCGGCCCGGGCATGGTGGAACGTAATTAGAGCAAAGTGGGAAAGAGAACGGACTGTATGGACATGGGCGAATTTTGTAAGAGAATTTAACGAGAAGTACCTCCCACCTCTAGTCCAAGAAAGGAGGGAGGACGAATTTATCGGACTACGCCAGGAGACCTTAAGTGTGGCTGAATACGAAACCAAATTTACCAAACTATCCAAGTTCGCTTCCGAATTAGTAGCCACGGAACCGAGAAGAGTAAGGCGGTTCATACAGGGATTGAACTTGGACATTCAGGAGGCGTTGGCGGTGGCGCAAGTGAATACATTTAGGGAGGCCCTTGAGAAGGCTCAACGAATCGAGAATGCAAAGGCGCAGGTGAAAGCTTCCCAAATACGGAAAAGGGGTGCAGTGGGTGGCGTGAGTGAGGAACTTACCAAATCAGTAGCACCCTCTAAAGTACAGAAAGTGAACCAGTTATTCCGGCCGCCATGGACACTGGGGGCGGTAGATGAAAGATTTATTAAAGGAAGCCAAACCGGACAGGGGGAGACTTCTCCAGAAAGCAAAAAGATGGTTTCCCACTTGACTTGTGACTATTGCGGAAAGGCCAATCACACTGAGAACGATTGTTGGCGGAAGGGGCGGAAGTGTTTGATTTGCGGAAGTAGTGATCATCAAGTTAGTAACTGTCCACGGAGACAGTCACGTGAAAGTGGTACTCAGCGACTCGAGGGCACTACATCAAAACAAGCGAATGAAAGGGGGAACCGAACAAAAGTACCGGCAAGGGTATATGCTTTAGACAACCAACAAGCTCCTGAGCCATCTGAAGGTAAAATTTCGAGGACGAAATTTCCTTAAGGGGGAGAGAGTGTGAGAGCCTGTAATTTGTTTTAAAGTACTCGGATTTATTTTTTTCTTATAATTGCACGTTTTTCCACATTTTATTGATTTGAGAAATTGGAAAAATAATTTTTATGAGTAAATATAGTTTTTGGATGATTTTTCTATTATCGGATAGTTTTTGAGAAATTAAGAGCGTATACCGGACGTGGGACCCACTAGTGCGAAAAGTTCGGAAAAATTCGGCCAACTAGGTTAAGTTTTGGATACTGGAATTAATTTATCGGGTGTTAAGAAATAAGTAGTGGTTGCAATTTGGATTGGTGTGAGAGGAAACAAAGTGATAGACTTGCATTAAATAAAGTGACAAGTGTCACTTGCCTATTGGATGGACTTGTATGACTACTATTCCATGTCTTACCATTTAACTTAATAAACTAAAACTTTACCAAAATTACTCCATTTTTCAAGCTCTAGTGGCCGAACCTCTTAAGCAGGGAAAGAAAAAAAACCTCTTCAATTTCTTGATTCCATCTTGCTCCAAATCACTAAACCAACCATTTAAACTTGTCTTTGTTCCATAAAACCTCTTCACTTAGTGTTTGTGAGTTGATTTGTGGAGTTAATTGGAAAGCTAAGAGGACCTATTGCTCTCTCTCTCTTGTTTCTAAGGTGAGTTGTGAAGAACCACCCTCCTCCCTTAATTGATGCTTAAATCATGATTAGTGGTAGTATGAGATGCAAGTTTATGGATTATTTCTTGATTTGTGGTTGAAGTGATGAAGTTTTATTATTTTTGGGGATTTTTTTGTTTTAATATGAACATGATTGTGTAGCTACCTATGATGATTGGAAATGGTATATAATGACTCTAGAAGGTGGAAAAAGTGGGTTATTGCAACCAATTTCTGGTTTGGAAGAAATTGTAGAAAGTTAGGGTTTTAGTTGGGAACATTCTGCCCGAATTTATAGCTCCTAGTTAGAGGCCGAATTGGCCTTGGCTTAAAACATGAAAGTTGTAGGGAATGACATTTTATAGGTTTCTACAAAATTTCAGGTCAATCGGAGTAGCGTAGAATGAGAAAAGTCGAAATTACCCTTGCTGTCCTGGTTTTACCTGAATGCTAGAATTGCGCCTGTAATTGGTTGTTTTGGCTGGAATTGCTTCCGAATTGGTTGTTGAGGTCTTCTGATGAGATGTAGCCCTGTTGCTTAGCTTTCAGAGGGTTTTGGAATTTCTGGATTTGGACTTGGGTAGGCTGAGTTATGATGTTTGCACTAGAACGTGTTCTGTGAATCTGTTTTTCCGATTCTGGTGTAGTTTCTTGCATTTTTGACCTGGTTACACTCGAAACTGGATTAAGTGACCTTCTGCAATATTGTAACCCTATCTTTTAGCTTCGAAACGGTGGGTCTTTCACCTTCATCCGATCATCGTAGTACCTTTGGTGCCATTACCGGAAAATGATGTCAAAAACTGTTTTTTTTTTCAGGGTTAAAGCTAAATCATTTCCGGATTTTTCTGGTTTCCTCTATTGCTTGTGTATGCTTATGGAATCTTATTTTGGTAGTATGTAGAATTGGTTCATGACTTGTAATCGAGTCTTATTGTGTTTATTTGAATAGTTTAGGGCTTGACTTTCGTATCCGGTTATTTCCTAGCTAAATTTTGTACTTGAATGACTTTAAACCTAGTGAACGGCTTTTGGAAATGAGATTATTTTGGGTGAGATGTTGGGACTGATTTGAGGAAATAATGAAGCCATTAATGGCTGGAAAATAGGTAAACACAAGGGATTTGCTGCCGAAATTTTTCTTGAAGGCTAGTTTTGGTCCAAGTGCTTTTTGCCGCAAAATTTTATAACCCTTTTTAGTTTAGTTTTGCGTTTGGCTTATGAAACCCTTGATTTCCGACCATCAGTCCAATGTCCCGTTTCGCTTAAAGTCATTTTTATGCGTTTTACTCACCATTTATTGGGTTTCTTCGATTTCACCTAATTGGTTGTGCTATATTCTTTCTCGTTCAATCTTAGGTTTTCTCGGTGATTAAGGATTCTATCCAGAAGGATATTTTGCACGTTATTTTACATAGTTAGGTGAGTGTTCCTTGTTTGTTAAATGCTCCTTGACTTCATAACTTGTATTCTTGAGTGATAACGTGGTAAGTGCTTTTAATGATTTCCAATTTCCAAAACGAGCTTTATAGGCGAGTGTGTACCTTATCGCACTCGACCTAAATAACTGTGCAATTTTCAAGGATTTAATGATTGAAATACTAGTTGCGCATGAATGTAAGCCTTTTGGCTGAACTGGCCATTGCCCCTTGTTACCGATCGACTCGAGCTAGAAGCGGACTCGGTCGGGCGATTAGGTGACCTGGGTGAACGTTTTGGTATACTCGAGTATTACCTATATAGACACCAAATTTTTGGTGTAATTTCTTTTACTTTTTATTCTCATTTGTCGTGGTTGCTTTTTAGTTTTTTTTTAGTTTCTAGTTTTTATTTTATTTTTAAGTTTTAGCGTAGAATTTCTCAAAGGAAAAAGGAAAAAAACGTTCAAAAAATATGTTTTAGTTGTTTCAGATTTAGTTTCATTATTTAAAAATGAAAATGGAAAATGAATGAAAAATTGAAAAAAAAACAATGAAAAAATGGAAAAAGGGGAAAAGTGGAATTTGCATTTTTGTTGTTTTTAGTTTATTTTATCCAATGTTAATTAATTTGCTTTTGTCATTTTATTTTTATTTTTGTTCTAATTATTTAAAGAGAAAGAAAAAAGAAAAAAAGGAAAATTGAAAAATAGCCATTTTTATTGTTTAGTTTCTTGTTTAAAATTATTTTTGTTTTTGTTATTATTATTACCTGGTTTGTGTAATTTTGTTATTATTATTATTATTTATATTATTTTTTATCATTTCTGTAATTATCAAGTTGTTAAAAAAAAAAGGAAATGTCGCGCATACAAGCTGCGTTTTGTTGCAGCTTGCAAAGGAGCATCAGGCGGCTCCTTAGCTGCAAATATAGGGGAAGTTGCTGGAGTTTTAGGATTGGGGGTTGCTCATATAAAAGGACAAGGATTAACAGCCGCAAAAGTGGGTTTTTTCTTGGACGGCTAAAATTAGAGAGAGGGAGCTGGGGGAAGTGACGGATGAAAATCAAAAATAGGACTGGCGGCTGATTAAGGCGAGAGAGGAGAGAAGACAAGAGAGAGGACGGCTGAGTTTGGGATCAAGAGCAAAAGAAAGAGAAAACAGAGGAAGCCGAGAGAGGTTTCAGCAAAGTAAAACCAAAGAAAGATTGGGAATTTGAAGAAACCGACGGGCAAGAAAAAGCGAACCTGGGAAAACTTGGAGGAAAGCTTCGGCAAGGAGAAAACAGCGACAAAGGGGAGAGTTTTTGGATGGCTGGAAAATAAAGAGGGTAGTAGGAAGGAGCTTCCGTGAGAAAGAGTCTGAGATTTGGGAGAGGATTGAAGGGGATAGAGAGAGAGGGACAGCCACAGGAAAAGAAAAGGAGAACCAGCAAAAGGAAGGTGAGCTTGGAGAGGCTTTGGACGGCTGGCAAAGGTGGAGGGAAAAAACAGAGCAAGAGTGAGGCATAGAAAAGATTACAGGAAAAGAGAAAGAAAAACTGGGAAAGGCTGTCTCGTTGAAGTCGGCGTCTATACGCTCTCTCTTCGATTTTTTCTTTGCGCACGGAACTTCATAAAGTGCTAAAGGTAATCCCTTTTGTTTCATATCTCCAAGCAAGCTCAGCAGATTGTATATTCTTTCTTTTTTCATTAGATTTGCATAATTTTTTAATCTGGTCCACAAGTTTACGGTAGGAAGTTGCAAGTTTGACATGTTTTGATATGATGTGTTCATCTTGTTTTGATGTTCTGGGTTTGCTTTCTGGATTGAAGATTTAGAGGTTGTTTTGTCGGGAAAATTAACTTTGTTTGAGTGTTTTTTATCATGCACGTTTTGTCTTGTATTCTATCTCTTCATGGCTGTTTTGACGATAAAATTGCTGAAAAGAATGGAATTTCTGGGATGAATTTTTGTATGTTAAAGTATTGGATGTTGTTTTCTTGCTAGAAATCTGAAAGCTTACGATGTTGGTTCTTGTGATGTTGGTTAAATGGTGCTAAAGGTTTGTGATTGAGTCTGAAGCCTACGCACGAAAATGAAGAGTCTTTGCTGCAATCAGAATTGTCTAAGGCATGTTTGCGAATAGGAAGGTTTTCAAACCATTTTTGAATGAAGGTTTTCTAGAACCTACATGATTTCCTTTGAAATCTTTCTTTGTTTGGATTGTGGTAGCCATGTATTTCATTGCTTAGGTTAAAGTTATGGTTTTTGGCTGGAAAATTTGATCAAAGTTGTGTGTTTGGATCCAAAAGTTGCGTCAGAAATGAACGGCAACAGGTTTTCATTTCGGTTATTGATTTTTGGGTAGCTAAGTTTCTGGAATGGCTTGAATTTCCTTTGTCCGGTCTGTTTGATAGTAATTTCATGTATGATTTTGCTACAATCTGAAACAGCAGTCCTTAGCAACATATGCCTTATGTCTTCCATTTGTGTCTTGAGCCCAGACTGTAGAAATCTTCTTTAAGAAATGAGTTTTTGCAAATTTTCATCATTCTGCATTCACCTTCCATTTGCATGCATTCGGATGACAAATCTATGTAAAGCTTGGGATTGTTTTGATTTAAGATTGTTGTGGAAACTTGCCGTATGTCTTTGCTGAGTTCTCAAAACATTAAAAGTTGTAGACATCTTGTTTTGTCAAAGTCTGCATCAGAAAATATTGCAGAAACATCCTCAGCTGCCGAATCCCTTTATTGCAGAAAGCTTGGTTTGAATTCTTGTTTGCATGAAAATCTTCTTCATTCTGGTTCAGCCATCCGCTTGCATGCATGATAGAATATTGGGAATGATAAATGTGACAAGAACATGAGGTTGGGTTTTGATTTTGAGATGATTGTGTGAATTTGCCGGGCAACGTTGCTGAAGTTTAAGAGCATAAGAATTGTTGCAGAAATCTATCATTCACGCATCTGCATGAAGTTTTGCATGCAAAATAATTCTGAAAATCACACTTTAACCCCTCAAGTTTCCCTTTATGACACTATGACCCAGAAAATTGAGAAAATTAATCAATTTGGTCCCTATGATTTGCAGCAATGTCACAAGGACCCAATTACATTCCATGTTCTTGCAATTAGGTCCTAAGATATTTGCATTTGAACCATTACTTGCCTTTTCCTTTGCCCTTGGACCCTTGAAGTTCCTAAAAGTGTTTTGATTAGGTTTGAGTGCTTGGTTAGTGTTCACAATTGAGTCCTTGGTAGCCTCAACTTTGCAACTCGATTGCTCATTTGCTTTCATTTGTTTGGGTGGTACTTAATGCAAGAGTTTAAGAACTTTGTGTTCCAATGAGCTTGTGTTCGCCTATTTTCTTGAATTTTTCTGAAATAAATGGGCTTTGGCCTTTTTCTTGCTTTTTGACTTTCAAAGTTTCTAAAATGTTTCAATTGGCTTTGCATGGTTGATTAATGCTTGCAATTGGGTCTTTGGTGGATCCCTTTATTGGAAACTATGTATTATTTGATTTCATTCAAATTGCAATTAGGAGAGATTTGGTGACTTTGTTATACTTTTCTATTTGAGGTACCGTGACCTTTTTATTGTTTTGAAGCCATTTCTCTTTCATTTGGACACCATTCAAAGGGGGCGGTATAATTTCTTTTATCCCTTTTTGTGTCTCTCCTATGTGAACCAACGTGCTACGTGAGAAATACATGTCTACTTTGCTTTCTTAGCCTTTCCTTAATTTCTTTTATTTATGTCATTTACTTTTGCTTTTTATTTAAGTTATTCTTTATGGGGTATGTGTACGCCTCTTGGCTTGTAATAGATAGGATTTGGAGGAGCATTCGATGAAGAGCTGTTGAAGACTTGTGCCTAGCCAGCAAATGTACTAGTTAGGGCCTTAATCACCTTATGTGTCTTGCATGTCTATGTGCTATATGTTTAATCGTTTTCTTAGGTTTTGGCATTTAGATATGCATGCTAAGTGTTATGTGCTATGTGATTGACATGTCTACTCGCTTTCCATATCCTTGAATGAATGTGATGGATGAATGTACGTTTCCGCTAGTCCAATGCTAGTAGGAATTCATAGAATGGGCTAGTCCAAACGCTAGACCCTTAGGGATTTCCCTTCGTTAGTACATATTTGCGTGATCATTACATGTCATGCATTTTTCTTAGTTTATCATTTGGCATGCCCCTCGAACCCCTTTTCCCTCCATTTTAGGATTTTTGCATTTCATGCTAGTTATAGGGTTCATTTGCTTGAGAGTCCCCTTAAATATGGGATATAGACGAGTGTGGCTTTTTCTAAGCCTTAGCACGCTTGTATTCCCTCTATAAAAGGGCAAATTGAGTCACGATTTAGGTCTCCCCATACCCAATATGCATACATTCCCTAGGATCATGCATCCACTCTACCATTTTATACTCTTATCACACTTTCATTTTTTTTTCCTCCCATCTTGCACATGGGCACCTTTATATTTTCACTTGCACACGAGCACTTTTGTCATTACTTGCACACATGCACTTCATATTATCATTTCACATACCGCACCTTGCCCACTCACGTGCACACTCTCACTTACACATTATTGTCTTTTATTATTTTTTCAAACTCATGCCTTCACATTGCATACATGCATTCCATTCATTTGCATCCCACTCGCATTATTCGTGACTTCTTCAAAGGATCGTTATTGGGCTTCACAATTAATGTGATTGGCACCACTCAACCTTTGAAGAGAAATTTCCCCCAATACCCCTAGGTCTAGGGTTTGCATTCATGTAGCACATCCAAATGTAATAAATTTTTTGGTTAAAATAAGAAAATCTTTGATTAAATCACGCAACTAGCCTTGGCTAGGTCGAAGGGGTGCCTTGGATTTCTATCCTTGCCTTCCCCTTCGTCAAATGTGACTCCCGAACCTTTTTCCGTTGGTTTACGTGGACTAGGAGTTGTTTAAAAGGGGTTTCTTACTACTTTTTCCTATTTTTCTTTAAAAAATTCATTTTTAGGTGACTTGGTACACCTTAACTCATTACCAAGTGGCGACTCCGATTTTGATTTCAAAAAACCCTTTTTAAACTACATTTTGGGTCAAATCGTCGCATTCTCAAACCCCCATTTAGACCCAATTTTCTTTTAAATCATAATTCATTTTCCAATCAAAAATACATTTTTCAAACCATTTTATTTATTTATCAAAAAATGGGGCGCGACAGTTGGCGACTCCACTGGGGACATTCGAGAGTCCGAGCAAATTTGATTTAATCAATCTTTTTCTTCTTTTAATCTTTTCATATATCACATTTGGGTGTTTAGGATTGCATTTTTTCCTTTTATTAGGATTTTTGCATTTCACACGTATCCAACTACTCCCTCGCTCACGAATGTATGATTGGTTGATTGGATGTATGTTTACTTGCTTACCTCGCACTCGCATTGCATTTGGGGGGGGGTGTGTCACCTTAGAGCCTCGCGTTGGTTCTTGATCCCTCCCCTCCAAACGAGCACTAGCATACTGTGAGAACCCGTAAAACCCTAATATTTTCCTAGGGTTTATTTCCCCTTAATTGCATGTTTTCTGCATTTTCTGGCTTAGAAATATTTTCTTAGTGGATTTTATGAGCAATTATAGTTTTAAGATGATTTTTCTAGCATTGGAGAATTTTTAGAAAATTAAGAGTAAATAGTGGACGTGGGACCCACTAGTACGAAAAGTTCGGAAAAATTCGGCCAATAAGGTTAAGTTTCGGATACTGTGTAAAATTTATCGGGTGTTAAGGGATAAGTAGAGTATATGAAGTGATTGATGTGAGAGAGAAAAGAATGATAAGATTGCATTTAATAGAGTGACACATGTCACTTTCTTATTGGATACCTTTTATGAAACACTATTCACCTTTTGACATTTTTTTTGACTTTTGACCCAACTAAGTAAATATCCAAAAATTCACCAAAAATCACCATTTTTCTTCTCTTGTTGGCCGGCTCTCCTTAGCTCAAGAAGGAAGGGAACTTCTCCATTTTTGCAAGCTTCCATTTGGTCCAATCTACCACAAACCAAAGCTTAGAGTTGATTTCACTCCATAAAAACTTTCCTTCTAGTGTTAGTAAGTAGTTTGGTGAGATTTGTTTGAAGGCCTAAGGTGGTCAACATCCCTCTCTCTCTTGGTTCTTGGTAAGTGAAGCTTGAAACACCCTACTATCTCTAATGATGCTTATTTTGTGCTTAATGGAGGCATGAGAGGAGTAATATGTGATTTGTTTCTTGATTGGGTTTGTTTTGGTGAAGTTTTCATTTTATTGAGAATTTTTCTGGTTTAATATGAAATGAAGGTTGTGGCTTTGCATGATGAATGGTAATGGTTGATAATGACTCTATGAGGTGTATTGGATAGGAAAATGCAACTAATTTTGGATTTGGATGGAAAATTGGAAAGTTAGGGTTCTTGAAGCCCCAATTCTGTCCGGTTTTAGATCACTGTGTTAGAGGCCGAATTTGACTTTGCTCAAAACATGAAAGTTGTAGGTATTGATGAGGTTGATGTGCCTACAAAATTTCAGGTCATTTAGATTAATGTGGAATGAGATATGACGAAATTACTGTAGCTGTTCTGCTTTGGACAGAATGCGAAAACTGCGATAGTAATTGGCCATTTTGACTGGTATTGGTTTAGATTTTGGAGTTGGTGTCTTCTGATGAAATGTAGTTGGATAACTTAGCTAACTTATGCCTTTGGAATTTCGGCATTTGGACTTGTATGGACTGAGATATACCGATTACAGTTTTTTGTGTTTTGTGAACCTGTTTTAGGAATTCTGGGTTAGTATTTAGCATTTTCGACCTAGTTAAGCTAGGAACTGGATTGAGTGACCTTCTACATTGTTGTAGCCCTGTTCCATAGCTTCGAAACGGTGGGTCTTACACCCCCAACCGATATTTGTAGTGAGAGTTGTACCATTACCGCATTATGACGGCAAAACCGATTTTCTTATTAAGGCTTAAGTTAAAGCCCTTTCTTAATTTCTGGTTTACTATCATGCTTATTTGTGCATACGAAACCCTATTGGGGTTGTGTTAAGCATTGCTATACGACTCGTTATCGAGTCTCATTGCATTTGTTGCGTGATTCTAGGGCGTGACGGTAGTTCACGGCGGATTGGTGACCACGGTGTATGAAACACCACTTTCTCGCTTGGTGAGTATACTACTCACTTACTTGCTATAATGTGGCTTTGTGCTATGTGTATTTGATGCCTTGAAGGCTTAATTGGTTATTGAAAGTGATTGAGGTGAGGGTGTACTTGACCGCTCTCACCCCTTGTGATTTTCTTCATAGCTATCTACTGTTCCACTGAAATACTGCAGTTGTTATATGAGATACTGAATTCCATGCATGGAAACTGAATTGGGTTGTTTGGACGGTTGTCCTACTACTTTACTGTATCACTGAGCTCAACCCCGTGTGGTAGTCAATTGAATCGAGCCGGCGAGGGCTTGGTCGTGAAGATTGAATTGCCACGGGGACTGTACTGGGGAACCTTGTGGTAATGAGACCCTTTGATGCAGATATGGCTGCGCAACAACTTCAACCTTGGGTCAAGGATCCTTTGGTCCACATTCGCAGTCCGATGACAAGATCAAGAACCAAGAAGGTGAAGGAAGTTTTACGAGCCTAGATCATTCACCATACAAGCAAGGAGCAAGCTAGGTTTGAAGATTTTTGATGGACCATGAAGTTACTTTGTTCACTTGTACGTTTGAAGTGAAGGAATGATCTCATACTTGTTAGCTTAGTTGGTAGTTGTTTTAAGACTGTTTAGTTTAGTAGTTGTTAGGCGTTGAGTATTTTATTACTTATTGGGCCTTATCGGAAAGCCTTAAAGAGCTGACTCTTTATACGAACCGAATTCCTATTCCAGGTTTATTTGGGCCTGATTTACCCTAGTTTTAGCCTATAAAAGGCACCTATTGTATGAGTGAAAGAGAGAATATTATACAACCAGAAATCGTGAGGAATTTTCCTTCAAGTTCTTAATCGAACTTACTCTTGAATTCTTGAGTTCATTACTTAGGATTCAAATCTGACTTTATCGATTAGTTTGTTCCCTAATCGTGGTGTCTCTTCATCCATCATTATTTGCTTAAGGTTGCTGATTGCCTTTGTGTGTCAGAGGTCTTGAGTTCATGAGAACAATCGAGTTCAATTTCCATTGGGAGAAACGATCCAACTCTGATAATTACAAGGTTGGGAGGTTCTAGGAGGGTCTTCCCCTAGGGTTGCTCATCAGTATGCAGATATGGCTGCGCAACAACTTCAACCTTGGGTCAAGGATCCTTTGGTCCACATTCGCAGTCCGATGACAAGATCAAGAACCAAGAAGGTGAAGGAAGTTTTACGAGCCTAGATCATTCACCATACAAGCAAGGAGCAAGCTAGGTTTGAAGATTTTTGATGGACCATGAAGTTACTTTGTTCACTTGTACGTTTGAAGTGAAGGAATGATCTCATACTTGTTAGCTTAGTTGGTAGTTGTTTTAAGACTGTTTAGTTTAGTAGTTGTTAGGCGTTGAGTATTTTATTACTTATTGGGCCTTATCGGAAAGCCTTAAAGAGCTGACTCTTTATACGAACCGAATTCCTATTCCAGGTTTATTTGGGCCTGATTTACCCTAGTTTTAGCCTATAAAAGGCACCTATTGTATGAGTGAAAGAGAGAATATTATACAACCAGAAATCGTGAGGAATTTTCCTTCAAGTTCTTAATCGAACTTACTCTTGAATTCTTGAGTTCATTACTTAGGATTCAAATCTGACTTTATCGATTAGTTTGTTCCCTAATCGTGGTGTCTCTTCATCCATCATTATTTGCTTAAGGTTGCTGATTGCCTTTGTGTGTCAGAGGTCTTGAGTTCATGAGAACAATCGAGTTCAATTTCCATTGGGAGAAACGATCCAACTCTGATAATTACAAGGTTGGGAGGTTCTAGGAGGGTCTTCCCTAGGGTTGCTATATCAGTTGGTAATCAGAGCATCAGGTTAATTCTCTTTCAATTGAAGTTGTTCATATCTTATTAGTTTGTGTCTTTTGTCAAAAAAAAAAACTGTAGCGATTACTGTTCATCGTTACTGTTCCGAAATACTGTTCATCATTACTGTAGCGTACTGTTCACGTTACTGTTCATCCGAGTAAAAAAAAAACTATTTGGGTATTGTCTTTTTGTGTTTTTCTGTCCAACTCTTGTTCTTGAGTCTGTTATACTTTTGTTCGGGTTGTTAGGGTTTAAAGACAAAAAAAAAAAAAAAAAGGAGTCACGTACCTTATATTGTTTTAGTGCCCAAGTTGCTAGAGTATTGCTGGAATCTTTCTTTTGAGTATTGCTGAAATTCTGTTTTGCCTATTTCTTGAATATTGGTTGTTGTTCTTGCAAACCCTAAACACCACAACGTAATTTGGAGAAGTTCTTGAGCTTCTTGAACAAATTCTTGAAGATTTTGGACCACCAAGCCTTGTTTTGAAGGTTCTTGAACAATAAATCAAGAACTAGGATCTTCTTGAAATTTGCATAACCTTTCATCCGTTTTTTTTTGAACTTGTTGGTGTCACCTGAATTTGTGTTCCTTGAAGAGCCGAAGCAAAAAAAAAAAAAAAAAAAAAACAAAGAAGAGAAGGAATCGGCTCTCACACAAAGGAAATCAAGTTTCCAATTCTTGATTAGTCTCCAAATCTTGATTGGTTTCCCAAAAAAAAACTTGAGTCTCCAAATCTTGATTAGTCTCCAAATCTTGGTTGATTTCCCAAAATTTTGAGTTTCCTAATCTTGATTGGTTTCCAACTCTTGAGTTCCAATCTTGATTGAATTCCAACAACCCCAAACGACCTAACCAGTCCCAAACACCCCCAAATCAGTTTCCAAAATCAAACCTAAACCGCCACAAACACCATTTACCATCCAAATACTGGCCAGAAACTCAGCAAAAACAGCCGCTCAAAAAAAAAAAAAACAAAGAGAGGTTCTAACTTCGGGTAGTGTTTCTAGGATTTACAAAATTTTGCTTTGTGTCTTATTACTTGCTTATAGGGTAATTAATTTTGAAATTTTTGAGAGTTTGAGTTGTTTTAAGAACTTTGAGAAGGAAAATTGAGAATGAGTGTGTTTTCCTTGAGTGATACACGAGTGCTTTGCAAGATAGACTAGGATACACTTGTTTTACAGGTTTGACAATATGTCTCAAGGGAACATACCCGAGCCGTCTGAGACTGACGTGTCACTCAAATTGGTACTCCAAGATCTTCTAAAACAAGCGGAGAGACAAGAATTTGTGATGACACAATTATCCGACAAGTTGGCTGCCATTGAGATGCGAGGTACCGGAAATACACATAATAGGGCTTCAAGTGCTCAGAGTATTGAACATGATGCAGATGATGAGGGGTATCATTCTAACACCTCATTCCGATCAAGGAAAAGCCACAGGGAAGCGAGGGAAGGTCGAGACCGACCTAGGAGAATCGATGACAATCTTGGTTCCATCAAGACTAAGATGACTACCTTTCAGGGGAAAAATGATCCTGAAACTTACTTGGATTGGGTTAGGCGAGTTGAGCAAGTGTTTGAAGTCCACAACTACTCTGAAGAGAAAAAGGTGCAACTTGCAGCTATTGAATTTCAAGATTATGCATTTATTTGGTGGGAGCAAGTATGTGCCACAAGGAGGAGAAATAGGGAACAACCGATTGACACTTGGACTGAAATGAAGCAAGTGATGAGGAAACGATTTGTACCCTCTCATTATACTACGGACTTGTACAATCGGCTCCAACGAGAGAACAAATCTCTCAAGAGGAGGGGTTCCATGCAATCTATCTCTTTAAAGCCGGTTTATACAAGAGATGACAAGAAGGTTCATTCAACATTTTCTAGAACTAAACCTAGAGTTGAACCACCTCATGCGGAGTCATTTTGGGAGACATATCAACGTCTTCTACACCAAAAACAAATGGAGTCAAATGAATGCTATCAAAGTGAGTTTCCTAAGAAGGAGGTAGCTGACCCTATTCCCAACAAAGGAGTATCTCATCTTATTGAACCATTTGTTGAAGAGGTTGATAATGAGAAAACAATTGAGAGCGTTAAGCAAGATAAAGAGATGGAAAAATCTGATGAGATGAGTGGTAAAAAGGAAGAAAAAAGAGAAAGTGAGCTGATTTTGAGCAAAAATGTGAGGGCTTATTGTTTTTCTAACGAACTTATCTTTGCTTTATTTAGTGTTTCTTCATTTGTGCAGATTAAGCAAAGTCAAGTGAAGTTAGTCATGCCATGCTCCATTCCAAAGTCACTTGTACAATTTACTAGTTTCCATGGAGTTTGTCTTTTAGGAATTAAATCTATTTGGGATCACCTCATGGAACAATTTCAATTCCAATTTGTCCATACCAAAGGGGAATCAATTCAAACCAACCATGGAGGGAGAATTCCAAACTTTGACTCTTATTTACTACCTATGGTTCATTCATCATCTTTACCTTCTTTTGAGTATAATTTCCATCCTAACACTTGTATTTCTTATTCAGATTTTGAAGGAAAGTGTAAAAGGCTAGCAATGTCTTCTCAAGTTGAATCAATTGGTGGAAGGAATAATGAAGTGGCAAAGGGAGTATTCACACTTAAACCTTGTTCTCTACCTTCTTACCATTTAGTTGATGATGTACCATTACTTCTTTATCCAATTTCTAATTTGTTTCAGGTTGAAGGTTATTTTGTTTTTGTAGGTTGTAAAGCTGTCCAAAATTTTTCAGTTTTGATTAAAGACTTACAACCTGATTTTGTGCTTATTCCAACTAAAGGTGGTGATCTTTCATGCTTATTCACACAGCCAAAAGCTGGTGGCCAAGTGTTCAATTTGTCAACTTCAACTTGTGCTAGTTCGAGTAATCCTCATGAAGTGGACTTCAATTGTTTGCTACCTTATATGTTGGAAGATGAGAAATTGTGTGTCACGCAAGATCCCAAAGCTGTCCTCCACGAGTTGTTTAGTGCCTCATCCGTGCAACAAGTTGCTTTCAATTTATCCATGCAAGATGATTCAAATCAATGTCAACTAGTGCTGGATTTTACACCTTTGCACAATCAAGGTGTCAATGTGAAGATTCATGACCAAAGGCTAATTAGAGAGTTTTGGATTGCCACTTGGGATTTTCACACGCCTTACACAAGCTCTTTCCTACCTTGGCGCATGTTCTTGTTTGAGAGCTTCTTGAAACTGACCAAACGACATGCAA
Organism: Coffea canephora; assembly: GCA_036785865.1. NCBI lineage: Eukaryota > Viridiplantae > Streptophyta > Magnoliopsida > Gentianales > Rubiaceae > Coffea > Coffea canephora. The sequence continues at coordinate 31,131,989 of CM071913.1, forward strand.
CATGGCTCGTAGTCATTCATCTATTTCCAACATTACTGTCCTTTAAGCGCACCGTCGATTTGTGGACAAATCACTTTCAAGAGGAGACCTTGAAGATTCGAGGACGAATCTTTTCGAGGAAAGAGGGAATGATGCAGATATGGCTGCGCAACAACTTCAACCTTGGGTCAAGGATCCTTTGGTCCACATTCGCAGTCCGATGACAAGATCAAGAACCAAGAAGGTGAAGGAAGTTTTACGAGCCTAGATCATTCACCATACAAGCAAGGAGCAAGCTAGGTTTGAAGATTTTTGATGGACCATGAAGTTACTTTGTTCACTTGTACGTTTGAAGTGAAGGAATGATGTCATACTTGTTAGCTTAGTTGGTAGTTGTTTTAAGACTGTTTAGTTTAGTAGTTGTTAGGCGTTGAGTATTTTATTACTTATTGGGCCTTATCGGAAAGCCTTAAAGAGCTGACTCTTTATACGAACCGAATTCCTATTCCAGGTTTATTTGGGCCTGATTTACCCTAGTTTTAGCCTATAAAAGGCACCTATTGTATGAGTGAAAGAGAGAATATTATACAACCAGAAATCGTGAGGAATTTTCCTTCAAGTTCTTAATCGAACTTACTCTTGAATTCTTGAGTTCATTACTTAGGATTCAAATCTGACTTTATCGATTAGTTTGTTCCCTAATCGTGGTGTCTCTTCATCCATCATTATTTGCTTAAGGTTGCTGATTGCCTTTGTGTGTCAGAGGTCTTGAGTTCATGAGAACAATCGAGTTCAATTTCCATTGGGAGAAACGATCCAACTCTGATAATTACAAGGTTGGGAGGTTCTAGGAGGGTCTTCCCCTAGGGTTGCTATATCAGTTGGTTCCGGTAAACTCGAGTATTACCAAAAATATTACTGAATGGAGTGCGGGCCCGGTTGGGGTATGTTGGGTGGAAGGAATGGAAGTAAAGAGTTGTCTACGGTTTGGTATTTTAACATTGACGGAGAGTCAATGAGGTTGGTTCAAGATTGCAAGCGTGGAAATGGGCTCTTGAGAGCCGACCGTATCCTTTTACCGTTTTGCTTCATTGCTTATTTGTGCACTTTAAATGAAGGTTCATTCTTATATGATTTTGATTGCTTATTGGGTGGTATACCACTGGGCTTTGGCTCATTCCGTGTTATTTGTTTTCCTTACAGGGATATAATTGCTTTTGAAAATGGACTGGATAGTCAATTGCCATACTGAGCTTGTAAATGTCTTTTGTATAGCTCTTGAAGTGAAACCCTAATGTATAACGGGTTCATTTCCTTTTGATAGGCAAATCGAATGTGTACTCCTTAATGAATGGTTTTGGCATGCCATTATGGTTGTAAATGTTGATTTCCATTGTATATATATGCTTGGCTATGGTTTAGATAAATTTCGGCTTCCGGTTTTTTCGTTTTTTTTATTTTGTGTTTTTGACTTGTTTGCGCGCAATGGTATGTTCCGGAACGTTTTAGATTGACGTAAACCGTACCGTTAGTCCTGGCGAGAGCTGGGCAGGCAGTCCGCTAACCCCTTTGGTTCGCCTTAGGGGAAGGTGGGGCTGTCACAGGTGGTATCAGAGCCTAGGTTTGAATTAGCCTGGGTGTTATAGGAATGCTTGATCTGAGGGTTTATTGTTTATGGTTTTTAAGCTTATTGATTCTTATTTTTACACTTTTGGTGTAGGATGGACAGTTCCAGTGGACCTAGTGATGGCCTTGCGGCCAAGCGACCCCGTGTAGCGCTCCCGATGATTAAGTACCAGATCCGGCCAAAGGGGGCCGTTATTCGTTGGAGCCCGTCTAACCGTCTTCGGCGGTGCGCGTGTAAGGAGAAGTATGCTTACCCGAATGCCCTCGTTTTGGCAGTTGTGAAGGAAAGAAAGGAGCTGGCAAAAGCTAATGCCAAGCTTGAGGTTGAGGTGAATCAGTTAAAGGCGGCCAACGAGGGGCAAGCCAAAAGGATAGAGGATCTGAAGTACGATGTACTAGAGGCGGAGGATAGAGTCAATGACCTCTGTGCCCAGCTGAGGGAGGCGCGTGAGCGCGAGTCTAAGAGGGCTCGGAAGGTGAGGACTCGAGCCGCTGCAATCCTAAACCTCTGTGCCGAGGTGGTGGAAGGAGTGAGCGATAAGGACTCCTGTGCGGGGTCTGAGGCTAGGGTTGGATCCACTCCGTCGAGTGGGTCTCATAGCTCATTTTCGGGCTAGGCTATGACTCCTAGAGTTGTTATAGATAGTTTTGGTCTTGTGTACAGGGCGGATAGGGATAGAGCCTTAGCTAACCGTTTTGGATGTAGAGTTAGCTACGTGTAAATCTCTTTTTTGATAGGCCTATCCTCAGGTGGATCTTTTGTGTACGTACGTGCTTTGGCCGTACTTGACTGACTGCTTGTATATATATGTTTGGCTTGTATATATGTGTGCTTGTGACCCTGTTTGAAATGTATCAATATGTGTTAAGTGAAAGTTTATTGGTTACTTACCTGCTTTATTACTGCTTTGGTTTAGTACTTTTGCCTAGACCGAGTGAATTTATGGAAGGAACACGAAGTGGTCGGGGACGCGGGCGCGGAACTAGACAAACCGCACCGGTTAGGGAAACGGGGGAACCCTCTACTGGATCTAACCCTGGACCGCAATTAGACCCCAATGTACAAATAGCTGCTGCCATGCAGCAAATGACCAACCTACTCGCACAAGTAGTGCAACAACAGGGCCAGAACCCAAACCCTAACCCCGGAAACCCTGGCCATCATGTCGAGAGTGAAGATAGAGCACTAGAACGGTTTCAAAAGTTTTCTCCGCCAAAGTTTATTGGGGGACCCGACCCTGATGTGGCTGAGAAATGGCTTGAGAAAATGGTTGATATATTCGCGGCCCTACACTACCCGGACGAACGGCAGGTCACTTTTGCCGTGTTTCAACTTGAAGGGGCTGCCCGTTCCTGGTGGAACGTAATTAGACAGAAATGGGAACGGGAGCAGACACCGAGGACTTGGGTGAACTTCATCCGGGAATTTAATGCCAAGTTTTTCCCTCCCTTAGTCCAGGAGAGGAAGGAAGACGAGTTTATCCGGCTCCGGCAAGGGGCTCAGACGGTGGCGGAGTACGAGAGCCAGTTTACCCGCCTGTCCAAATTCGCGCCTGAACTGATCATGACTGAGCAACGACGGGTGAGGCGCTTCATTCAGGGTTTGAATGTGGAGATCCAGAAAGACCTCGCGGCGGCTCAAATCACTACATTTAGCGAGGCAATGGAGAAGGCCCAACGGGTTGAGAGTGCACGGCTTCAGGTCCGAAACTTCCAGGCTAAAAAGCGTGGTTTTCCTGGGAGTACATCTGGACAGGGTGAGAAGAGCACTCCCTCTAAGTTTGGACGAGGCCCGGGAGGTGGTCGACAATCTGGATCAGGCAGAGGGACTCCGTTCAGGGGCGGCCAAGCTGGGCGAGGACAAAGGGGAAACGCTCGGAGTGGCTCGGCTTTGGCACCTCGCGGTCCCTGTGGGCACTGTGGGAAAGCAAACCACACCGAAGATGATTGCTGGAGGAAACTGGGTAAGTGCCTGCGGTGTGGAAGTGCGGACCATCAACTGGCTACATGCCCGGTCCTGAAACAAGACGGAAAGGGAAGTCAGCTACCGTCGAGGACCAATACTAGACCAGCCAAGGGAGACGGATCCAAACCAAAGGTGCCAGCTAGGGTGTATTCCTTAGAGCCCCATCAGGTCCCGGAGTCTTCCGAGGTGGTGGAAGGTACGATCCCTATATTCCACCGCTTTGCCAAAGTTTTAATTGATCCGGGTGCCACTCATTCGTTTGTTAACCCTGATTTCATGTGTGGCATCGATATAAAACCTGCTAGCTTACCATATGACTTAGAGGTTAGTACACCTATGGGGAATCAACGTTTGGTGACTAGAGTGGTTTATAAGGATTGCGATGTATGGGTAGGTGAAAGGAAGTTTCTAGGGGACTTGATTAGCTTATCCATTAAGGGGTACGACGTAATCCTGGGTATGGACTGGTTAGCCAAATATAACGCCCAACTGGACTGTAAAACGAAAATAGTTGAATTTCGCATTCCTGGCGAGGCAACCTTAAGGTTAGATATAAGGGGTAGGTTAGCCTCATCTGCTCTCATTTCGGGCATTCGAGCTAGGAAATTGATAAGTAGAGGGGCGCAAGGATTTTTGGCCTTCTTAATTAATACCCCTACGGATAAGTTAAAGGTAGAAGATGTGACCATAGTGAGGGAATTTCCGGATGTATTTCCTGACGAGTTAGTAGCCCTACCGCCGGAAAGAGAGATAGAATTTCGAATTGACCTTTTACCTGGAACTGCACCTATCTCAAAAACCCCTTACCGAATGGCGCCTGCAGAACTTAAGGAGCTTAAGTTGCAATTGCAAGATCTGTTGGAGCGCGGTTTCATTCACGAGAGTGAGTCTCCTTGGGGAGCTCCTGTTCTATTTGTGAAGAAAAAGGATGGGAACCTTGAGGATGTGCATTGACTATCGGGGTCTAAATAATGTAACGATCAAGAATAAGTATCCACTGCCCCACATCGACGAATTGTTCGACCAGTTGCAAGGAGCAGTGGTCTTCTCCAAGTTGGACCTCCGACAGGGATACTACCAGTTGTTGATTAGGAAGGAGGACATTCCGAAAACTGCTTTCAATTCAAGATACGGGCATTACGAGTTCGCCGTTATGCCCTTTGGACTGACTAATGCTCCCGCCGCTTTCATGGACCTAATGCATAGGGTTTTCAAACCCTACCTGGACCGATTTGTCGTGGTGTTTATTGACGACATTTTGGTCTACTCTAAGACACGCGAGGAGCACGAGGAGCATTTGAGAGTGGTACTGCAGACGTTACGGGAACATCATCTGTATGCCAAGTTTAGTAAATGCGAGTTCTGGTTGGAGAAAGTAGCGTTTCTAGGGCACGTGATCTCCCACGAAGGTATTTCGGTGGACCCGGCGAAGGTTGAGGCCGTGACAAATTGGAAGAGGCCAGAAACCCCCACTGAGATTCGCAGCTTTCTAGGGCTAGCTGGATACTACCGAAGGTTTATTAAGGATTTTTCCAAACTAGCAGGACCTTTAACTGACTTGACAAAGAAGCATGGCCAGTTTATCTGGAACGGCCGTTGCGAAACGAGTTTTCAGGAATTAAAGAAAAGATTGACCATGGCTCCAGTACTGGTCTTGCCAAATGGAGTGGACGGGTTTGCAGTTTATGCGGACGCGTCGCGAGAGGGATTGGGATGTGTTTTGATGCAGAACCGGAATGTGATTGCTTTTGCCTCTAGGAAATTGAAGCTTCACGAGCAGAACTATCCGACTCATGATCTGGAATTAGCCGCAGTTGTGTTTGCACTGAAAAAGTGGAGGCATTACCTATATGGGGTGACCTTCGAAGTGTTTTCGGATCACAAGAGTCTTAGATATCTTTTCTCCCCAGAAAGAATTAAATATGAGACAACGACGATGGATGGAATTCCTGGAAGATTACGACTGTACGATCAATTACCATCCGGGAAAGGCAAATGTGGTAGCAGATGCCTTGAGTCGTAAGGTGCAAGTAGCAGGACTAATGATTAAGGAGTGGGAATTGCTAGAATCCGTATGTGAGTGGAAACCCTGTCTAGGGAGCCATAAGGTGATATTTGGCAATGTTAGGGTTACCTCCACTCTACTGGAACGTAGAAAAGAGGCGCAAGGCGAGGATTTGATGGTACGGAAGTGGAGAGAGAAATGGGAAAAGGGAGAAACTACGGACTTTAATTTGAGTCCCGAGGGTATTTTAAAGTATCGGAACCGAATCGTAGTACCAAAGGATGAATCGTTGAAAGCAGAAATTCTGGAGGAAGCTCATAGGTCTAGGTATACAATCCATCCGGGTAGCAGCAAGATGTATCAAGACCTGAAGGGAACTTACTGGTGGGATAATATGAAGAGGGAAATCGCGCAGTACGTGCAGAAATGTCTTATTTGCCAGCAAGTGAAGGCGGAGCATCAAAAACCATCGGGTTTGTTACAACCCTTGGAGATACCCGAGTGGAAGTGGGAAAACATCACTATGGACTTCGTTTCAGGTTTACCAAGGACGCAAAGGGGACACGATGCCGTTTGGGTGATCGTTGATCGATTAACCAAGTCGGCCCATTTCTTGCCGGTGAACATGAAGTACTCAATGGACAAATTGACCCGATTGTACATGGATGAAATTGTAAGGTTACACGGCGTGCCTGTGAGCATTGTCTCTGATCGGGATCCACGGTTTGTATCGCGATTTTGGCAGAAGTTTCAAGAAACCCTGGGGACGAAACTCCAACTTGAGCACTACTTATCATCCTCAGACGGATGGCCAGTCAGAACGGACGATTCAAACTCTCGAGGACATGCTACGAACTTGCATTCTGGACTTTGGAGGCAGTTGGGGTCAGCACATGACCTTGGTGGAGTTCGCGTACAACAATAGCTTCCATTCGTCAATTCAAATGGCTCCGTACGAAGCTCTCTACGGACGCAAGTGCCGCTCACCGATTTACTGGGACGAAGTAGGTGAAAAGAAAGCACTGGACCCGGCAACCATTCCCTGGATGGAAGAGGCTCAGGAAAAGGTCAAGTTAATTCGGCAACGACTTCAAACAGCTCAAAGTCGACAAAAGAGCTACGCGGATAATCGAAGGAAGGACTTGGAGTTTGAAGTTGGAGACTACGTATTCCTCAAGATCAACCCTTGCGAAGTCTTACAGCGGGAAAGGAAAGAAGCTTCAACCGCGGTACGTCGGACCCTACAAGATCTCTTCAGAGGGTTGGAGCGGTCGCGTATCGATTGGAACTGCCATCCAGTCTTTCTCGAATCCATGATGTATTCCACGTCTCGATGCTAAAGAAGTACCATCCTGATCATCCCATGTATTGCAACCGGAAGAGATCGAAGTAGATGAATCGCTTGCCTATGAAGAGAAACCGGTTCAAGTACTCGATCGAAAGGTCAAAGAGCTCCGAAACAAGAAGATTCCACTAGTGAAAGTGCTATGGAGAAACCAGGAGTGGAGGAAGCTACCTGGGAGATGGAAGAGGAAATGCGAGATAAATACCCAAACCTTTTCGAGAATTAAGGTGAGAAATTTCGAGGGCGAAATTCTTTTAAGGGGGGGAGAGTGTGAGAACCCGTAAAACCCTAATATTTTCCTAGGGTTTATTTCCCTAATTGCATGTTTTCTGCATTTTCGGCTTAGAAATATTTTCTTAGTGATTTTATGAGCAATTATAGTTTTAAGATGATTTTTCTAGCATTGGAGAATTTTTAGAAAATTAAGAGTAAATAGTGGACGTGGGACCCACTAGTACGAAAAGTTCGGAAAAATTTCGGCCAATAAGGTTAAGTTTCGGATACTGTGTAAAATTTATCGGGTGTTAAGGGATAAGTAGAGTATATGAAGTGATTGATGTGAGAGAGAAAAGAATGATAAGAATTGCATTTAATAGAGTGACACATGTACTTTTCTTATTGGATACCTTTTATGAACACTTCACCTTTTGAACATTTTTTTTGACTTTTGACCCAACTAAGTAAATATCCAAAAATTCACCAAAAATCACCATTTTCTTCTCTTGTTGGCCGGCTCTCCTTAGCTCAAGAAGGAAGGAACTTCTCCATTTTTGCAAGCTCCATTTGTCCATCTACACAAACCAAAAGCTTAGAGTTATTTCACTCCATAAAAATTTCCTTCTAGTTTAGTAAGTAGTTTGGTGAGATTTGTTTGAAGCCTAAGGTGGTCAACATCCCTCTCTCTCTTGGTTCTTGGTAAGTAAGCTTGAAACACCCTACTCTAATGATGCTTATTTTGTGTCTTAATGGAGGCATGAGAGGAGTAATATGTGATTTGTTTCTTGATTGGGTTTGTTTTGGTGAAGTTTTCATTTTATTGAGAATTTTCTGGTTTAATATGAATGAAGTTGTGGCTTTGCATGATGAATGGTAATGGTTGATAATGATCTATGAGTGTGTATTGGATAGGAAAATGCAACTAATTTTGGATTTGGATGGAAAATTGGAAAGTTTAGGGTTCTTGAAGCCCCAATTCTGTCCGGTTTTAGATCACTATGTTAGAGGCCGAATTTACTTTGCTCAAAACTTAAAGTTGTAGGTATTGATGAGGTTGATGTGCCTACAAAATTTCAGGTCATTTATATTAATGTGGAATGAGATATGACGAAATTACTGTAGCTGTTCTGCTTTGGACGAATGCGAAAACTGCGATAGTAATTGGCCATTTTGACTGGTATTGGTTTGATTTTGGAGTTGGTGTCTTCTGATGAAATGTAGTTGATAACTAGCTAACTTATGCCTTTAGAATTTCGGCATTTGGACTTGTATGGACTGAGATATACGATTACAGTTTTTTGTGTTTTGCGAACCTGTTTTAGGAATTCTGGGTTAGTATTTAGCATTTTCGACCTAGTTAAGCTAGGAACTGGATTGAGTGACCTTCTATATTGTTAGCCCTGTTCCATAGCTTCGAAACGGTGGGTCTTACACCCCAACCGATATTTGTAGTGAGAGTTGTACCATTACACATTATGACGGCAAAACCGATTTTCTTATTAAGGCTTAAGTTAAAGCCCTTTCTTAATTTCTGGTTTACTATCATGCTTATTTGTGCATACGAAACCCTATTGGGTTGTGTTAAGCATTGCATACGACTCGTTATCGAGTCTCGTTGCATTTGTTGCGTGATTCTAGGCGTGACGTAGTTCACGGCGGATTGGTGACCACGGTATAGAAACACCACTTTCTCGCTTGGTATGTACTACTCACTTACTTGCATAATGTGGCTTTGTGCTATGTGTATTGATGCCTTGAAGGCTTAATTGGTTATTGAAAGTGATTGAGGTGAGGGTGTACTTGACCGCTCTCACCCTTGTGATTTTCTTCATAGCTATCTACTGTTCCACTGAAATACTGCAGTTGTTATATGAGATACTGAATCCATGCATGGAAACTGAATTGGGTTTGTTGGACGGTTTCCTACTACTTTACTGTATCACTGAGCTCAACCCGTGTGGTAGTCAATTGAATCGAGCCGGCGAGGGCTTGGTCGTGAAATTGAATTGCCACGGGACTGTACTGGGGAACCTTGTGGTAATGAGACCCTTGGTTCCGGTAAACTCGAGTATTACCAAAAATATTACTGAATGGAGTGCGGGCCCGGTTGGGGTATGTTGGGTGAAGGAATGGAAGTAAAGAGTTGTCTACGGTTTTGGTATTTTAACATTGACAGAGTCAATGAGGTTGGTTCAAGATTGCAAGCGTGGAATGGGCTCTTGAGAGCCGACCGTATCCTTTACCGTTTTGCTTCATTGCTTATTTGTGCACTTTAAATGAAGGTTCATTCTTATATGATTTGATTGCTTATTGGGTGGTATACCACGGGCTTTGGCTCATTCCGTGTTATTTGTTTTCCTTACAGGGATATAATTGCTTTTGAAAATGGACTGGATAGTCAATGCCATACTGAGCTTGTAAATGTCTTTTGTATAGCTCTTGAAGTGAAACCCTAATGTATAACGGGTTCATTTCCTTTTGATAGGCAAATCGAATGTGTATCCTTAATGAATGGTTTTGGCATGCCATTATGGTTGTAAATGTTGATTTCCATTGTATATATATGCTTGGCTATGGTTTAGATAAATTTCGGCTTCCGGTTTTTTTCGTTTTTTTTATTTGTGTTTTTGACTTGTTTGCGCGCAATGGTATGTTCCGGAACGTTTTAGATTGACTAAACCGTACCGTTAGTCCTGGCGAGAGCTGGGCAGGCAGTCCGCTAACCCCTTTGGTTCGCCTTAGGGGAAGGTGGGGCTGTCCACACTACGCGCATACGCTTTAATTATTTTTACCCCTCATTTATTTTCTTTTAGTGGCTTGTCACGCCATCCACCCTATTAGGATTTTAGGCGGACCCACTTGGCTTGGTGATCGTAATCACGACGTGTGCGTAGCATGATCCGAGGGGTCAACTCGATCTTCCCGCTTTTATAACTTGTAGGTTGATGACCCTATTCAGTTTTTTGTGAGAACCTGTAAAAACCCTAATGCCTTTTCCTAGGATTATTTCCCTTAATTGCATGTTTTTCTGCTTTTTTGCTTAGAAAAGATTTTTGAGTGATTTTTATGAGTATTATAGTTTTTAAGTGACTTTTCCTAATGAGAGCTTGTAATTTTGAAAAATTAAGAGTAAATAAGGACTGGGAACCCACTAGTACGAAAAGTACGGGAAAAATTCTGGCCAATATAAGGTTCAAGTTTCGGCATACTGGTGGAAAATTTATCGGGTGTTAGAGGAATAAGTAGAGGTATAGACATGGCATTGATGCTGAAGAGGAACCAAGTGATAGGCCACACGCAATTTAAATGAAAGTGCCAAGGGCACCATGTGATTGGGTCCACTTTGTTTGGAACCATTTTTCACTTTTCTTTATCATGGATTAAATGATCTTCAAAAATTGACTTAAAAAATTCATTCTTACTTACCTCTTTGTTGGCCGATACTCTCTCTTGGACACAGAGAAGAAAAACTTTCTTCTTCAAAATTTAAAAGCTTCAAAACTATCTCAATCCAAATCTTCCCATTCCAACAATTAAACTTAGATTTGTCCATAAATCACTCCATTAGGTCTAGTAAGTTTGATTGGTGAAGTTTTTGGGAGAAGCTAAGGTGTTACCACCACTTCTTCTCTTGTTTACTTGGTAGTGGTAATGAACACCTCCATATTAATGATGCTTATTTTATGCCTAATGGTGGCTATTGTGCTAGAATTGTGGATTTTTTTGGTTTGAAGTGATTTGGTTGAGTTTTTTATTTTTTGAGGAATTTTCTGGTTTATATGATCTTGATGGTGTGGTTTGTTTTGATGGTTTGGTAAAGGGCTTTGGCTTAGTAGGTGCATATGATGGATATTGCAATCAATTTTGAATTTGGAGAATTTCTGGAAAATTAGGGTTCTTGGTTGAACATTCTGTCCGAAATTTTAGGTCATAGTAGAGGCCGAATTGGACTTTGCTCAAACATGAAGTTGTAGGTATTGATGTGTTTGAGGTGCCTGTAAATTTCAGGTCATTTGATGAGTGTAGAGTGAGTTATGCCGTTTTTACTGTAGCTGTTCTGCTTTGATCAGAATGCGAAAACTGCGATAGTAATTGGCCCTTTTGATGGAATTGGTTTGGATTTTGAAGTTGGTGTCTTTGATGAATGTAGCTGAATGTCTTATCTAAATATGCCTTTGGAATTTCGGCATTTGGACTTGTATGGACTGAGATATACTGATTACAGTTTTCTGTGTTTTGCAACCGTTTTGGGAATTCTGGGTTAGTATTTGGATATTTGACCTAGTTGTGTTAGGACTGGATTGAGTGGTTTCTACATTGTTGTATCCCTGTTCATAGCTTCGAACGGTGGGTCTTACCCCCCATCCGATAACCGTAGAGAATTTACACATTACAGTAATAAGGGCAAAAGTTTCTATTTGGGCCGACTAAGGCCATTTTCTAATTTTGGTTTGCTATTATGCCATTTATGCATATGAACCCTATTGGGGTTGTGTTTAGCATTGCTATATGACTCGTTACGAGTCTCTTTAGGGCTTGCTTTCATTCTCCGGTGTTTTTCTAGTTACTTTGTACTTGTACATTTTGAGCCTAGTGACGGCTTTTTGGGAAATGAGATGATTTTGTGTGAGATGTTGGGACTGATTTTGAGGATAGAATGAAGCCTTAATGGCTGGAAAAGTAAGAATTTAGGGGAAGTTGCTGCCGATTTTCTAGGCCGTTTGGTTCTTTAGTTGGGTTTACCTTTTGGTGATGAAGGCTTTTGGGTTGTTTGCGCCTAGGTCTTCAGCACCTTTTCGTTTCCAAGAAATCATGTTTTGACCCTTGCATTAGATTATTTGGCGAGGCAATATGACTAGTAGTCGAGCCTCACATGTGCATTTGTTACTCGATTCTGGAAGTAAACCTTCATTGGTTTATTTTGATTATTTTAGGGTTTCTTGGCGATTAAGGCCATCTGAAGTGAAACTTTTGAAGTTGAGCGGTTGAGTGTTCCACTACTGCTACCATTATGTGAATTCTGAATATTGATACTTGATTTATGATTATTGAAGCCAAATATGTTTTAATAAATGGAGCGAGGGTACTTATTTCACACTCGTTCTTCTATTGTTCATATGCCAATTTGAGTGCTATCTGAATCTGCGTCTGAACTGCTATCTGAATTGTATTCTGTATCTGTATCTGAATCTGTTATCTGTGTCTGATCTGTTTCGGATTTCTATGACTATGAGCTCAATCCTGTGGCTAAGTTATTCGGTCGGGCCGGCAGGGCCTGGACGATTAGATAACGACCACGGTAGTCTGTTCGGGGATTTTGGGTATTGAGACCTTGATTCGGTATACTCGAGTATTCCATTTCTGTTCGGTACGGTGAGCGGGCCCGGTAAAGGGGTGTTTGGTGACGGATTCGGTGTAAGAGGGGTTACGGACGTTTGGTTCTATATACGTTGACGGAGAGTCAAACGTTTGGATCAGTAGCTGCCGCTGGAAATTTGGTCCTGAGAGACCAC